>CM060248.1:98359041-99559041 GCA_030684275.1 Acipenser oxyrinchus oxyrinchus | reverse complement strand
TTTCTTTTGTGTCTACTGCTCCCACCAAAGCGCATTGCAGTATGGCACATTCTACATCAAGAAGATGAGTCTCAATGACTCCTCTCTAGGGTCTCCACCTAGCATGTGTGAGGTAACAGTTGGTGCTGTTGCCAATTTCTATAATCTTAGAATTGTTCATCTATTTGCTTTAACAGAATAACAACACTACCTGGGTGGGAGCTTCTGAACGAGTCTTACCTCCTACGTAGAGCGGTGAGTCGATGCTTAGCGTTGACTGCTTAGCCAGGTTTGTGATGCTTTTGGGGTTTCCACCATCAACAGAGAGGGAAAGCATTTCGTCAATGGCCACCAGCTCCACAACATGGAAGTTCCCATCATTTATTGTTTCCACACTAAAAATGAGAAATTCGTTTTTTAAAAATGTAAAATATTTTTCGATACTTACAACTGCATGGATTTATTTAGTTTTCAGGGTGTAGTTGTACAATCTCAGTGTTGCTGGTGGCTCCCATGCTCTGTTATCACTGTGTTTGTAGTTCTGTTTAAAGGTCACATATAATCCTACAGGCATTACATTTCCTTGATTTTATATGATAGTCAAATTGCTTTTAATGAAAAGTAATAAAACGGGGGTAAAGTTCCAATTAAAGCTTCAATCTGTTGTCAGAAAATGCATAACAAGTAGACATGAAAATACAAGAAAAAGTACAAAACGACAATATCTTCTGACTAAGGGGTTGATTTTTTGAGAACAAAGAATGATTAGTCAGAAAACAGTAAAGACAATATGATGACATCAAAGTATATAGCTGTTACCATGGAAACAACACATACATGTGATTGTTGAGATTTCAAACAAGATTTTTAAAAAAGCAATAGATGCCAAAAGTCACAAATTGTATTCTCTCTGAGGACGACTGCTAACTAACAGGACTGTTACTTCAGCGAAGAGAAAAACAATAACCATTCTTTAAAATTCACCATAAAGTATTTTATGGCATACTGTGGTTTAAATGGTTTACATTATAGCCTATCAGTGAAGCTATCTGATAACTTTACTTTGCTGTCATTTGCTCATCAATACTTCAAAATGTTCCCAAATGTCCTAGACTGAGGGCAATCTGAAGGGTGTATATATGTATAGAGATACCAGAGATACCAACAGCATAATTTAGCACATAGTTAATGGAAAGTAAATATACTTCACAAAGCTGACATGTTAAGGTTATTTGGATGGGACTGCCAAGTTAGTGAACCCAGCAGATCATTAAAACTGTGCCTTTAAAAATGAAAAACAGCCTTGGGGGGAAAAAGGAGGTTTACTCTTTTGAACTACAGTAAATGAGCTAGGAGCAGACAGCTATTGTACAAAAAAACTACCTGCAACTTAATGTCAAGTGATGCCAGGAATTCTAAATCAGCCTTGTTATCCCAGCACAAAGCTTCAGTGGATCAGTGCTTTGTATTTAATGTATGCCTATAATCTGAAAAAAACGAATTCCTAGAAGCTTCTTTTTAAAAAATAACAACTCTAATCCTGAAATATTTTATAACAAGCTTTTCATTTGGCATGGCTGATGGATAATCTTCTTAAATATACAATCATGGATCAGGGTTTGTTTGGGGTTTTTTGTACATCACATGTATTTAGTGCTTGAGGATTTTGCTAAGTGACACAGCCTGTTCTCTTTTCAGTGGCAATGTTGACTGTTTTATTTACATTTGTACATTATTCCAGGAAGCTCTTAATTTGTCTAGCTTCTGGGGCTGCTGGCTCCCAATGGAAGGCAAACCAGAGAATACTTGGGTTGAAAATAAGCTTAGTAAAGTGCTTAGCAAGGAAAACGGTGAGGAACATAAAGAACAAAATGGATGATATAACCACACACACAATGGAAGATTCATGACCTGTAAATAGCAGAGGATGGATAAGAGCCTGTGTCGTAGCTGACACGCACTCGTCCCCGGTACAGTTCCACGGCAATGTGGTCTTTGTCACCTTTATACAGCAAAATCCCGTTGTCTTCATCAGTAGCAATCTAATGCACAAAAGATACATTTTCACATAAAACATATTGCAGATATTTATTTTCAACTTTAACTTTAACAGTAGTTTGCAAAATAACAACTACCTATGTCATTAGTGAATAAATCAGTAACACTTACAGCAACTCATTTCTATAGCTAAACCCAGTCTCTAAATTATTTACAGCCAGACCAAAATGTGTAAATGGGGATGACACTAAGGTAATGATCGTCCTTCAGTTCCTAGTTGGGAGAAGGGAGTTCTGTTCTTTACCTGTAGAGTGATATTTGCCTCGGGGTGGATCTTAGGTGAGGGGATCAGCAGGTAGGACTCTCTGTTCACAAAGTTCACGCTGACCAGTTTTTCGCATTTCTCTCCTTGGTATCCTGGCAGGCACTGGCACACTGGTTCAGTATCTCTCACAATGCACTCTGCCGCATTCTGGCACTCAAAATTATCACAAGGACTTGTGCGAGGCAAAACCATTGGTGGTGAAAACTCACAAAACAAGCCACTGTACGTAGAAACAATAAAGAATATATAGTAAAGATTAGACAATAATGACAATATTTATAATACTGATAATAATAGCCTTTTTGATTGAATAGGATCACTGCCAATTATCACACACCAGACTATAAAAGCCTTGGCATGTCTAAAAGGCATACTCATGCAAAAAACATATCTCCATAAATAAAACCTACCTGTACCCCTCAGTGCATACACAGGTATATCCATTTATGGCATCAATGCACTGGGCTCCATTTTTACACTTATTTTCATGGCAGTCATCATAATCAATGTCACACTGCTCACCAACATATCCGGGTGTGCACTCACATCTGTAATAATAGAAAGAAAACCTGTTATCACAAAGCCCTAATACCTATGCAGTTTGTAGCATCCACACCAAAAGCATCTCTCCAAAGGATTTATATACCGTCATGCTCTTTCAGCACTTCTCCTGCCATGCATGCTAATTCAAAAATGACTGACTACATTATTATTTAATTAAAAGTAACTTGTGTGGAGCAGCTTAAAATATGGCTCCAACACTGGGTTGGTTCTAATTACAGTTTGCAAAGGAATAGAATAAATCCCTTTTTAATTAACAGTGGCTATTTTTATCCTGCAAATCTTTTCAAATCTGCTAGTCTGTTGCTGAAACAGTCCAAACTATATCATTTATTTCAGTTTTTAAATCTTTACAGAATGGAGCTGTCAAAAGTTATTGTTTCACAAATCAGCAGCATCTGCTTTTTTCAAACACTCCCGGTATAACGAAAGAGTTGAAATGATTAGAAAATAATCCTCATAAGGGAATATTACACAAATAATATGTATGTTACCTTTGCTTGTTCTTGTCCTTAAAATAACATACAAACATATTTTATTGTTAGAGGGCCAGTAAACTCTTTTTACTCACTTGTATCCCTTGGGTGTCACGACGCACTTGGAGTCATGCTTGCAGGGGTTCAGTTCTGGGGCACAGAAATCCAGCTTTTCCTCACACAGCTCGCCTGGAAAACAAATTGCAGCACAAACATTTACAGAGGGACAACATACCATTTGAACTCTGCAGTGGACCTACTGCGTGCAGAAAAGTAACATGTGCCTATTTTGAACATTATCATCAAGAAACCACCTAACACATAATCATACAGCTGTGTCAATTGTAATACACGTGTCTTTTCCCATTAGACTGTGTCATGAAGCCTTTGATGAAATCACAGAATACATTTTTCAGAAAGGAGACATCCATCAATGATTTGAATTGACAATTATTTATTACATTTGACACAGCCATGCCCACGAAGGAACGGAATATAGATTTTGGCCCATGGCCTTGTCCATTGGAGCTCTATAGCTGCCCCATGAGCTGGCTGAACTTTAATGCAATGATCACTGATTGATGACAGCTATAGCCAGCAGGCACTGTGGGCCACCTTCCCCCTGGACAAGGCACGCTGCAAGGTGGAGGCAGGAGAGGAGAACCAAACAAAGAAAGAACAAGGAGGCGTAGGCGATAGGGCTACTTATAGGAACAGTTTGATTACATATGTGATTAGAGGGAGGAGCCTCCTTTCAGAAACACAACATAGTTTCCAATCAATGTATGCTTTTGAACTAACTGCCACTGGCATTGATGCCAAGGTCTTTTGTAAACTCCTTGAAGCACATTACATTGCAGAGCGCCTCTCCTTTTTTAAATAATGACACAATACCTTGTAGGGTTTAAAATGACATTGCCTTTCAAGGCTAAAAACAAACAATTCTGTCTTCCCAAAGTTAGTTTCTGAAAGATGCCAGATGCATGCCTCAGGTCACCATAAATCAAAACAAGATTTTGTGAAATTACATACAAGGCACTAAATTATGAATCTTTAACACCAGTCACAATCGCCTGTCCCTTTAGGCAGAACTGTGATGAATGGCTTAATGCCTAGTCATGTGCAAACAATAGACAGTCATGTAGACAATCAATATTCTGCCACTGATGAATTAGCAGTGTCTGTGGTAACCTATATATATTTTTTAATATAACGGTATAACTTGTTGTCCCGGGGCATTGGGCAATATGAATTGCACACCCCAGAATGGCAAATTATATTGCACCGGGGGTGGGGATTGGTAGAGTGCCAATTGCCCTGTTGCTGGCAATAGCTGTCATAGTCATTACATCACAGTTCAGCCAGCTCACAAGGGGGGTAATGTGGCCCAGAGTGCAATAACTGTCATTAATCAATAACCATTACATCACAGTCAGCCAGTACATGGGGCAGGGGACATGGCCTAGAGTGCCACTTGTCTTGGCAATAGCTGTCATCAAGCAATAATTATTTATTTATCTCACAGTCAGCCAGCACACAGTCAGCCAGCACACAGGCAGCTTTGGAGCTCCAATGGACAAGGCCACGGACCACAAAATATATTACGTTTCTCTTGGTCCTCCTGTCAAATGCAATGAAGAATCAGTCAAATCAATCTTTGGTGAATATCGCCTTTCTGAATCAATATAAAAAACATGTCCCCTGGCCTTGTGTTAATAAGCTTATGCATCGTATTGCTTCCGCATTGTTTTTGTCTAATACATTGTTTTGAAGTGTGTCCTTTCTCCTGGCTCTTTAGTTACAGCTTGGCAATAAGGATACATCACCTTTTGTAGAGCTGGAAGAATGCAAAACTAATAAAAAAAGATGCACATTGCTGTTAAATTGTAAAACATTCACGGTCCAATGATCATAACTACGTGACAATTTACTTTTACTCATGCTGGGAACAACTCAAAACATCTCTGTGACTGAATGCAGAACGCAAAATAATTTTTGGGTTTTGCATTAATAAACTCATTTATTACAAAGCATGAGTTGCCACACACAATATCAACCCTTGTGATTTTCAGTTAGAAGCTGTCTTGTTTTATACCATAGATGTTTTTTTGGGTTTTTTTTTGTTGGGTGAATGCCTTCTTGCTGCATTAAAGCATGATTTTTTTTTTGCTGCATTTTGAATTAGTTGTTTTCAAAACCGATCAGGTTCAATTGGCTTCTCAACAATGGCCCGGACCAAATCAAATTTCTTCTACTCATAAAAAGAAAATGCTATTAAATACAGTTTTGTTAAGTGCAATTAGCGGGTTGTCAGAGTTTTGATTTGGTCCCAGCCTATGTTTGGTAAAATCAGTAAAAAAAAAATCCTGTGTTGAGAATGCAAATATTGAAAGTAATAATAATAATAATAATAATAATAATAATAATAATAATAATAATAATAATAATAATAATAATAATAGTGTTAGTTGAATAATGTGCAGTTTTTGAGAAAGAACAAAGTTAATGAATATGCCGGACTTATGTAGGAACTGTATTGTTTACATTCTTGCACCCCTGGTGTATCTAGGAAACCATGTTGCCATGATTCTATTTCTGTACACTGAACAATGCCTATGGTGGGCTCTGAAAACCATGCTGCCTAACTGCAGGAATGAAGCAGGAGAAGAAGAAAGACACGGAATCACATAAAGAGAAAGTAACTGCAACTAACCTTTTTCCACCTCATTCAGGTTAGCAGCTTGCAGTGACAAAAGCAGAATAGACAAGACTTTTTACATTGTAAAACAACAGCAGAGCACTAAGACAGTAGCTAGAAGCAGACAGCAAAAGCAAAGCAGACATTATACTTCTACTGTAACAAAGACTGTAACACGGAAAGCTGGGTCAGATGCCACCATATGCAATCTGATTACAAAAAAAATAAAGAAATAGTTTGATTCCCTACTTCAGTAAGTAGTTTAGTTTCTAAAGAAATCCTTAGCCAGGTCTGATGGTGCAATAACTTTGGAATGATCTTAAGGCATTTCCAGTAAGATTCAAAATTACTGAATAAAAAATAAAATAATAACAAATAAATTCAGATTAAAATGGAACAACTAAAGTGTTTATCTTCCATGGACTGAAACAATCTTGGATGCTAACAGCGTGTTGTTATGAAACATTTACAATCCTGTGGTTGTTGATAATGATTAGCTGAATAGTTAACTGTCACAGATAGTTGGCAGTTTCGCTATCTAGTAGTTATTCATGAAATCTTGCAAACTGCTCTGCTGTTTCCACATGACTGACCGCTAAATGATAAGCAATTCTGTTTGTCTGGATTAGTCCTTTTTCACAATGACAATATCAAATACGTAGAGAAAATAACACTGTTCAGTATAATACAACTTATCATGTTACACTAAAGTATTGCCTTTGACTTTGAGCTTTTAGAATCTCTATTGTCTCAGCAAATCTCTTCTCATCTGTCTCTGGGATGTTTGTTAAGAACACATGTCTGCTGGTAAAGAAACCACAGCAATGTGTTCAGAATCACTGCTTAAAGGGTTGCTATGGAGAATATGAAGTTGTCAAACTTGGATTTCAAGAGGCCACTGTCTACAGTCAAGGTTACAAGGATTAACTTGCATCTGAGAAGCTGTCACTATCTGAAAAGCTTTCAGGTAGAATTTCGTATTCACTCTGTTGAGGTCATTACTTGCTGGTAAGTTAAACTGAATGTAGTCCAATTGGAAGCAAATATGCCTTGTCTGCACAACAGCTAGCTTTACACGGTTGTTATACTTGTGTGTTACCATGTCATTGGAATCAAATCTGTTTTTTGCTAAAAATAACCAAACAGGTTTTTTTAAATATATATTTTTACTGAATATACAACAGCTGGTGTTTTGGCTATTTATAGGAAAATAACAGAGCGCTTCAGTTACCTGTGTATTCAGCTGGGCAGTGACAGGTGTAGTTATTGATACCATCCACACAGGTAGAGTTGTTTTCACAGTCATTATCCTCACAGTCATCAATGTTAATCTCACAAGCCTCTCCTTCAAATCCATCTACACACGTGCACCTGGAAAAATAAAGCATACACCTTTGGCAATGTGTGATTATTTTACCCTATTTTATTACCCATTCAGAAATAGTTTTTTAGTTTTTCCTGCATGAGTAATGATGAAAACAGCAGCACGTAGCTGCAGCACTACATATTTTACACTGGAGGTTATATAGCTGATTAATCTTTCGACAGAAAGTTCTTGATAATTCCTTAATGAAGCGCAGGGGTAAAGACTTTCCCATTTCATGCACCACCTAGTAGGCATGATAAGAAGATGACCATTCTCTGTGGAATTATTTAGATGTTTCAGAGATTCTCTGATTAACTAAGACCAGATTTAACGTGCTCACAGCAAGTGCAGTGCTGTGCAAGCATGGCATTGCTCACATTCCTGGCGCTGAAGTGTGACAGAAACCAAATAGACCTGGTTATTGTATGCTCTCGCTTATTTAAGGAAACATAGTTGTCCTACCTCTGCCTCAAACTTAATTAAAGGTTCACTCCATATTTAAATGGACAGTAATAACTGGAATTAAAAACGACAAGCAAGGTCAATTTAGAGATATAATTAAATCAGACAAATCCACTGGAAATGTAGGTAACTTCGCAGCAGAAAGGCGCATGGTTGGGTAAATGTTTTCATACCAGAAACCCTCTTCCTCTCCCTCCTTCAGGTGGCAGGTTCCACCATTTTGACACCGGTTGCTGATACAGGCATGAATGGGAACGTCACAGTCTTTCCCCTGTTAAAAGTAAAACAAACACGTCCCTTAAATAAAAATCATATAAAAAAGTACAGATAAAGCCATGTTAAAACATAAGGCACAGGAGCATACCTTAAATCCATATGGACATGTGCACCTGTAGAAGTCTACCGGATCATTGGTGCAGGTGCCATCATTTTTGCATGGGTTTGACATACAAGGGTTACACTTGGCAAGAATGTTTATATCAACAGGCCCTATAAAAACAAATAACGTTTTTTAAGCACACAGATCAGAATTATAAAAATTGTCATACATCTTGATGGCAAGACATGTTTCAATAGATAATGATACAAGGTAAGGACACCCAAAGGAAAAGACAGAATGAAAGGCTCATTAATGTTCAGAAGACTGCCATACACATCAGTGACGAAGGTTTAGGGGCAAACAACAAAAGATGAACATGCTCCTCTTTTGTAGTCTTATTAGGTACGAGGTAAGAGAGTTCAGCGTGACTCAGAAGGAAACCGTTTCTACTTTACCTCTCCTCAGAAAACCGCAAGGCCCTGGAATGTCTAGAGGCAGATTTGTGAAAAGTTAAAAGCGTAAAGATTAAATTTGAGAGTACAGGCAAGAAATGACTAGATAGATATAAAATAGATTAAAAATAGATTTCTGTAAATAGTGTTAACAAGAAAAAGAACTGGTAGCAGTACACATCTGTATAAAAGTAACATTTTCTATTCAACAAATAAAAACCAGTGTTGCTGTTAACATTTTGACATGAGATTTAGTTAATAAAAAAAAATCTGGTGATACAGGATTGCAATAAATGATTACTAGTTTGTATTTACTGTTTTTAATCAACTATTACGGTTTATTTATACTCTGGTGTCAATGGTTGATGTTGACACAGTATTAATTTTGACAGCATCTGTCAAAATTTCCCCAAATATGTAGACATAATAAATCCCAACTGTGGCCACAAATTGTTGAAGCACAATATAGATTATCAACAAAATGTCAACATCAAGCTCAGTCTCAATTGTTGCTGTTCCTATACTGAATTCATAAAAAAGGGAACCTCTCTTAATGTTCAGGGGTGCTTAGTGTGCTGTACCTTCACAGTTGAACTTCTTGGATGGAGTAGTGAGAAGCAGTTTATCAGTCATTTCGCCAGGGCCGGTACAGCGGGCGATACCAGGCTCTTTGTACCCTGATTTTACCCAGTCTGAGAGCCACTGCATGTTACAGTCACAGTATAGCGGATTGGCACCAAGAGCACTGTAATTACAAAATAGCCCTATTGTTATGGAATGAACATGTTTTTATGAGCTACTGTGTTACAATGCTTGATATATATGTAAGGAAAATACTTTGCTTTAAAACATAGGCTATTTCAAAGAGATTGGAAACCCTGGGGGACTAGGGCAGTGCACTTGATGTATCTCTAGGGCAGTGCAGTTGATGTAGCCAAAGTCATTTTCCTTTCATAGATTCTTTACAGGCTCAATAATACACACAACTGAATATAAATGGTAAATTACAGTAATATGACATATTAGATGGTCTATTTGATGGCCTTAATGTCAGCCAAAATGTACAAGCTGATACAACCTAATCAAAGAAAATCTATTCAAAGATCTTCTGCCTGTTTGCATTACTTCCCATCAAACACACTGTAGCTACTATGAAACGCAGTATGTAATCTTCCAGTCTCTAAAACAGGGAAGACATTCATTGGGCAGTTTATTGTTATAGTGTGTGATAAAGATGAGCATTAACAATCTCTATTAAAATGATGCAGTTTCTTATTTTTTTCTCAGTGCATTCTGCTGCTGCAACCGGTTGAGTGCCTTTCAATATACTATTTAATTGCTGTACAGCTTCTATCATGTTCCTTCTCAATAAAGAAGAGGCCACATGTGAAGGCACTGCACTTTCAAGTCGAAATCCAAAACCACTTTTCCTTTCCAACTATCAATTTCTATTACTTTTGGGAAGCTAACTTGAAAGCATTAGTTGGCCTCACTCAGTGCGTACCACCACCCTGTCAGCCTGGCTGATTAACTGTAGGAAAAGCCCCGTTGGGGCAAGAAGACTTTGAAAAATGCATCCAGACACCAAAATACCCATGCTCCTCCTAAAGCACTGGAAGGCTCTCACTGGCTTGAATACTTACAGATGTGACAGTGAGGAGAGATCGTGGAAGGATCCCCCAGGGATTACAGAGATGTCATTGCCATGCAGGGACCTGCAGGAGAGATGCAGCACAAGAGCAAATCAAGTCTCAAAGTCTCAGAAATAAATCGCTTTTAAAAAGCATCCTGTTACTAGAAGGGCAACAAAATACACAATTCAGATGCTCTTTACCTTTATATTAGTCTTGCTGCTGTTTTCCCCTGAGGCTTCCTTTAACCAATACAATATAAATGCAGTGACAGTGCGTCTTAGACAGAGGTTAAAGACACAGATAGGGGGCAGTAATCTAGTAGTAACAAGCTACAGAATAAGGCCATCTTAATAAGCATTGAATTATGTAGAGAAAAAAAAAGAGTACTCACAGTAATCTAAGTGACTTCAAGCCATCAAATGCCTTCACAGGTATACACCTCAGTCGGTTGTAGCTCAGGATTCTGGAAGATTTAACACATATATCTCATTTATTTACTGATGAAAGGGTAGCACAGAAGGCAACAACAACATATTCTGCTAGAGTGGCAGAACTATACTTTTGTTTGTTTGAAGTTAAGAAGGTCAATACAATTAATATGAAGATGAGACTCACAGCGTAAGAAGTTCAGACATGTTGCTGAAGCTTTGGTTGGACAAAGTGCTGATGTAGTTGTTACTCAAATCGCTGAAAATAGAAAACAAGTTCAGTTAAAATTTGACGCAAAGTGCATTTCATTTCTTGTATTCAGAGTAAGATAGCAAGTATGATAATACATACGCTGCTTATAAATAAATACAAATAAACAAATACACACCACCTATCAAAATAGTATTAATCATTCTCTCTTTGGGTATTCTGGTGCAATCAATATATTTATATTGAGCAATACAGCCAGCAGGTAATTTAACTGAAATATTTGTGTTGGGCAGAACAGCAGGTGATTTATAAACTATACCTGTTCTTATTATACATACATTCCATTCCCTTCAAATATGTAAGCACCAAATTAAAATAACCTTTGGAAAGTACTGTGGAATGGAAAAAAAGTAAAAACATACTGGTATATGTCCTCACATTTTGCTACAACTGTTTAAATAACATACATGTCATTTTTCTTTTCATTGTTAACATCCTGACAAATTTGTACACTTATAACTTAAAGTCTGTTTCAAAGCTCTTTTCAAAATGTCTGCACTAGTGCACTGGGGTTTGAGATCTGCCCTCTAAGTCACAGCAGGAAGAGTGAGTAAAAAAAGAAAAAAGAAAAAAGAAAAACATAACAACACGTGCTCTGGCTTTTCTGTTTGACAATGTGGGCAATAATCCTTACACAAGAGCAGACATGCACTAGAGCAGACTTAAAAGTTCTAAGTGTAAAAAGTGGTCAGGTGTTAACAATGAAAAGAGAAATTACACGTATGTTATTTAGACAGTTGTAGCAACACGTGGGGATGTGTAACACTATGGGGTAGGTGTTCTAAGATGGGGCAGTCGCAGTGCAAACATACAGCAATTTGCATTTTCGTTACGACAATTCGCAACATGCACATTTTGTCATATGTACTAAAAAAATATGTTAATGAAGAGAACCGCAATATACTAATTTAAATATTATTTGCATCACCTTAATGTTCTCAATGTATTTTAAATATAAATCACTGCGCTGAAATAATGTGTTTTGGGTACGCTACACATTACATTATGTAAAAATATAAATCTGTACAGTAGGACTATACAGTTTGCAGTACAGCAGTAAAATCAAATGAATACCTAGCGCACTTTCTTTGTACTTTAGCCTTCTGGTAACACAAAATAAATCATAATAAATTATGTTTTTTTTATTTTATTTTAATTATTACTGTTTTTAACGTAGTCTTTTAGCCTAGACAATAAACACGATCACGGTCCTATACAGATGCTCAGAATGAGCTGGAGGGGTTAGTGGCACATGGGTGCAGTCTATTGCTCCCAACATGCTAGGAAAACCAGAAATGTCATAGAAATTTGTTTTCAAGGCTTGCAAGTACACCTGACTTTAGTGAAAATTAGGTACTTGGGTGTTCGTCTCAAAAAATGCATTGAGCACAACTGGCAACACACGAGAAAAAGCGGACTGGGAAATGCCAAAAGTTGTGAACAAACTGATGCAATTGTAAGTGTTGCAATTGCCAACAGCTTTAGTACATCTCATTACAATATCTTTGATCCCTCATTTGCACTACCTCCACCCTGTTTTTGCGAATTTCTGCAGGAACGCCCAGAATTACATATTCATTTAAGGCTAAAGCGCAAACAAGAACTGCGGCTGCAAAGCATTTGTGAAAATGATGCTAACAGCGTTGCATTTGTATTGCATATTTCACGCTACACTTCTGACTGTTTTGCAACGATTGTGACTCAACACACTTTAGTACATCTACCCCTATATATTTTCCGGAACCCCGCTATTTACTCTTAAGGTCTCTAATTAAATAAAGTGGGACACTGTGATATAAACGCTTGCAAATATATCAGATTAACTACTGCTGTGTTCTTTTTTTATGATTTTAATTAAATCCACACACATTTATTTTGAAAATATATATATATATATATATATATATATATATATATATATATATATATATATATATATTTTCCATGTCTTTCCCTCAAGGGTTTTCCAGTGCCAAAAATGGATGGATTTAAGTAATCATTTCTAAGTGTAATGAGTTGAAGCTAAATGAATGCAACATTTCAACAGTACAAAACCACATACATGAGTGCTAAGTGCTTGTAATTAGAGAGTTCCTTTGGAGCCTGGGTGAACTGGTTTCCATCCAAATACCTAAAACAAATAGAAACTCTGGTTATTTTAACATTACGGAAATTCCACAATTCAAGCACTGTAAATGGATATTTTCTAGAACCAAAATAAACAATATCGTATACTATATATTGTATTAAACTAAACTAATCATTTCAAAAGAACTTAATAGGGATAATTACTCTACCTCTTTTTTATTTCATATTTTCTACTGCAACTTTCTACAGTAAGTAATCATAAAAACAGCAGTGATTGTAAATTTGGAAAATAAAATGTGCTTTGCAAAATTACACTCTTAAATGGCATATTTTACATAATGCTAAAACTGTTTAAAGTTACCAACTGCTGTATGAATGAAAACATCTTAGTTTGATTTGCTGAATTGTACTGGTCAACTATAATTAATTTCAGGAGGAAAAATCATTTGTCACAAAGCTCTGTCAATGGCCCTTGAGTACTAGATCTGTCACAGAATTTAAGTGAGTGATCAGCCTTTTAAACAAAGACGAATTAATACAGAATTCAAATATCTAAAAGATCAAAACTATCAAGACAGGGAAGGGAAATCCAATTTTTGGTAATACATGTCAAATATAATGACGGGGGGGGGGGGGGCGACACTTCCTCGCTGATATTTTTGAGTTAATATTAAAAATAATTAAGGCCCTACCTAAAAATGCAGCTCAATTGCAACCAAAGCCTTAATTATGCCATTCAAAAATGTCATACAAGCAGAGTTTCATTTTCTTATTTCATAAAAATACTGATCTGAAATGGCAGAAATGAAGTGGTTCAGAGACAGCACTGAACTGTCTCAACTCCGGTGTGAAAGGCTATGTTGGTACTGAAGCGGTATAGTGGCCTTGGGTGTCAACATCGCACGTGGCTGATCAAGAACGAGGTAGTAATTGGAGACTGGAAGAAGTTAAGGAATTGTTAACTTAAAATTCTAGAAGTGGCAGCTACTAAACAGATGCTGCACTTTGAACTGTGCAGGAGAATCTGGGGGCACAGATCCTTTGCAAATCCAGTTCATGTGCTTGGGGGAACTCGAGAATGCAGAGGAATGCAGAATGCAGAGGAAACTCAAAGCGAGCAACAGACACAACAGACTGTAAAAAAAAAAAATATATATATATATATATATATATATATATATATATATATATATATAAAACAATGCATCTGCAATTTTTTGTAGCTGTTGACAGTATATGCAATCGGTAGAACTTTTTTTTTTTGAAGGCCGACAAGCCTACAACTTGTAATACACAACAGTTGGTATCAGACGGCTGAATGAAAATAATATTAATAATGCCTCCCCACTTAAATATTATTTCAATTTTCCACACATATACATATATATATTATGAATTATTAATAATATATTATTAATAATAAAGAGGACTAAGCGAGCACAGGGGACTTTACAGTACACTACAGTACTCCAGCACCATTCATTAAAAGATAAGAATTTTTTTGTATATACTGTATATAACTTTTTTTTTTAAGTAGTATAAGTTTTTTTTGTTTTGTTTTGTTTCCATTGCCGTTGCCATGAAAACGATCTATTGACTGACAGGTTTGAAAGTTGTACTCACATGATCCCTTTGGCTGTGTGAAAGGGTTATGATGATATTATACCGGCATAGATTGCGCAATTACGTGCTGTGTGAATTGGTATTTTAAAGAATTTTTAAAACATCTCCGAGACGGCTCAGTAGCGGCATTTGTGTGTGAAAGTGGTATTGATTTGCTATGGAAAATATTGGCATACAGACGTGTAGTGTCTTCTGGGAATAGTAGTTTATCTGGTACATGCTGAAAGGTGTTTCCAATCAGCAGAAATCCAGAGGAAAACTACAACTCCCATCATCCTCGCATGTCAACAACGCTGGCTTCGCTTTTTAACTTTGGTTTAATGGGACTAAACAGTCAAGGGATTTTCCACGCTGTCGAGCAGCGACAGTTTATCCCAGATGTTTTTTTAAATTTTCCTACCGTTATGATGTTTTTTTCTGGTTAAAATCTCCAGTGTTTCAGCAAGGGACGGTAGGGTTTGAGTTTCTCCTCCAATTAAAACCAGGGATCAGACTACATCATCTGCCATTGCTAGCACTGTACTGTGGGTGGTTATAGCAGATAGGAGTTTATAACGGGGGCTTGCCTCCTCTGAGGAGCCATAACTGCTGTTAATATAGAAATGTTGAGGTTAGGGCTTAGGTTAAAATGTAATTTCTTGCAGATTGGGTGATGTAATCTCTACTTGGAAATGAACCTCCAGCCTATTGAACTAATGCACTATTTCAAAGACGTTTTTTAAAGGCTTAATTGATATCTCGTGAAGTAATGAATTATTACAAACTGTCTGAAAGTGTATGTTTCAGAAGTGCTGTTTAAAACTCAGTATACACTAATACACTGGCTGCTTTAACCTTAACCTACAGCTTTTCAAAGCTTTACATCTGTGTACAAAGATAAGGATATTAGAATTCAGGCTATGCTTGATTGGGATCAAGCCTCCAGTTGATTAGAATTACCCTATTTCACCTCTGCTCTGTTTCTCTAAAACAATGATTCAGTGCCGTCAGACAATCAGCTTACAGCCTGATGGTAGATGTAGGGTTGGACGAGAATGACATTTTCAATTATCGATTATCGGCTGTAAATGATCGCCATAATCATGATTATCGGCTGAATAAAGCTATATATTCTTGAGCAACATGAAAGGGACTTGTAGAAGCAGTTTAGTTTAGAAGAAATAAAACTAGACAGTTTTCAAAGACAAGCACTTTTAATAAAAGTTATGAAACAATGGTTGGTTACAAGAAAGCAAAAATAATACAATCAAATGTGTTTGTTTTGGTAGCTTTTCAAAATATAGGCTACTCATTAAAAAAAAAAGTGTTTTAAAAAAATGCTTTCCAGTTTATACAAATTCCAAATTGTGATTAAAAAATATCAACTGCTGAACACTGAGCACAGAGTCGATTACGTTGCGGGGTCACTATCAATCCACATCCACTGAACAGCCTTAAATTTCAGACGGAACGATACTTGCAAGCATTTCTATTTATGATAATGATCTAATTGAGATAGACGACTAGAAGATAAAAACAAATTTAGACTGAGTTTCAATGTAATTTATAAAAAAAATGCTACAGTATTTGTAGTACTGTCTGTAGTTTAAAATGAAGGAATAGACAAATGAAGTTTCGACTAATATTAAACGTTTGCTATAAGGTTCTTTTTTTTTGCATTGAGAATTGCAATTACATTTAATGTACGTTAAACTGATAAATAGGCCCATTTTTCTACAATAATTTACAGTGAGCTACATATTTTTATTTTCCTGCTTTGCCAGTGCAAAATTTAGGAAAAAAATTAAAAGTTAAAAGCAAAACATACTGTTTAAAGTCAATAATTACATAGAACTGTATCAACTTATGGCTGCATATCCTTGCACATAAAAAAGGTGATCCTCGCTATATTTTGATTTATGCTCCATAAGTTAATGTTATGTTTGAACTTCTCTGCTCAGATTTTGATTTTACTGTGCCTCTGTCATATTTTGGTCTCCCAGAAACATGTGAATATGAATCAGGATTATGATCTTTAGATGGGTGAAGAGATTAGTGTTATTTCCTCTGCATGTTTTGTCTCTAAAAAAAAAACACCCACACAGGACTGATTTTTTTTCTTCTTCTAAAATTTTTTCAGCCAGTTCGGAGCTTTCTGAGCTGCCAGTACCATTGGCTTCAAACTTTCCCCTTACTCAGTAAGGCTTACTGCACATGTGACAACAACTTCCCACTACGCAGTTCGCACAGATCATGTCTGACGCCTCACGCAGACAGTTCAGTGCCGCTTACTGCTTCAATACAGAGTTACTGTAACACACAAGAGTACCATAATGTGTAACATACAATAATATGATTATCGATAATAATTTTTGCAATAAAGTTATCGATGCAAAAACATTATTGATAATATCACGATAATCGATTATTGTTCCAACCCTATGTAGATGTCCAAATTGATTTCATTATCCACCAAAACCAGCCAATCAATACTTTGCAACAAGGAAAGCAACCAGCCCTGTACCTGCAACTGAATCAGCCAATCACAGCCCGTCAACTCGACTGGCGCTCAAAATCTTTCAGTAGTAATATTGCTCCATTCAGATATCTCACTGTCCAGATAAACTATAAGCAACTCTGACAGGTAAAACATTATTTGTTTAATAAATGTATTATTCGGTTTGTTCTCTCATTATGTATGTGATCATTTATGAACATTTTCAGGACTATTTTCTTAAAACTTCTCTCAGTGGAATGGTTCCTGACGAATCATTACAAGTTGAAGGTCAATCTAGATTTTTATAGGTTGTTTTTATAGAACATAATGACACAAATATGATAGTGCCCTCTCAATGAAGGCTCTACCATGTGATCGTTGACCTTGACTTTCGTTAGTGCTTTTAAGCCTCAGGACGCATAATTCAAGTCTTGGTTAATAACACACACTAGAGCCTTCATCGCCGGGCACTATCGCTTAAATAAAGTGACACTGCTGCAGAGAAAAAAGTGCAATTTTTCTGTTACTCACAGTTCTGTTACTTCCTTGGGAATGCCCTTAGGTAGAGCCTTCAGTCCTTTGTTGCTGCAACGGACCACAGTGTCTAAGCAGGTGCATTCCGCAGGGCAGCGAGCAAGTGGGGAACAGCTATTGTCATCGTTGCCTGTGGGAGGAAATCATTGTTTACTTAATATGTTGCAATTAAGATGAATTTCAAAGGCACTATTTCCATCCTACGTGTTTCAGTTTGCAGGTGACCTTGCTATGTCATTCCACAATGTGATTTGAAATGTTTCTGTGAAGGACGATCATATAAAAGCATTGCATAGATTTTCTTAGAAAGTACTGAAGGCTTTCACACAGGTTTGATCCAGTCATTAAGAAGGTGTTTACTATCTACAGATGTACTAATTAATAGATTAGCAGTAAATATACAACCAGGGTCATCACCCCCCTCTCCACCTGGATTACAAATGAATTGCCATCGCAGGTGAAGTACATATACAACAAGGGTCATCACCCGCCTCTCCACCTGGATTACAAATGAATTACCATCACAGGTGAAGTACATACAACCAGGGTCATCACCCCCCTCTCCACCTGGATTACAAATGAATTACCATCACAGGTGAAGTCCTGAAAGGCTACATCCTGAATGGGGATCTCCTTCAGGAAATAGGGGTTCTGACACCGGGGGTTCCCAGTTACGATCCTCTTCTTTCTCAGCCAATCACCCAGCCAGGCCAGGTGGCAGTTACAGTTGAAAGGATTAGCCAGCAGGTTTCTAACATGAACAAAAGACAATACATGATTAGCAACACTATTGCAAAGCTTGCTATTGTTATTAATTGCTCTGACATAGAGAATGTGTGTCTAACGAGTTTTTTTTTTTTTTTTTTAAGATTCTTCCTACCATTAGTACTGGTTTGCAGCACACACTTCAGTTACCCATGTTTTGAAGGCTTGAGCTATTGCCAAGTTTAATGAATGGGAACTGAATCATAATCCTGTTATGCTCAGGCACCTCTGCTCACAAATAGGCTATTCTGTTGGCTCTATTTAATTCTATACATCTCCAATCCTGAATGAAGAATTTTACAGTAGTTCAATTTTGCAGCTACAGTCCAAATAAAAGCATAATTTCAAACTATTACAGAAAGAAGAGATTAGGCAAGATTGTAAAGCAGCAGTTTGGTTTTATGTAGCTGAATCAGGGCATTTGTATTTTACAACTAATTAAAATGGTCAGAGATTTGACATACTGTCAAACTGTAGGGTGTCGATAATAAAGCAGTTCAATATTCAGATGAATAGTGGATTGTATTAGATTATTGGATTTTACTTAAACATAGCTTTTTCATTCAGCTGCCATTTCTTAGATTTACATTACTGTTTGCGCTGGAGAAAAGGTTAACCATCTACTCTGAAAGCCACCTCGATTACATGCCAGTTAAAAAAAACAAATTTCCTCTTACAAGACAGTATATGTCTGACTGCTTGCAAGTTCAGCACAATCTTATTGAAAATTCCATTATTTATAAACACACGCTGCTGTAAATGTTATGTCTTATGCATGTAATGTGTTTTCATTTCTCACTCACTGAAACTAGTGTTATTCAGAAGCAGGGCGACTAGAAAAACTGATATTCTTGCATACACGAAAAGCAAAAACGGTAAAGCATGCAACATAGGAATACCTGTCTAGTGATCCATATACAGTCGCCACCACTTACTGGGTACTGGGTTATTCTGGGCAGCCGTTTATCGGACAAATAGCGTTTGCCAATCCCATTGATTTCAATAACAAAGGCATCATTTACACTGTGTTAAGCACGCTGTATATTACAGGCAAACTCAGCTGTTTGGATCTCGTCATGTGCCATTCACACAGATTTCAATAACAAACGCGCTGCTTTATACTGTAATAATCGCTCTTACTAATCCTCAGATCAAATGTTTACACCTCGTTACCTTGCCATTCACATAGACTTCAATAAAAAGGCAGCATTTCTATAGTAAAAAAGACAGATCGATCAATCGACAGCTGATTGATCAAGCAAGCAAGCATGGCTGGAAAGGAAAAGTGATGAGCATCAGCACGAAAATTCAGTGTAAATAAAATGTCTCTGTTAGATTTGCTAAAGAATGCTTGGAACTCTGTCAGTCAGCAAACAATGCAACATTGCTTAAAAAAGATGGCGCCGGTAGGTGGTCAGGGACTGGGCAGTCCTGACATCCGTAGGAAGGTCATTCCACCACTCGGGGGCAAGGGTGGAGGAGCGGGCTCTGGAGGCGGGGGAGAGTAGTCGTCTAGTGCAGGCGGAGCAAAAAGTTCAGGTGGGGGTGTAGGGAGAAATGAGGGAGTAAGAGTGTTTTTGGTGATTGACTGGTGTCAATGTACAGTATATGCACGTCATTAGAAAAAAATATGGAATTTGTATAAACACCCCCACCCCCCTCCCTCTGAAATGAGTTGGGCATGTTTTGGGCTTGTTTTGAAAGGCAATGCTGCTTTTTGTTTCTCGTTAGACTTGGCAACACTGGTGGAGATGACAGTTTGAAAGAGAGAAGCAGGATCTGACGGTGGGAGAATTGAGATAGAGAGGTTAAGTTTGTGAGTGAGAGGAGAGGAATGAAAGCCATTGTTCACTAAAAGCTAAAAAAATAATAAAGACAGAGTTTTCTACTGCTTTGAACCACAACTGTTGTCGTCTCATTATATCCTGGAAACCCCGCAGCTCAGCACAACAATATGCAAATAAATCCTGTTCGCCTGCGGGGTGTGTCAACTTCAACCTCTGTCTCGATCTCCTGCCTGTCACTCAGCAGCGATTGCATGCATCCACACGGCAGACGGCTACTCTGTCACAAGCATTAATACCCTGTATCTTTCTAAACAAGGGATTTAATAAAAGATGAACCTCAAAACAATAATAATACAGTACAGTAATTGTTACAGCTGTGTATAATGGTATTTAAAACTGGATCCATTTATCTGCCTTCTACATATCTGCCCTTACTCTGGTCCCATCACAGTAGGATAGTGACGGATTACTCTACTTTTCATTACATTTATAAGTTTTAACACATCTTTTATACTAGTGTAATGCATGTCTTAATAAAGATTTTTAACCGCATACACACTTGTTTGTTTTGATTACTGTACTGGTGATTGGGGGACATTTTGAATGGCAGGTTATTGTGTGGATGTTTATACCATCCATCGCTTGGCGTGGCGACTGTATATCCAAATATATATTCCCTGATAAGGTGCCATTATATCCCATGTCTTCAGTACCTTTACAGTATAAGCAAAGCATATCTGTTATTTCTTTCAACCATCCAGTAAATATCCGTTTAACTTACAAGGTTGACAGCGAGTGGAGTGTGTCGAATGCCCCAGGAGCCATTGTGGTGATCTGGTTGTCGTACAGGGAGAGCAAACGCACAGAACTCAGTCCAGTGAAACTGTCATTGCCAACACAGCTAATCCGATTACTTCTTAGCATCCTGCAGACAGAAAGAGCTCACTGAATCATCACAACTAAACCACATTGAAAATGAACATATAACACGTTTAAAAATAATACTACTGTGCATCACAAATCCACCCAGGGAAGTTTATCTGTCCGTATTAGAATGTAAAAGTGAAAATGAAATATTGAATGAGATGCTGAATTAGCCTTGTCAAAGAAGATTCAACCAATCTTTTACTGCATAGCAAAAGTCTGATCATAAAGACATCATATCCCACAGGACTGTACCACACACTCTTGAGTACATTTTTGATTCCCCAGTAAAACACTTATCTGTATTATCGTATCACTTATCTCGTATTACCACTCAAAACCATCATGTATCCCCTAAGGATACTTGAAAGCCTGACACAAGGCAGTAATTTCTGTATTTCTTCAGTATTTCTGCTATTGTCATTAAATACAAGAGTGATGCTTGTATGGTACATTCCTTCTTGCAGTTTATGAAGTCAGTAGAACCCTGAACAGTGCCATAGGTCAACAATGTTGGCAGCTCCCATAAACTCATACCTACAGTAACAATACTGTGTCACTGGGTATGTTTAAAGATGTAATGCTACTAAACTGTTGCATCAGCACAAAAAACAAAAACAAATTAAAAATGATATTTTAAGTTTCACACAAAGAATCCAGTCTTTGGTCAGTCCTTTCTTGATTTATGGACTGGGCAGCTTAACAAACAGGTTCTTAGTATGATTCTCATCAGCTACAAGTATAGAACATGTTCCTGAGTGATGCAGTTTCTCCAGTGTGGTTGAATACTCACAGTGTTCTCAAGCCATTAAGTCCTTTGAGCATTCTGAAGTGTACATTCTCAAGCCGGTTACTGGTCAGTATCAGCTCATTCACATTGGCAGCCCCTTCAAAGGCACCTTCTTCGATATCTGTGATCTTGTTGTTGCTTAGATTTCTGAGAAACAGAAACACAAAAGCAGATTAGCCATTAATAACCTTTGATTACCGTCTCTTTCAAGGGTGACCTAACTAATTTGATTACTTTCTCTTTTTTTTGCATTTTTTTTTTTATTTTAGCATGCCCAATTATTTTACCCCCTATTTTCGCACAAATTTGGAATGTCCAATCATTTTTTCCCCCTCACCACAGCAATTCCCCACACAGCTCAGTGAGAACTGAAGGTTCAGTGGGTGTCCTCTGATCCCATGACTGAGCCAGCTTCTTCTTTTACACCCAAGAAGTCCAGAGCAGATGTCAGCAAGCTACCAACCTCTCGAGGACAAAGGCCAGCTCTGCAGGTGTCTGCTTTTGAGTTCACTGACCGCTGACTTTGCATAGCCAGGAGACGAAGCTGCAATGTATGACTCACCCTGAACACCACGTGGCTGAGCTTTTACCAGATGAGCTACTCAGGGATCGCTCACTGTTACTTTCTCTTGAAGGTGTTATTGTCTACCGTTTACTCTAAAGGGTATTTACCTTATGAACAACATATAAAAATGAAATAGAGTCTAAACCACATGTTCTGCTGTTTGAACAAATTATAGTGTTCTATCATATATAAGTTGGCACACTATCTGACCATAAGCACTCATTGACTGAGTTACTTCACAACCTCTCAATCCAAAAATGTCTTGCAAGTCACAAGTAATATGAGATTACAAACAGACTACTGCTGGTCATGAAAGGTTTAGTAATTCAACTTCTGTGCAAGACTACTTTTACTGTAAGTGCCACTGCACTGAAAACATGAATCAAATCCTGGTTTAAACAGGACGTCTACAGAGGCATTAGTTTAATCTTTATAGCACACAGATGTAGCAATAAAAACAAACACATGCAATAATGGTTAAGACATTTAATGCACCCTAAGCCCCCCCTTCCAAAATTACATATTCTAAATACCATAGTACAGTATATAGAACTATGCTGCTCAAGCATAGCCCCTTTGGGATACTACATGTAGAAATTACAGATGGGCTACCAAGTCACTTTCTGCAATCATTCAGATGTGATTTCTCTAATAAAAGCTTAATGAAGTCGAAAAGTTAAAGGCAGTGTCGTTGTGCTGAAGGAGGCGGAACTGCATGGTTTTGAGAATAGTAATGGAAGTTACAGGAGATTATCAAAATTGCTTTTGAATTGCTCAAACCAGCAGATCCCTGCTGCGGCAGCACAATATACCAGCTGTCTCAATGCTAGGCTCAGATGCCAATGCTTCTGGAGCATAAGGAGCGGCCACTGACACAAGCATAGCCCCACTGCAGAGTGATCTGCCAGTTCTGATCTGCTTTCCTGCTTAGGCCAAATGCTTGTCACAGCTCTCTGAATTGATTACATGCTACACTAAATTACGTCTTTCACTGAATTCTACTAATATAGTTACAAAATCGCAGAGGGATTATATGTTTGTGTTTGAGAGAGATGAAAACGGGAAGAAACTTCAAGAAAATACTCCGGGACTTACATTTTCCGGAGCTGAGGGAGTTTCTTGAAGATTCCAGTAGCTTCAAGAACTGTGAATTCATTGTTGTTGAGGCGCCTGGATCAAAGAAGATTAAATAAACCATGTATGCTAAGGTTTCATTACACAGTCTGTTTTATTTTTCAACCTAATTTATTAGATTACAATATACTGAACTATAAATTATTTATTGGATTGCAATATACATCCAATAAAATCACACAAACGCTCAGTTATTCATTTAAGAACTGTATTAGTACAATTAGAATTGTTTTTGTTTTTAAATGTATTTTTAAAGACTATCTGCCGACAGTTCTGTACAATTTAATTTTACACTACATTCTGAATATATATATATTTTTTTTCCCTGGACCTACTGCATTTGATCTCATCAGATTAAAAAAAAAAAAAACAGTGGTTCTGGTACTGTAAATTGGGAGAAAAAAACAAGCAAAGCAGATAAATAAATAAATAGTTTATAACAAGTTTATTATCATAACCCTTTTTCTCTGAAATAGAAATGCAACCATTACCTAATGGGATATATCTCTTATAGCCTCAGCACATCAAAGCTGCTCCTTTAAGAGCCCCATATGCGTCAGATGTCGTCTCCACCCCCAGGAGATAAATACGAGTGAGGCATAAGGCTCAGCGCCATTTTCTCTTCAGGCCTGCTGCACTGGGAGTGAACACAGTGGTCTTGACGGTTCCATTTCCATTTCAGGGAACCAGGGCTATGATAATAACCTAACATTCCCTTTCAAGTACGAAATGTAACCATTACCAAATGGGATACAATACACAAGCTGTCGCAAGTGAAGGACTTGCAGCACCGGCAGATGTGCTAAAAAAGGAAGATAAACTGCCTTTAGCATTCTGGCCTTGGACTGATAAGGGTCCATGACATATAGTTCACAGTACAGTGAGGGAGAACCCTCATGCTATGTATATGCTGCAAGGTTACACTGAGTAACCTCAGCATTTAACACCAGAAGTCCAAAAAGGCTGTATGGCTAACTACCCCAGGACTTAAAGTGGATCATAATAAAAATGTGTTAAAAAGCAGAATGAGTGGCTGCTTTTAACACTCTGGTCCCAAAACCAGGGTTCTGCTGATCTACGACATTCAGTTGGTAGAACCTGGCAAACGTATGAGACGTGGCCCATACTGCAGCGTTGCAGATGTCTGCGACAGATGCGCCCTTGAATAACGCCCAAGAGGTTGCCAGGCGTCTTGTGGAGTGGTGGGGCCAGGTTGGCTAGATCGTACGCAATCCTGACCGTGTCTGCAATCCACCTTGACGGCCGCCGTTTAGACAAGGCTTGTCCGTGGAACTAAGTACCGAACCAGGAGCGCCAGCAGGGCGAGTCACTGGTACCAGTTCTGGTACAAGGACAAGTGGTGTGCATGTGAAGACCTGAAACAGCCACTGACAACTGCAAATATGCACTGTTAAACAAACAGGGGCTGCAGTTACCTGCTAACTAGAAAAAATCTAGGAGCCTTCGTTGTCAGTGAAGCAAAAAGCAGACACAGCAACGCCAAAGAGACACTCGGAATATTCTCCGGTCGAAAAAAGCTCCTGCCAATTTGACAGCACAGTGTAGCTAAATAAACAGACAGCTTGCGCAGTATACTGTATGAGTACAGAGGCAGACTCTAGTGCAGGGAAACAGCCTACAGGTGCACTGGGTTTCTGAAAGAAAAGCAGAAAACGATTAAAACTTGCTAGTAATTGTATAATAGTCGGCACAAGGCCACGGAGAGGACTTAATCAGAATCTAAGGCTACAAACAATTATATGCTAAAAATAAGCAAATTATTTAAAAATATGAGAGAGACAAAGTGAATATATCAACATCTTCGTGGTTATGACTTAAAAGTCAGCGCTCACTCCTTCTTCAGGCAAGGCTGAAAGAAAAATGGAGCCTTATGCGTCACTCGTAGTTATCTCCTGGGGACGGAGACGACGCCTGACGCATACAGGGATCTTAAAGCAGCATCTTTGATATAAGTGCTCTGGTAATCCGGGCTATAAGAGATATATCCCATTAGGTAATGGTTACATTTTGTATTTGAAAGGGAATATTACTTACCTGTGTGTTTTAAAAAAATAAATAAATGTAGAGAATTTATGCTTTTGTAATATATATGAAATCTTAAATGTAAGTGCAGTTCTTGGCTGGTTTAGTAGTACTGTAGTTTGTAATATAAGTTCCTAATGTTTTCCTTATTGCATCACAAGGACGAATACGCGCCGGTTATAAGAGATTGTGATTCGGAGTGTACCATCAAAACTGGTGTGTAGGGAACCGGACACTGATTTTTCTTTTTTTGTTCCTCGTGGCAAGGCGCAGAAAAACTAATTTGATTTCCCCAGGGAAAATAGATCGCTTCACTGGTGCCCAGGCACTGACATTAGAGCGGTCGGGCACCATAAAAGCATTTTCATAACAAATCGGTAAAGATTCTTTAGTCAGTTCTTAAGAAAAATGTTCCGGCTCGACTACACCAGTGGGTGGAATCAGATTTGCTGTTGTTGTGAACTTACAGTTCAGCCGTGTACTGAGGAATGTGGTCTGGGATTTTGATGAGTTTCTGATTGGAACAGTCCACAGTGGTTCCCTCACATCGACATTTCTCAGGGCATGCCAGATCCGCAAAGCAATCTCCTCCAAGCTTGGATCTATAATCCTCTGTACCTGGAGAAGATTAAAGCCAGAACATGGACAATATTTAGGATGTGACCAATACAATTCTTACAAAGCAGTGAGGGTGCTTTGTGTAAGTGGGGTGGGTGCGCGTGTGGTAGGGCAAAGTGGGTGGGGTGTTCACTCTGGGGACTTCACAGAACATACCAGACCAAGGAAGCTATTGCCACAGCACCAGACAGACATTAGGGTTTCAAGGCCTGTAAGAGCCTTGAATCTTAGAAGAAAAAAAAAGGTAAGGATGTAGTTCAAATGAAAAGGTAGCATTAGTGAGAAGCCTTCTGATGGTTAAGTCTTCTTTTTTATGGCATCCAGTTAATAAGTTCTTTTTTTTTAAATTTACTTCCTTTATCTGTGTTATTCATGTGACTCAAATCCGTAACTGTTTTTGCAGTTTGATTCTATAAACGGGGTCAGTTTCTTGTCATTGCGCTTTTTTTTGTCATGCACTGAACTGTCCCATCTGTTACTGGTGTACAAAAAGGCTGTCTTGTAGCTTGCCATGCTGTAGAAAGCTGCAGGACGTTCCATGGTGCTTGACAGAACCATGTTTTACTCATACCTCGCAACCACATGGTTAGATCAAGCACAACGGAAAACCCTGCTGAATTTCATCCACTAGGCCAGGGAGAAAGAGCAAAGGAGGAGGACATGAGGGTAAGAAGGTAGGAGAGAGTCATTTGGACCAGGAAGGTTAAGCAGCAGCTAAAACATTACAGCAATACTCATTGCAGTACTACAGTCAAGAGAAGCAAGAGTTGCCATAGTCAGGGATGGACTCAATAATATAATGGCATTTAGAAACGGAAAAGAGACCAGAGAGCTATCCATGCTGACCCTTAGTACTTCTGTAATATTCAATCAATCTTTTTAGATGTAACTAAAATCTTTTTTTTTTTTTTTACTTTCTGTTCTTTTCAGGAGATAGATAGTGGGCGAAAACAGTAGGGTAGAGTGCATCACGTCAGAGGATTACAATGTGTTTTTTCCAGAGGTATAATTTTTACTTACAACCAAAATGATGAATTCCTGACACATTCAAGAGAGCCAGGAGGAAAAGAAAGAGTAAGCAGTTTCATTTTTTTTTTTTTTAAATGAAAGAAATAAAATATCCCCTTTCTGCAAAAGTCAGTTCACTTGATACGATACAATCTACATTGGCCGAGAAATAAGATTAATTGAGATGAATGAGTGGGTGCAATTTACCCACTGAAATACATCCCTAAGTTCTGTTTAAAAAAATAAAATAAAATGCAAGAAGTACGGTTAATTGAATTACAAACACATTCCAATCAAACGTGAAAGATGTTAGCAGCTTTCCTATAACATGATTAATGTTTTCGAACAAGAATACAGTGGAGGGATCATTACTTTAGCCTGCACTGCAAAACGCTAAATATTTGATGGTATCTGTATTGCTTTTGACTCATTATACTGTGCACTGAATTTCCATTCCCTTATTAGGAACCATTTAAATAATAAACACATTAAACATTTTCTGAAAGCATGCTAGTCTGTTTGAACTGGGTAGCTGTCAGTGTTATAATTCTTTCCAAAGCACTCTTCAACACGTTACACACACAGCACAGCATTCTTACGAAAGAAAAAAACAACAACCTGTGAATAGTAAAGGTTAAAGAAAAAGAGCTACAGTAATCCTCTACTAATCTTTAATGAAATGCAGTACCACCTATTTTAAATCAAACACAACATGCTGATTGTCCAGCAGACAGATCAAAAATTCTCAATTTGCTCTGGTTATTGAGAGAATCTGCTTCGTCTGCAACTCCAGATCCACACTGCATTTTAATAATATTTATTGTGAACAGATTGGCTATGCAGATGCCAGTCTCTGAAAAGTGAAGAATGACAGTACTTTTACTGCAAATTGAATTGCATAATGAACACCTAAAGGAATGCCACCTAAAGTGGTACGTATGAAGCAGTATGTTAGAAAGGCTCTGAAATAGGAAGACTCTTCAGAAAATAGAATCAGGAGCTGGCATCTGTATGGCCACTGCATGGGAACACTATGAATCCTAATAACAGGGACGCAGGGAAGAAAAGACCATAGAGCTGCATGCAGAACTCACTGTCTGGTTAGAAAAACAAATCTATTTGTGAATAACAAATATACTATGTCTGTGCCTAAAGGGAGTTTTCTATTTTTAAACAGCATGCATTTATTTCCTAAGACCTAGGACAAACTGAACGGGTTGGTATTCTGCAGTTGGAAAGCCCTGCTGCAGTGCCAAACCTACCTGGAATGAAATATTGTTCCTTTGCTAAACAAAAAAGAGAAGAGATAGAAAGAGATGCGACTGAATGTTGGCAAGCACAGGAAAGAAATGATTTCGATTAATTCTACATCACAGTCAATCCGTTAAGTGAATAACCAACAGTCTCGTCAAAATAAATAACTGCATAGAAATCACAGCATTACTATAAAAACAATAATAGTATGGCAGGAAAAAAATCATTACAAATAGATTTGTATGAGGAAAGTTCAAAATAAAACGTGACTTTTTTAATGAAGAGATAAAATAGACACATATAATTTAATTTTCAGAAAATTTTGTGCAAACTCTATGAAGTTTGAGAAGTTGCCTTGCCAAAACTTTGGAGAAAAAACAAAACAAAACATATATGCATTATAAAATAAAAACATTGATAGGAAACTTAACTTGGTACAATTATGCACGCAGTGACTGAAGGGGATATTTTATAAATTATTTACTGATTAACAGCTAACTGTTTTATTTTATAAACAAAACTTAAAAGTTATTCACTTAATTTTGACCCAGCTATTCATCTGAGGGCATACACACTGATTGCCACCCCATGGTTAGTTGTAGGAAAAAAGGAAAAAAAGTTACAAAAATATTTATATAATTGTTTAAAAAAGGCTCAGTTCGAATAAGGATTCTATTTACAGTATGTGTAGAGCCCTTCGTTTTCAGTTTTTATTTTTGATCACACAATGTCCCTTTTTTGAGCTGACTCAATTCAATTAAACTCTTGGAAAAGTGTTGATTGTGAAACAAATTCACTTTAGTTTTTTCACCCTTAATGTGATTGATTGAGACTCTGATTCTGTTTCATTGATAATGTAAAAAAAAAAAAGGCAGGCTTTATTTTTTATTCAAACTGAACGCAAACAACGATGGAAGTTAAATTGATTAAATTAAATTGTTAAGAGGAAACTATTATTTGCAAAACAGGTTATAACATTTTTGCAACGAGTCATTAAGATTTTAAATCCGGGAAAAGCAATTTAACTGAACTCACTTTTTGTGTTCGGTTTAAATTAAACCAGTCAGCTGGGGTTTTTTTTTCACATTATCGATGAAACGGAATCAGTCTCAATCAAGTTACGGGAGAACAAACTAAAGTGATCTTGTTTCACAATCAACGCTTTTCCAAGAGTTTAATTAAGAAACAGAGTCGGCTCAATATAACTTTAAAAGAGAAATCAAGTGACCAAAAATAAAAACCAAAAATGAAGAGCCTTAAGTATGTAGTACACTGTATGTAGAAAGCTGAGGGGGCAGGTCTGAAGGTAAAGCTCAATTAGTTACCTGAGCAGCGGAATTTCTTGCTCTTGATTTGCCCAATCCGTTTGTTTGCCAGTCGTCTGGGGCTAGTGCAGCGGGCACCACTGGTCTCAATGGGGTTGTCCTGAAGATAATCGGCCAACCACTTCAGATGGCAGTCACATATAAAAGGGTTCTGGGCCAAGTGCCTTGGAACAAAATGGAACAACAAATCAGAGCAGTTAAACGTCAGGCCATTTTGTGTTTTAGACTCCAGTTTTGTTCATTATAGCATGCTTCGTGTTAAAACAAATACCGGTACTTCATTATAACAGAGCGAAAATAATATCCTTTTTATTTTTAAATCCATCTACTGTATAAACAGCTTACATTTCTGGAAGCGAGGCTCTAGCAAAGTTCCAGAGGGACAGTTATCAGACGCTCTGATCAGTTAAAGCATCACCTGGGGTTAATCTCTAAAACATGCTCCCATGTTACCGGTACTGTCTCCTTACAGTAAACAGGGTGAATAAGTCTTAACCAGATCATGTTTATTCTGCACACAGGGAGCGTAAAGAAGATTATTCAAATGAAGGAAACGTTACATACAAGGTCTGGATTGCCCGAAGAGAAGCAAATGTGCCTTTGGCAATAGTTTGGAGTTTGTTGTCATACAGAGACAGAAGGTTCAGGTTATGCAGATCTTGAAATGCGTCCACACGCAGGCAGTTAATCTTGTTAGCATTCAACAGCCTGGTAAAGACACAAACACAAGCACAGGTGCATTTTAATGACATTTACAATCAAATTAAGGGCCCATGTGGCTGACTACATAGGGTCTGCTCCTCTGGAGGGACAGGAACACAGTTAAAGAATACAAACTTCCTTCCATTTTTTTCCCCCCCCTTTTACTTTACAAACGGATGCTTTTAGGAACCTGATATCTATGTAAATTTTAACAGATTATAGATGATCTTAGCCTATTCCTACTGTGCATTTAGATTTTTTTTAATTAGCTACAGTATAAATATACTTTGATGTAGATTTCAAACATTTTCTAACTTTCAACAGAAACTGTTGTCAACAAAGATGGTATTGTTATGTTAACAATGTAATCATATGAAATACCCCAAGTGATCAGCAGAGCAGGACCTAATGTAAAACATTCTTGTTTATGTTTTCCTTGAATTATTCATATATGCTCAAATATACTACACTGAAGATGTTAAAAATATATACTATATATCATTTAAATGTATAAAACTGACCTAACAGTGATCTTTGGATAGTAAAAATGTATGCTTTTGTGTAAGACATTGCCTCCAATAATACCCATACATTTCTTAAAGCCAGTTAATACAAACATTCCTCTTATCCATTTTGCAACACTGCTGTTTCCAAACTGTCAATCACCTTACAAAAACCTTAAAACTCTGGCTTTCCCAGTGACATGCTATAAAAGAATGTGTGAATTATTTTTTCCCTTCTAATTGCCACCTTTATTTTTTTTTTACATTGCTGTCTGTGAAAGCAAACATTCTTGTTCCACCACTGTCAGTTTCTGTGGGCATGAGATTATTAGTCAACACATTTGAGCGCGACACCTGTGCACAATTGTACATGGTTTGTCAGCACATAGGGATTAAACTCAAACGTCTTTCCTGTCATTAGTCAAGTTTGCAAATGGTTTCTTTCTCCTCTGAAAGATTTAAAACCCTACTGAGGCGTCGTACAAAGATTGCATTAATAATTCAACTTTTTTTTTTTTGCTTTCTTTGGATCTGCAAGAAAATAAGTAAAGAATTGTTCCTGTAGGGGTGCTAAAGATTGTCTTTCTGCCTCACTATCCAACAAACACAAAGGATGTACCACTAATCACTATACAATCTACTATTTAATGTTTCTACTCAACTGATTCTCTTTTTTTGTTTGTTTGTTTCAAGCTGGCTAGCCAGCAGAATTGAACAAGCCAATGACTCCCAGATAATCTGTTCAAGAATGACACTGCTGTTTCAAATGGTCTGTTAGATGCTTTATTGTGTAGTCATGCACAGCACTGCTGCATTATCAATGCTGCTGGTTCTTTTGATAAACATATTAGTGTGGTCGCTGTGTCTAATGCTGCCAAGTGCCGTCAGAGATGGTGGCTGCCTGATATGACAGCTTCATCTGGGGAACAATGAGCTTCCTAAAATTCTTACCATTTCAGCTACTTGTGCAGAAGAAGCTACATATTAATAGCTACACATAATAAAAACAAGTAGCTCTTAATATACGTATAATAACATTTGTATAGTGTTTCTTTTTATTTATTTTTCAAATTCAATTAAAATACAGATTTCTTTCTTGATAAGGAAATTTTAAGTAAATTATAGTTTGCTGGTGCCCATCAATAATTGAGAATACACATTTACTTTTTTTGTATGTAAATATAAATACAGTGTATATGAAATTAGACTTAAATCACAGAATTAATTTATCAGTGTATTTCGCTGTGGACAAAAGTCATCTGATGAAGAATTTTGGGAGGCAACATAACCTGCCCATGAAAGAGCATAAACATCTCTTGAACCAAATACATCCATCTGAAGCTAAAAAAACTACCAACTTTGATCAGCTTAAAAGTAATTATTGGTTACCTACAATACTCAATGATTGTGTAAATACTTACAACAGCTGAAGAGAAAAGAGTCCCTCAAAAAGACCTTTGGGGAGTTCGGTGATTTTATTTCCATAAAGCACTCTGGGGATAAAAAAGAAAGAACGTTAAAGTTTGTACCACATGGCATGTTTTATAAAAAGCATACTATTTTTTTTATTAATGCTGCAGACTTTAGAAATTCTGATAGTGAAGTTGAAAAATAATGTTAAATACACACAGTGTGTTTTCATTCAGGGTCTATATTTCATCCCTATTTGTGCATTTGCATCTTAGTTTCAGTTCATAGGCTTGTAAATAGCTGCATTGATATTCAAAGGAGATGTCAATTTCTGAATGTTCTCCCGGGGAGACTGGGAAAACGGAAATACCAACAGAGAAACCACATCCCACTCCAGCTCTGCTTCATTAAGATCAACTCGCTGAGTGATTTCTGTAAAAATATTGGTAAGTGATAGCAAGAAAGCAGCACTTAAGAAATACACTAAAGTCAACACACCGGGTGTAATATAAAAAACATGTGTCCTTCGCAGAGAAACCTTTTGTCTGGGACAGACCTTGATGAGTATGTCTCAGAGGTTTCGTGGAATCTCACAAGCTGAGACTATGCAAGTAACTTTTTAAAAATATTTTATTATTGTAAATGCATAATTTGTGGTGTTTAAATGCCCTTTTTTCCAAATTGTTATTACCACTTTTTTTTCTAAAAGGAAAAAAAAAAACTTTAATTCCAATTTCAATACAAATAAGAAACAACTACAAGCCACTTAGGGGTAGATGTACTAAGATGGGGCAGTCGCAGCGCAAACACAACGCAATTTGTATTTTCGTTGCGACAATTTGCAAAGTGCACGTTTTGTGGTATGTACTAAGAAAAAATATGCTAATGAAGATAGCCGCAATGTACTAATTTAAATATTATTTGCATCATCTTAGTGAGATCTCTAGCGAGAGTTGTGTGACATTTTTTCAAATAAAATAGCGGCAGTTGAGTTGTGGTTTGCTGCAGCAGAGGGTGTCCGAAGGATAATGTGTGGCTGGTGTCGGGTTTAAAAACAATACAATAAAATCACACACACACACACAATTACAGTTCTCGATGTATTTTAAATATAAATCGTTGTGCTGAAATAACACTAATGTGTTTTGGGTAGGCTACACATTACATTATGTAAAAATATAAATCTGTACAGTAGGCCTATATAGTACACAGTACAGCAGTAAAATCAAATGAATACCTAGCACACTTTTTTTTTACTTTAGCCTACTGGTAACACAAAATAAATCATGCTGCTGCATTGTACACATTGGTGTACAATGTGAATAAAAGATTATTTTAAATTGAAACTAAATTATTTTAGGTTTTTTTTTTTTAAATGTAATATTACTTATTATTATTGATCCTATAGAGATGCTCAGAATGAGCTGGAGGGGTTAGTGGCACATGTGTGCAGTCTATTGCTCCCAACACGCTGGGAAAACCAGCAGTGTCATAGAAATTTGTTTTCAAGTCTTGTAAGTACACTGTGACTTTAGTGAAAATTAGGTACTTGGGTGTTTGCCTCAAAAATGCATTGAGCACAACTGGCAACACACGAGAAAAAGCAGACTGGGAAATGCCAGCAAAAATTGTGACTGTTTAAAACATGCTTTTAAAAGTTGTTAACAAATTGATGCAATTGTAAGTGTCGCAACTGTCGGCAGCTTTAGTACATCTCATTATAATATTTGAGAACCCTCATTTGAACTATCTCCACCCACTTTTTGCAAATGTATGCAGGAACGCCCATAATTACATATGCATCTAAGGTTGAACCGCAAAGAAAAACTGCTGTCGCAAAGCATTCCCTAAAAAGTCACTAACAGCATTGCGCATGTTTAGTACATTTCACCCTTGACTTCAGACTCGCTTGCAATTGGTTTGCAACTATTGTGACAGGCGCAACACTTTAGTACATCTACCCCTTAATGTCTAACTTATTTATTTCTGGTTTTGGTAACTTAAGTTGAAAATTTCTGAAAGGATCATGCTAATGACAGTTTTGAGGAAAGAGCTCTGAGAATCAAGCCACATGTGAACAACAAAATTTAAAAAAAAGTAAAACTTACAGTGAGTTGAGTGAACGCAGGCCCTGGAAAGTATCTGGTGCTAATTCGGAAATCTGGTTGTTACTCAGGTCTCTAGAATAAGAGGAGTCAACATATGCACTAGTTACCTAAAGCTGTATGCAATTTCTGAAAATGTACATCTAAAAAGTAATGTTTCGCTTTTTTAACATTTGCAGTGCTAACTCCACATAGTTTCAAAAGCACTCAGCATTTTGCTTGCTTCACTAGAAATACACTGTAGTGCACAGCTCAGTGTTATTGCCTGTTACGGCTACATTGTACTGTGGCTTTAAAGACACACACACACACACACACACACACACACACACACACACACACACACACACACACACACACACACACACACACACACACACACACACACACACACACACACACACACACACACACACACACACACACACACACACACACACACACACACACACACACACACACACACACACACACACACACACACACACACACACACACACACACACACACACACACACACACACACAGGAAACAGTGCTGCTGCAGTCTTCAGAGGATAGCCAAGTCTGTGTCAATAAGAAAACTCAGCCTTATCATTTCCTTATTAAAACCAGTAGGCCCATTCACTTAATAAAACAAGCTTTAATTCCAAGCAAGTGAAGTCAGCTGCACTTCCCCCTCCCAAAAAACAAAAGTTTAATACAGTTTTTTTCTAATATAAAATAATAAAAAGATAATTTACAATTCAGAAAAGTGGATAAAGAAGATTTTCTGGCACATGCAGGGCAAATGAGAATTCCTCAGGCTGAACAGTTCACATACATGAGAGAAAAGAAAAAGAAAAAAGCACTTTCACAATAATCTCAATAGGATACTATTATTTTCAATTGCCTTTCGCTGCTAAGAATGTCAAGAATTCACAATTGTTCTAGACTACTCTAGACTGCCCTAATTGCTTTGTAGACACAAGTATATTTCTATACTTACATTCTTCGCAGTTTCTTGTATGGTGAGAAAGCTCCAGGAGGGATGACCTTGATTGCATTTTGCTCCAGGCGACTATAAAGAAACAATTGTACAAACTGAGTTATGCACACATGTAATACATATTTCTATTACTGTGATTTTGGCATATACAGGTATCATATATACATATATGGAATACTGAATATACAGTAATTAGTGTATATATATATATTTGTATTTATTTTAGATAGACTTTTTTAACTGCTAAAACGTAATCTCCACAAAGAAATTAAACTGGTACTAATGCAATAAATTCTTAAATGTAATTAAACCCTCTAAATGTTTCAAATGTTTCTATATAGATCAGCCATGTCTAAATGGATGCAGAACTCTACTGTTCCATGACAACATACTGTTTGAAGTTTAAGTGATAAGTCACTCTGCTATGTTTCAGAGAGACTTAGAGACTATTATAAAAAGCTGGTATTTTTTTTTTGTTTGCATAGAAAGCCAGTCAAATTACGTGTATGTTTCCCAGCTTTGTTATTTTTTTAATTCTGTACTTTATCTTCATAAAATCAGTTGAGTTTCACAGACTGCAAGCATGTGCCCTTTGTTTCATGGTAGAATCGAATTACAGTTGTCCCGCATTATACCGCCCCCTTTATAACACGACCCTTGCATACCGCCATCGATTCTCTCTGAACAAATGTCACCAATATAAAAACAGTGCTATTTTTACCCGTTATATCGCCACCCCACTGTCCGCCATCCGCCATCCGCCATCCGCTAAGCAACCGTAAATATAAGCATTGTAGTTTCCCTCATTGTAGCGCCAGCGAAATAATCATGGCCAATTAAAACAACAAAGTTATGTAGTTAACCTTTGACTCGCTTTCCTAATTCGTTGTTAACTGAACGTTCATACCAATGTCATCAACACTCCCGCTCCTAAAGCAAAACAGAAAGTACAAAAGAAAGCAAGAGCAAAAGAAAAAATCTGCATGTATGCATCTGAAAATAAGAAAGCAAGTCAGTAAGACATCGCATATGTTTTCTCGCCTAAGTTTGGCATATACTGTCAATCGAAGGACAATTGGAGACATTCTAATGGATAAAAACAAATCGCTTACCTTGATGGAAAGGGTCGATTTGTTTAACCTGAAAAAGGCTTGATGCAGTAAAATGTTAAAAAAAAAAAAAAAGTGTGGTAAGAGGTTTGTTTGTTTGCTTAGGTGTTGCACAAATGAAGGCTGACTTAAACTAAAGCATCAGAATATTTTTTTTTTTACTTTTAGTTTAAAAAAAGTGTCTGCCTGTACATATTCAATGATTTTTTTTAACTGCTTAAAAAATAATACTGTTGAGCTTAAATTGCTTTGTGAAATAAATAGAAGGCATTGTTTAATGGGGATAGTATTCAGCAGGCTTACGGTCGTGCCACAAACACTAAATTTCAAATGACCATTTAAAAAAAATATATATATATATATATTGTTTTTATGGAATTATTGTTTGGGTGATTTGACACAAAATGAGTGTATATTTTTAATTTATTTTTTTTTTTTTTTTTAAGTATAAACTGTTCCTCAAAAGTAGCCATGTATGTTTCATATAGAGGGGAAAAGCTGATGATATAACGTCACTAGTAAACCTACTGTTGTGTTAAGAACTAGTACTGTAGTTTTAAAAAAACATTAATGTTTTATTAAAATGGCCTGTAGATACTGTAATTGTAGAACTAAAAAAATAAAACGTTTGGATTTATTGCATACATAGGAGGTTGTGTGTATTTTTTTAAAAATGCTATTGACCCTCACTATAAGGCCACCCTCGCTTATTGCCTGTTTTTGTCCAAGACCCTTACCTGGCAGTATCAAGAAGGTTTGACTGTAGATACATTCCAGGTTTGCAGCACTGGACAAAAATAATATCTAAGTGAAAGCTGCATGACTTTGATCAAGAAATATTGCAAAGCGCCTTCCTTAATGTCATGCCTCCTTTCTAACGTGACAGTTGCTGGATTCTAACTTCCAATAAGTTGCTTCAGGAAAAGCTGGAAATGGAAGCCTGTTAACCATACTAACAATTATTTGCATTATTTCAATGTCACTGAAAATGCTCCCATTCTGAAAATGTGTCTGTCTCAAAGTTTAACCTGCAGTCCCTGAGTTTGAAGTTGTTATGCCCTACTCTGTGTAATGTATTTGTGGTTCTATAAAATATGAAAGCCCAGAACTCGATTCAGTAGTGCGCGCAAGTCTACCAAACCAGACGAATGGACAACATAAATTGACGCATGTTATGAATGCATCTTCAGAATATTAGGCTGCAGATTCCAGTACATGCTGTAAACACATCTTCTATCTGTAGATCTTTCTTGGTAAGTATTAATGTCATCGTGGAGACAACAGTTAGTCACTTGGAACATGGATCTTAATGGAGAAGTAAATCCATGCCTCCACTATGCAGCCTCAGCATGTGAAATGGTAAATGTACTGCCAAGAAATGTGAACAGATAGCTAATATGCATCAATGGCCTAATCTGCACAATACAGTTTGTTTAAGTTTTTAAGGGATTCAAGTTTCAGAATTAATTGTAGCATAAAAAAAAAATCGCCTTGGGGCAGTAAAAGAGCTAATAGGGATTCAAAATTGAGACAACACCAATGATGATCCTCTCTCTTTGAAAGTCTTTTTCTATTTTGGCATTTCTCGACTGCATTGCTGGTGGGGTGCCAGTCATCATTTTAAACATCTTGACACTTTAAGCACGGCAGTTGATACAGCTTGTCTGGGGGGCCATTTGAGTGATAGGAGAGTGAAATATCCTATTCATACATTTCTGATGCATACATCCTAAACCATCTATGCATATCAGCAGCAGCCCTATAAAGGGCTAATTAAATTTGCTGATGGTGCTGAGAGAAAGTGCTACCCAATGCTGTACATGCACCCATTGTACTCTGGCCACCACTCTTAAACCTTGAACAGCTGCCACTTCAGATGTCCCTAATTATGGAGATGTTGATTAGTACCAGGCTTGAACTGTATTTGACATTAATTCCTAACAATGTCAGCTGTAAAATTAAGGCTTTGACTGATACAGTTGACAGAAAAGCAAACAAGAATAAGGATCAAATGGAATACATCCACCTAGAGATTAAGTTAGGTCATGCTTCCAAATGTGTACTGAAAGAAAATGTTTTATAATATACCAGCTATGTTTACTCAATGTGATGCAAGCTGCATTACAAACAGTAGTGTCAACATAGGATTTACCATAAAACATTACGTTCCCATTACTGCATAGATTTATGATGTGAAATACCTGTAAGCATATTTTGCTTTATCGTGTGAAATTGTCCAGCACCCCAAAGGCAATACACTGAAAACCTTTCTTTGGGAGCCTTACCAACAAATAATCCCCTTTTGCAGTAATAATAACAGCAAAAATAATTGACTCCCTGAAACCAATACAACCTTCTCAGTGAATTGCAAAAGCCTAGATCAGAACAGAAGGCAACAATTTCCAGAGCACATTATTTCATCTAAAAAAAAGCCTACTGTGAAATCCAGACCTTGTGAGCTGCACATCAGGGAATAACTTAACCAATCTGGGTCTGGATTTGAGGCTCTTTTGCCTGTGGGACACGTTCTTCTGGGTAGACTAAGTGAATACGAATTAAATTATTTCATTGGCTGCTCAATTGCTTGTTTATACTAGATGATATCTTTAACAAACTTGTGTGTATGACACACTCCTAATCCCCTCAGATTCTACTCATTCTGTGTGAGTACATCTAACAATTAACAGAAGTATTTTACAGAACCAGCTATGTAAATATTTGCTTTTCCTTTGCTTTATACCCTATAAATAATTTATTTTCAAAATAAACCCAGCTTCATGTTAGTAATGTTAACATAATCTCAGATAAGTGGCTACATTGTTATTGTCAAGGGAGCATATTATTATTATTTATTAGCAGACGCCCTTATCCAGGGTGACTAACAATTGTTACAAGATATCACATAATTTTTTTTACATACAGTTACACATTTATACAGTTGAGTTTTTACTGGAGCAATCTAGGTAAAGTACCTTGCTCAAGGGTACTGGAGCAGTGTCCCCCACCTGGGACTGAACCCACGACCCTCCGGTCAAGAGTCCAGAACCCTAACCACTACTCCACACTGCTTCATATTCATTTTTCAAAGATTCATACACCAATGAAAAATAGTGATACAACCCCTTAATCCAGTAACCAGTTGATCTCTCATTAGAAGCACTATATAAACACAATTTGTATTATAAGGACACAAAAGATGCAAGGGTGGTTATGCAGATCATTTGGGGATATGTGAAGTCCTGTGTGTGATTGTGTGTTACAAGTCGTTTTGGATAAAGGCGTCTGCCAAATATACTCATAATAATAATAAATTAAAAAGCGGAAAAGTGCACTCTGACAACACACAATCATAAATATGACTCCATAAGAAAAAAGTGTAAAATAACTTTCAAGGATTGTATCATACTAAAAATAATGTATGACACCATGGGCTAGGAGCTCAAAGCCATTTACTCAAAAATTGTCATTAGCACACATTTTTCAGATAGTAGAAACACACCCAATACACTTACCAACCCAGACATAAACAACTTGTAACTAGTTCTAAAATTGTTTATTATTCGTTTTAGCAATACAAATAACAAAACATATCAGACATAAAATGCGCTAATGACGATTTGGAGTCAATAGCTTTGAGAACTTAGCTCCATGTTTTTAGATAAACATGAGTTTTTATCAATCAGTTGCTTTAAACACTGGACTGATATGAATGTAAAGAGGAATGTAATCAGTATCCCCTGCCTCAGATTTTGCATGTATTTAGTCAGTTTTAATCTCTTCAAAACAACATTCAGTAGCAGGGCTTGTAGGCCAATTGCTAATGTGCTGTCACTGGTTCAGATATTATGCTGTCTGTCAACGTTAACTTGCATAAAGATTGTAAGTTGCCCTGGATAAGGGCGTCTGCTAAGAAATAAAAATAAAAAGTAATAATAATAATAATAATAATAATAATAATAATAATAATAATAATAATAATAAAGAACATGCTTGTACAGGTAGCAATGGATGACTCTAATCACAAGCTATGTAAAAACATAGCTATTATTAATTAGTGCTGGGACAATTATCCGAATAGTCCAATGAATAGTTTTTGACATGCATTCGGATACAAAAACCAGATGTTCGTATTTGCTACAAATGCCAAAAATACCTTGCACTTATTTACCGTCTCACCAGTATTTGCACAACAAAGAGCTCTGTGTGATTATATATATATATATATATATATATATATATATATATATATATATATATATATATATATATATATATATAAACACAGACTCAACACTGCAGCTCTTGAGCATCTATTAAAGTTTTAGACAGCAAAAAGTAAACAAACCAGATTTTGTGCGCGCACTCAAAGTGATCTCTATGAAAAGCCATCTGGGACAAAATGCATTGTGCTGCTTTACAGCTGAGTCAGAATCTCATGGGACAGAAAATGGCAAGCACATTCCTTGCTTAAACAGTGCTCAGCTTTTATATAGACTGTATATATATATATATATATATATATATATATATATATATATATATATATATATAGTTGCGACTTTCTGTTATGTGGAATGTGGTAAATGAGAACCAAAAACGTTGAGTTTTTTTCCCCCTTCACTTTACAACACCATTTCCATGTTTGTTTTATTTGAAGTGTTTAAAGATAAATTTCAGTTTTCGTTTGCTTGTTCAGCTACAAAAAGGCACAAGTAAACCTCATGTTATTACTTTATGAAAACGTGTCTATGGCCTCTGTTTACTGTGAAGAAACGGCAAATGGCAAGGAATGAAAAAAAAAGAAATAAAATGCGTTGTTAACTTTATGTACTAATTATTTTGGGAATAAACAAAACAACGTTTAACTTGAACTGCTATTTGGCATCCTTTGTTTTGCAGTTAATTCGCTGGGGTAAAGTAAGTCCTACACAACTTATTCTTTACTCCTGGGATATTTTTTTTATTTTAACATGTTACATATTGTAAGGTCTTGCTGTAAAATAAAGGCACACACACAGGGTCCACATCCATGCCCCCTGCCCCTGCTGCTATGCTGTCTCTGCCTGCCTTCAGAGCAATAGAATGGCTTATTACTTTTTGAAATATCTATAAATAAATATTTAAATTATGAGCGAATATCTGAACATGAAAATCCTGTGTTCGTCCCAGCACTATTATTAATACATATTATCATTTACAATCTATTTCATTGTTTAAATATTATTATTATTATTATTATTATTATTATTATTATTATTATTATTATTATTATTATTATTATTTTTTTTTTGTTTATTTTCTCTTATGTTTTTCGGACATATAACCTAACATATAATGCTGGGTATGTAAGTACTGTCAGATTTTGTGTGATAAATGTTAACATTTCTTTATAATTGCAGGATTGAAAATTGCTGCATTCGTCAATTTCCCTGCAGTGCATACAATTAATTTTCTTTTTTTTTTTACAAAGAAATAAGGCATTAAAACAAGAATAATAGAAATAATATGGAAAGTCTTACATTTCAGTGATGGATTCTGGCAGGTTGGAGGGAATCTCAGCCAGACCTTTTCCACGGCAGTCCACAATGTTGTTACTGCAGGTACAGGCATCAGGGCACTGCAACACACTGCAGGATGAGGAGGACTGATGACCTGCAAACATACATGGCGTTCTTTTACCAGCACCATTAAATACTCTGAATATTAGAAGCCATCTTAGTATTACATTCATAATAAAATATAAATGTGGCATCAGGTACAATTTACATACTGTATACAATTTACTATACACAAATCTGTCATAGTGGATAAAATGCAATCAATCCTAATCTGACAGTTATGTCTGCCGGTAACTGTCAATATTTTCAGTTGACAGCTTTGTCATTTTTTTATTTGTCATTCTTTTTTTATATAAATCATATGTGGTATTGCCAGAAATGATTATGGGAAATAAAAATACAGTTATGTAGGGAATTAATTACATTAATGAAGAAAAATGTGAATTCATTTGCAAATGGAAACTACTTCAATTTATTAATAATATGGTTTACAGATAATGCACGCTTTGACACATTTGTGTTGCATACAGATTGCATAAATAATATAGACATCAATCTGTATTTCTGGTCTGAAATAAATAAACATGTCAACTTGCCTTCCTCATCATCTAGAGTGCATGAATAGAGAGAAACCATAAAACACACAATTATTAATGTAGAATGCTGAGTCTGGTAACACTGGTAACAGCAGAGTTTAGCACACCAGACAGCATGCATTGCATTGTAAATACTTTCAATGTCATGATGAATAGACTGCTGACAAAAAAAAAAAAAAAACTACCAGGATATTATAAAGCAATATATCAAAGCCTGTGTTTGTGTCATAGCCCCCACTTAGTAGGACCAAAAGGTCCCTTCAGATGTTTGTAGCACATTATCAGTAACACACATTCTTGTCCCAGCCCACCCTTGGATTTTAACTAAAATCCAATTTATTCTTGCAGGGATCTAGCACTGTCAAGTGAGGATCAACACTATCCTTAAATCCCACCACGACACGATTAGGCAAAATAGGAGTAAGCGGAATACAAATTGTACTTAAAGATATTCTGCAAAAATTCAATACATAGTTTCTATGTTATGTGGGCTATGCAGATGAGATTTTTTTTTTTTTTTAACTTAAACTTTCAGTATAATTAACATGGCAGTTCCTTACCAGAGCAGGCAAACTCTTTCTTTTGAACCTCTGCAACATTGTGGCCCCTCAGGTGGATGGGTCCCATGCACTGGGTATACAGTCCAATCCGAGGTCGCTGGCGCAGCCAATCAGAAAGCCAGGCCATATGGCAATCACAGTACAGGTGGTTTGAGTGGAGCCGTCTGAATGAGAAGAAAGAAGTCAATATCTTGAAATTAAAGATGAGGCAGAGTGACACAATTTCAGAAACCAGCAGGATACAGGAATAAGGAGCTAGAATGAGGAATCAATTTTTTAATCTTTTCTGTACATTTTTCAGTCCGCTTGGTCATGCCCATGTACCTTTCCTGCTTTTAGTTAAAGATAAATTAATAAAAGTGGACTTAGTTTTCATAAAATCAATTCCCCCACACATTTCCTCAGCTAGAACTGCAGACTAAGCAAAGATAGCAGAACCACCCCCCCACCCCACCAAAAAAAAAAAAAAAAAAAAACTATTATGGAACTGGGTACAAGAGGGACACACACACAAAAAAACCTTTAATAAATTGTACCAAATACTGTATGTGGTAGGAAGATAAATAATGCTAACAGAAGATCTTCTCTCCAACCGCAGATACCATTAAGTCTCAGCATTCTTTGTTTCTATAGAAACCACCTACAAAATCCTTTTAGCAGGTCACATTCATTTTCTGCGCAACAAGACAGACTAATAATTCAATATAAAACAACTCCTTCTACGTCCCTTTTTCTGATTTCCTCTCCTTTTTGTTTAATCACAAAAAAAGGTATTAGCTGATTTTGGCCCCTTGGGATAGATAGTCAATGCAATCCCTGAAATTAAAAGACACAAATAGCACGAAGTGCAAGAATTAAGTATGCTACCTTTCTGTTAGTACAGACCTTCACAAGATCATGGCTTCCTTCCAAGCAGCAAAAAGCACTTTGCCATTAATAAAATATCGGACCAATGTATTCACTAAATTACAAAATTACTTCAGACTGCCTTTTATGTTTTTTTTTTTTTTTTTTTAAGTAAAAGAATAGACAACCACTACTATAAATCAAACTCTTTCTTCCAGTATGCTTTGTGACATAGTAATGTAATTTAGAACCTTCTAGTCGATGCATTCAATCCTAACCAAATCAGCGTAATGGATATTAAATCTCAAGACCAGCATGCAAATTTAACATTAGGAAGATTGTTTGAAACCCTGGCAAGGTTATTTATGTCAGCAACAATACACACACACACACACACATATATATATATATATATATATATATATATATATATATATATATATATATATATATATATTTTTTTTTTGTTTTTTTTTTTGATAACATGTCCGCATTTTTAATCCTGCTAATAAAACATTTGGCTAATTCTGCAAATTATAAAACAACTTTTTAATTTGGTAGGCATCATCATGATTATGTTTAGTGTAACATTTTTCAAAGATGTACAAAGATACATTAAACATATGAAACTTACAAAGTCCTAAGCTTTGGCATGTGGTTGAAGCTTGCCACAGACAGACGGGTAATGTTGTTGTTGTTAAGTGTGCTGCAAAAAAAGACAAGTTACTGTAATAAAAAACAAATAATTTCCTTTTGCAGTAATTCATTCAAGTAGATCGATATGTCTTTAGTTTTTATTTGTACATCTGTATGAAACTGAATTAAACATAAAGATGTTACAATGTGTATGTGTGTATATATATATATATATATATATATATATATATATATATATATATATATATATATATATATATATGGGTTGTAGTATTGGGCCTGTTTAGAAGCCCAGGGCACAATTACTATTTCTCCTGAATACTGGAGTACTGCATTGCTGCAGAGCAAGGTTTTATGAGCTGAAAAATCTTGACAAGGTAATTAGCTCTTTGTTGTAAATCACTTTGTGGCAATCTTTTTTTTTTTAATTATTATAATATGCTGGTAAATACATAGTGTTCCTTTTTTCTTATTACAAAATATTTTTCTTTGCATGAAGACTTTTTCAGTATTAATAAATTATTAGTTTTCATTATAAAATAAAACACTAGAAAAAAAAAAGTTTGTCCTTCTAGCATTGAGCATTAACAGTGATATTTCTAAGGATATACAGTAGTTTATTCCAAATAATTTTAATTTAAGTGTTATATACTTAATGTTTACACCTATTATATGTGATAACCTTCTATTATGTAAACTCCAATTTTACTTAGAACAAAAGTGTTGAAAGCCTTCACAAATATTGTTGTGTTTTTTTTTTCTTTTCGTTCTCTAATAGCTGTAATAATCTGAAGATTGTAAGGACAATTATTTATTTTAAATTGAATTTAAACTGTTTTTACACTTCTAGCATATTAAGTTAATGTATTCAAGTTTTATTGAGAAAACAAAGGCACTTGAATAAAGCAGGACCTTTTATTTTCACAGCACTGAAATGTTTGCAAAAGGATGCTTTGCAAATTAAATTAGTTACAGCTTGATAGCTTCTCTGTATGTGCTACTCAATCTAATTTCTATTTGAAATAAAAACAAATTAAGGTGTTTTTAAATTGCATTTCTCTATCAGTCTTTACCTACCTTGCTTGTAGAATAGCCCTGTACATGCAACATGAACTCGCTGCACATCTTTTCACAGAAGACGAGAAAGAAGAGTACTTACAGCACTTCCAGGTCGCGCAGAGCCCTAAACGCCCCATCCTCGATACAGCTGATCTGGTTGTAATCCAGCTGCCTGTTAAACAGATTAGTAGGATAAAATGTAAAGGAGATACACGTTAGCAGTGATATGTGTTACATAGCCTCCTGGAGGCTTTCTGGTGCCAGGCCATGCTGGGAGAAATGCACTCGGATATACAGCTCACTGCTCACAGTCACACAACATGCTGGCCTTAATGCTGCCACTGAAAGCTCTGTTTCTTCCAAACTGTCCACGCAAAACAGCAGCAGCTCAGAAAAAAGCTCCAGTAAATAATAACTGCATCTTATATTAAATGCCAGAGGAAGGCAATTTCATTACATCAAGAAAAAGCTATCCATTAAAAGCTCTCAGCGTCATCTCGCTGAAACAATTTCATTAAGGTAAAGGACTGTAAATCACTTAATGTCACTCGCATCCCCTTGGTGACCCAACAGAATCCATTTATCAGAGGAGCCCAGCTGCATGTTAATTCTCCCGTCCTCTGCAAGAAACAGCAAGCAATTCTTGGTGGTGTTTAAATGCTAACTCTTTTTATGAATATGGTAGCAATAACAATTCTTCAGCATTAACATCTTTTAGAATCACGCGCAGTATGATATTGATTGGACTTTAACATCAGCTTCTTTTTTTGATGAAATGATTATTTACCAGTGTGATTAGATCATCTTGGTAATTTGTCTAGTTTGCTATTTATTAGGATTTAACATTTGTTGTGGGAACAATTGCTCCAGATATCCAGACACAATTTATTAAAAAAATATATTATTCATATATTACACACATTTACATAACTGCCAGTTCCAGAACATTTGCAGCAAAAGCAACAAGATTCAACTTTATATCACATTTAAACACCAAAGCAGGACCTCAGTCGCATCATTCTAAAACGGCTAGTGCTGCACTTTGCTAATTATTACTTTTTTAATCATATACTTCAGGCTAAGTGGGTGTCTTCAGCCCCTGCCTCCCTTGAGCCCCACATCTCGTACACTTTGAATCTGCATTTAAAGCCTGTCAGTTCAATGTATTTTGGATACTTAGGTTAAGTGAGTAACCATTTTACTCAGCTGCATACAAAATATTAATAATCCATCTTTTGATGCATGGAATAAAATTCATATTTTGCATCATTATGTACAGTCTCTCTTGTTTGCCCCTTATCCTTGCACTGAAAAAAATACAAAGTTGAAACCCTATTTATTATTGATAGAAAAAGCCTATTGTGAGACATAAAAATGTCTTTCCATTGATAGATTTATCTTAAGAGCAATACTTCTTGTCCACAACAGCATAACTGAACAACATTTGTATTACCCTTAACACTTAAAAGAGCTATTCAAAAGATTAACTTCTTTAACAATTCAGTTAATAGCCTCTCTATTTTTCTGTCATAAAATATATTCACCCTAATTTTCTTCAGTCCTCTGATCAATTCATCAAAGCCATTTAGACTACAACAATGGCATAAACTGTTCCCTTGACACAACATAAAAGAGAAATTGTTTCGTGACAAATTGACAAAATCTTTTAATATCATCTAATTTGCCTAATGCGGTCTGTAAGTTAATTTGGAGAATGACTAATATAAGTTTTAGTCCATATCTCATTTTCCTTAGCTGTTGATGTATAAATCACTGCTACCTCCTATGTCCTAAATCATCAGCTCTCCCCACTTTAGATTCTGTGGCTCAGGGTAACATCTAGCAGTACTGTCCACCATGAAATACAGGGCAGCTCTGTTATATCCCATGACATTCAGCTTTTTCCCTGGTCTCCTGGATTTCTGATTCACTTTGCAGCACCGTGTTACTGGCAAACTCCCAGGTGCCCTGTGAACTGAAAACGTTTAAGAGGATTACATGGCTCAGTTCTTCTTTTATGCCAATCATCTCTTTCCCCCCGATATTTATTTTATATTGCAGCTCTAAAGCGCCATGAATAGACCAATTGAGATGCAGTATTTATTTTGCAAGTCTTGCTTGTCCCAAGACAAAGTCCATTGATTCTTATATCTAAGCTATACAAGCCTTTATACCCATACTTCCAGTGACACAAGGGTCTAATACACTCTGCATCTGTTTCAGCAAGTTAGGTTTTATAAAAAAAAGAACTTGATGATTTTTTATGTAGCTTTATATATCCTATTTTGAGGCTACAATAATATTGGAATTCATTCATTTTCACTGTAGCATGGTTATGAGCGACATAAAAATTGTGCAGCAAGAACTGAAACCTAGGCTTCACTACCTTTCGGCTGTATGGCTGTATGCACACATTTGATTGCATTTTGATATTAGCCCTGATACCAAAATCTATTTTATTTTATGTGTCTTGCACCATGCATAGTAAAAGTATAGTCAGGGATATCTGGCACTGGCAGTAGATTCAGGTGGAACTAAGCCTAGATTCCATCTGCATGTTCCGTATTTGTTCCTTCAGATTCTATTTACTGTGCTATGATTTATACAGCACATGCAGGTGCCCAACCCACTAGAACACTGACAAATCTCAAATTTAGAATATAATTTAGAATAATCTATGGCTAAATAAAACACAGAAAGATCTTTGATGGTTTTGCCGAGTTGACACACGCATACACACACAGAGGAATTCAGATGACGTTTGCTGTAAACTTGCTTGCCCATTCCCAAGAGTGTGGGCAAGACTCTCTACTCAAGTCACTTGGTGACATCTACACTTAACTATTCTGGGGTTGTCTAAAGGGAAAGGCCCTGGCCCAGAGACCGGAAATGGGTCATCACTTAAAGTTTAACTAGCTGCAATAGGCAACAACAACACAATACAACTTTTATCTTGGTATCAATTTAAAATGTAACATGAGTATGCCAGAATAGTATTCATACAGAAGTTACCTGAAACAAAGAAAAACAAATAATGAGTCCCACGTTTTAAGATATAAAAAAATATATTTTTTCACAAAAAGCAGTGTTCATATTCATTGAAACACTGTCAATTGTAAAGTTTTTTGGTTTTTTTTAATAGAAAATTAAGTTACAACCTTAACGATGAGGCCTCTGAAATAGCCTATATTTCTGATGTCATACCTGGGCTACAAGCATCATTCACAAGGAAAGTTCTCCTTTGGGCAGGAAAGATATAATGTCCTAAGGTGTTCCAATAAAACACAGTGGAAAGTCCCCTCCGCTAATGTCATCTTTAGACACCTTTTATTTAAAGTTTCGTCTCACTGCAGTCTGTATGAAAAATAGCCACGCAGTGATAATGGAAATAAAAGTCTTAAAATAAAGTATTCAGAGAGATTTGCATAACCAGAAAATGTTTTAGATGAGCTATCTGCTCCCCCAGAACATACTCCCATATTTCTTTTCAAATGAACAAATTTAAAAACAGGTATTAAGCCAAAATCTAAAAATACTCACAGGTTTTTTATATCAACAGCACCTCTAAAAGCTTTTCTTGGAATGCCCTGAATCTGGTTTTCACTCAGATCTCTGTGGAAAAGCAAAAGAGAGAATGGTCAAAAATCATAAAGCTGCCGCGTACTGTCTTTTCAATGACAGTATTTAAACCAATTAAAAGGTCCACATTGGTAAACCATTATGATAATAAAACTGTTTTTATTTAAAATAAATAAATAAATAAATGCTTATAAACTGTAGAAGATTGGGTTACACACATATTTTTTAAGTAATAGTGTAAAACGCCCCAGGTTTGTGATACTTTAAGTGAGCAGGAGTACCAAAGAGAGGCAGCTCAGGTTATTTGAGTGCTCTGTGATGAATGTGCAATAAGAATGGAGCTGTTTGCTATGATTTAATTTTCAAGGCACTTTAAGTAATCTGGAAAATAGAATATGACTGTGTTGGCCCTAACAATAAATCCTATAGCTCCAAAATGAAATAGGAGCCTTCAGGTGTTGTTATAGCAACTTGATTTGAGCTAGAACATTGTGTTTATAACAAGGTATCGAAAAGAAAAAAATAAAATTAAAATAAACAGGAACTAGGCCTATATATATATACAGATAGATAGATAGATAGATAGATAGATAGATAGATAGATAGATAGATATTGTGAGCGGTTCATTAATGGCTTTGAGTCATTTCAACAGATGTCAAACTTATTTTAAAGTCTTTTGAGGTGTCAAAAGGGACCAAACTGTAAAATGCAAATAATGCATTACATAATTTCCAAATATATTTTAATTAAAATGAAACAAGATGGAATATGGGTGTAATGTGATGCTGTACTACACATGGTCAATAACTTGGAGTCCCGTGACAATTACACTATCAAACTACTGCCTGTCAGCTTCATTTTCATTACTGTACCATTGCCAGGATTTTTGATACAACATTACTTGCAAAAGTCCTTTCCTCTGACATACCCATAACCTAGATATTCTGACCTTGAAATAATTGTATACATTACATAAGGCATTTATTCTTCTTAAGAAGATGCAGGCAAAACATAACAAACCAAGAAAATGTTAGCCAGGATCTGTCAGAATTAAAATTGTATATATTAGAAAGCCATGTTTAAAACAAAAGATAGTTTAAAGTCATGTGGAAAACCCTGGGATGCAGCCTGTTGCTTAAATATAAACCATTTTAAGCACCAAGAGTATAAGGAAGGAATCCAGAGCTTTATTCCATCAGTAGCAACTGCCCAGCAGGAAAGAGGCATTAGTTTGGATGTCAAGGCAATCTTTGTAAGGTTCATTCTAAACAAACCTAGAGAATTGTTTCACTGATGGACAGATCTGCTGAAGTTGCACCAGTCTAAATCTCATGAACAGCCAAAGCGCTTTTTGAAAACATTTCTTCAGCCTGCAGTCACTTTTGGATTTGATCGACTTATCCGACAATTCCATTCATACCAGTAAATAATAAGAATCTGATTCAAATAGCTCTGGAAACCTCCAGGTAACTATAGCCTTTGTGCATTCTTTCACTGTTGCTGTGTTAAACAAGGGTGTGCAATGCCCAAAGCATTTGACCATTGGCCAAGTAAACAAATATTTCATAGGAATAGTTTATGCTGCCACGTTTATCACCTGTACACTAAATTAAATTTTGTTTTGTTTTTTGGGCTGTAACTAGATCATTCCAGGGCAGGATTTTGTGTGCACCATAATTTAGAAAGTTGATATAAGCGTGAGTTTCATGTACCGCCTTCTTACCAAAACTCAATCTTATATAAGTTCTTAAATATCTGAAACAGTGGAGGGGATGTTTTCAGTTTAATATTTCCCTTGTTGTTTGTATGATCCTATTACAGTGTTCTATTGTTCAGGTAAAGATGTACAGGTTTTCAATTTCTGAGTCATCCACAATTCTGGCACTGAGGCGGTACATTTATTTCAATTCAGTTTGTGAATAATTATCTTCTTTGTTGTATATGTTTCGCAATGCTATTGTGTCCGACTTGAATTTGGGTGGCAAAGAAATTTAACTTCTCATCACCTTGTAATGCAATCTAGGTGTAACCTTGTTATCTTTAATCAGAAACATGATGTCTAAGGAATTGAGTTTTATTCTTGGCTGGTGACTAATAAATCAAGTACATGAATTGATCCTATTGAAAAAAAACAAAAAAACCCCATTATTTTACTTCATCATGACTTTCTCTCTAAATGAACAGATCATCATTGAATGTTGCCCTTAAACTGTACATTGTTTTATTGTAGTCACTGGTGGTCCAAAGTTGTCTTCAGTATTACAGGTCTCCATAATAATAGGGTATATCCTTCTGCTCACTGAGACAGTTTTTGATGGGTTTAAAATAGATCATTTTACAGCAAGCAAAGAATCTGTGCTTTTGATGTTTTATTGCTTTTTGATATTCACACGTTTTGGTAGATTAGAAAGCTTGCAAGGTTTCAGACAGGAAGTCTACAGAACAAGTGCCTGCTACATTCATTAGTTAATCTGCAAGGCTATTTAACCTGTACGGTGAATACATACACCCATTTCGCAAACGCAGTCTTGTCATGCTTTTGCATTTACCATTTGTTGTAGGCAGCAACTGCCTGGGGCTGTGGGAGGTCAAGGTACCGTTTGTCCTTTTTAGACCAATGAAGGCAACTGACCTGTGGCTCAGTTGAACCATAAGTAGAAGCAGAAGCATCTCCTTATCATACCAGCAGTTTGTTGTTTTCAGGAAGCCTGTTTCTCACTAAGGTTCCAGTACAGAACAGCCCCTTCTGCGAGCTTCAGAGATGTGAAGAATCTGTCAAAGTACACACAAGTGCCATTTTCCAGCTGCGCTGTTAAACATGCTACAACAGCTTGTCCTTGGGTTAGTTTTTTTTGGTCTCCTGTAGCATTCCGTAACATTGCAAGCAGGTTGTCTATCCCCTGGTACAGCTCAAAGTCCAGCACTATACCATTGGCTGCAGCTAACACAATTCAAGATCCCCTCAGGATTTGTTTTTCAGATTTCTCTAAATGTCACACAGCCAATTATTCAAGAACAATTCAAATAGTAATTTGCCCGGGACATTCAATTTCAAAATTCACATTATTTTTCTAACCACAGGCTAGACTAACTTACCAGAAGGGAATTACTTCACTTAAGTTTTATAAAGAGACATCTCTACCCGTTTTTACAAAAGCTGCTCGTCCCCTTAGAATCTATTATACTTGCTTCTCTAATGTAATGCTTTCAACCCCTGAGAAACAGGATGTTCTATCACTTACTCACACACCAATCCTCCAGATCAACAAACCATCTCAACGGATCCAATAGAAAATCTATTCTAATTTGGAAATGGCGCTGCAGGACATTCAAAGATCTGCTCCAACATTCAGGATACAAATGTCGCTGTAGGACATCAAGAATCTACTCTAACTTCCAAACCACCCATCACAAAGGAGTCCTGGAGTTCTGTCAACATTATGCACTCCAGATGCTTCTCCCCATTCAAGTATGTATTTCTAGAAACTACGTCGTTTTTGTTACTGTGGGTTCCTCCAGCAGGGCAAAATCTCCACTGAAACCTGTTCCTTGATCCATTATCGAACCTCTGCATAGGAGACCTTAAACTTCAATTTCAGGTCATGTATTCTGTACATTTTAAAGCATGTGAAAATATCGAACTAATTGTATTAATTGCTGTTTCTGCTTCTAGCAGCCTGTAGATGCGTGCTGCTGCAGTTCGCGTGCACCTTGAACTTCAGTCTCGGGTGACGTATTCCATGCATTTGGAGCATGTAGAGTGTTGTGCGGTTTGCGTTGGGCTTCTGCTCTCTCTGGCTGCCTGACAGGGTCCTGCTGCAGTTCAGGGGGTGTTTCTATCTTTTGTAAACAAAGTAAATCTGATAAATTAAAAGGAGAAACTCTTCACATTTCTTGCACCGATTCTGTTTTTTTTTCTGTCCCCACACTTCCATGAGGAGATATCTGGCCTCCAGACCCCAGGCCACACCTCGGGACCTGCTGTTTCTATTTGGATCAGTTTGCTTCAAAAGAGAAGGTAGCATCTCCTTTGAGGATGTCTTTGTCTTGGGTAATTTTATTTCTGTGCTTCATTAATGCTGTTCTCCTGAGAGAAGATGATAACAGTTTTGCCTTTGTTAGCAGTCTGATAACTTAATTAAGGTTAGATCTTCATTCCTATAAAGTTATTTATTTTACTGCAATGATCACTGAACTATCCTCTACATAGAATATATTTTGAACTATTTTGCTTATACCAGGTAGGTTGTTTGGATTCGAAGGTCGAAATTTGCCATCAGCACAAACTACATTCAATTATGATCAAATTGTTGTCGAACAGAAGAGCAGTGATCGGATTATTCCACATCTGACACAATTATCCTTCTACTTCAAACACTGAGAGCTGATGTCAATATTTGTGATTATGATTAATTCCTTGTTTGCGTGCCCAAATAAACTGATACAAGTAAAACTAAGGATGAAACATTCATACAACAAAGAGCAAATTCAATACAGTACAATGCATTTAATCAGTAAACCAAAATAAAGTTCCTTTTTTAGAAAACAGAATCTTAATTTAGATACTCAGAAATGAATTGCTTTCATTTGAAAATATTTATTACAGGATAAACAAGTCTAAAAAATGTATTTTGTTCAAAAAGTCAACAAAATAACATCTTTTGTACTGGATGTCATCAAGGTCATACTGTCTTATAACAACACTCTAATTTCCTCATGAGGAAAATAGATCCCTGAATTACACTATCAAGCCAATCCTTGGTTGAAGAAACAAACCTCAAATCTCTTTTTTGTTGTAAGCCAGGATGTTGTACTGGGGTTCCTAATGCAGCCGCTGTCCTCTGAACTGTGGAACAATTCATCTTTTTAAGATGGCAGTCTGCTTGTAAATGTAATTACTGATCATTTTATTTTCCTCCAAGGTAACGTCCCTTGGACTGAGATCAGCAAGAATATAAATCTGTACTGCCATTGACTCATTTCATAAGAACCAATGACGAGTTCAGATTCTTGAAGAGCAATCAGAAAATGGCTGCAAAGAATTAAACAAAGTAAAAGAAAATGTATCCAAACAGCTGGGTAGACAGAAAACAAATCAGGTTGTGCAACACAATTGTATTAAAAGGGAAATAAAAATGGAAATTAAGCCTACAAAAATATATAGAGAGAGTGTGCACTGTTAGAGAAATGAATATAGTAATTTCCCAAATGGTAATCTGAGAAATACCTCCCCTGACTGATCAAAGCTGTTTCATGTCAGCAATGTGCAACTTCACAAAGTCATCTGGTATGTATTAACATAAATATTTTCCTATTGATCGCAGAACAGGGAGCATGTTCCCAAGTAAGCATTACATTATAGGATTGTTCTATTCTATGTTCTATGTGATTAAGTGAACTGGCTCAGAGGTAGTGTTTATCAATAAATAATGTTTCTGTATGGAAAGGTCAATGAACATTTTAAAACAGCATGTAACATCAAAACAATAAAATCCAAAACACAGATTATCAAACATCTATAACTAACATCTATAACTAACATCTATAACTAAACATCTATAACTAACATCTATAACTAAACATCTATAACTAACATCTACAACTAAACATCTAAAAAAAGAAAAGTAGGAGTTATTTGGCTTTGCACAATGTAATACAGCCCATGTTAACTGGAAGACTTACAGTACGTTACTAGTATCTGAACAGCATCAGCTCCTGTCCACATAGATATAGTCATCCAGTTACACTTGTTAGTACAAATGCTATCAACCTCAAACTTCAATCTCACTGTGAGAGTCAATCTATCGACCACAAAATCAACGAGGCCCAATATAGCCTGACAACAGTAAGGAATCCATTTTTCACAAAGAGCCTGTCTATGCTGCCAATACATAAACATTATTTCAAAAGGATATCAATCATAGTGTGGTACTTCTTTTATACAGCATATAAAAATGCATATGTAATAACCGTAAGCACCAAAACTTTTGCAATGTTAATATAGACTTATTGTACAACAAACTGCATATAAATAGACACAATTTCTCTCATTATAATTGTGTTACTGGGAAATGATCTTAAATTCCTGCATTCATTGGTTTTGAAAAAAAATCTATAATTCATTCCGTGTCCTGCTTAACTTCTCTTTCATTTTGCCGGGCTAATTAAAACACGTGCTGAAAGGCCTAGTTTAGAGACAAGGAAGTGGCCATTACAAAGTTGCAATTCATGAAATGTCTTTTAAAGGAAAGGACCACTTTGAACCTTGAAGAAAAAACTGTTCTAATAAAAGAGCCCTCCAGAAATCAAAGAGACAAAGACTTATTACGCTTCCACAGTAAAGTAGTCCTTGTTATACAGCATTAGATTGAACAGCATTGATGGCAGGTTGTTACGTGTTTCTAACGAAAGCATAGACCCCCAATGGCAGGGGAGATATGAACACAGTTGTAGAGCCCACACTCTTAACCTGTGAACTGCAGTTGTCTTTAAAGAAGAAACAAACCCTTAGCAGAGTCTACTGAGATGTATCAAAGGGGTGTGTTCAACAGCTGAGTTTAATTGAGAAAAACTCACATCTGTGAGGACATGCAAGATTTTGACAGCTTTCAGTCACAATAAAGCAAACACTTTATATAAGATGTGCCAAATATATTTATTTCTTTAACAATGTACAATTTTCTCTGAAAATGCAATTATGGCTACCCAAAGTGGTGTGCTATTATGTGCCACATTGACTGAGACTGATAGGAAGCACCTTTGACTGTCTCAGTCTGAGACTCTATGTGGTTTATTAGGGATGGAGTTTTTACAGGAAGTAAATTACTACCTGTCAATTGTTGTGACATCCCCCCTACAGATACTACTTTTATTAGCTGGTATCATCTCCTCCTGTCATGTTTAACAAGACAAGATCTTAATATACAGAAACAATGCATTTTCATTCCTGCCACTGAAGCTCATCCCTGCCATTTCTATTTCCTGCACGTCTTTACATGCTTAAGATCCACTGCATCTGGCACCTGCAATGAAGGGACGCATAACCTAATCAGCTGCATGTGCAATGCTTTATTAGTCAGCCTACTAAAACACATTGCTTTTTTGTATTTGCAATTGCATACAGTACAGTAATTTGAAGTCTGCTTCCCAGGGTATACAGCTGTTTGCAGGGTTGTCTGAACTTCAGTATATTTTGTTTTCAGAATCCATCATCTTTTCTGTATAGTTTACATGACTGCCAATATTTCTTGATGGTGTCAGCCAGTGGTTTAATATATTTAAGAGATAATAAAACAAGCCAAAATGGTGTGTATGTATTTTGTCAAATGTTGCTACTTATTGTATTTATTTTCACACAACCGGTATATTGCCATTAAGACAGCACAATATATTGGTTTCAATTATGGAGTTCTAAACTGACAGTTTAGGTATGTGTGTGTGAACCAGTTTATGTACTGTCTGATACAGACTGTTGTCATACTGGAAGAGGTGTGGACCAGCTAACATGTCAAAGATATTTATGTATGATGAAACTTTTATGCAGCCTTTACCATTGTGACTAGTTCAAGAACATATAGGCTAAGCACTTTCTGATAAATATTTATATTGTTATTGATATTCATATTCACCTGTTCACGGAATGGTCAACTTCAGTTATTTTAATATTTTCATAACCCATCTAGGTCAATTGAATAGACCCCATTGTATTCTAAGTGTAACTGTATATGATGAAGAGTTGGGAAAAAGATACTAGAATATGTGCAGCATATACTACAGAGCTGCATCATTGCATATTAAGATTTTCTTCAGGCATTACAACTATTCTGCCACTCTACAAATCCATCTTACCACAAATGTTATTGTTAAAACTGTTTTTTCCCTCAAAGTATGATTGGAAGTACTAAGAAACTCCAGCAGTATCAACCACCCGGTAGACCTTTAAATAACAAGAGGGTTAAAAGTTAATACTATTATAAATCACCTGATAACTAAGCTGGCTTATATGATTGTTTTAATACTTTGTGATGTACCAGCTGCATCACTGAACCATATGGCTGTATTTCGAATTCTCAAAGAAATGTGTGCTCCTTGTACTTTATATTACAGTAAATTATTTCACAAGAAAAATAACTACCATCTGCACAAATGGGCCAAACATTGATTTAAAGGCTGCAACACAAGCACAGTTGATGTATATTAATCAGATGGTCCACTCTGCTTATACTCAGAGCTATATATCTTCCTTGAAAGAGTGACACATGGCCCCCACATGGACCGTAGATAACGCAACCTTGCCAGGCCTATGTGCAAGCTGCAGCTCTAGGGAGATCTTATCTCATGATGGACAGAAAAAAGCATTAATTTACGGTTGTTGTTAAAAATACTGCATTGTTTAATGTTGATTTTTCAACCTTCTGCTGGCAAATTCCTGAAAAGGCTTTCATGATGCTCTGAAGGCACGATAATGAAATGAAAAAGAAAAACACACTTTGTCACTGTGCAATGACAGGTTGACAAACTTCAATATTCATTACAATCAACAAAGCCACATTTCTTCCATCAGGGGTAAATACCATTTAAAAAAGCATGTCTAATGTACTCAGTTTGGTTAGCACTGCAGGTTTTTCTTAGTTTTTTTTTTCGCATAATCACTCAGTGTTTATAATGTAAAATCATATATCAACATTTGAAAAATAATTACATTTCTCAACATGAAATCTACCCCATTAGGATATGTATTTTTATTTCTACTTTTACCCTGTAATTACTGTACTAACTTTATATTAATATTGGTATTCTGCATTTGCAGAATTCTTTATATAACCATTAAATTAAATTAAATTAAATTAAATTAAATTAAATTAAATTAAATTATTCAGACACTCTCAGATTTCAGATTCAGAAAGCTGTACATAGTTTCTTTTAGCAATGCTTCCTTCCATTGCAAAACTGCCCTAAGTATGTAAACACAGACGCAAGCTTTCAGTAAAAATTTAGCTAATAGACTCGAAGAACTTCTGACTCCCATTAGAATACAAACATCTTAATCTCTCTCTATACTTTGTCTACAATGTAGGACTGGTATTTAGTTACAGATGTTGTGATCCATAGTGATATAGTGGAGCACATTGTGGTGGTGATACTAATCTTACCAATGCAAGATTTATTTTGTTGTTCGTTATTTTGTGCTTGTGGATTTCAAAATAAATAAATAAATTACATGTATAAGTAAGGCTACCCTTTTTGCAATCAGATAGGACTGGCGTTATTTACAAAGTAATTTACATAGGTTCAGGATTTATAGTACTGCTGCTGCCTTTGTGCATTGAAATATATATAAAAAAACCTGCAATAAAATAATAAAATAAAAACTAGCACATTTTTAACAGGTCAGCAACACTTCCTCCTCTATAGCCACTGAAACTATTTTCTCTTCCCTGGTTTCTGAAGAGTTCCTCTGTAGTCTGACCTCCCCACACCCCAAGCACTCTACTTAAATGAAGAAGCCGTTTCAGCAGAGCTGTTGGACAGTTCATTAGAGCAGCCCCTGCTGTGTCTTCCGCCTGAACGTGGAGGAGCGTGGTCACTATACCTCCTGGGCTAGGGCGGCATGCTTCTTAACAATTTCTGTCAGCTTTGATCAAGATGGTGGCTTTACAGGAGTTTTAGAGACAGGGAAATATGGGCAGGAACTATGAAGTGCTTCCTGCTGCTCCTTTGGAAGTGAAAGTCTTGCCACACACACATTCACACAATATACTACTGTTTACAGATTTCCACCTCACTTAGATGACTTGTAAAGAAAGACATAAACCTTGAGAAACCTGTTACATCTGTAAGCATGTATATAACATAATAAAGAAACAAATGCAATACACCACTTGTGCCTCTTTTTTAATAAGATGCATACCCCTGGAAATCTAGAATTCGTTTTGTAGTAGGTTGATGAAACCTAAAAGAATTAGACTCCTGGATGGTGTATTACATGGAGATTTTTGTGGTTTTTCTGCAGCAGGTCACCTTCTACATACAAATATGCATGCAAATAGGGATTAACCCAGAGCCTTAGCCTAACTATTGTCTAACCTTTACATAAGAACACCTGAACCATGTGAAAATATTCAGACAGGAGAGGTTTATGAACTGTGCTTCATTTTTGGTGTAATTCTAGCTGCTTCCAAAATGTTTTAATTATAAAATTTAGACAAACGATATAAAACTACCACATTAACCTGTCTATTATTTCTCTGTTTTTTTATAACTCCAGCTATACATTTTGGGTAACTTCATCACATAATTTGCCAGACCTGCTGCCTTGCATTTAATTTCCTATTTAATTCCTGAGCAAGTGAGTGACAGAAAGTCTGGAGCTAAATGAATGCTCTTTGCTGTACAAAGTACCTGACATTCACTTTTTTTTTTGCACCTCCGGTGGCCCAAGAAAGAGTCAAGCTGTCTGTGGTAAAGAACTTATACTCTTAGAGCTTTTCACAAGTTCAGTGTTGATGAAGCCCCCGTTTGAAAGACCTTACCTCATTTCCCAGACATTTTCTGACCTCTTTTGTCTATCTTTTTTCTCAGAAAGATTTCCCCCTGTTATATTGAGGCCTAAGAAGTAAACTAATTATCTTGTTCAAATCCCTTTGTGCCACCCCTAATCCTATTAGTTATAAGAATGTGTGAATGGCGATTGTCCAGCTGAAAAATTCAGAGTGGCACGATCCAGAAGGAGTCCCTTCAAGTTGATTCATTTGACAAGGGACTGGAGTAGACACCCAAAGTTACATTTCTTTGCACTAAAGGGGGTAAAAAGAATTACAAAACACAAAAAAGAAGAGACAATGCTGAGTATATTAACAGTCTCCTGAAGGCTTTTACAACTAGTCAAGTGCTACCAGCACAATTAAAAAGAAGTATAGTGAACTCTTTACTTTCAGACAGACCTTGCTGAACTTTCACCTCACTGCTGCAGTTAAACGCTCATTCTCTCTCTCTAAGGAGTGGCATTTTAATAAGGACAGGCAGCCATGTTACAATGTGTCAATGATACCACAAAGTCCAGGAAATGAGTAAACTTCAACTCAAACCTTTTTTTTTGTTTAGCAGGCCCTTTGGGTCTATTTTCTTTTAATCACTCAAGTCTTCTAAAAATAAAATAAAAAGCCCCTCTCGCTGGCTGCTGACGATGCCACGTCTGTTGCCTCTTGCAGTCCAGAGCAGAGACAACTTTAATGACATTTCCCATTTCGTTCACACTGGGGATGGAGCCAGACTGCAGTGAAAATTCCTGCCGTCATAGAGGGCGTTAAGAAGCATGAAATTCATCTGACTTCCATAAAAGACCAGCCCTGTGCCTCCATTCAGCCTTTTGCTGTGCTGGCTGCTCTGGGGACAGTGCATCTCTCTTCCAAAAACAAATATTTGCTTTAGTCTTGGATGGCTGGTGTTTCCTGGGAACACCCTTTTTTATACCTTTTTTTTTCCTCTTCTGATTGTCAAACCAGCCAACTTTATCTACAACTACCACCCCTGGGTTCTTCCAAATAGTCACCTGACTTCAGTTTTAATGCACACTATTTTATGATTGAATGCTTTTTACTGTGCATACTGATACCCTTTCACTTCAGTTTAAATGCCACCTAATTGGTTTCCATGGAAACTAATTCCCTCGAACTCTTAGGAGACAATGCACAAGTTTCCTTCATATCTTTTTCAGCATACTTGCCATGTCCATAAACCCATTTATATTCATAACATGTCAAGTGTCCGTTAAAATGTCTGTTTATTGACATTACATAGCGTTTGACCGCACATATTGGCACTTCCAAGCGACTGCAAATCTACGCCATTAAAACATTAATGTATTAGACTTTTTACCTCGAGGTTTATGAAACTACCAAATCCACCTCCCTTTTCAGCATTTTTTTAATCAATTATGTCCCGGTTGTTAATGCCTTTGGGAATTAATAATATTCGCACAATGCCATTTTTTCCTTTCCAATTCATTATCGGCGTGCCTCATTTAAAAAACATGAAGCCCATATGTTTAATCACAGAGAACTCTCAGCAAACAAATCCCTGTGTAATGTTACTCTGAGAAAACCTTCCCTTTAGAATTGCTCCAGAGTCAGCCAACAACAAGATACACAATTACAGCTAATGGGGTTTCAGCCAATCTGTGTGATTCTCCTGGCCTTTTAGCTTTGCATGGCACAGGCTAGCTAGCCCTTTACTACTGTGAACCGCAATGACAAGGGCTAAACTGGAGTTTTTAAGTAGTACTGATAGACTGGCAATTTCAGCTTGTATCTTTCCAGATAACGATAAATACCACACTCTGTGAAGCTGTGTCTTATCAAAACAATACAAAAAGTGTTCAATGTATGTCAAGCTCCTGATGTGCCACCCTGTTATCATGGGATCATAGTTCATCACAGACTAAATACTAGTATCTATCATGAGGGAAGCCAAGAAGATGGTGCTCTATTATGTGCTACCCCATCTGTCCACCTAGAGGCACCCAAGGGCCTTGAAAGAAAAGAAGGGAATTCAAAGTGTGATTTATCAAGGAACCACTGGTGTCATTGCCTATTAAAGTTTTCATTTTCAATATAAATCTTTTGTTGTTGTTGTTGTTTAAACAGATGTTCAACTGTAATAGCATCATGCAATAACAAAATAACACAAAATAACACACAAAAAGAAACAATACAGTAAATAAATATGGTCTGCCTTATATGAAAACAATTACAAATCTGCTATATTTACGGTTTTCTTGCTTTGAACCATGTCATTTTTGTCGTAATTTACACTTCTGGTATACTTACATATTTTGTTGTACTGGATGGTTCAGTTTAAGCCTGCAGTTCCAGAGCAGTTTAAAGTACTGCATTTGCGATAACATTTTAGCCAGACCAAAGCAATTAAAATCCCATGAAGAACCAAGGGCATGGTTATCTACAGAAGGCTCTCCTACACATGACAACCTTGAACATCATTTATTTTTCTTTTAAAATTCCCCAAACCTCCACTAAAGCACCTGCAGAATTAGCCCAGCATACAGCATTCACGTTAAAAAACAACAACATTTACTTTAAAAACATTTCATGTTTATCTTGGCGCCAATCCCTTTGTAGAACCACAAGGAGCCTGTGGCAACAGATGTGCTTTTGCCACTTAATTTCCTAATTTCAGTTTGAACAGTTGGACTGTACAGTGAGGTATCAAACAGCTGTGCTGGATTTAAATCCTCATTATAGAAATCTGTGGCATTCTGCCTTAACCTCACAATGACTGCATGGTAGAACACCCACTGCTCGTCTCCTAAATATTCACTATCATTAGCAAATTGGAATTTGTGTATTAATTGTGTCTAATCTACCTTGTGCATCTTCCTGTTGACAGTGACCGTGATTTGACCTTTGATTTGGAGTTATATATATTTGTTGTACATATATTTATACATTTGTTTTCTTCTTGCTGTACTAAATATAGATCACAATGCAGAACTACTAAATCACTGTGCAAAAGGGATCACATTTACTCAGACTGTATGCCTCAGAGAGGGAAAGTCAGTCTTTTTTATTTTTTTTACTGGCATTGAAAATGGCTTAAAATCAGTAGTTTTTGCAAATTGTTGACCTGGGTACATTTCACATTACCATGGGGATAGGTTCACTAATTAGAAGCTGTTTGAGATGGCCTAGCTTTCAAAATCTAGTGCTTAACAGCCGGGTTGATACTCAGCAATTAATATGCATCTATTTGAACCTGTCATAAATAAATAAAACTCACCCTCAAAATAATACAAAGACCAGTCAAAGTAAAGACCATTTAACAAGCAGAATCAAGTCCATCTGTGTTCCCTCGTGACCCATTTCACTTGTACAAAGAGAATTTTATAACTCAGCATGGACATTCAGTGGGACTGTGTCCTGCAGATGTTATTAACTAGGTTCGGCTGCAGAGACTTACATTGACAAGCACCTCACATACAGAGCTTAAAAAAGTACTACCACATGCTTTCATCTTATTTCAGACCAAAAATATCATGGGTACAGAATGACACTTGGAATAGCTATTTTACTTAAGCACTCCCACATACCTTTTAGCAAAATATAGTACCACATCACCCTAAACATATATAACCAAAGAGCATTAAACTACAATGACTATGAAGCCATTTTGTCTCAGTAATGAATCTGAGTTGTCCAGATGTATTGTAGCAAGCTTATACATGTGTTTATACAGCTATTTTGTTTCAAATCATTATTTTTTTTTAATAAAATGATATCAGTGCATTTACAGATAGAAGTAACAAATAGCTCTGAACTAAGTAATAGTTGGATTTAAAGAAAAAAAGAAAAGTCTGAAGTGGGAGCCACCAAGCATTCATAATTCCTTCTGCATCTTGTTGAATAATTGTAATTACCTTTCAATTTGAAGACGACTACCAACAACATTAGGTATGGGATATGCCTGCCTATTGAGCTCTCTATACCAGAGCTGCCAATAGGCCCCTTTCCTCGGATGACGCCCTCGGTCCCGTCTACCTACTGAGGAAGCCATTTCTCTTTTTGCCTCAAGACAGTAAGGTTAGACCCTCTGTGTTGGTATCTGAGTATATTGTGAAAAAGAGCTTCAACTGCAGTTCCCTTGCCTTTCAGGCTGAAAGCTGGCTTGCCGCTTTCACGGAATCAGTGACTCCTGATTTAGAGTTTTTCTTTCTTTCTTCCTCAGCAACCTGCGCGCGGTTGCGTTGCAGGCTGCTGCTTTCCTATCGGTGGAATGTGAGTATTAATTTAAAGGAGTGTGTGTTGTCATCTTTTACAGCTTTTCACTCATTTGGGAGCATGTCCTCCACCAGGGCTAGGCTCTGCCTTACCCCTGCTGTCGAGCGACTCAGCTGGCTGCCAAGTGGCAGTTTTAATATATACAGTATATATATAAAAATATATATATTGTTACTGTTGTTGACTAAATACCCTTGCTGGCACATCTGCAGTGCACACGCGGTATCCTGCTTGCCTGTGTTGTGCAGCAGCTAGGTAAAAAAAAAACGACAGCAGGCCATGTCCTCCATGGGCTGTATTTTCCCAGACCCACTGTAGAGTAGACCTCGCCGGCTTCCCCAGCCCGCCCACCTCTGTGAGTCGGGCCTTAAAAAAAAAAAAACAACAAACAGCAGTACTCCCCTGTAATATTGTTGTAATTGATTATATTGCATTGTACTCCGTCCACAGATTCACCCGCCACGGCTTCAGCCCGTGTGTCCCCTGGTATACGCTCCGTGCTGACCAGACTACACATGTTTAGGGTAGGCACCGCTGCTTCAGCTGCCCCTCGGTGCTTCGGTACCTCGGTGCACGCTCAGCCCTTGGTACTTCGGTGCCTCGGTGCAAACAGTGCTCAGTGCATGTGTTGCCCAGTGCACACAGTGTCCGGTGCACACAGTGCGCTCGCTGCTTATATCGTATAGCGCCTTGGTGCATTTGGTGCACCCGGTGCGCTCGGTGCTTAGTGCACTCAACGTGCGTGGTACTCGGTGTGCTCAGTGCTTAGAGCACTCGACGCGCAGAGTACTTGGCGCATAGAGTCTCAGTGCATTTGGTGCACATGGTGCTCGGTGCGCTCGGTGCACTCGAGGCGCACGGCACTCGGTGAGGGTCCACTCGGCATCGACACCCAAGAGTGGCACAGGACGCTCCTTTACACATTCCCACCAGTACTGTTGCACCCGGCCTTCTTGGAGAAGGTCCAGTTAGCGAAAGTGACAGTTCTCTTAGTGGCCCCTCGATGGCCCAGGAGAATCTGGTTCTCGACCCTATGCCAACTCATACAAGGCCAGCCTTGGGAGATCCCGCTTCACCTGGATCTCCTCAGTCAGGCGAGAGGCACTCTCTGGCATCCAGAACCTGGCAGGTTCCAATTATAGATCTGGCCCCTGAATGGGACAGCTGGAAAGCCCTAGGGCTATCAGATGCGGTTGTGGGTACTCTGCAGAGCGCTAGGGCAGACTCTACTAGGTCGTTGTACGCCTATAAGTGGACGTATTTCCAAAACTGGTGTCTGACTAAAAGTCATGACCCAGTTTCTTGCCCAATGCCAGTTATCTTGCAGTTTCTGCAAGAACTGCTTGATGCTGGTAGGTCAGCTTCCGCATTGAAGGTATATTTAGTGGCTATCTCGGCATACCATGCCCCCATAGATCCCATATTTCTGGGTGTGCATTTTTTGGCGACCCGGTTTCTCAAGTGCGCTCGGTGGTTACGCCTTCCTAGGAGGACCGTGCCCCCCGAGTGGAGCCTTAATGTTGTACTGGATGCTCTCACAAAGGCCCCGTTTGAGCCTATTCACTCCATAGAGTTGAAGCATCTGTCTATGAAGATAGCCTTCCTCTTGGCTATCGCCTCTGCTAAGTGGGTCAGTGAGTTGTAGGCGCTGTCGGTGCACAGCTCCTGTATGCGTATGTGGGACGATGGCAGCAGGGTGTCACTGCGTACAAACCCTGCTTTCCTCGCCAAGGTGATTACAGCCTTCCACATGAATCAATCTGTGGAATTGGAGTCTTTCCATCCACCTCCATTTGCTTCAGAGGAGTTTTGACAGGGTTCGACATCGAACCGGAAAGGGAAAATTATAATGTCAGACCTGGTCCGACATAGGACTGCAAAGGGTTAAATAACTTTAGTATAACAGAGGCAGAACTGTTAAAGGGACTAGGAGCTCTTAAAATAAACAAATCCCCTGGGTCGGATGAGATCCTCCCAATAGTACTCAAAGAAATGAAAGAAGTTATTTACAAACCGCTAACCAAGATCATGCAACAGTCTCTTGGCACAGGGGTTATACCGACAGACTGGAGAATTGCAAACGTAATACCGATCCACAAAAAGGGAGACAAAACTGAACCAGGTAACTACAGACCAATAAGCCTGACTTCTATTATATCTAAACTTATGGAAACTATAATAAGATCCAAAATGGAAAATTACCTATATGGTTACAGTATCCTGGGAGACAGTCAGCATGGTTTTAGGAAAGGAAGATCATGTCTAAATAACCTGCTTAGCTTTTCTGAGGATGGAACATCGACAATGGATAACTTAAAAGCATATGATATGGTTTATGGAGATTTCCAGAAAGCTTTTGACAAAGTCCCGCATAAAAGATTAATTCTCAAACTGAACGCAGTAGGGATTCAAGGAAATGCATGCACATGGATTAGGGAGTGGTTAACATTTAGAAAACAGAAAGTACTGATTAGAGGAGAAACCTCAAATAGAGGTAACCAGTACCACAAGGATCAGTATTAGGTCCTCTGCTATTCCTAACCTACATTAATGACTTAGATTCCTTGTATAGTAAGCAAACTTGTTAAATTTGCACACAACACAAAAATAAGAGTGGCTAACACTGTTGCAGCAGCAAAGGTCATTAAGAATGATCTAGACAGCATTCAGAACTGGGCAGACACATGGCAAATGACATTTAATAGAGAAAAGTGTAAGGTACTGCATGCAGGCAAAACAATGGGCCCAGGGGTCACAAATGGAGATTAAATAAAGGGGCATTCAGAACAGAAAATAGCAGGCACTTTTTTTACACAGAGAATTGTGAGGGTCTGGAACCAACTCAACATTGTTCACAGCCCCTTACTTTATTACTCTGTTTATGTCAAATGCTATTTATAATATATATATTACTGTAAATATATATTTTTTAAGTAAATGCAATGAAAATGCATATACATACACTATGTCTTACCACTCTGGTTTTCTCAATACATGTACAGTATTTTCAGAAGGAAATACAGCACGACAGTCTTGCATTCCTGGTAATATTATTCAACAGTTCACTTGAAAACTGATACTACAGACCTATCCCGTAGTATTATATACTATATAACAAACCTTTAAAAACATGGTTGCTAAGACAGATACATAAAGTGAAATAAAGGACAGCCAAAAACATCAAGCCACAAGTAAATGAAAAATATCCAATTCAGCAGCCAACTGCTTTTTGAAAGACAGGGTGGTGCCTTCATGTTATTTCCTGAACTGTCAGACAGATTCAATTGAGAAAGAAGTCATGGATAGACTTGTTATACTGAGATGCTATTTCATAGAATTCGACAATAATCATACAGGCTCAGACGATTTTCATGAAAGTCAATTAACTACAGGAATTGTATTTGACTAGACGAGTGCAAATTTCAATACATCTCGATCGTTTTTATCATTAGCACTTGAACATATTTTGCTTTAAAAATAGTTAAATGACGAATTCCCATACAGCATTCTCAGTAATGTATACAATCATAGTGAAGACATCTTGATAAAACAAACACATTTGTAATTTATATTTAAACTAACAGCAACACAATAATAGTATTAAAAGGAATGGTGAACTGCTTGTCTTTTGTTTTGTCTGAAGAAATCCGTATGTGACAGAAAACAGCTACTGGGGGCGGGGTAGTCAGAGGATATAAAAATAATAAAATATTGGAAAAATAAACTTGAACCTAGTTTTTCATCTCAGTTTATCTTCAATTCTCCAGCAGACTCTTGCTCAACATCACTGCCCGACAGCAGGAATCAGAAATTCCAAAAGAACGATATCTTAAAGATATCGCTGGAAAAGCCTCACAAACAATTCCTGCATGCCACTGATATGAGGTGTCTGGCCTTTATAGCACAACCTAAGCACCAATTATTGAGAGCAACAATTTTGCTCTATCTGGAGATCTCTGTAAGCACTTACAGAAATGGAAAACAATTGTCCCTCTACTAAGAAACATGAAATACAGTGCTTTCTACTCTGTCTGCATGGGGCCAGGCTATTCCAGCTACTATGGCTAATTCCACTCCATCCCCATTGAACACATACATATGTCTATTCTATTCAATGATAAACGTTTACACTTACACTAGAGGTTATTTCATTTTACAGTAGGAAGTCTGGTATATTACCCCACCAAAAAAAAACAACTTCTAAGCTAGAGCCTAAGCTGTTGACTTGTCCAATTCCCATAGTCTGAAGTATAAACCCTAATGTAACACAAATGGAACTGTTACATATGCAGTCATAATATTAGCCTAAATTATATCGGACCACCCATTCCATGAAAATGGTACATTTGTTATAAGTCATTGGGTTTGCCATCATCAGTCTAATTTTGTGGTCTATACTAATACACAGAAGTTTGATCATCAAAATTCTTGGGCTCTCCAGTAGCCTAACATTGAGGACTTATCCAATGTAAGAACTATTTTCATTGAATGGCACATAATGTCAATATTCCCAATACAATTAAAACAATGCTTGGGTGTTGTCTTTTTTTGTTGGTACCTTATCAACGATCAGACAGGAAGTGGGTTTTATCAAGCTAGTTCTGGTGCCTTACCTTACAGACCCTTTGTATGCTTGTCTTTATAACTCAATAACACAAAAACGCCAGGCCTGTTTATACAAAAAATCGTATTATTCCCTCATGGTTGATAACCTTATCTATGGTTACACAAGACATTAAAACACTATCTTCTCTAAACATGTGCTTTGTGTTTGAACACTGCACCATAAATTATTATAAAGTCAAACAGAACGAGAATGAAAGCAGGCTAAAACAGTTATAGAACTGGAAAACAAGCACAGTCTATTACTACTATAATACCATTCAACATACCTGTATAAGGTACTGATTAAAGAACATATGCTTGGTTGTTTGTTTAACTGCTTTCAAACTTCTTTGTGTACTACTTTTATAAGATCTAAAAAATTTTTTAAAACAATGGAAAGAATGGCCTAAAGTTAAGCACATCTGTAAAATAAAATAAATTATACTTGAGTAAAAAATAGAATAAATACAATATCAAACAACAAATATTATACAAAGTACAGAAACTGTCTAGCCTGTCTAGGCTCTGAATACTGTCTGTGGAAGGAATTGTTCATACAGTACATCACTGCAGATTAAATAACATAATAACTTTTTATTTATAAACAAGGAGATTTCTTTCATTCTAGTGTAAGGGTAGCAGAATGTCCACTAGGTAACACACACACACACACACACACACACACACACACACACACACACGGTCGAATTGGGCACTGTAGCACCCGTTGGCCGTGATCGGGTAAACACGATAAAAAACACACTTCATTTCAATCTTTGGCTCCTGACCATATCCTTCAGCGCACACTGTGCGCGCAGACGCGGACATTCTACAGCCCTGGTGTAATCTGAATAGCCTCTAGACCACACATATTCCTGTCATACTAGACCTCACCTGAAGCTACCAGTGAAATAAAAAAAAAGATTAATTGAAATTTCTTGATGAGCTTTGATGCTTGAAATACAATAGGCAAAGGAAACCACAAAAGACGATCCCCCCCCCTTTCTGAAGAAGTATCCAATATCAACACGAAAATACAGTTTTAAGACACTCTCAGATAATATTAAGTTCATTCAAGTTAGTCATGCTTCCTTGTATCAGAATTCAGTTGATAAAAATAAATTAAAACATTGCCCTGTTATACGGCGCAAATCAATCAAACTTCCAGCACAGAAATACACACCCCAGGCACACCCCTGCATTAGCAAAAGTACCACAAACTTGTGTTGACATGTTTTACGCCTTTAATATAAAACACAAAAATTTCATGCAGGTACAAAATGTGAATTTCACCATGGAGCAGGAAAATAACTAGTTTTATTTTTGTTTGAAACCTCCCTTTAAATCAGCTGACCTGACAGGGCCCAAATGTGAGTTCTGTGGAAGCACATTCCACTACACCACCTGTTACAGTGAGTTATTATAATGTTGTGTTGTTATACTGTACGTTGTTTTAATCTCTTCTGGGTATTTGTTTTTTTTTTTTATAAAGGAAGTTATTTGTTGTGACATGATGTTCATTTCTCTCAGTGAAGAAAAACAGCTAAAAAACTGTATGAAAAATAATGTATTAACAATGAAAACAACTATCCCGCATATAAAGTATTTCTATTGTTAGAATGCTGTGTTCAGTTTATATGATTGTACTGTACAGTCGAAAGAAGAATGTTCAACTTACGTTTCTACCCAATGATGTAATGGAGGAGAATGTTACTTCCTCCTGCAGTATCAATGGGAAATTGTTAGTTAACTTGATTCTGTGCAAGTTATCTGGATGGTGACATCCATCTGGTAAACCTATCAAACCTAGTGACATGTTCTAGTTGACCATCGCTGCTGACACTAACCTTAGTATGGTTATTTGCCAAAGCTGTCATGGTTTGAAGTGTTGGTTTACAATTTAACCGACACATTTGCAACTCAGCTTGAAATATTGCTTAAAGTGTCACTAAAAAACAGACGTGCAGGATTTACGACAGGGAGGGTACTTTCCAACTCAAGTAGTGTTTCCTTTATAGTTTACAACATCACTTCTCTGAGTTTAATGGCTGTTTCAATTTTTAAGAGAGATGCATTGTGGCTCATTACTGACAATGTATGGACAGGTCTACACTGACCTAGGACAGCTTATGATATACTAAGCAAAAAAAACAAAAAAAAAAAAAAACATACTATATTACCACATGATGGCATTATACTGCAGTGTACTTTTTGTCTTCTTTTGATCTACTTTGTTATACTTCAAAATACAGAGCAAGGTTCATGAAAGCCACCAATGTTTGACAAACTTCCGTTTCTGACTAGACTGTTGCTGAGTGACGGCATGCAAACAGGTATGACAAAAGACAGACATGGACAATGCACAGTGTGCCCCTATTAAACAATCCTCCGGATGCTTAACATTCTTCATCTCAAAGAGGATCCTGAACATAAGGCTTATTAAAACAAAAATGAATTGGTATAACGATTTCAATTCATTGCACAAAGCCTAAACATGTCTTTCAATAGACCGGAGCATAGTCTGTATATTTTTAATGTAATACACATATTGAACAAAGGGTTTTTCAGCAATTCAGTATTACAATAACTTGTGTTCTAAACAGGATTTTAATGGTGATTTAACAGTAGATGTGCTTAAGTAGTTACATACCGTATTGTGTTATTCCACAAAGAACACATCAGATATGTAACAGAACAATACCAAAAGGAAGTTGTTGTAGATGATCAACAATGCACTTCATTTAAATACATTGATTAGACCTGTACAATATAAAGTGAGAATGAAAGAAAATCTAATTGAATATGTCTCAGCAGCCTATAGATAATCTCTTACTAGTTTTGCCATATTTCAACATTTTAGTTTCACCATGTATCATGTTTACTATTAAACAAAATATATCTGTCAATGACACCTTTTTTTTTTTTTGGAATCGGCAATTACTTTACCCCACATTTTCTCCCAATTTGGAATGGCCAATTATTCAACCCCGCACTATCTCAGGAGAGACAAATACGAGCACTCGCTTCCTCCAAAATGTGTGCCGTCAGCCATCCGCTTTTTTCACACTGCAAGCCTGCGGTGAAGCCATTACAGAACTACAGCATCAGAGAACCATGCAGTTCTGAATTGCACACAGGCAGGCCTGCAGGCGCCCGGCCAGCCACAGGGGTTGTTGGTGCGTGGTGAGCCAAGAATTCCCCAAGCGACCTAAACCATCCCTGCCCGGGCAGTGCTTGGCCAATTGTGCGCCGCCCCCTGGGAACTTCTGGCCACAGTCGTCAGTGACATGGTCTGGATTCAAACTGGCGATCTCAAAGCTATAGGCGCTTCCTGCACTCCGGGCGGACTGCCTTTACTGGATGCGCCACTCGGGATCCCAAATGACACCTTTTTAATGTGTATTATAATTATTCTGAAAGACTAAGCTTTGCACCATACTGCATATAACCATGGCATCTCAGTGTTATAAGCAACAGAGTGACTCCACGGACAATTAAGAGTTCAAGTGAAGTCAACAAATGGTGTTGAAAACTATAGCGATAAAAACAGCACAACAATCCAGCTGCTGTATATATAAACCTCTACTGCGATAACCGTCAGTTAGATGATGATAGATGGAGTCAAGTTGCTTTCACTGGTTTAGTTAAATCAGGTCAGTACAATTGTAACCCATTACAAAAACAGTCCCAGTGCTAGGTTACAGTACTTACAGAACCCAAACTTCTCCCAAGACATATTGAAAGTGTCACATGTGGTGCGTAGTAACAAAGAAACAAATATTCTCAGAGAGGAAAGGGATGTTTCTTTCTGAAAAGCTCTACAAGATGTTTGAACTCTCCTATTGTCTCTGTGTGACAACTTCAAATTCTTTCTGCCAGTTGAAGGCAAACTTAAATATTCATTTTCAAATAGCTGAATGCTTGTGAATGTTTTCTTTTACTATTGCTAGGACTCGTCATTGGCACTTGAACAGTCCAGCTGTCTTCCGCCATCTGTCAGTTCTGTTCAATGTACACTAACCTGCAGATTTAAAATGTACAGTACAATGAAACCTAATTTTAAAAACGTTTTTGAAAGGTGCTTGTGCTGAGGAATTTGACAATAGATTGTTAACGCAACAGGCATTACATCTTTAAGGTTATAAAATAATGACATAAGGCATGTCATGTTTAACACTACAGTTACTTAAAGTAAAGCCAGTTAAACAGAGTATTTCAATCGCCAGCACTGAAACTGTGGGAAAATTGCATGAATTCTCAAAGACAAGACATTTTCTCATAAGATAAAGATTTAAAAATTGCATGAGAAAATACCAGAATACAACTCTCTAATCATATTTGCTTTAAAAAAAATGTTAAAATGCGACATTAAGCCATATATTACTAGCATGGGATTTTTTTTTTTTTTTTTGGAAAGCCAGAGAATATAAATTGACATTTTTCACCAAGTGTTGTAACTCAATTATTGAATAAGCTCTGTCATGAGACATTAAACAGCATGTCAGGAGCACATGAATCCAGTGCTTTAAAATACTGTTCAAATGCCATTACCCCTCCATTAACATATCTCTATAACATTCCAGCTTCTGGTCAAGTCCTTTACAAGCATAAGCACTGAAAAATGATCATGATCAAATAACACATAAGAATGCTATGACACCATTAAATGCATGCCTTGTGTCATGGACGTGGTCTGTCTATTCATTTTAGATGGAAAAAATTTGAATTCAAAAGTGTTCTGCATTTACAGGGTTTAAGTGCAGTTGTTTCTCAGCCCTGGCTGTGTGGTTGTTGGGGGGAGCATTAACCCAAAAAGAAATGAGTTATCCTGCTGTTACCCAGTTTCAGATAATCAGAAGCCCTCATTAAAAGGTAGTCAACCCTCACTGTAGCACATTCTTACATAGGACCAGCATATGCACATAATGTTTGCACAAAACATACCTGGAATATATTTCATGTATCTGGTGTAAAGTATAATATTTAAGCGTTTTAAGATCTGATTCAAATTGTTCTCTGGTATGCCGTGCTACTAATATGTAACTTTTGGTAGCACAAGGGCCACTGTGGCGATAATCTTTCATTTTAATTTAAGTGGGACACTGGACATAACAAATAAACAAGCAAAAAACAAACATCCTATTCAATTAAATGCCATTTTTATTAACATACCTACACAACTCGCATATTAAATCCATGATTATGCATCGAAAGGAAATACACTTAAAAACATATACTTCACTTTGAAACATCGTTTACTTGTGTTTTCAGGTAGAAAAGGGGAAGGGGTAGGGGGGATGTGTCCTTCCTAATAACCACACATCTTGGATCCCAATCTCAATCAATCATCTCAGGGAAATGATTGCGGTCAGGAAGATCAAAGAAGAGAAAGGTGTTATAAAATGAACATGTGGATGGCAAAGACAGGATTGCATTAATGCTTAGTGCAGCTAGGCTGTTAACCTCGCCCATGAAAACAGAGGCAGGTAGGAATGAAGCCTCATGATCAGAATACCAAGGTGCTTATAAGAAACATCAGAAAGTTCACAAACGAGAGGAGGCCATTTGGCCCATCTTGCTCGTTTGGTTGTTAGTAGCTTATTGATCCCAGAATCTCATCAAGCAGCTTCTTGAAGGATCCCAGGGTGTCAGCTTCAACAACATTACAGGGGAGTTGGTTCCAGACTCCCACAATTCTGTGTAACAATTTCTGTTCTGAATGCCCCTTTATCTAATCTCCATTTGTGACCCCTGGTCCTTGTTTCTTTTTTCAGATCGAAAAAGTCCCTTGGGTCGACAATGTCAATACCTTTTAGAATTTTGAATGCTTGAATCAGATCATGGCATAGTCTTCTTTGTTCAAGGCTGAATAGATTCAATTCTTTAAGCCTGTCTGCATATGACATGCCTTTTAAACCCAGAATAATTCTGGTTGCTCTTCTTTGCACTCTTTCTAGAGCAGTAATATCCTTTTTGTAGCGAGGTAACCATAACTGAACACAATATTCTAGACGAGGTCTTACTAATGCATTGTAAAGTTTTAACATTACTTCCCTTGATTTAAATTCAACACTTCACTATATATTCGAGCATTTTGTTGGCCTTTTTTATAGCTTCCCCACATTGTCTAGATGAAGACATTTCTGAGTCAACATAAACTCCTGGGTCTTTTTCATAGATTCCTTCTTCAATTTCAGTACCTCCCATACAGTATTTATAATGCACATTTGTATTGCCTGCGTGCAGTACCGTACACTTTTCTCTATTAAATGTAATTTGCCATGTGTCTGCCCAGTTCTGAATGTTGTCTAGATCATTTTGAATGACCTTTGCTGCTGCAAGGGTGTTTGCCACACCTCCTATTTTTGTGTCCTCTGCAAATTTAACAAGTTTGCTTACTATACCAGAATCTGTTTGCTTACTATACCATGACTGCTTTTGGAGTGATTGACAATGAATAGGGGAGGTGAAGCGAAGATGTTTAGCTTCTCTGGTATAGGATGGTAAACGACAGAATACTGCAACTGCGACTGCATTTCAAATGAAGGGATTAACTTAGGTCTTCGGAACCACTTGATTTGTGTATTGGGGTGCGGGTTTAAAACCTGTCACTGCTCAGGCTGTTTTGTGACTTAGAGTTTAAAAACCTGAACTGCCGAGAAATTTAAAACAGACTGGAACTAACTGAAGAACTGATTGAAGAAGGATGTAATAAGCACCCACAGCCACTGCATTAAGCCCCCGATGATTGAGAAATACTGTTCAGTGTTGTCTTTCTCTGCATTATAAAGCCATTCAGCTAATTCAGCTGGAAACAGACACCATAACCCTTTTGTCTTTGAGAGAAATACCACAAAGTGTGCACATGCTTTAAGTAATGCAGGCACATGAGGCGAAGCAATAAAACAACTTTTTGCATTTTGTTACATATTTATTAGACAGATTAAGACACAAAAGTAATGCTTTCGACAAGTGCTGGCGCAACTGCTCTAATTTATAGGACATTTATTTATCCAGGCCTTTATGCCAATAACGTAATTTGCTTCATTTTTGCGAAAGAAAAAAAAGTATCACTAAGGGGTTTGTGACTAGTTTTTAACTTAATTTGCCAATTTATTTTCCTGATTGTTACAATTGTAAGCTACTGTTATTTTTTGAGGAATGTTGCAGTTGTTTTAGAACATCAAGATCAACGTGATAAATTTGACGGTTGAGATCATGATTTATCAATGGCTAAAATGTCATACATTTCAACCACATATACAGTATACATTATAATTTAACTGAATAGATAAAATGCTCTTTTATTTGACAAGACTCAATGTATACCCAAAAATGCAAACAATTCTTGTAAAATTCAGCTCAGCACCTTAAATCTGCTATTTGGATGTGGGACAAGTGTGGTTTCTGGTGAACAGTTGAACATAAGAAGCCAGTTGGAATTCTATGCTCTTAAAAATAATCTATTAGCCTACGGAGATGGCAGGAATCTAAATTGCATGTTCATTACATTGCATGGATGGGCCACCTGGTTAAATATAGGAAGGCTCCAGCGTTGGCTGAATCATCATATTATTCTAATTTAATTGAAAAAAATAATAATAATCCTGGATTTCTTTTTTGCTACCCTAGATAAATTAATTAATCTTTCTCCTAATAGTCCAACCCTTGACATTGGCTCCTCTCACAACTGCAAAGACTTCTTACATTTCTTTAAAAATAAAATACCAGACAGAAATGAGATTCCACAGACACCTTCTATTAAGGAGGACTCCGGAAGAATTTTACCAACTACACCTATTAAGGCTACTATGGGAGCTTTTTCTTTGACTACCTTACAGGAACTGACAGAGCTAATTCAACATATGAGAGCTACTACATGCTCTCTTGATCCTATTCCTACAAAACTATTAAAAGATGTTCTTGGTGTTATTAATACCCACATTTTAAAAACGATAAATGGTTCACTTTCCTCCGGTATAGTTCCCTCAGCACTTAAGGTAGCTGTGGTAAAGCCTATGCTTAAGAAACACAATTTGGACCCTAAAGTCCTCAATAACTATAGGCACATCTCCAACTTAGCATTCTTAGATAAGGTTCTAGAGAGAGTTGTTGCAATTCAATAACAAAAATGTATAACTTGTAATGGTATATTCGAGAAGTTTCAGTCTGGTTTTCGTGCTGCACATAGCACCAAGACGGCCCTTGTCAGAGTTGTGAATGATCTGCTGATAAGCTCTAACTTGGGCTTTCCATCAGTATTAATTTTTTTTTTTTTATCTAAGTGCTGCCTTTGATACTGTAGACCATTCCATCCTACTGAGCACAGTAGGACTGTCTGACCTTGTCCTATCCTGGTTCAAATCTTATCTTTCTGATAGGTTTCAGTTCGTCTCTATTGGGGAGGTAAAATCGGCATTATCAGAAGTTGTCTGTGGTTTTCCACAGGGCTCCATTCTATGTCCCTTGTTGTTTTCATTATATATGCTACCATTAGGTGACATTATCCGCAGACACAGAGTGAACTTCCATTGCTATGCTGATGATACCCAGCTATATTTGTCCCTAAAGCCAGGTATTTCTTCTGCCGGGTGTTATTAGCTACTTGCCTTACAGACATCAAGCATTAGATGTCACAGAATTTTCTAATGTTGAATTCAGATAAAACAGAGGTTATGCGAGTGGGATCACAGAACCAACTAAATGGAAATGTGGGATTACATGAGCTCAACCCTTGCAGTCTCTCATCAAAACTTAAACTAGAAATTAAGAGTTTGGGGGTCATCTTTGATCCTGATCTATCATTTGAGACTCATATTAGGGAAGATACTAAAGTATCTTTTTACCATTTGAGAAATATAGCCAAACTTAGACCAATTATTTCCATATCTGATGCCGAGAGACTACTGCATGCCTTTGTTTCATCTAGAATTGATTATTGTAATGCACTTTTTTTCTGGTGTCCTAAAACACATGGTATCCCGCTTGCAGCTTGTTCAGAATCCCGCCACTAGAATTCTGACTAAAACCAGGAAAAGTGAACATATTACCCCTGTTTTGGCCTCTTTACACTGGCTCCCTGTGCAGTATAGAATTGATTTTAAGATTTTGCTGTTAACTTACAAAGCCTTGAATGGATTAGCACCTGGTTATTTGTAGGAGTTACTGACCCTGTATCTTCCAAACCGCACTCTGAGATCACAGCGTGCGGGGCTGCTGGTTATTCTTAGGGTCAACAAAAGCAACATGGGAGGTAGGGCTTTTTCTTGTGGAGCTCCTAAATTATAAAATGCTGTGCCTTCATTTGTCAGGGAAGCCGGAACCGTTATAGTTTTCAAGTCAAGACTAAAAATGCTCTTTTTTAAAATGGCTTTCTTATCTTAGTGGGTTTTAATGTAACTTTAAAATTGGTGGTTTTGTATTATTATGTTTATAATGTTGTTTAAATGGTCTGACTGTGTCAGTTGTATGTGTGACATGCTATACAAATGAATTATGTTTTTTTTTCTGCTCTGTACTCTACAGTGCGTTGTGATACATTAATGTATAAAAAGTGCTATATAAATGCAATAAATCTATAATTATATATATATATATATATATATATCCCATATATAAAACTGCAGTGTACAAAATTGAAGGCATATGAAAGAAAAGGTTTTTAAAAAATGTACACAACAGGTTTAAAATGTTAAAAAAATCTTTTATTTTCAGGCCGTTTCAGGCAAAAGCCCTTCTTCAGCTGTTTAAAAAGAAAAGATAAGAATAATTTAAACAGCTGAAGAAGGCCTTTTGCCCAAGAAGTCCTGAAAACTTTTTTGTGTACATTTTTTTAAAAACCTTTTCTTTCATTCATATATATAGACACATAATATATATATATATATATATATATATATATATATATATATATATATATATATATATATATATATATATATATGCATGACAACATGTATTCATTAAATGGTCGGGTAGATAAACAGTTATTTAAGAACATAAGAACATAAGAAAGTTTACAAACGACAGGAGGCCATTCAGCCCATCTTGCTCGTTTGGTTGTTAGTAGCTTATTGATCCCAGAATCTCATCAAGCAGCTTCTTGAAGGATCCCAGGGTGTCAGCTTCAACAACATTACTGGGGAGTTGGTTCCAGACCCTCACAATTCTCTGTGTAAAAAAGTGCCTCTTATTTTCTGTTCTGAATGCCCCTTTATCTAACCCCTGGTCCTTGCTTCTTTTTTCAGGTCAAAGAAGTCCCCCGGGTCGACATTGTCTATGCCTTTTAGGATTTTGAATGTTTGAATCAGATCGCCGCGTAGTCTTCTTTGTTCAAGACTGAATAGATTCAATTCTTTTAGCCTGTCTGCATACGACATGCCTTTTAAACCCAGGATAATTCTGGTTGCTCTTCTTTGCACTCTTTCTAGAGCAGCAATATCCTTTTTGTAACAAGGTGACCAGAACTGAACACAATATTCTAGGTGAGGTCTTACTAATGCATTGTAAAGTTTTTTTAACATTACTTCCCTTGATTTAAATTCAACACTTCTCACAATATATCCGAGCATCTTGTTGGCCTTTTTTATAGCTTCCCCACATTGTCTAGAGGAAGACATTTCTGAGTCAACATAAACTCCTAGGTCTTTAACATAGTTCCCTTCTTCAATTTCACTATCTCCCATATGATATTTATAATGCACATTTTTTATTGCCTGCATGCAATACATTACACTTTTCTCTATTAAATTTCATTTGCCATGTGTCTGCCCAGTTCTGAATGCTGTCTAGATCATTTTGAATCTTTGCTGCTGCAACAGTGTTTGCCACTCCTCCTATTTTTGTGTCGTCTGCAAATTTAACGAGTTTGCTTACTATACCAGAATCTAAATCATTAATGTAGATTAGGAATAGCAGAGGACCTAATACTGATCCCTGTGGTACACCACTGGTTACCTCGCTCCATTTTGAGGTTTCTTCTCTAATCAGTACTTTCTGTTTTCTACATTTAGTCATGGGGAAAGGTTATGATCCTTTTTTTGATTCAGTGGAAGAATTGTATGTTTCTGAATTTAAATCGGAATCTGATTTTCGCTGGTTTACAAACACTGTTGACATTTTTGTGACTGTGATAATTATATGTAATTCAGTCAATATCTGGCAGATGGCGCAAGAGACCAATAAAAGGTGTTACAGAAACCTAGTGTTACAACATTATGTGATCAGGGGTTTTGTAGGCTCAGTAATTCAAGTTTAAAGTTGCAGAACGTACCGCTACGTTCGTACTCCCTGGAGACGAGACAGCAGCGAATGTACCGGTACGTTTGTACTACTCAAAGGGTTAATGTTGTTGTGACATGTTTCTAAACCACATACTGCATGAATAACCACAGTATAAAAAACACAATTTGTAAGGTATCTTCAGTCAGATGTATTTGTCATTTTGTGTATCTTCTATCCATTCAAGAAAGAATGTACTGTACACAATTTAATTGGATATGATGGGCTTACCCTGGAATTACCAGGATTAAAATACAGCCTTGGTCCTTTTTACAAAAAGGTTTCTTTAGTTCGCAGGATATCAGCACCCCTGTCATAGACGTGAGGAGGACTTGCATGGAACAACTAGTGATAAACCTAATGATCCTTGTGAACCCAGTCAGATGAACCAGCGTAAGAGAGAAAAGAACCTTAACAGGCACAAGCCTGCAGTTAAATGGCCAAGAGCTTCTGAGAAAACAGCGTGGGGCATAGTAACTACAGATCTTTGTTTTGCGATTGAATGGTTAGGTATTCCTGTAAAGTCTAGACGGCAGCAGGAGATTGAGCACTTAGTTAGAGAAAGGAGGCAGCTGAGAAAGCAATGGCGAAGAGCAGAACAAAGTCAGAAGGAGGCACTCAATCTATTACATAAAAGATAAGCTTGCTATATTGCGCAGAGCTGACGCCTACGGAAATGCTGCAAAAAGAAGGAGCGTGCGAGAACTAACTTTTATACAGAAGTTAGTCACCAGGGAGAAAAATGGCACACTAAAAGCAACCATGTCTGAGCTGGAGACGTACACAGGAAATGTACACAGATTCAAAAAGGCAGGAGACTATGTTGATTCCTTCACATATCCCACCTATCAATCCACCAGAATACCAAATGGAGGACTGTGCACCTAAGTGGAAAGAAGTAGAGCGAGCTGTGAAAAAGACAAGAGCGTCATCATCTCTTGGGCCTAATGGAGTTCCATACAGAGTGTACAAGAGTGTCCCTGGTGTTCTCTGAATCCTGTGGAAATTGATGAAAGTAGCATGGGAAAAACAGGTTGTACCAAGAGCATGGCGCCAAGCAGGTGGGGTCTTTATACCCAAAGAAAAAGATTCTACGAGTATTGGTCAGTTTCGCCCTATATCTAAACATGGAAAGGCAAGATTTTAAACATGGAAGGCAAGATTTTCTTCAGCATTACTGCTCAGAGATTGTCAGCTTACCTATTGAAGAACTGCTTCATTGACACGTCAGTACAGTACAGAAAGCGGGCATTCCAGGTTTCCCAGGATGCTTAGAGCACATCAGTGTGATCTGGCAGCAAATTCAAACAGCTAAAAAGGAGAGGAAGGAGCTCCATGTGACATTCCTGGATTTAGCTAATGCATACGGTTAAGTACCACATGAGCTTCTTTGGACAGCATTTGATTTTTTCAGTGTACCAAGGACAATAACAAACTTAGTGAAAGCCAACTTCGGAAATTTGCAATTTTATTTTTCAACTTGTGAATTCACCACTACATGGCAATGTCTAGAAATTGGAATAATGGCAGGATGCACCATTTCTCCACTGGCTTTTACCATGGCAATGGAAGTAATTATTAGGGCGTCAGAATGGGTAGTGGGAGGAGAACGCTTGGCTTCTGAAATGCGACTGCCACCAATTAGAGCAGGGGTGCACAACCTTATTTTTGTGAGGGCCAGATCACGAAAAGACAAAATTCACGTTGTAAAACGCAATGCCTACAGATTATTTATATATATATATATATATATATATATATATATATATATATATATATATATATATATATATATACAGTACTGTGCAAAAGTTTTAGGCAGGTGTGAAAAAATGCTGTAAAGTAAGAATGCTTTCAAAAATAGACATGTTAATAGATTATATTTATCAATTAACTAAATGCAAAGTGAGTGAACAGAAGAAAAATCTAAATCAAATCCATATTTGGTGTGACCACCCTTTGCCTTCAAAACAGCATCAAGCATCAATTCTTCTAGGTACACTTGTACACAGTTTTTGAAGGAACTCGGCAGGTAGGTTGGCCGAACATCTTGGAGAACTAACCACAGTTCTTCTGTGGATTTAGGCAGCCTCAGTTGCTTCTCTCTCTTCATGTAATCCCAGACAGACTCGATGATGTTGAGATCAGGGCTCTGTGGGGCCATACCATCACTTCCAGGACTCCTTGTTCTTCTTTACGCTGAAGATAGTTCTTAATGACTTTCGCTGTATGTTTGGGGTCGTTGTCATGCTGCAGAATAAATTTGGGGACAATCAGATGCCTCCCTGATGGTATTGCATGATGGATAAGTATCTGCCTGTACTTCTCAGCATTGAGGAGACCATTAATTCTGACCAAATCCCCAACTCCATTTGCAGAAATGCAGCCCCAAACTTGCAAGGAACCTCCACCATGCTTCACTGTTGCCTGCAGACACTCATTCGTGTACGCTCTCCAGCCCTTCGGTGAACAAACTGCCTTCTGCTACAGCCAAATATTTCAAATTTGGACTCATCAGTCCAGAGCACCTGCTGCCATTTTTCTGCACCCCAGTTCCTGTGTTTTCATGTATAGTTGAGTCGCTTGGCCTTGTTTCCACGTCGGAGGTATGGCTTTTTGGCCGCAAGTCTTCCATGAAGGCCACTTCTGACCAGACTTCTCCGGACAGTAGATGGGTGTACCAGGGTCCCACTGTTTTCTGCCAGTTCTGAGCTGATGGCACTGCTGGACATCTTCCGATTGCGAAGGGAAGTAAGCATGATGTGTCTTTCATCTGCTGCAGTAAGTTTCCTTGCCCGACCACTGCGTCTACGGTCCTCAACGTTGCCCGTTTAATGTGCTTCTTCAAAAGAGCTTGGACAGCACATCTGGAAACCCCTGTCGCCTTGAAATTTCTGCCTGGGAGAGACCTTGCTGATGCAGTATAACTACCTTGTGTCTTGTTGCTGTGCTCAGTCTTGCCATGGTGTATGACTTTTGACAGTAAACTGTCTTCAGCAACCTCACCTTGTTAGCTGAGTTTGGCTGTTCCTCACCCAGTTTTATTCCTCCTACACAGCTGTTTCTGTTTCAGTTAATGATTGTGTTTCAACCTACATATTGAATTGATAATCTTTAGCACCTGTTTGGTATGATTGTTTAATCATACACCTGACTATATGCCTACAAAATCCCTGACTTTGTGCAAGTGTACCTAGAAGAATTGATGCTGTTTTGAAGGCAAAGGGTTGTCACACCAAATATGGATTTGATTTAGATTTTTCTTCTGTTCACTCACTTTGCATTTAGTTAATTGATAAATATAATCTATTAACATGTCTATTTTTGAAAGCATTCTTACTTTACAGCATTTTTTCACACCTGCCTAAAACTTTTGCACAGTACTGTATATATATATACTACCGGTCAAAAGTTTTAGAACACCCCCATTTTTCCAGTTTTTATTGAAATTTAAGCAGTTCAAGTCCAGTGAATAACCTGAAATGGTACAAAAGTAAGCGGTAAACTGCCAGAGGTTAAAAGAAAAGTTTAGTTTACCAAAAACTGAAAAATAATGTACATTTCAGAGTTATACAAAAAGGCCTTTTTCAGGGAACAAGTAATGGGTTAACAACTTACAGCTGTTCTGCAGCAATGGAAGTAAATTAAGCCTTGAAAGTTGATGCTAACAATTCCTACAGGTGTCCCAACTTTTGTTGATTACTTACAAACCCTCTGTCTGTATAAAAGCAGTGTTGGAATAGACTGTGTTACTACACCCTCTTAAGCATTATTTGGACAGTATTGTACTGCAGGAAGTAGTATATTGCTATCATAATGGCGAGAAAAAGGCAATTAACAAAGGAAGACAGACAGACCATTATAACCCTTAAAAGTGTAGGTCTTTCCTTTAGAGAAATTGCAAAGAAAGCCAAGGTGTCAGTGAGTACAGTTTCCTACACCATCAAAAGGCACTTGGAAACTGGAGGAAACTCTGACAGGAAGAGGTCTGGCAGACCCAAAGCCACAACAGAATCAGAAGACAAGTTTCTGAGAGTCAACAGCTTGCATGATAGGCGGCTCACAGGACAACAGCTTCAAGCACAGCTTAACACTGGTCGAAGTAAGCAAGTCTCAGTTTCAACTGTGAAGAGAAGACTTCGAGCTGCAGGTTTGACAGGTCGAGTGGCAGTAAGAAAGCCATTGCTAAGATGGCAAAATAAGAAAAAGAGGCTTGCCTGGGCCATGAAGCACCGCCAGTGGACTACTGAAGACTGGAAGAAGGTCTTATGGACCGATGAATCAAAATTTGAAATCTTCAGTTCATCACGCAGGGTTTTTGTACGCCGTCGAGTAGGCGAAAGGATGGTTCCTCGGTGTGTGACACCAACTCTCAAACATGGAGGAGGAAGCGTGATGGTCTGGGGCTCTTTTGCTGGATCCAGAGTCGGCGACTTGCACAGAGTGAGTGGCACCCTGAACCAAAACAGCTACCACAGCATTTTGCAGCGCCATGCAATACCCTCTGGTATACGCCTAGTTGGTCAGGGGTTCATCCTACAGCAAGATAATGACCCAAAACATACCTCCAGGCTATGTCAGAACTACCTTAGAAGAAAAGAACAAGACGGTAGGCTTCAAATCATGGAATGGCCAGCACAGTCTCCAGACTTAAACCCCATCGAGCTGGTTTGGGATGAACTGGACAGAAGGGTGAAAGCAAAGCAACCTACAAGTGCAACACATTTGTGGGAACTTCTGCAACAGTGTTGGGAAGAAGTTTCCGAACAATATTTGATTTCCATTGTAGAAAGAATGCCACAAGTGTGTTCGGCTGTTATATCTGCAAAAGGTGGCTACTTTGATAAGTCAAAAATTTAGATTAAATTTTGTTAAACAAAACGATTCCATGATTTCTTTTTTATCTCCAATTGTTTATTTGTTCTATGCTTTAATTTCAGAGTACATTGAGACATTAAACTGCGTACATTTCAATAAAAACTGGAAAAATGGAGGTGTTCTAAAGCTTTTGACCGGTAGTGTATATATATAAATTTAACAACAGTTTTAAGCTATGTTAATTGTTCACAATGAATTTAAGTTTTTAGTACTTACATTCACTCTGGGGTGCAGTCCAATTAATCAGTGGGAGTTGTTGCAGTTCTTCTCAGTTACCAGCTGAGGGATGTTGGGCTCCAGTGAAGTGGTGGCTACTCTAAGCACTGCATGCAGGTTATCATCTGTCAGCCTTCTTCTGAGGTCTGACTTGTTTAGCTTCATAAGGGAAAACACCTGTTCACAGATATAAGTGCTTCCAAACAAAGACAGCAATTTCAAAGCTTCTCTGCTAAGATTAGGAAACTGATTGTGGTCCAGTGATCGGTGGAATTCTTGGAGAGGCAGGTCCCTGTGTTTGCTTTTCAGTGCAGTGGAACACTGCAGTTCAATAACTTCAAGCTGGAGATCGTCAGGTACACTTTCTGCATCAACAGAGAAGGGATCCGTAAAGAGTTTAAAAGAGGCTCGCTCGCTCCTGAATTGCTCAAATCTGCTGTCAAACACCCCATGTAGTTCTTTCAGGACACTTGCATGGCCTTTCCAGTTGTATGTCTCTTCACGTGGAAAGGCTTGTTGACATGTTTCAAAGTGTGTCAGCTGCCCTTTCTTGAGCTGGTTTGTGAACAGCTTTAATTTCATTTCAAACGCAAACACTGCCTCAAACAAATCAAAAATGAGATGCTGACTTCCTTGTAACTTTAGTTTTAAATCATTTAAATGTCCTGTGATATCAGTCAAAAAAGCCAGATCAGCAATCCAGTCGCTTTCTTCCATGATAGACATGTCTCTTCCCTTCTCTTGCAGAAAATGTTTTATTTCTTTTCGCATCGAAAATAACCTCTTTAGGACGTTGCCCCAGCTACGCCATCTCACTTCAGTAAATCAGGTCACTGTAAGTGGCGCTGATATTCTCCAAAAAAGACTGAAATTCATGGTGATTCAAAGATCGCAAACGAAAAAGTTAACTGTGGATACAACAAAGTCCATAATTTCTTTAAACTTCAGGTATTTTGCACACAAGGCCTCCTGGTGTAGTATAGAGTGATACTGCTTCAGCAGCGCAGCTCGAACCCCGATGTGCTTTTTTAAACACCCTATAAAACCGTTAGTCTTGCCAACCATAGCCGGAGCACCATTGGTTGTGACCCCCACCAATTTATCCCACTGCAAATTTAAATCTTCAACAGCTTTCTTAAAAGCATTAAAGATGTCAGATCCAGTGGTTCTGCCATGCAGAGAAACTAGAGATGCCAGCTCCTGGTGTACTTCAATACATATATGACATGACAATCATGACTACAACAGTAGCCTGAATGGGCACGAATGCAATTCAAGCCCACTAAGTCAATAAGCATCTCTATAATTAAAGGTAATTAAAGTAGTGGATACGAGGTTCTACATTAATGGTGAGGCAATACCAGCAGTGTCAGAGAAGCCTGTGAAAAGTCTTGGGAGATGGTATGATGGGGACCTGAAGGACACAGTTTTGTGGGAGAAATGAGACAGCAAGCAGTGCAAGGGTTGAAGAGCATAGACAGCAGCACTTTACCGGGCAAACTTAAACTCTGGTGCTTTCAGTTTGGTCTACTGCCAAGACTTCTGCGGCCACTCACTGTGTATGAGGTTTCCTTGACAACAGTAGAGAAGCTGGAAGCATTAATCAGTTCATATGTCAGGAAATGGTTAGGAGTTCCACGCTGCCTCAGCAGGGTAGGACTGTATGGTAAAGGGATACTGCACCTGCCAGTCTCAGCTCTAAATCCGAGGAGTTTAAGTGCACCAAGATTTGATTGGAAATGACATTGGTAGAGTCACACGATGAATGTGTTAGGGTGGCAGCACCTGTGTTGAAAACTGGAAGCAAATTGGCGGCAAAGGAAGATGCAAAGGCTGCCCTTCGTATCAGTGATATCATGGTGCAAATACAGCATAGAAGAGAAGGCTTTGGTCTCAGTTCAGCTCCTCTTACATGGCACAAAGCAAACCCAGCTCAACGGAGGAAACTGGTAGTCAACGAGGTGGAAAAGCAGGAGGAGAGGATGAGGTGTGTAAAGGCAGTTTTCCAGGCCAAGCAGGGAGGATGGACAAAATGGGAGAGCGTGGAAAAACGCAAGATCGGCTGGCGAGATCTATGGACAATGGAACAGAGCAAGATCAGTTTCCTGTTGTTTTCCCATCACCACAGAACCTTAATCTATGGGTAGGAGAGGATCTGTGGTGTCCTTTGTGTTCATCGCCAGCTACATTAAGACACATTTTGACAGGATGTAAGGTCAAGTGCAGCATGACCAACAGATTGACACTAATTCCAGCAATATATGACACACGAAGAACAACATTCCTCCATCCAGGGGCGCAACCGCCAAGAAAAGGTATTAAAAACAAAACTCACCTAGGACACTGGAAATTGCTAAAGATTGGAAAATGCTGGCAGATTTTGGACAACTGCTTATTTTCCCACCTGAGATTGCCACCACTAACCTTCGACCTGATATTGTGGCACATTCCACAACCCGATTTCACAGAGACATCAGATTCAGTGGTCAAGAGTTGTGACGCATAGTGAAGAACTTATCTGAAGCAGCAGAGAGGAGCAGCAACTGGCTCTGGTTGAGACAAAAAGATTTTGGTTGGGGACCTGAAGCACAGTAGAAAGAAAGCAACGTTGATGTAAAAGAAGGCAAGCTAAGCTGGGCTTAGCTGAGTGGGGGACGGAGGGGGGTGATGCTGGAACGCCAGAATCACTGTCGAGCCCTTTTAAGGTGTTCATGGGCTAGTCGAGTAAACACCAAGGATGGAAGGTGCCCACTTGAAAACCCCAGAGTACCTTACTCAGCTCAGTCCAGACAGTTGTCTTGCTGATGCGCAAGGGAAGCTGCACAGTGGTTGATCCCTGGAGCCAGCATTGCAGTCGTTGTGTGTGCTGATGCACCAGGGAGGCAAAATAGGCTAATCCCTGGAGCCAGCATTACACTTCAGCCATCAATTTCAGGCAGAAGGATATCTACATCATCAGATGGAAGGAAATGCAGATGGATCACATTAGTTTACAGTAAAAGAAGCTGTCTTAGTTGGTGCTTATCTTGGCGAGAGCTGAGTCCAATATCAGCATGAAGTTTTAACACCTACTCTCATGTAATGGAAATCATCATATTTTTTTAGCATGCTATATTTTACCCAACATGCTTGCCAGAAGCTAAAAAGTTAAGGGAAATGTTCAAATGAAAACATTCTCAAGAAGATCTGCGGTTGACAACTATTTGTTTATATAGTAGGGTGACAATCACCAACATTGATTTACAAAAGGTCTATTCTTTATATCTTCTAGGTTACACCCATGTGAAATGGCATTGACATCATTTTTTTCAGAAACAATAGTCTATAATTCAATCGTATATATTAATTGCTCTTGTTTTTTGGCTGACATTTGTTGTTTACTTTAAAAATAAAATATGCCATCCTGGTTTCCTGCTACACGAGTAAAAGATGAATGCTTCTTTTATTATTAATAGGCCAGTTATACTATTAATGTTGTTGTGACATGTTTCCAAACCACATACTGTATGATTAACCACAGAAAAAAAAAAGAAATGTGTAAGGTACCTTCAGTCAGATGTATTTGTCAATTGTATCTTCTATCCATTTAAGAAAGAATGTACGGTACACAATTTAATTGAGTATAAGAAAGGTTAGAAATGAGTGGAGGCCATTCAGACCATCTTGCTTGTTTGGTTGTTAGTACCTTATTGATCCCAGAATCTCATCAAGCAGCTTCTTGAAGGATCCCAGGGTGTCAGCTTCAACAACATTACTGGGGAGTTCGTTCCAGACTCCCACAATTCTCTGTGTAAAAAACTGCCTTCTATTTTCTGTTCTGAATGCTCCTTTATCTAATTTCCATTTGTGACCCCTGAGTCGACATTGTCAATACCTTTTAGAATTTAGAATGCTTGAATCAGATCGCAGCGTAGTCTTCTTTGTTCAAGACTGAATAGATTCAATTTTTTAAGCCTGTCTGCATATGACATGTCTTTTAATTCTGGTCGCTCTTCTGTGCACTCTTTCTAGAGCAGCAATATCCTTTTTGTAGTGAGGTGACCAGAACTGAACACAATATTCTAGATGAGGTCTTACTAATGCATTGTAAAGTTTTAACATTACTTCCCTTGATTTAAATTCAACACGTTTCACTATATATCCAAGCATTTGTTGGCCTTTTTTATAGCTTCCCCGCATTGTCTAGACGAAGACATTTCTGAGTCAACATAAACTCCTAGGTCTTTTTCATAGATTCCTTCTTCAATTTCAGTATCTCCCATATGATATTTATGATGCACATTTGTATTGCCTGCATGCAATACTTTACATTTTTCTCTATTAAATGTCATTTGCCATGTGTCTGCCCAGTTCTGAATGCTGTCTAGATCATTTTGAATGACCTTTGCTGCTGCAACAGTGTTTGCCACTCCTCCTATTTTTGTGTCGTCTGCAAATTTAACAAGTTTGCTTACTATACCAGAATCTAAATCATTAATGTAGATTAGGAATACAGAGGACCTAATACTGATCTCTGTGGTACTCCACTGGTTACCTCGCTCCATTTTGAGCTTTCTCCTCTAATTAGCACTTTCTGTTTTCTACATGTTAACCACTCCCTAATCCATGTGCATGCATTTCCTTGAATCCCTACTGCGTTCAGTTTGAGGATTAATCTTTTATGCGGGACTTTGTCAAAAGCTTTCTGGAAATCTAAATAAACCATGTCATATGCTTTGCAGTTATCCATTGTCGATGTTACTTCCCCAAAAAAGTCAAGTAGGTTAGTTAGACATGATCTCCCTTTCCTAAAACCAAGCTGACTGTCTCCCAGGATACTGTTACCATATAGGTAATTTTCCATTTTGGATGTTATTATAGTTTCCATAAGTTTAGATATAATAGAAGTCAGGCTTATTGGTGTGTAGTTACCTGGTTCGGTTTTGTCTCCCTTTTTGTGGATCGGTATTACGTTTGCAATTTTCCAGTCTGTCGGTACAACCCCTGTGCCAAGAGACTGTTGCATGATCTTTCATTTGTTTGAGTACTATTGGGAGGATTTCATCTGGCCCAAGGGATTTGTTTATTTTAAGATCTCCTAGTCCCTTTAACACTTCTGTCTCTGTTATGCTAAAGTTATATAAAGGTCGACATGTGGGACATATTGTCTGTATCCTCCAAGCTTGTGAAAAGTAATTATTTAATATATTTGTTATTTTTTTCTCTTCATCTATGATGTTGACGTTTGTATCTCTTAGACATCTGACTTCCTCCTTGAATGTTCTTTTGCTATTATATTATTGGAAAACTATTTGGAATTGGTTTTAGCCCCCTTGGCAATGTTCATTTCTATCTCTCTTGGCCTTTCTAACTTCTTTTTTGACTTGTGCTTACAGTTTCAAATACTCGTTCTGTGTACTTTGTTCTTGGTCCCTTTTAAATGCTCTGTAAAGTGCCTTTTTTCACTGAATATTTTTTTAATTGATCTATTAAACCATTTTGGCCATTTTGTTTTAGATTTTGATTTGCCTACTATTGGGATGTATTTGTTTTGTGCCTCTGGTACTACATTTTTTAAAAATAGCCATCCTTTCTCTGTGGATGTTTTCTCTATTTACTCCAATCTACTTCTGTCAGTCTTTGTTTTATTCCTTCATAGTTTGCCTTTTTAAAATTGTAAACCTTAGCCTTAGTTGTTACTTTTTGAGTTTTAAAAAGCACTTCAAATGAGACCATGTTGTAATCTGAGTTTGCCAATGGTTCTCTGTCCTCTGTTTTTAGTTATTTTGTCTTCATTATTTGAAAAGACTAAATCAAGGTATGCCCCCAGTTGGTGCCTTGACAAATTGCGTTAGGAAGCAGTCATTTCTACCATTTCAATTTTGGCTGTCATGCTCCCCACCGGGTTTTCCCATGTTATATAGAGGAAGTTAAAATCCCCCGTTAGTATGGCTTCTCCTTTTCTACACGCATTTCTAATGTCATTGTATAACAGATTATTTTGCTCAGCGTCTGAATTTGTCAGTCTATAGCATATCTTTATTATTATGCCCTTTGAATTTGTGTCCATTATTCTGACCCATATTGATTCTGCATTGTTTTTTTCTTCCAGATTTAACACCTGGGCTTCAAGACTGTTTTTGATATATAGCACTACCCCTCTGCCTCTTCTGTCCTGCCTGTCTTTCCTATATAGTGTATACCCACTAATATTATAGTTGTCTCCATCACTCTCGGATAACATAGTTTCTGTAACACCTATCACATCGTAGTTACTTGTTAGTGCAGTAGCTTCAAGTTCTAACATTTTGTTTTTGAGACTTCTAGCATTTAGATAAATACATTTAATGGCTATCTTACCTGAGCTGTTGCCCTTGTTTTAATGTAGTCTCCTTTCTGTTTTTTTTGTTGATGCTCCCCCCTTCCTTTCTAGTTTAAAAGCTTCTGAACCTCCTCGAGTATCCTTTCTCCGAGTAGATTGGGTCCCTTTTATTTAAGTGCAGTCCATCCCGCCTATATAGATAGTCCTTGTTGTAGAATGTGGTCCAATGTTCAAGGAAGGTGAAGCCTTCCTGTGTGCAGCACAATTTCAGTCATGCATTCGGATTATTTATTTCCAGCTGTTCGTATGCTCCTTTGCAAGGTGCAGGCAGTCTTTTAATTTCCTTCCTAGCTCTCTGAAAGTGTTTTGCCAGGATCTTGATCTGTCTCTTCCAATGTTGTTTGTACCAATGTTGACGACTACGACTGGGTCGTCTCCTGTTCATTCTAGAAGTCTGTCCATGTTCTCAGTGATGTGCATGACAAAGGCTCCCGAAAGGCAGCACACTGTTGTTGTAAGGGGGTCCAGACTGTGCACTGAACTTACTGTGTTTCTCAATATGGAGTCCCTGACAATCACAAGCTCCTTTTTTTTTTGCTGCCTGGCTAGCACCATTTATGGGGTCCTGGATGTTGTTCCTTTCGTTCTCTTGATGCTAGTTTTGATCATCTAAAAGTGGGTCAAATTTGTTTGATGTTTTGATTTCTGGTGTTGGTTTGACTACGTTTCTTTTTTTTCCTGTCTCTGCCTATCTGAACCCAGCTGTTTCGACCCTCTTCTATCTCCCTAGTGGCTTTCTGTCTGTTAAGGTGCAAACTTCCAAGAATTTCAGGTGTGTCAGCTCCTCAAACTCCTGTTGCTCTGTCATTTTGTGCAGCTCCATTTTTTAGCATACTTACTCGTTGAAGCAAGTCCTGGATCTTGCAGCACTTTACACACACTTGTTTTAGCTCTGCTGGGTTTTCTCGGATTTCCCACATCATGCAGGTATGGGCTTACCCTGGAATTACCAGGATTAAAATACAGCCTTGGTCCCTTTTACAAAAAGGTTTCTTTAGTTTCACCTGGATTTACCTTTACGTATTCTTTCCTAAACAGTGTTGTTTTTATTTTTAATTTTGAAAAAAATATATGACAACCTAATTTTCCAAACATGAGTTTACATTCTACTAACAGTCATATATTTTTAATATGCAAATTTTACCCAACATGCTTGCCAGAAGCTAAAAAGTTAAGGGAAATGTTCAAATGAAAACATTCTTAAGATGTTCTGCGGTTGACAACTATTTGTTTATATAGCAGGGTGACAATCACCAACATTGATTTACAAAAGGTCTATTCTTTATATCTTCTAGGTTACACCCATGTGAAATGGCATAGCCATCATTATTTTTCAGAAACAATAGTCTATAATTCAATCGTATATTTATTGCTCTTGTTTTTTGGCTGACATTTGTTGTTTACTTTAAAAATAAAATATGCCATTCTGGTTTCCTGCTACACAAGTAAAAGATGAGTGCTTATCTTTTATTATTAATAGGCCTGTTATACTTCTTTTGTAGCATCATAATATGAGAAAGTATTTTGATTACAGAACTAAACTTTGACATTTAAGTGCTATTTTCCATCCAGAAATAGTACTTGTACATTCCAATCATAATTTTGTTAAACAACATTTTTCTTAAACCGTATTCAACTTTTTTAAATAGATGTATACTGTCTAAGTGGAAATAATGTTAACATTTGCAGTGTCACAAATCAAACATTAAACAAAAAAAAACCAAAAAAAAACAGTATGTCTAAAGACTTGTAAAGTAATTGGTCAATGTTTTTAAGTCTGCTTCCCATCAAATTTGTGTCTGTAATAGGGTCTGCAAAAGAGAGATGAAATCTACAGGCAAATTCTGTTAATCCCAACTATCTTTAAATCACAGCTAGGAAAACATTCACGCTACAGAGAAAGCTGAAGTGGGAGGTCGGAAGGTAACCTGCTATGCCCGAGCCAATACAAATACTAAGACAGAACACAGGCCTCTCCACAAAAATGTAAATCCATGTGAAATGTGTGAAAATAAACTCTCTCAATTAATTTTATAACATTTGCGCAAACAATTAGGCCACATTACACGGCACTTGATTTCCCCTCTGGAAGCCACAGAGTGCTACACATCAGCCACAGGAGACACACAAACAAGGCTTGTTCAAGAAACTGTCTCTTGTTTTTTATACCCAATATCTGACAGCCCTGGCTCAAGTTCCACTGTCAAGCTCAGTAGAATTTCATTTTAATGAATGCTTGTTGGATCCAGACTACATAACGCCTATCTTTTGGGGTTTCTAAACATACTTTTGATACAAGATGATCTGCCATAGTTATGTTGTTGATGCTGAATCACTGGGATCCATTAAGACCCAACTTGACAGAAATGTGAGATCAATCAACTAATAGGAACTTGGCCAACATAGAAGGCCCGAATTGCCTCCTCTCGTTTGTAAAGTTTCCTATTTTCTTATATAATACATTTCTTAGCAAATTTACAATACATAAAATATATAGTAGTGATTTAGATACTTATATCTGCTATCCCTTCATGCTTATCTATCACAATTATTTTATTTTAAAAGATGGAATATTTATTGTTAAGTGCCATTCATAGGAGGTCAGTAAAGAAACCCCACAAAAATACTACAGCCTTGGTAGATGGATGAAGATTCACAAATATCCACAATAAGGAAATAACCCTGAATCAACCAACCCTAAAAAAGTCATCATCCCACTGAGCCAACAACATCCTATTTAAGAACATAAGAAAGTTTACAAACGAGAGGAGGCCATTCAGCCCATCTTGCTCGTTTGGTTGTTAGTAGCTTATTGATTCTAGAATCTCATCAAACAGCTTCTTGAATGATCCCAGGGTGTCAGCTTCAACAACATTACTGGGGAGTTGGTTCCAGAACCTCACAATTCTCTGTGTAAAAAAGTGCCTCCTATTTTCTGTTCTGAATGCCCCTTTATCTAATTTCCATTTGTGCCCCCTGGTCCTTGCTTCTTTTTTCAGGTCAAAAAAGTCCCCTGGGTCGACATTGTCTATACCTTTTAGGATTTTGAATGTTTGAATCAGATCGCCGCGTAGTCTTCTTTGTTCAAGACTGAATAGATTCAATTCTTTTAGCCTGTCTGCATACGACATGCCTTTTTAAACCAGGGATAATTCTGGTTGCTCTTCTTTGCACTCTTTCTAGAGCAGCAATATCCTTTTTGTAACGAGGTGACCAGAACTGAACACAATATTCTAGGTGAGGTCTTACTAATGCATTGTAAAGTTTTAACATTACTTCCCTTGATTTAAATTCAACACTTCTCACAATATATCCGAGCATCTTGTTGGCCTTTTTTATAGCTTCCCCACATTGTCTAGATGAAGACATTTCTGAGTCAACATAAACTCCTAGGTCTTTTTCATAGTTCCCTTCTTCAATTTCAGTATCTCCCATATGATTTTTATGATGCACATTTTTATTGCCTGCATGCAATACTTTACACTTTTCTCTATTAAATGTCATTTGCCATGTGTCTGCCCAGTTCTGAATGCTGTCTAGATCATTTTGAATCTTTGCTGCTGCAACAGTGTTTGCCACTCCTCCTGTTTTTGTGTCATCTGCAAATTTAACAAGTTTGCTTACTATACCAGAATCTAAATCATTAATGTAGATTAGGAACAGCAGAGGACCTAATACTGATCCCTGTGGTACACCGCTGGTTACCTCGCTCCATTTTGAGGTTTCTCCTCTAATCAGGACTTTGTTTTCTATATGTTAACCACTCCCTAATCCATGTGCATGCATTTCCTTGAATCCCTACTGCGTTCAGTTTGAGAATTAATCTTTTATGCGGGACTAGTCAAAAGCTTTCTGGAAATCTAAATAAACCATGTCATATGCTTTGCAGTTATCCATTGTCAATGTTGCATCCTCAAAAAAATCAAGCAGGTTAGTTAGACACTATCTCCCTTTCCTAAAACCATGCTCACTGTCTCCCAGGATATTGTTACCATATAGGTAATTTTCCATTTTAGATCTTATTATAGTTTCCATAAGTTTACGTATAATAGAAGTCAGGCTTATTTGGTCTGTAGTTACCTGGTTCAGTTTTGTCTCCCTTTTTGTGGATCGGTATTATGTTTGCAATTTTCCAGTCTGTTGGTACAACCCCTGTGTCAAGAGACTGTTGCATGATCTTGGTTAGCGGTTTGTAAGTAACTTCTTTCATTTCTTTGAGTACTATTGGGAGGATCTCATCCGACCCAGGGGATTTGTTTATTTTAAGAGTTCCTAGTCCCTTTTACACTTCTGCCTCTGTTATGCTAAAGTTATTTAAAACTGGATAGGAACAGGTCGACATGTGGGGCATGCGAGGCTCTGTCAACAGATGGTAGAGGTTCAACGTGGGCTGGAAGACTCTGCAATTGAACCAGACCCACAGAGGGCGCATATGTAGGAGACCCAATAGATGGGTCTGGGAGTTGCTGCCGCCAGACCCAGAAGTTTCTGGAACGTCATACTGTTAATGCTCTGTTGAGCTTAAAGAGCTCCAAACATGCAGCTATTCTCTGTGCTCTGTCATCCGACAGAGTGGCCAACATGGACCTGGAGACCAAACGCACTCTGAGCTGGAGGCTGTCTGGAAAGATGTGAGCTGGCTGACCATTAAAGGTTGCTGGTTCTGTGCGGGCCTTTGTCAGAGCTGGAGCTGCCAATCATCTAGATAGTTGAGTACTCTGACTTGAGTCTCAATGGGGCCAAAATAGCTTCCATGCACTTCGAGAAGGCACATGGAGATAGAGAGAGGCCAAATGGCAAGACACAGAACTCGTACAGCAGGTACTTCCTGTGCGCTGGTTTAATGGGGATGTGGAAATAGGCATCGCCTGGCCTGATTGACTGCATCCGCTGTTGCATCGTCAAAATCTTGAACCGCCTTCGGCTCAGATACAGGTTCACCTGTCTGAGGTTGAGTATTGGTCTGATGCCACCATCCTGCTTTGGCACTAGGAAGTACCTTTTGTCTTTGCACAGGTCGGCAGAACCTATTATGGCTTCTGCGGCAAGCAGCAACGGGCCATTTCCGAACATCACCTCTGGCAGCGAGCGCAGCCCAGGGCGCCAGTTTTCCGCTGGTTTACGTACTGGAGGTGGTCGCTTGGGAAGCAGACGAACCAGCTCCTTAGTGAATTCTCATGTGCGGAGCACCGGTCTTTAGTGGGCGGAACCCGGTCGGAACCTGCGATTAGTCAGTGCTTCAATAGACAGACATGGCCTTTCATGTCTCACAGGGATAGAACCCAGGCCTGATGCAAGGAGCAAGCAATGCAGTGTACAGATACAGTTGTACAGGTGCTGCCTCAATCTGCTTATAGATATCGATCGGCCGGGTGAAGACTCGAGCAGGACTGGTTTGGTACCAGACTGGTGAAATGAGCACCGGACGGTAGTGAGATGCAATGGGGTCAGTACCTGAAAGGTACCAGGTCGGTTCACTACCGGTTTGGTGACTTTTGCACTGGGTCGGTACGGGTACAGTAATGGGTCAGTACCCGGTCAGTTCGGTACTTGTTCGATGACTTTAACAACGTACAGGGTGTAGTGTTTTCATTAGAAACCAAACAACCGGTGGCAACACCACTCAGTCAGTGCCACACTCACGAGACTGAGGGAAGCCTGCTTGTTAGAATGGACTAGCAGCCTTTTGCAATGGTGATGATAAAAGCGATCACCAAAACGGCATCAAGATACTGTGGTTGAATTGCAAGCAGCAACAACTGAAGCGAATATCTCGGTCCTGTGCAGTGCTGCTGAGCCCAGCAGCTGCTCTTGCTGCACATGTGCTTAGCACCACGTTGCAGATAGGCCTGCACATAGTATCTGTAAAAAACAGAAAATACACAAAGAGAAAATACTTTCAACAAAAAATACGTAATTAACAATTACATAAACAATGCAAAATGTCTCGTATGGTGCTAAAAAGCAAAAATGGGGGGGAAGAGCACAAAGTCAGCCGACTTATCTTGCTGGATCCCTTGCTAAGAGCGACTCGAGCCGCTGACTTCACACGGGGCACAAGCCACAGTGGGACGCAACAGGCTGTAGTGCACACAATACGCATAATTAGTAAAACCTATTACAGTGACTTCTTTAAATATCACATACAATCTGTGTAAAAACACAATACTACATGCAAAATATATACAGACAGAAGCAACAATGTAGGAAAAATGGCACTGAGATCTGTGAGCGCAGTTATTTTGTGCCCACAACTGCGTCACAAGCTCGCTGAGCAGCTTCGGTATTCCATTTTCAGGTTTTGGGACTTTAGGAGGTAAATGCTTAGATTTCGTACTTGAAAGAGAACTATAAATAGGATCTCTAAAAAGAGTAGGAGTAGGCCTAGTCATTTTTTTGTGATCTGTCCCTATAGCAATAAATACAATCATAACAAATGTCAAAGAGGAAGTTTTGTGAATACTTTAAGTACAGAACACATCACAATGCTAAAATGCAGTCAGTCTGGCCACTAAGACTTGGTTCACTTTTCTATCAAAATCAAAAAGCCCTATAAAACACAACTCTACTTTCTTTAAACAAACACATCCTGGTTTTAATTCTCACTGAGTTCCAGAAGTAGTCTGTTGGGATAAGGATCATGTGAATCAAACAAGGCTACATGTCACCTTTTAGAAAAGCAGAAGTAAATTGCTTCTTTTATAATGCAGTATATCAGTAAAGATGAGCGAATGTTCATGTCACTGTAACTTTAAAGTTGCTTTGATAAAATGTTTTGCTAAGCTGTTTGAGGAGTAATCATAGTAAGCTAATGGAAATTGGAGCAACAATGTGTAATGTTGATGATCTCAGCAATGAGTGCTGTTCCACAGGGAGCCCCCGCTCGGTCACTTAGTTCATTAGGCTAAAAGAAATGATAAGCAACCTGGGCACCGATTACAATACTGAAGTGCAGCCAGAGATATAAAAAGAAGTCACAGATGAGCTATTACACAGACAGTGACTCTTTTCAGGCAATAAAAACAACATTATCTTAAAAATCCCTGAACCAGCGTGGCTGATTAAAGGGATGTTCTTTGAAGTGAAACTGCTCTTGAATCTGGTGTGAAAGCAGCACCTGTCTCTGGCAAGTTCGAGCCCTGTGGTTTCATTGTCCCACAGACAGGTTAACAAGGAACTGCTTGTCTCCAGGTTAGAGCTTTCATTTAAAACAAAAAGAAAATAAATCCTCTGCAGAGCTAATACTTACACAAGAAGTACTCTCTTGTGCAAATTGCATGTCACAAATTAAGATGTTCACAGGATGAAACATTAATGTCAACCAGGTCTCTGTTCAGTGTGGTGTAATCAGGGCACCTTTAAAAATTACAGTTACTAGTGTTGAAAGAAAATGAATTCCAGTGTACAAATGTGTGTTCTTAGAACTGTTTATTGCACTCCCAAATATGTGTATATATTACACAGCTACTGTATCTTGATGAAAGACAGTACTGCCACAAAAGGCAATCGAGTATTCTGTTCACATGTGGCTGACTGTATCAATCAGAGATCATTCGAGCCATGGGGCACAGACTGCACTGTTCTTAAACACACTCAAGAAGAAGACTGCAGCAAGTGTAAATAACACGTGGAAGTCAACTGCTCTGCCAGGTAGACCACGAGTTACAGAGAGCAAGGCAGATGAGCCACATAGCACTAATGTGTCAAACAAGGAGGGGCCCTGTTTAAACAGCTTGTTTGTTTGACAGTATCATGTCAAACCTGTTGGAGGTGTAAAAAGGATTAAATACACATTCACGCCTTTTGGATTATACATTCAAGGAATGTCTGCATTTCCTCCCACAAAGGCTTTTACAAACATTTCCTTGTATAACTTTAAATACAATATATATATATATATATATATATATATATATATATATATATATATATATTTCCCAGATGCAGTCTTACCAAGGTGCGTGTAAAAGGAATATTTATGCCTTAGAGCCATCAGATTCTGTGTTATTAGACCTTGGTGCTTTATTTACAGAGCTTCCTGTTGACAAAAGATACCTCTGGGAAATGAGTACACAAACGCTTTTTCAAGAGCGCATCTTAAAAGCTGTTTTATAAAACGCCTGCTGGCTTCATTATTTGAATGTATGCAGACATTCAGCAGGGACAACAACACAGATGTGATTTGTTTGGTTCCTAATTAAATCACTACTGAGCAGTAAAAAAAGACCAGTGCATTAACTAAGACTTACCCCTTGCAACAGTTGAAACCGAACAGTTATGACAAAACACTTTTTTGGGGTTTTTTTTTGTGTGTTTTTAACTTTTTTCAAACCAGACTAATTTTGTCCCTGTGAGTAAACATCATGTATAAATAAGGAGCAATGCTGTGTTAAAATACAAGTCACAGGTCTCCAACAGTCGCAGAAGATGTTACCCAATATCTGTCCCTTGAGGCTGCTCACACCAGGGGTTGTTTTCATTGTGCTTTAGTGCAATAAAGCATATGTTTCTTTAAACATATACAACAACACTATTTCTGTGGCATCCAACTGGCAAAGCAACTAACAATACCACAAAAGGCTTTTAAACAGAAGCAGTGATTTTGAGAGAAAAAAAAAAAGAAAAAAAAAGTTTTTAAAGATTTAAGATTTTTTTTTTCTGAATGGGAAAAAAAACAGCATATGAAGTATAATTCAAAAACAATAAAGAAACAACTAAAGACTACTGAAACGAAACGCATTTGCAACTGTTATGGGTCTGTCACGATAATGATGAGAATCTAGCCTAACATGTTGCAAAACCTATATAATAGTAGAAACGTATGGTAAAATTGTGCAATTCAGGGATCATGAACTATCACTGAATGTGCCCCCTGCTGTCAACTGGAAGAATCTATTTCTTTCACCTTTTGCTTCTCATCTTCCGGAAAATACTGTGCAAGTGTCCCTTAAGGGTAGGAACACATTACAAAAACCAGCACTCAACTCCAGACTTGGTGGCTGCTTATTCAGGTATTCCCTGAAGAAGATGAGCTAAGCAGAGTGGCAGACCTCATGTTAAACTCAGTTCAACTGAACCAAAGCTACATTAAACCACCAAAAGACAGTAATTGTTTGTAACATGCCCGCTCATTAAAAATGCATTATGATGACATCATCGTTTCACAGGGCATTCTCACTGCAGATAAGGTGTTAAGTGTATTGCATGCGAAATGTTGGTTTACACAGATCTATAACTATAATTCTATAGTGCACTGACTACGTGGTTTATTAACTAATATGCTATCAGCTGTGCAGTGCAGGGCCTGGAGAGCTTTAAATATAAACCAGAAATGTTTGTTTTTTGCCAAAAATCAAAGGGATATTGTCATGGCTGAACAATCCTGGTCCTGATGTTAATTTGTGTTCCACAGCAGTCATGATGTGAGTAAATCACAGTTCAAACAGTCGGTGATCTAATCAAATCACAGTCATTTACTATACTGCATCAAAATCTTGTAGTGAGTTTTTAATACTTGTGCTATTCCCTCAACAAGCCCTGCTGCAAGTTCTCGGGTGATATTGTTTGCAGATACAGCACAATCTGTGCTTCAAGTAAAACAGCGACATTGCACACGGCTTTACATTATTTCAATTTATTTCAGCAACAGTGTTTTATATGAGGAGTATCTGCAGCCAGGAGAATCCAAATCAGTCTCTAGAAATTAAACACTTTGGTGGATGAAATGCAGTTAATAAAACCACAGCTTGAGCAATTAGTTACAGAATCTCAGTGCCTTGCCCTCATCCTTGCAAGGATGATGTTCAGCTTAGCTATATTGATTTTTGTGAAGTCATTTTCTCAGGCGATATTGTAATGCAATATATTATAAAAGCCTAACTTCCCTGCAAAGAGACGCATCATTCTTTCTTACATGTCTGGTGTGCAACTCACACATGTAATAAACAGAATATATATATTAGGTAATCCTAATATTAGTAGGTAATCCTAATTTCTCTATATCTATCTAGCAACTCACACACATACAGTATACATGCATACAGTACACTGTAAATTTAATACTATATAATGTATATAAATTACATCCATAAATAAATATCGTTCTTCCCTTAGTCCTCAGATTTTTGAGTGTAATAAAAAAGTCCTATTGAGTTTTAATCACACTGCACGTTGCTTGTCACTGGAAGCAATGAAGCCCCCAGAGCTCGTCTTGGTGGTCCTTGTATCAGTGTGTTTTTCTGTCCAACACATCTCTACCTCGAACACTGCGCCTGTTGTTCTCATTGGTTTCTTTATGGATCAAGAGCGCTGAAATGGAAGCCCGGATGAGTCACTTAATTGTGATTGTGTAGTTTGAACAAGTACTGGATCTGTGCCAGACATGTCAACAGTACAGAACTACTGATTTGAATTAAATGTAAGAAAAAAAGTTTTGCTTATACAGTATTAGTCATTACATTAAAGTTAACATAGTATGTATGACTATGTGACTATGGTAACATTTCTACACAAGCACATGATGAATACACACACATATATATATATATATATATATATATATATATATATATATATATATATATATATATATATATATATATATACACACACACATACGAAGGGACAGTATGTCATCATTGCGAACATATTCAGATACATGAATCATTCAAATGTACCTCCAATATCATAACATAGAATTTAAAAGTAGGATAGTTATTCACTGTTCATTTACCAGGTGCAGTTTATCTTCCACACAACAAACACACAATTTAAAACACTCGAATATTGAATTTGGAAACACCTGCAATTACATTTCAAACAATCAAGTTTAAATCTAAACACTATAATAAATGTGAGTGGTTTTGTTTAACAAAAACACCTGTGCTTTAGGCTTTCCTTTTTTTAAATTTGCATTTTCAGTTGGTATGATCCTTTCTTATACAGCTCCACCCATGACCCCCTACAGAAATACTGTATAGATGGAGCTTTGAGGGGGGTTCACCAATTCTATTATTGGAAAGGCCCTACCCATTCCCTGATCCTACCTCTTTTAGGAGCTATCATTACTATCCTATGCATTAACTACTGGATTAAAGGACCACCCAATGTTCACCACCTGCATTTCTTCTGTTTTTCACGAGGCATGACTACAGTCTATATTTTTTTAGAATGCGATGGCCACAATATTTTTCTGATGTACACATATAGTTTCATTTATTTTTTTTAAGTCATTGTTTTTGTTAATTCTGTTGGAATTAGTATGTCACCCTTGTTGCATGTTACACTATTATTAAAGTGGCATGGTACCATGACTCATTTTTCATTTTGAGGTTAATGCCAGTGTGAATGGATTCTGAAAAGGCACACTCATCTTCAACAACTTATTTAATCTGGACGACACAAAAAACAAACCTTGATTATCCAAATAACCATAAAGATTTGTTAAAACTGGCTGCTCCATTGTTGCTGCTCTGAATTAAATGGTCAACTTCACACATGTCTTGATAATGAAATGCATTCCCATCAAAGAATATTGTCAAATCTTAATAAACTACTGTCACGTCTACTTAATTCCCCATTTGAAGCAGGTTACAAAATCTTATATGTAAGAGAATAGTAGATATACTGTAGTTTGTGGAAATGCTCATAAACACTTTTTTTTTTCTGTCCACACCTATGTTAGTAGAGGGGGAAAAACAATGTTGCCGAAATATTTTCTCTGAATAAGATGTAGCTATACATCTTATAATGCTTATTGCTGGTGGAAAACGCATATATATATATATATCTATTTTAATTAGTCTATTAAAAGCACAGTGTCAAATATTTTCATATCCTGTTATTGAGCTGATGGATCTGCTTGATCCTTCTGACTATGTGTGAAATGCTTTCCACTCTTAAATGCAACAGGATCCTGGCTATCTGCAATGGCCTGCTCTCATTAAAATTGCATTCTATTCCATTTGCCAATGTGCCAGTCGGATTCCATTCAGCCAGCTAATCTAGTGACATCTAAAACCATCAGTAATAAAAAAAAAAAAGATGTTAACACTCTTAACCTTTTAACTACTAAACACCGTTCACACTTCCCAGCTCACAAAGAAAAGCCCTTATCAAACATTAGAGCAGAAGTACAGAGTGTAAGCCTTTTTACCCAAAGTTTTTACCCAAAAATGCAGTTGTCCTGTTTTTTGTTATTATTTATTTGTATCTACTATCCAGCAATGATTTAACAACCCTACAAAAAAGAAGATAAAGCCGAAGTTTCAAATTTATTCCCTGAAGATAAAGCCGAAGCATGATGTTTGGAACAACACAGTATCTACGCAATACAAACAAATACTGTATGCAAAGATCATACCTAATTTATCCCACATCCCATCAAAACTAGATCAAGACTTTCTGAAACAAGACACTGCAGTGGCCAACGATTCAGAAAAGTTGAGCGAGTTTGCTGGAAATAAAAAAATAAAAAAATAAACTGGATTTGAAAGTAGATGGGATATGAACTATACTTAGATGCATTCCACGTTTCATATCTCTGCACAGCACTGCACAGCAACAATCACTCTCTTCTTCACACACATTAAAGGGCACAGATAGAGTATACAGTCAGTTTCTGTTATTTTTTTGTATCATAGATTGTGGAAACAGAAAAACTGTGATCAACCATCCCTGTCATAATCCTTCCGTGTGCATCCTTGAACACATAAAGACACCAGAGATTGAAACTCAGGTATACCATGAGATACAATATTGTACAATGTTTAAACTACACTTTTTTGAATCTCAGGTTCAAGGCACTAAATACAAAAAAAATACCTTTAACTCTTGATTAACTGTATTTTTCAGTGTAGATTTTAAAACATTATTGCAAGTGTAACACATGGATGCCAAACAGAAGTTTCAATTCATTCAAATGTCTTAGTATATTTTAAAATGTAAAATAGATTGCACCAGGGGCAGCAGATATATGAAGGCACTGGTAAAATCAAAGCCCAGTCAGCATCCGTATGCTAATATCAGATTGCAGCTTGTCGCATCAACTTGAAACATTTAAACGTTTGTTATGCACATGTTAGAAGAGTTCTGCAAACCCATTCTGATAAAATCTTCGAAAAAGAAACAGTTTCGGTTATCGGGCCTCTTGTTTAGTCATGTATGGAACTAATTCAGTTCTCATGGCCTAAAAAGCTCGTCAGCTATAAAGCAAATATTTCTCCAAAACCACTTGGGTTTCAAAGGAAAGAAAAGCTTAACACTCTTCCAGACTCACATTCCCTTGAAACAGACATCTAGCTCTGTACATGCAAAGGGGCTGGTTGACAGATCCAAAATAATTACTGAAAGATCTGCCGTGTGGTGGTGGTGGCTTGTTCTGAGCAAGTGTGGACCGGATTAACAGATCCAAAGTAAATATTCAGTACATTCGAAAAACATTATGCCAGTGGATAAACCATATCAGATATGTCACATTTTACTTCAAAGACAATAGAACTCAAAATGTGTTTGATTTCTGGGACTGAAAAGCCTGGATATATGAAGCAATACATGACTCAGACAGATGTTTGTTTAAATACCACATTAATACACTAAAATGAATTGTAATGAACACATTTAGAACTGTCCTTGCCTCTGCCTTCTGACTAATATAAGGAATGCCATATTATCCTTATAACAAGCTACATTATTTTGTGTGGTTTTTAAATTAAAGCTTTTTGGTCTTCTGTCTTGATCAACAGCTTATTTGAACTAAAAACAGAGCTTAACTATTACCTGGCTTTAAGAGGTAAAAAAAAAAAAATAAGACTGGAATAAAACAGAAACAGTGATGAAGAGAAAAAAGGAAAGCACAGAATTGTCTGGACTGCATTCAATAGAATGTAGGCTGCAATGCCATGATGTGCATTCAAAGTAAAACATTAGGTTTGTATACCTGAATGTTGTTATTAATATTAATATTATTATTATTTATTTCTTAGCAGACACCCTTATCCAGGGCGACTTACAATTGTTACAAGATATCACATTATTTGTACACATTATTTTTACATACAATTACCCATTTATACAGTTGGGTTTTTACTGGAGCACTCTAGGTAAAGTACCTTGCTCAAGGGTACAGCAGCAGTGTCCCCCACCTGGGATTGAACCCACGACCCTCCGGTCAAGAGGCCAGAGCCCTAACCACTACTCCACACTGCTGCCCCTTGTCCCAATGTTCCATTGAGCTCTTTGTGTTTCTGTGCTGTATAACATTTTGCACCTTGACATTAAGGGCTGTACATCAACACTCCTTTACCTTGTGACTGGGGGTTTGTAGCTGTGCTTACACTGCTTTTCATTTTTATTTCCCTTTTTACAGACTCATTTTAAAGCTGTATATCCTCCACTGACTTGTTTGCTTTCATAAAGATAAGGCAGGAATTCTATACAGGCATTGCAGCCACACAGAAACACTGTGCAGATATTCTGCTGTACCTTCCAGGGATGGAAGTTCTTGAGAACCTGCAAGTAGCATATACAGGAGGACTCAAGTGGTTCTCCTTCCAGTTATCCTACATTTCAGGGATTTGGGACACAAAGCTGTCAGATTTTGCCAAGACTTTTGCATAGCTTCAGGATTACTACATGCCTGCTCTTTGTCTGCCAGAGAGCAAGGGATTATAGTAATGCTGAAGTAAAAATGCTGTTTATGTCTGAAAAAAATAATAATACGTGAGCAGTTACTGTAGTGTACCTCAATATTGGCAAAAATAAATACATTTATACATAAATAAACAAATAAATAATTGAATTACTCAATTAATTAATAAATAATATTGTTTGCATACATAAGAAAGAAAGTTTACAAACGAGAGGAGGCCATTCATCCCTCTCATTTGTAAACTGTATGTGTAATTATGAGCACTGCTATATATGTACTGAAAAGTGCACAGTGTAAAGTTTTTTTTTCCCTCATTTAAAAATATATATTTTTATATCCACTCTTTCGTGTGTCCCGATAGGGAGGTTGGAGAATGCAAACTAACAGAATTTTCATTTTCTGGCTAATATGTTCATCTGAACGCAAAGACTTTGAGACCTTGTTGTCTGTGGAACATGAACAGGTTTTAGCCATTTTGCGAATTAATTTTATTATTTTTTTCAAACATAAAATTTCAAGTTGTAAAGACAAAAACTTCCTTTTCAAATTCATAACTTGTTCACTTTCTGTAGTGCTTCGGATCTTACCCATATGGCCTCTGTATGCAAGTAATGCCTCCATGATGCCAGATAGATTTCAGTCCAGAAAAATAGGTCAAATAGTGCACCTATTAGTGGTTGAAGCTTGGTTTCCAAATGAACTAATTATTGATCACTTTAAGGCACACACTACGATTATCACCCTTTAGTAAATACGGTGTGAATAAAGCTCATCTCATTATTCAGAGCGATGTGCCTCATTTAAATACATTATCATGCATTACCATACAAATCACATATTCATTCTGATTACCATAGTGTGACATATTAAAATCAGTGTGCACCATAACATGCCCACTATTTCGTGTGATAATGAATAAAATTGCAATAGTAAATACGGAAATCATGAACGTGCACACTAATTGCAATTACAGTACACCATAATGTTTTGTACCCTTTCGTAAATGAGGCCCTTTGTCTGTTAAATATTTCTGTGTTGAGCTGAGAAGGTAATTAGATGAGAGAAAATGGTTTGAACTGTAGGCATATATAAATGCACCCTACTTAATGTTAACACTGGTATTACAGATTTAACTACACTGACAAGCAAGTCCAGGTATTTATTAGTTTGTATCCCCTTCTGGGCCCTTAACATTTAAATTTAACAGAATGTTCAATTTAAATGAAAAACAAAGGGCTACCGTGAAGCTTAAAAAGACAAATCACTGGGGTAGTGCCTGTGATTCCTACAGTACCTGACCCTCCTCTGCAATGTGTTGTGACATGTGAATAAGTGTAGTCACAGGACACTAAAAGCATTATTACAGCCTGTAATGGACTAACACAAACAACATCGATACTTTAGGCAGCTTCCCACAACGCTGTTATCAGCAAATTCATGTGACCCCTTTCACCAGTGTCAAAGACAGAACCATAGGCTTGCTGAAAGTTACTGCAACCTGCTGACAAGTAAAGGTATCTGGGGCATATTAATGTATACTCTGGGAGTTGTGTGGGAGGAGCTGTGCACTGCTAAGGGTTGCAAAGATACTGTAAGCAAGACTCAGGGTTGATGAAAGACGAGGTTATCATTGTGAAAGAATTATAACTCATGGCATTAGTGAAACACTTTAGTTTAATCTAAAAAAAAAGCCCCAGGTCAATTCAATGAATGCAGGGTGAAACTTGTGTTCTTTTTTAAGGCTATAGGTTGAAGTCCAGTCTTTCTGCTGCTTTATAACATACTAATTCAATGTTTACATGCACATGCATGTGCAGTGCTGCAGGTAATACCCTTTTTTGTTATCTCTTCCTTTCTGAAGCCAATCGAGCAGGCTATTCTGATCACTGCTGCAATATGTCTTAATGCAGTGTATAATTCTAACTTCATGCTCAATTCCCACTAGTTTATTCTCAGAAGTTGGTGTTAAAATATGCAGGGATTATAGGAAGGAAAAAAAGGAATGTTGTTATATAGAACGCAGCCAATTTGTTTTCCTAGGTTGCATATTTTAAATGTAGCTTTTAATTAAAAGCTAAACGTTTTATTATTATTGGTTTACCCTATCACAGCAACGCAAAACAGGAGAATTTCAGGTCAGTGGGCATCTTTCCTGCAGGGCATTCCAGTTGACAACTGTAGTTGGTGGCTTCAAGCTCATTGAGTGCCTGGCTAGAACAGCATCAATATAGCACAATAAGGTTAAGCAGTCCCTGTCCATTTTTCCTCCTCAACCCACTGCAGTGTCAATGCAGCGCTCCCTGTAGTGTCCCAAGCCAGGATCCAATTATATTTCATTATCAATGCTGAAGTACATGTCTAGATGACAGAGCAAAGGTATGAATATTCTATTTTTACAACCTGTTTAAATTGAGAGGCATATTAAATAAAAAAATAAAAAATTCTATGTTTGAAAATACAACAGACAATGCACACATCTGTCATTCTGACCGAGAATCAAAATCACGTGTCCAACTGAACCACACAATATAATTAGCCTAATAACTTCTTTTGTCAAAGACAGCAGGGCTAGGTTTACACCCACAATGAATTGTGAGATTTGGTTCCTGGACTGCCACAAATAATGGCCGTTGAATGCAGTTGAATTGGGGCCTCTGTCATGCACAGGTAAATTGAGAAAGCTCTAAAAGGCACAAATTGCCTAAATCAGTTGCTTCACTGTGAAAGCAATCTGTTGTGCTCAGATCCATTTTCATTGCCTGGTCACAGCTTTGTCATTTCAGTGCAGTAGCTCTGGAAGGTGTTAAGTAGAAGGATTAAATGTGTGTTCACCCAAAAGAAATGGTGTAGTATTGAGATCCACACACCTGTTTTAATGGCAGCTTTCCGTGTAGTCTGCAGCTGGTCTTTGTCAAAATATATAGTAACTTAGGAACAATTTCTGGAGGAACAGATAGGTAAAAAAAGGCTACCCTACCCCCAAATTACACAAATAATGCCTTTAAAGATTTATTTAATGAACCGAACCACTATGTCACTTTGAAACATTAAATGCTTAATTGCATTCTATAAGCATTACTTACCAGTGCTAAATTGATTCAGCTGCTTCTATAATTGAACTATTCACATTGTTTGCAAACCCTGTTTACTAAGTATAGCCAGACTATTAACACCATGCTGTGCCCTTCCAGGCTGAAAGGTCAATAGTTCACTAAACATGTTTCAGTCATGTACATGAATACTTTTATGACAGCAAACAATACGAAGCTCAAAAAAATGAACATTTTTTTTTGTTGTAAACAATATAGATGGCGTAGATAGAGATACGTTCAAAGGAGACATTTTAAGTCAGAAATATAGAAGTAAAAAAAAAAAAGATTAAAGTTAACCTTTTCTTTAGTCACATGACTATGCCTCTAGTACATGCTTTATGTACCCTGGGCAATCAATCAGTCCCCAATCCCAGATTAGGACTGTCAGGCTCTGTCGAGAGTTAACAGTGAGTGTTCACCAGAGTGCCTTTAATCCTATAAGGTTTGCGCAAATGTCACAACTGTCTCGAGGGAAATAAGATGTCCGGCTGAGTGCCTCCGACCAAAAATGACTCTGAAGGAAATGAAGGACACCGGAGAATACAGAAAACAAACATACGTCTGGATTTTTTTTTTTTTTTTTTTTAAACAGAAGGCATAAATGTAAAAGAACATGCAACTGATGCTTATGTAAGCACTTGGAGGTGATTTCTAGAAACCTCCTGATCTGGGGGTTAAATGATTCATGAGCTTTTCTTTGTGCCACAGAATGTACCAGAGCTACAATCTGTTTAAAGTTGATTCGTTTTATAAATTGTATATACATTATTAATAACGGTAAGTACATTTTTTTTTTTTTTTGCTGTAAACATTAAAGAAATTTAAGGGAAAACACTGGCCAGGTAGTCACCAGTCCCTGCACTGCGAGATAGTATTTATGTAGACAGCCAGCAAATTTAGTCTGCTCTCCTCCCACCACAAGCAATTAAAAGGGTTTTTGAAAAGGCAAAAACCATGACTTTCAAGTAATAGAAAACCACTGCCATCAATGAAAAGTCTCCTACACTTGTTAAAATGTCCTGCATTCCTGACATTACTTCCTGCTCTTGATGTCTACGAGACCCTTCCTGGTTTAGAAGGTCACTACAATGTGTGAAAGTGTATAATGGTGCTGAAAACTTTCAGATACAGACTCTTTGTTACAATTTATATTAAAAAATACTAAGACGTGGTGTTACATTCACAGGAGACATTTAAAAAGGATGTATTTTTCTAACTCCTAAAAGAAGGGGGTAATTAAAAAAAATGCTGGTATTGTTGTAAAACAATATTTTAAACTATATTTGTTTTAATATTTTGACTGTCAATTCACCATTCCCACATGCTTCTTCTACTTTCACTCCAAAAACAAATGAAAATGTTTTGGAAAACCTAAAATAAGGTCACTGCTTTCATTTAAATACCTAATTTTCAATTCCTGGATGAACACACAATGGAACCCAGATACCAAGACTGATAAACATCTCCACCACAAACTGCCATCATCAACTTTAAAACAGCATGCATATCTCTGAAGATCAGACTGATTAGGCATCTCTCTACAACAATTTGCTTTTATTCTTTATCCACAATGCGCACAACTAACTGGAATAAGCTGAATAATATATATTGTAACAATCTCAGTTCCCGCAGGTAGGGGTTTCTCACAAGCAGAGGTGGGACGCGAACCTGGGACTACACTGTTAAACCCCTTTAGTCAGCAAACCTTTAAATTTCTGCAAAAGTCATGTACGGTCTGTGGTCACTGCAATCCCTGTCTGTACTTAGCAGGGTTTAGGACCCAGGGGAGCTCTGTGGCAGGCATGCATTCAGTGCATGCCGCAAGGTCACATAGTTGACCATCTACGATGGCAGTGCATGCAATAAGCCCTCCTCGTCCGGTAAAAAAAATATATATACAGTATATTGATGCAAATTTCAAGCTTCTTGGACCACAACATATTCTTACATAATCCTAAACAACATTGGTAAAATATACACTTTCTGTAAACTATGCAGGACTGATTTTAATAGTGACACGTCACATGGGAGTAAGAATGAAGATGTCTATGGTTAGCACGAGAGATCACAAAAACACAAAAAAGCCAGAGACGCTCAGAAAACCAGCACTTCAATAACATCTTTCATTGCCAAAGGAAACATGGAGATCAAGAAAGTTACACATGCAGAGACCTTTACATGTTGTGACTATTTCAAAAAATCTGTAGTAGACATGTTCCCAGAATCAAAAATTGCAAAGTATTCTGCAGGAAAGTCTAAGTCACACAAAAGGTGAAAGGCGTTTCTTATTACAATTTCAGCATCAACATTGCTTTAGAAATTCAGATTGATTGAACATATGTGTTCATATACAGTAATTGTGTGTTCATTTAAACAGAAGATAGTTGACAATGAAATACTGTCAGTGGTACTGATCCTCTGCCTGCCTCTCTAGTTACTGTTTTTTTTTTTTCCCATCACAGTATGTTAACTCTACTTCTAGACAATCCATTAAGTATAAGTGTAAAGCTTCCCCATGTTTTTGAAAGAAAAAAATAATACAGAACTAAAAAGAAAAAAATAGGTCTTAAACAATCTGATTATTGATATTTTTGCAACCTTAATTGTTTTCTTTTTGTTTTAGAAAAATAATTTCCAAAACTTCCATTTGAGAGAATTATTTGTAAATTTAATATAAACTGTATTTGTAGCCTAATAAACTCGAGTCTCTTCTGAAAAAACATGTCCAGGCAACACTCTCTATAGCAGCGGTTCTCAAACTTAGCGGTACTGCGACCCCCTTCTACTTATAAAAAGTACTTTGTGACATTTAAATAAATAAATAGTTTTAACAATAGCAATTTAACTGCATTCTAACTGTGAGCTAGGTTTAACTTGTACTAACTTTCTCCAAGTGCTTGGGCAAAAATGTACAAAAGCAAATTAGTCAGTGGGGATGTTTCCACTGGAAGGTATCGACACAAGAGTAGGTCCCTGGAGAGTTTTTGGCAGTGTTGCTACACGGGTACTGGATTCTTCAGGCGTTTGGATTGGAAGGAAATAAAGGACACAAGTCAAAAAAAACAGGCTAGCCAAAAGATACATTACTACAGTGGCGGCTGGTGGCCAACATTGTTGGTCGTTCACACCTCAGATGCAGGTGAGGGCGTGGGGTCCAGGGGGTGGGGTCCTAGGGGCCAACCTCAGTGGAAGAAGCACTGTCCAGTGGATCTGTTTCTTGTTGGAAGCGATACAAAAAGTTTGCTCTGCGATGTATTATCATGGCAGATTTTTCGATTACTTTACTATTAAAGTCAGGAATGTCAGCCATCATGTATTTTTCAATTGATAACATGGCTAAAGCATTTAATCGTTCAGTTTTCATACATTAAAGAAATAATAATATAAAAAGTGCAATGTTGGAATAAGACAAATATATTAAACACACCGAATGTACTCTGAAATTGAAATGTGTATTTATTTAAATTTAAGTTGTCCCTGAATCTAAATCAATCCCAAGTTCAAAGACCAAGAAACAGGAAATAATAAGACCTTAAATGGAAGTCACAATTAAGGCCAAAAATAAAAAAAACACTGTAATTAAAAATTAAGTAGATTTTTATTTTATTTTCAGGAACCAGCAGATAATTATATAGACAGAAATTAAAAGCCTGACACGGCTATCAACAAGATTTAAAAAAATAATATTAAATATTATATAAATAATATTAACATACAAATATACTGTACAGTATATTTTATAACCAATTACCCCAAACAGGCTGTAGTGGTCGGTAAATTAACAAAAAAAAAAGAAAGAAAAATTGCCAAACACAGCAATACATTACTGAGCTTCAGTTAAAGCACTGCTGAAGAGTAGCAGCCCCTGAAAAAAAAGGGACAGATGGCACAAAATAAAGGCAGATTAAAACTGTGAAAAGAAACGAAGTTGAACAAATAAGAGTATTCATAAACATTATTTTAAAGTTAGATGAAGTTAGACAAAGATAATTAGACTTTTTAATATTTTAATATTTAAACAGCTTAAATGTTTTCTGTCTTTAGTAATACACTATGCAAGACTGAGAAGAGCCGAAGTTGTGCTGGTCATATTTATAGCCTTTTGTTGTCTTGGCACATATGCACGCTGATCGCCATTTTTAGGCCAGTCATAGCCAGTCCTGGCTGACGGCTGGCTGCTACTGCACATGTGCACAGTGTATTTGGGTCCTCGCATTTCTGAGCAAGCAAAGTCCCGGCTTCAGCCCATTAAACAGATGGGATGAATGGCATTGTTGATGTGCCAGTGTCACATGAGAGTGTGGAATTGAAACGCACATCACCCAGAAGAAAGGAAGCGCAATTCATTAATAAGAGGCTGGGGGTTCGGCGAGCAAGCGAACACTGTTAACTGGCCGTCCCTGCATTACTATGATCTAAAATTAAGATGAGTTAACATTTTCAACTGTAGTACAGGCAACAGATACTAATAAATCACAGAACAGAAAGACAGCACTAAAAGGGTACAGCCGGAGAATCCCTTTAAGAAACCTTCATGAAGGTACAGCCTCAATGTCCAGAATGGCATTGGCTGCTGTAAAATGTAATGGCTGCTGAGGGAGTGCTAAATTCCGACCATTGTTTGCTTTATTTTTAGAGTGCAATGGTTTAAAACTACCTGATATCTTCTATAAAATAAGGCTTGATGACAGCCTGTGTCTTTCAGTAGTTTACTGACACATTTTAGAAAATAGTGAACATGCAGTGTTATGTTTCCAACAGCTTGCCTTAACCAGAGGCGGAGAGTGCACTTTGAGATTACGGATCGGCAGCCGGCTTGCAATGCAGTTTCATTTAATAGACCGGTCTATAAAAAAACCTGGGAAGAGAAGAAGATATCCTCTCTAAAATGTGAGCTTAAATTCTCAGTGGCAGATAGGTGCAGATGCTTTAACACACTTTTTTTCAGAATGGATTTTTATAATCTGTGTACAGGGAGATGACTGGGAGTGGTTTCGTAACATGTTTATATACAGGTCAGCTCACATGACGATGAAAAATCATACTTTGCGCAGGGACATGTAAAGAAAAAAATAATCCTATTTATTCGTTGCTGTTTTTTGAAAAAATGTGTTCGATATAATGTTAATTCCATAGGCTTATACAAAACTTTTGGCCATAACTGTACAGCTAAAAATGAACTAAAAGCACTGGCAGCAAGGAACTGATTTAGAGGAGATGTGTTTTTCATGGAAGCACCTGAGTTTTCTGATGTACTCATAGTTGCTGAAGTCATAACCTTTTATGTCTAGGCTCCATAATAAGCATGGTATTTTGACAAACAATGTAATTATCCTGATATTCTGGGTGCGAAAACAGTCTTGTATTGCCAAGTTCTAAGAGCTTTATTTTAAATGACCTCACGAATCAGCCCTGCACACAAGCACTGTTAAAAGAAAACTAATAAAACACACTGAACAGCTGAGTACAAAATTGACACCCTGTTGCCAGAAGCTAGAAGGCCAAAGGGAAATAAATAAACTTAACACCTGCTACTGGCAGTCCCCAAACCCCTCAGGTTTTGTGAGAACAGAATACAATAGCAGGCTCATTCTACAGAATTATTGCCAAATGAAAGGAAAAATATTTATATTTTGCTGTGTAATTCCATTTGTAGCAAGCAATTAGCATGGAGAAATGCTATCATTAGTGCTTTCACTACAGCACTTAGTTAGAAAATAGCAGTGGGAAAAGTTGCCCTCACATTTTCTTTTTAATCCCAGTGATAAAAGGAGGGTTTGGAACATGAGTTGATCTCAGATATGCTCATTTATTGTTTTTCTTAGCTCTTTTTTTCCATATGTTCTTCTCACAGGTGTTATAATGGCCACAGCTGAGAGCAAGAAAGCTAATAATGATGAATTGTCCCCAAGAAAACAGCATTTTGTTAAACATGAAACATTTTAAACTAAACTCTAATCAGTGTAACAAGAATGTTGAAAAAGGCCATACAAAAAACAATTCAGTAACATAGCTCAAGAATATTTTTTTTCTATTTTATTAGATACAGATTTAATGTAATTTATATGGTACTTGGCTCAGATCATGCAGAGAATAAACTTTAGGCTTTGGGCTTTATCAGGTCAAAATGAATGACCTAATTTTCACTGACCCTTTGACAAGGATGTCTGCTATTTACATTCCAAGGCTGCGTGTCCTTACAAAACAGCGCATTCTTTAAAGATATTAACGTTTTCTGAAGCAAGATTTTAGGACTGATTTCTGGAAAGCTGGAATTCTGGAGACAACCACACCTGTGAATTCCACATGGCACGTCAAGATTGAAACACCAAGAGATAAAACAAGGGGCAAATTTTAATTAACTCAGTTCAGCTAAGAAGAATACCTGATCAGTTAAGGTCAACAAACTGTGGAACAAGGTGATAAGCTATGAAGGGCATACTCTTTAACATATAGACCACTGTACTCGTTAGATTCGGACCTCGTCCTCACAGTGGTCATAGTTTCACCTCCTGTTGCCTAAAGTTTTAAAAGAAGATCAAGTTTTGGTTTTGTTTGTTTTTAACAGCTAAATCCTACCTGTAGTTGGCCACACTAAAAGAGAAACAATAGTCTGCATTAGCAGCAGACAGTTACAAAACAACCTGTATGAGAAACAGTTCCTGCTGCAGGTGGACTCACAGTTCTTGGAAACAGAAGTAAAGGGAATTAGTTCCAGCAGTTCTATTGATTCATACTGTAAAAACAAAACTGGCTAATGCAGTGTTAATCAATACCTTAACATAACTGATTTGAAGAGCTGCTGCTGTTTATTAAATTAACTGTTACATACAAACTAGTGCTGCATATGTAACATAAAGACAGTATGCAATTGGTCTAATAACTAATTTATCAGCCTCCAAATGCCTGCCGTCCCCCAAGGGGAACACAAATTTTGAATAAAGTTAGTTTGCATAAACAGCATTGTTAATAATAATTGGTCAACCAGTCTCAAACAATAGTAAACAGTTTGTATTCTAAAGTGCCACCTTGAACAACCCATGTCTAATTTTAAATGGCATTAAACCAAATTTAATATTGTGTGTTTAGCTGGTTTTCATGTGTATTTTTTTGTTCTTGTTGTCCACCCGTCAAACGGCCACTGAGCGCTCATTGTGACGTTTTCACTTTACAGGACCTGCTTCTTCTGTTCGGCAGCAGTCCAGGAGATTAACAGTGCATGATTTTTATAGGGGTTCCTGTCACAACATAAATCTGGTCAGCCACTTACTGGAACCCAGTTTGTCTGCTGCACGAAAAATGTCAAATGTCACGCAGATGGTTGCGCAAAACTGACTCCCGAGACAGAAAAGCAGAAAGCACACAAAACAGACTAAACTCTGCCCGGCAGCTGTTCATATGCGTCAGTTATGGTCACAAGCACTGTATGTGTGTGCTGGTGTTTAATATCCAGACATTGACATAAGAACAGCCACTATATGTGAGAGGGTGGTCTCTTAACAATTAAACATTTGTTTTAGTGGATTACCACCCATTCAGTCAATTAGATAAAGTGAAGATAATTAACAGAGACGGGAGTCTTTTTTATTACATATTGAAATTACAGAGCTCCGTGTTTTCTGCAAATATGAAATAAAACGAAATGTAATATATAAAACTAAAATGCAACAAAATGCAACTATTAAACAAAATAAAATGAAAAATCATTCTAAAGCAAACACAAAATTACATTTGTGAAGGGAAATGGAAGCTCTACTAGCACTTGCGCAGATGTACAATTTGGAGCGAGTCGTTTGAGAATTAAAATTGTGATGGAAGAAAAGAGACGTTTGTTTCTAAAATGCCAAAATCACGCATAACAATTAAACAACGCTGCAAAGAATTTGAGCATGAGGGGATGTATGCAGCTGACAGTGACAAAATAATGAAGTGCAGATCGGCTGGAATGGAGTCGAAAGATACCGTCGTTAAGCATTAGCTGTTTATTCTTTTTGGGGGAAAATATGGCTGGTTTGCTTGTATTTTGTATTAGTATGTTAATTCTTTGTTTTATTTCAAGTGGTGCAAACTTCACTGCACAAGTGCTGTTTTGGTTTTGAATGGATTTGAATGAATGAATCTGCTTTGCTTAGTGTTTAAATACTGAGAAACCCCAAGCTTGTTGTATACTGGAGCCCTACTTCAGGGCAATGGGATTGAAATACAATTCCTATCATTTTTTTTTTTTTTTTTTAATGGGTAGATTGCCGTATGTGCAATTATTATGACAACCCCACGACAGTAGAGCAGTGTAAATATGCAAGGGCAATAAAAAGAGTAGAAAATAAAAAGTAAATAGGCACATACCATTTACTGCCGCTAATGAGAAATTCTGGTAACTAAATTATTTTTCTGTGCAAAAGGTCTGTTTATGTCATGTTTAATAAAAAAAATATATGTATGTAGTTAAAATGTGATGTATACTATACTATTATTGATATAAATCTATTTGAGTTGTTTTATAAAGCATATCTGTAATAAAACGGAAAAAAAAAGAAATTTGTGAAAAATAAAATGAAAAATTATAAAAAATAAAAATAATTTAACAGGGCTCTAAGCATACAGTACAGTATGGCAAACAGATAGACACAGTAAAATCTAGTAAAGTTTAACAATAACACCTATTTTTTCCTGGCATTTCTTATTTTCTTTTTTGAGAGGTTTCATCTGCCAATTTTAAATTTATGATCATTCAGAAATACCCGCTTTTGCAACAGCTCACTTACAGGACTGTGCTCAAATGTGTTATTAGGGTGGTCCCCAATTATGGGTTTCAACAGCTTGTTCCTGTGATTGTCCTGGATAAGATGTGCTTAGAAAGAAGAAACAGTTCGGAATACATGGGTTGACATGTGAACCTGCAACTGATCAGCAAAAAAAAAAGAAAAAGCTTTATTTGTTCTATTTAACAAGGTTTTAATTTAAACACTCAGTCTACATGTACACAGGAACTGAGCTACTACACCATGATCTAAGCAATCAAGAGCTCCGTGGTTTAAAACATAGATGCAAACAACTCGCTTTTTACTACCTTTTCCTTTATTGATTTAAGCACTGGCAGTAATCTGTCTTTCCTTAAAGTATTTCATATTTAACATTGATCTACAAAGGATAGTTCAACAACTCAAAAAATGCAACCCCATCAAGTTGGTCAATCCATCTGACAAGGAGATTTTCTTCTAAACGTAGTGTTATATATTCTTATATATACTGTAGTCTGGTTTATTTCTTTGCCAAGAAGAAGAATGTCATCATGTTTGAATGAGTCCTTCTTGTCAGATTACAGTGCTGTGAAATGCAAAATTACATATTTTTTCATCAACAACAAAAAGAAAACAGAATTCTACAGCTCCCAAAGTTAATCAGCAATTCTACTGTTGTCACACAGTTAGGGCTAACACCCTCATGAACGGATTCAGTCCATACAACTCATTCTAAATTATTGTACTTATGTCTCTAAAATAGAGACAGCCAAACGTGGCCTTCCTTCCCTTCCCTTTTATCTTCCTATACTAATTAACCCAGACCTTAAACCTTATGTCTTAATTGCTGCCATAACTACTAGTTCTATTCGCAGAACTTTTATTAACCCTGTTAATTTAGGGACAGACCTTGCTTGAGTAATTTCATTTATTGTTATTAGTATGTCAAACAAATAGAACTCCTCTCTTTTTCTGATTAAGTGGTTTTGGATTTATTAACTGCACCAGGCCGAACAAAGCTACTCTTGCATGGCTCATTTCACCAGTTGGGTGACATTGCTGGTTCAGCACAACTTGTTATTTTCTCATATAAAATGGCAACCCATTTACTTCCATTACAGTTTCTTAAAATTTAGTGGAGCAAATACAATGATGTACTGAAGAGAAAATGAGAAACATAGTCATTTATGACTGCATTTTGGGCGTTTCCACACAGTATTTATTTAAGGCAATTTGTGAGCACTGTAACAGGATAAAAAATGTGGGTTAAAAAAAGTCTTTTCAGAAAGGATAACTCTTTAAAAAGATAAACAAAAATGTACAACCAGTATATCTCGATTCTACTTAGCACCTAATTGACACTCACTGAACTACCTGTTAACCTTTTGAACTTAAGGAAAAATATATAGTATCTTTCTGTTTTGTTTCAACAAGCAAAATGTCAAAAGGGCAATGTTTTGTGGTTAAAATATGTGCATGCTTGCCAGGTGCTAACTGTACACATATCCCAAATTCCTGCTACCTGTGATTTGTGAGGCAGGAGCTGCATTTTTTTCCTTGTCAATTAAACAATTAAAAGCACCTTTTTTGTTTTTCCACCTAAAGAAAGAAAGTGAAAATTAAAAAAAAGCACTAGCTCTCTCAGATTAACTTTGTCATTATCTCATCCCCATTACCTCTTTCTAGTGGTGAAACATGTTATTAACATAACTTTAAAAGGGCTTCCAGCTACTTTCAAACATCCAGCCCGGGCTCCGGCGGCTCTCTGGTTTAACCCTTAGCCAAAGACTGCTACTGAGCTTGTGATCGTTCACCAAAACACATCCCATACATTTCAAAGACTTGTCTTATTTAGGAAACTAAAGTAATGAACCACTGTAGATTTATTTCAACATTAACATTCTGACATTTCTCTAAACTTTCTGAGCTTGGAGTGAAAAATAGTTTTCCAACTGTTCTTCTTTGTCCTTGTACAAATCGTATTTTCTCTATCCTCCAAGCAGCAGTGACTGATGCCTTGTTTACTAAACACAAGCCCCCTAAAGTTATTATACAACCCCCAAGCCTGGTGCTAAATTTATCTTCCAAGTACTTGATTTTACATCATTTTAACTTAGTTTTCTTACTTTTGTGGGTATGTTATTGCTAACATTTAAAATCAATAATTCAAAAACAAACCATAGTGTTTCAGATGTTATTCTATTTCGTCGTTGTTTTTGTATTCTTCTTAACTGTAACATGCCCTATTAATTGGCGCATATTACAATTTTTAAAAAAAACATACTTAGGCAACACATTCATCAATATGATTAAATACACCAATAAAAGCCCCTTTGTTAAAAAAAGAGTCTTTAATTAAGGTAAGTGTGCCTTGCAGTGTGGAATAAAAATGATACATTAACAGAAACAGGTCCTCTGGGCTTAGAATAACTAACATAAATGTTATGAAGATGAATAGTGGCATATAACACTAGTTTCACAAATTGAAGTGTTTATTCTGTTGGAATGAGATGAATTAGGGATAGAGCCTGAGAACACTACTTGTGGTTTATTGTCCAGGTGCATTGGTACCTGACATTTTAGGACAACTACCTATCACCACTCATACCCCTTTCTTACCAATACAGCCCCACGTACAAAGCACTTATGTATATTCTCTACTGGGTAAGCTGATGTAGCTCTCCTACGCTTAACCTAGTAGAAGTCTTGCATGGCGGCCAAAGGTTTGGATATATTTTAAAAAAAACTTTTATTTCTGTTACTTTTAAAAATGCAGTTTTTTTTAAATTTTATTTTATGAAATGCCATTCAAGTATGTAGGATGTAAGCAATTATAACAATGTAGTATCCCACCTAAGATATTAGGTCAACTTGCTTGCTTCTAACTAAGTGAGAAGAACACCTGGATGGCAACCGCTAAACCTTGCATTCAGGTTGATTTATATTGCATTATTTCTTTGCAAAAGAAACAGAATCTAACAAGGAAAGAGAGGAAATAACTTAAAACAAGTGTCCTTCCCTGCTGAGACTATGCGGCATGCAGGGTTTTATTTAATAACCCCCTTGGTTACAGTAACATTAATTGGTTCAAATACCAAGGGCTTATCCTGGATCATGCCTCATTCATTTTGCAGTTTAAAGAAGCATGTGCCCAGCCAGTTCACATTAGTATAGAATGGTTAAAGGTAAAGGCTGATGATTGTTTAAAAATTCACATTGCCAAAGCCGATTACATTGCATCTACTGAGAGGATCAACAATGTAAGCCTACACTGAAGCTTTATTGCAGAAACAAAGATTTCATTTTAATCCTTCAGAAAAAAAGAATAAAATGCACAAAAGAAAAAATGCTTCTGATGTGAGAACAAGGCAAACACTGCATGCTTTTCATACAGACTCCAATTTGTGCAGCCGAACAGCATACCGGAAAAATGGACAAACATTCTTCCCAAAGTGCTCATCACGGAATTTCTGAAGAGTCGGCACGCAAGACAAATAGACAATACTGGAATACAATGTCGTGTTACTGCAGTTCACAGGGAAGTTCTTGTTCCATTTAATTTTCTTATAACTTCACGTTTCATGAATTTCTGCTCTCCCTGGTCTCCGTAAAGCCTAAGGCTGGAACTGAGTGAATCAAAGGCTAAGACCTTTGCTCCATTTTCGTGTGCTTATTACTAATCGGCTGTTTATCGCGCTACATGGAAACATACAGTAAAGGTGTCTACAGATACATTTTTACAACACGGCTTTTAAGTGATTAAAAGACTGACAGACAAGTAGCTCCACAAAGCTTTTGCTTAGTAGTTAAACAAATTACTTGATTGATTAAATCTTACTCAGTTAAAATGTAACATAATAAAGTAAGTACTGAAATTCAGATTCAAAATCTTTGATTCATTTTCAGTTAAAAAAAAATTGGCATGCATATACTTAAACAACATTCTTCTGGTATTTTAGAGATTAATAATGATATTACAAAAAATATGTATTCTGCTGAATTTTTGCAGGTACACTGTTAATACAATTCCATAGCATGGGTCATATGTGAATATTCACCCAGTCTGCACCTAAAGTAGTCCTTTATTTCTTCAAGCAGAAATTATTCTCCAGATGCTTTTGATCTTGACAACCCTAAAGATACTCAAATCCTGTGTTTATCTCACAGTCCAGATTAACTGCAGATCAGGTCAATGTAACAGATACTGTTACTGATTTTTTTTTTCTCATATCTTCATTAATAACTTTTGTATGTATAGATATTAAAAGTTATTTTAAAAGTTTTCTAAAAGTTAGTGAATGGTAATTTTAAATAAATGGGAATATAAAATACAAAAAATGCATTATTTGAAAATATAAAATGCAGCAGGACATAGTACTATTGTAAATTATTAACTCCATATTGCTGATAACAGGTCAGTCATATTAATTGCTAGAAATCTAGCTCATATAATTGAAAAGGTAAAAATGGCATGCGTTTTGAAAACTTCACTTTGTCTTCCAGACCTGTTTGTCATTTTAGTGGATATGCAAACTGCCTTAAAGACTGCCTCCAGTCCACCAAGTAATTCATAAAATATAAGCTACGTGCACTGATTATGTAGGTGTGTGAGCCAAACCACGATGTAAGAGAAGAGATTTACCACAGGGATATTATATTTGCCCATTCTTGTTTGGCTTATTTTTTTTCTGATGATGGAAATGTCTTGTGCTTTTCATTGGGCATTACTGTGTTGCGTGGAGGCATTCCGCTTGCATTCCACAATCCTGATTCACATTCAGGAAACCACAAACCAATAACATACACACCAGGTTTGCAATAGGGATGTCGGGAAATGATAATTCAATTGAGAGGATCACCAAGTTATCTGTCTCTCGGAGTACTTCTTCCTAAACATGAAAATATTACAATATACTAAATTAACAGATCACGCTTATTGTGATAGTTTGCAAAATCAGATGAAAGCTTTCAATGCAAAAGGGATTACGCAATATATAATTAGGCTTGCTACTTTTCGATATTAATCGGTAAAGCTTGTTAAACATCGAATTGCCAAAAAATATGAGTTTGACTGAAATAAATTTATATACGCTAAACGTCAGTAAAACCACTCACTATTTTTTATTTTCTTACCAAAAATAATCATTTAGAAATCCTCTCTAGTTTGTGTAGTTTTTATACTTGCTGTCTGTCCCGTCTCCGTTCCGCTCTGAATGGCTGGGGGTCGCTGTCAGTCATCTCAGTGGTCCGTTAGTATTGTAGTTTCACCCTGTTCTGACAGATCTCGTTGACTGAAGCAGTGCTAGAATGCTCTCATTTGCCAGCTACAGCGCCTGTCAAAGCGCCTACTTTGAAATTTGCAAATTAAGGTGTACATAAGCTTTTGCTTTAGGTATACGGTGACAGTTACTAGTATGATATCACAATGGGGCGCAAGAGAAAAACACTTAATGAATATTGTGCACAATACCCTGGCCGACGGCTGAAGTCTCCGCGGCAGGACGAAGCGGACCCGTCTGCCTTGCCTTCCAGTGACTCTTGAGTCCAGCTGAAGCAGGAGAGGGGGAGCTCAGACTCATATATAATAAGTGCAACTTAGTTCTGTTCAACTTTCTAATATTTTGTTATTTATTTTTACTCATGAATGTATGCTAAAAAGGTCTGTGTAATACACTTTTATATGCTGTGTTTACTATGGTTTATTTGAGACAATTTTTAAATGTATAGCTCAGCTGTGACCAAATGTTATTTCAATTAGAATGTTGGTAACCATGGTTTTGTTGCATGTTGAATATGATAAAGGGGTTTCGCTAAATGAGATGTTTTTCAATGGCATAAAAAGTTGGGGGTTTTTTTAAACATAAAGGTCAATTTCACCCATTCTCTGCTTGAATTGAAAAATAAAGACCAAAAAAAACAGTAAATTCTTTCTAAAAAAAACGTCAATATTAATCGTCGATTTGCCAAAAAAATAAAAATCAAATAGTAGCAAGCCTATACATAATCATTATTTACAAAATCTTGTCTTACTTGTTAAAAACTGTAACTTTACTGCTATACTACTTGCAAATGTTGTGAAATGGAAGTAGAAACTGTGGCGTGAAAGCTAGGGCATCTGTATTGCAAGCTGCATTGGAAGCATGTCTTGGGTTCAATTCCCACGCAGGGTTCATATTGCAAACTTTAAAAAAGATTAAATGTGTTTCATTTATGTGTAACAAGCACATTTTTAATTTGAAAAAAAATTGTTTATATAAATGACACTTTCATTGAACATACATACTTTTCTACTAACATGGCTTGTGTTTTTCAGGCACAATAAAAGTGGATCGAACTTGCATAAAAAACACAAGCCAAGTTAGTAGAAACAATTGGGGCAACCTTGACCCCCTCCACTTTTACAGTTGTGTCTATTTGCTTGGTGCTGGTCAAGGTTGCCCAAATGGTTTCTTGAAACTTGGCTTGTGTTTTTGATATCTCCATTTTATTTGGCTGGGCACTTTTGATAACTTGCCGTTTTTTTTTTCACATTTCCAATGTGTTTTGGTTTCAGGTAAGTATACATCTTGCTGACAAGCAATTTCTGTGTTACGTTAATTATGAGTTTTTTTCTGCTCCAACCTTCCTCTGAACTGCGTTTTACTGCAAGCAAATGATATACATGCATTGAATGCAACTAGATTCCACAAGTTATTCAGACATACCACAATAAGTTTTCACTAAAAATAAAAACAGCTGTATGCCCTCTGCAGTCTCTTATGTCTGTGGCTTCTCTGTCCTCTTGTTAAGACAGAAAATCCACTGTAAAACTGCATTGGTGCCCCTACGCACTTCTTGTCATGTAAATCTCTGTAGTTTAATCAGCATGTGCATTAAAATATGTTTCTTTTTGGTTATCTAGTGCCAGTATTAAAAATAAAGAGTTTCCAATTGATTATCAATATTATTATTATTATTTTACTAAGGATAAAGGAAAGCCCAGACATAGCAAAGATTTAAAGGATTTTTCCATCTATTCCCTAAATTTAATGTATAACCTAAATGTGGAATTAGGTGAAAAAGTAGAATACAAAACAGCAGTAAGGAGATTATACAGGCCTGTCTTCAAACATTAGGCGCCAGAGGCTCTTAGCTTCTGTCAAATGGTTACATTCAGTATGCTACATGTTCTCATAGCCAGGGCCCCCACTTTATGAAGATTATCGCATTGAGAAAAAACAAAAGGGAACAAAACGTTACTAATATAGCTCAGCTCTTTGATACTCCTGGATACAAGCCACCTGAACTGCTGACTGCCAGAAGAAGAAGGGGACTGAGCACAAAACACAAATGAGCTTTTCTGTACCCAGTGTAAAATAGCTGCTTTGTAGGAATCATATGTTGGGCATATCTGTTAAATCCTCAACCTCTGTTGGTTAAGGCTGTTCATTCATGAGAAGTGTCATTCCATGCTAATGGGGTACATTCTGCACTAATGATACAACAGATAAAACATGGTTAAATATATAAATGCATATTTACAATTGTTAAACCTTACAGATTTACACAACTTAGTATTATAGAAAAATATCATCTAAAAATAGTAACGCATTTACATTTTAAGTATGTCCAGCATTTTTTATAATGGTAAATGGAACATTCTGGTGGAGTGATGTTCAGTTTAGCGTTGTACAAAATCCTGTTTCTCTTGATGAATAATAATAGATGACTTTGTGTCTTTGTTTTAGTGTTGGTTGTCCACATTATTTTTTCCAGTAAAAATTCTCTCCTGTATTTTGTGCATATCCATGTCTGTCAGAAATGTTACATATGTTACCAGACAATGTAATCATTGTTGACAGACATCAATGAATGTGATATTAGTATCATATGAAAGTCTGTCTTTAGACTCGTTTTGCAGTGCTGAGTTGCATTATGTATCCCTGTTTCTTTATTTTTATTACTGGTCAAAGTTTTCAATAGCACTGTCAGTCCAAAACAAATAATGTATATAACAACATTTAGATCCCGTGCATTTATTGAACAAATAGATTTGGAAGATTCAAAAAGCCGCATGTATTGCTTATACAGTAGGATGTGTGACATCATAAAACAAGGACTTAGTCTTTCACATGGCACAAAGAAGCTGGAAGATATGTTGTCTGTCTAAGAATTTACATATGTTATAAATGTTACAGTCATAAACTCTTCTATAATTGTTAGTTTTGATTCTTAACATGCCTGAAAAGAGTTATGTGACATTTGGGACAATAAAGAACATTATTCATATTTAGACAATTATAATTCCCATGCTTGAGCTGTCATGGCTCCACTGATCACTTTGACAGACTTGCTTAAGTCACGTATGTAACAAAGACAGACGTTATGTGGCTGATGAAAGGATAAGCTTAAGAGCAATGCAAATTACTCAACACACAAATAATGAGCCGTAATCATGATAATGAGGGTCACAATGAGCGCCGCCTGTGCATCTGGCTATTTAGTGGCCGCACTTACAGCCCAGAGGTGAGGTGAGTTAGGAGTACAGACAGCAGTAGGCGCTGTATGAGATTTGTGGAGATCGAAAATCAAACCAAACTAAAAAATATGTCAAATGAAGGGCAGCAAAGTCCTCTTGGCACATGAAAAATAAAAGTTTTCTGAGGAGCAGTTGAGAGTCCTTATGGCTGAGGTCACTCAGCATGATATCGAGTTATTTGGAAAAGCCTCAGCCAACATCAGTTATGCTACCAAAGAGGCCATATGGTCCTCTAGTGGAGAAAGTCAATGGTGTCGGTGTTACCAGGAGGACAGTCAACCAGTTGATGAAAAGGTGGCATTCACATCACAGCTGACACCACCGGAGAGGCAAGTGGAGAGGACGATCCTTCCCAAGTTAAGTGACCACTTGTAACTGGGACAAACTTAACTGTTTCCTTAACCGTGTCTGTCTCCTGTTTCATACATTACAAGGAATGCAAGAACTACCAGCTCAAAATAACCATCATCAGTTATAACTAGACTTTAAACAAACGGTCTAAAGATTTTAGTTTATCAATTTTATGGATTAATACCCAATATGCAGTAACAAATATTGCGTCTGGGTATAATAATGATGTAATTAACAAAACATCTAATTGACGTTATTGAGGTCCCAGTACTTTTCAAACAGGTATTGTAATATAGCCGATACATTCCTTACTTTCCTGCCCTTGATCAAAATTAAAATAATTAGTCTAACCCAAATTTATTAGAAAACAATTAGAAACTTTAAAAAACAGCAATATTTCTATTTCAAATTGTTACACCCATTTTTATAAAATGATCATAGTGTTGAACCAGCTCTGATGATGAAATGCAGAAGGAAACTATCTTGTAATTGTTAAATACAGACACTATATGGATTACTAGGATAGCTTTATTTGACCTGTTTTTGAATATTTTTGTTGGTCTTGTTTCACTTTTTGTACTCCAACCCATGGAATGAAACAGAAAGAAAAACTGCCGTGCCTGGGAGTCTTGGAGTGAAAGAAGGGTGTGATACAGTAAATAACAACCCTCATGGTGTGAGGGGCATGGTGATTTGTGAAGAGCATGATGCAATCTAACCAATTCAGGATTAGAAACTAACAATATTGTGCTACTAGTCCAAAGGACTAGTACCTTTTGAAACTTGCTAGTCCTGGTGTAAACTTGCTAGTCTTTATGTGAAGTGCCTAAGTTGAAATCAACAACAACAGTTGGGGTCCCTAAAAACAGGCTTAGATTTTATTTTGCTAAAAAAAACAAACACTGATAAAAATTTAGATTTAGATTTTTTGTTTTTTTTTAACAAAGCACCTTCGTAAATGCTCTACAGATCAACCAATCACCTGTTTGCACCTCGTTACTGAGCGACTAACTGTACTGTGTGCTGAGAAACTGACACTGACAGCACCAGACGGGGTGACAGAGGAAAACATTCTCTCAGCCGTGTCACCTTGCCGACCATGAAGCTGTGCCTGAAACTGACACCGATGACACAAGTAAAATGTTTATTTGATTGTACATTAAATATGTTGATATTTACAAAAATGCTGGCTGGCTATGAATTACTATCTACAATAATTAATGTCCTCACGTACACATCGGTCTTCACTAAAGTCCCAATTTAAAGACAGTATCTTTCACTGCAGCCCTTGGGATGAAATTGTTAGGTGGCTATTTTTTTTTTTTTTAATTAGCAGTGGGAGAAAACTGATTCAGCAAGTACAGTAAAATCTGCCAGCACTGACGTACGCTGAATCTACTATAGATACTGTAGCGTGCAAGGGGGAAGGCAGCAGCAGGGCTGGTAGGTTACATAATCACACACAAAGACATAAGCCCGACATACGCTCCTTGCAAAGGAGCCGGCTCTTTTGTACAGTGGTATCAGCGCTATGCTTTAGTGCGAGAGGTCCACGGTTCGCGCCCGCCTGCCGCCTGTGTGTGGATTGCCTCGCCCTGTGTGATGCGCCTGCCTGTGGGAACCAGGATCGCTACAATATTAATGAGAACATAACAAATACAAAAGAAAGAAAGGGAAATGCAGATCTTTTCAAGAAAGCTAGGAGACTTTGTATAAATGGGTTTTATATTTTTAAATGCTGCAATAACAGTTCTGCTTGTGAAGCATCCACACTATATATTGACAGAACAGGTGATTTATTTGCAGTATTGTGGGACCTTATTTTCCCCCGTTGGATGATTGAGCCCCGGAGGGCTCACAGAATCACCGTCTGTGCACCTATTATCAGTGATTAAAGCCTGGTTTTCAAACAAACTGATTATCGCTCACCAGTATTGGTATAAGAAAGGTGTGTTTTAAAAAAGTCATTTCAGCTTCCAATCACTTAAAATATGCTGACGATAATGTAAACAACACCAAGATACAGACAGCGAGTCCCAAGCTTTAAACGTGTTACTGTTTATAGATAAGAACCCAACTTTATTATGAATATATTGTGTTATAATGTTTTAAGCAATATACTGAGATGAAAGGAGGTTTCAGTTCCGAGTTACTGTTTTCTAAGCATATTTGTGAATGCTTATTCACCACTGCTACACCCCGTTAGAAAATTGACTTCCCTGCATTTTTTTTTTAATGCAAGACTGAACGTGAGAGTATATGTGTACATTTGTTTTAAGTACTCACCCAGGGGACTACTGAGACACAGACATCAACTTGTCCTCATCAGATTTAATTTGCCTCAGGGAAGCGGGCGAGCGTGAGTTTCTAACCCTCTCAATTAATGTGAGATAGGGTCTATTTTAATGATCTGTAGCAGATTTAAATACTCTTGCCCTTGCTGACATTAACAGTCTCTATTGCTGACCTTTTTGCTGGTGCTAATAAGGGGATCAATAAGTCTCCCTGCTTGGGAAAACACCAGTTGGATTTATACATAGATCATGGGTTAGACCATTAAAGCATATCTGTACGGAGGTAACATGGATCAATTATTTAGCATGATTTAATATTGAGTAGATGGAAATGTGAAGATGATATGTGGGCATGTTTTTCAGTCTCAAAATCAGCACAGAAAAACACGATATGCGGGTGTTGATATCAGTGCAATGTTCTGTGAGCTATCCAAGCGGATTTGCTAGTGGATTGCCTTGCATAGCAAGATGTGACTCTGGCAAGGCTTCTACTAAAGTGCTAGGAGGCACATTAGGCAAGGTGTCAGACAGGGACACGATTTTGCATGGTAGCGCAGACTTTCTACTGTGCTACAGTTAATTGAGTTAAAAGGGACCTAACAAAAGAATGCTGATTAAACGAACAATGTGACAGGACTTGAATATGCATTACATGTGCAACCACATTGGCACTGTGACTAGTAGGGGGTTAGCTACTAACCTGGATAAAATGAGAGGATATAGAATTTGCTTAACCCATAATAACAAAAATGCAATATTTATATACTATCAAACATAAGTGAGATAATAATAATACGTCTTTTATAATTAGCTTTCTTGCATGCTGTTTTTTTCTGCAAAAGTCGTTGGGTGGCTTGATTAGGATTAGGACCATCTCATGCAAACCTGGATGTTTCTCCATTGCTAGGATACCAGCATTAACCAAAGTTAATGCTGCTGGAAATCAGCCATGTTTATTACTTACAGTGATGCTACCCCCTCCCTCCTGCCCCCTCATACAAATAACAAATAATATATCTCACCTCCAAAGTATCCACCAGTAGTTGTTGTAGCTAAAGACATACTAATATGTGAGAATAGCCAACACTCTCAGAGATGCCTCAATCCACACTAAATAAGTTGTCCACGGCCAGTTGACAAGTATATTAATTATCAACCGCATAAATGACAGTCCAGTTAAACAGACAAGGCTCCTAACATTTGTTATCAGTGAAATGTTAATAAATATATGTCAGCCTGACCATTGTTAAAACAATGGCTTTGTCTGTGATATCTTGCCTGCTGTGTTTTGATTTAAAACAAAAAAAATCTGAAAGTTGGGCCAAGCAAGTGTAGCGTGCACGGGGGAAGGCAGCAGTAGGGCTGGTAGGTGACGTAATCACACACAAAGACATAAGCCCGATATACGCTCCTTGGAAGGGAGCCGGCTCTTTTGTACAGCGTTATCGGCGCTATGCTTTAGTGCGAGAGGTCCCAGGTTCGCGCCCGCCCTCCGCCTGTGTGTGGATTGCCTCGCCCTGTGTGTTGCCCTTGCCTGCGGGAACCAGGATCACTACACAAGCAATGCAAGCCAATTGTATCATGTCCTCCTGATCTAGTCAAAACAAGTCATTAGGTATATCATGGCTTTTAACTTGTTCCAAGAATTGACACATTTTTAAAGTCTGTAGGTAATTACCCATAGCCCAACAGAATAACAGCTAATTATTTCAGAACATTTAATTCAAAATACAATTCTCTTTATAAATCCTAAAATAAAGTTTACTCGTTTAATCGCTGTGTGGTCACTATGGAGCATTATAAGAGAATAGTTAATTTGTTAATTAATCTGTCAATTCATAAGTTAATTCTTAAATGAATCGATCAATTCATAAGTTAACTTGTAAATTAATTCTTATATTTATAAATTAATTTGTAAGTTAATTTGTCAATTCTTACATTAAATTGTAAATCAGCTGTTAGCCAATTGGACTTTCAAGTTCATTTGACAACTTAATTTTTAAAGCCTATGCTTGAACATTGTCAATTGACACTATAAGTAGACAGAAACCTCAGTGTGATAACATTAGTAAATAACACGAGCTATGGTGAATTACAAACTGAAACCATTTTCCTGTTTTTGGATACAGCAACGTAGTGCCTCCTCCTCTAACTTTGTCCATCCGTTTGCCATTTTTCCCCAACATTACTGTGATCTCAGGCTGTATACAAATGTGTCAGCCGGGGTCTTTAAACTACGCACCACGCATGTTCACTTCTCATCGGTCAGTTTCCCTAGTTAAGGTGTGTGCAGATCCAGGATCGGATCAGCATTATGGATCAGTAGAGGCTGATCCAGATCTTTGTAGTAAAACACCATCTCATGATCCGGCTCCAGTGATCCCGAATCCCATCCCATTTTTCTTCCCATTGACATCTATACTAACTAGTGATTATACCAATAAATTATTGTGAAATAAAAGTTTTAGTACTCCTGCAATGTGAGGGGGCATTTATCACTCATTTAAAAAGTGAGGGGGACATGTCCCCCGTGTAAATCACGCCTATGGTTCTAGTGCATGTCTGCAGACCGGAGGCTCATGAGCCGTACAGCTGAAGATTGTTAGGACGTGTGGCGTCAACTAGATTAATATAAGGTAAGCAGTATATTCATTTGTAAACCTACCACATGCACTTATTTACCCCCAGGCAGTCAGTACAAACATATTTTAATAGCTGAAAAAATCGCTTAAATATTTTTTATATATATATATGTAAACTAATAGATAATTACTATGGGGTTCTTTATTATATATTTGGTTTGTGTTGTGTGTGGTTGGGAAATGTATTATATCTCCCTTGTTGAATTCATGTAGCCCTGTGTGAGAAATACTTGAATGATCCCTAAATAATATATGCGCATGCGCTGCACATCACAGTAATGTCAATGACACATATGATCCCACTGTTATAAAAGTTCACATCTATGCAACAAAAACTGATTCATTATTGGCCAATTAAGCTATGTGTAACACAAGCAAATGGAAAACCAAAAAAAAAAAAACATGAAACGCAGCAATCTCAAAATGTTACTTCTGTCAGTAATAAACCCCATTTTTAATGATAATCTTATTCCTGTATTGTATTGTACAGTACTCCTCGTTAACTATGTATAAATATATTTGGCAATACATTTCCCAACCATGCACACCACAAACCAAATATATAAAGAACTCCATAGTAATTATATATTAGTTTACATATAATATATATTATATAAATATTTAAGCGATGTTTTCATCTATTTAAAATACGTTTGTACTAACTACGCCGGTCTGTTACAGCCTGGGGGTAAATATGTGCATGTGGTAGGTTTACAAATGAATATACTACTTGCCTTATTTTAATCCAGTTGACGCCACACGTGCTAACGATCTTCAGCTGTGCAGTTCATGAGCCTCCAGTCTACAGACATACACGAGGAAGAACAACGACATCACAAAGGCATAAACAACCGTTGGCAGCACTATCGATTGTAGACGCCCCCTCGCGTGATTGACAATGTTCAAACATGGGCTTTAAAAAGTTCAATTTCCAAATGAAATTGAAAGTTCAATTGGCAAACAGCTCATTTATGATTTAACGTAAGAATTGACAAATTAACTTTATAATTTTAAAAATTAATTTATGAATACAAGAATTAATTTACGAATTAACTTATGAATTGACCAATTACCGTGTTTACTCAAATTGAAGTCGCCCCTGAATTCAAGTCAAAAAAAAAAAACCCCTGAGCAAGTCACATTTAACTCTTAATGAAAATTAAAAAAACACCAAAATTAACAGTTAAATTACTTTTTCTAGGTGCCAGCAGGGAACACTGTATTACTGCACATTAAAGCATCAGAGTACATCACCTACTATATTACAAATGCAAATGGGAAAAGAAAATATGTACAGTACTTTCAGTATTGAATGACAGTCATTGCAGTTTATGGTAGCTGGGAAAGGGTAAATTACCTTGAACTTTATTTCACTCTGCTTTATTGTCCTCGTTTTTTTTAATTTGGCCAACATGACTGTCACGTTCGCAAGCAAAATTAGTGAAAGACAGAAATGTGTAGTGTAGTTCATTTTAGGTTTGAGTTAGGACTTGAGTTTACACTAGTGGTGTTCCTGTTGTTAAACCAGGCACAGAACATAATAACAGTGAGTAAGTTAGAGAATCAGAGAATGATGGAGAATCCGCCATTAAGCAGTACATACCTTAGTGTTCCTGTTTCTTGTGCTCCTCCAGATAGAGAAAGAAAGATATATCAATAAATGATTGTTTATTTTGAAGCCGGACCCGCGTTGATCATTTCAACAAGTACTATACTCCATCTTCTGACACATCTCAGATGCCACCGTTTCTCTTTTCTTCAGCAAGCAAAATTACTTTTCTTTTAAAAGCTGCTTTCACAAATGTTCATGAAGTTCGCTGTGCAGCCATTTTAATATACCGGTACTGTACCGAGAGTAATATCGCTTCCCCAAATTTGAACTTTTATTTTGGCCACAAAAGTGCGACTTAAATTTGAGTGAATACGGTAATTTAAGAATTAACTTATGAATTGACAAATTAATTAACAAATTAACTATTTAATTTTGACCTTTATAATGCTCCATAGGTCGCTTCTGTACACCTTGTATATTTATAAATGCCCCATTCTTGAAATAAGACGGAAGAGAAGGTCAGTACAAAACTTGATCTGTTTTTGTACTTTTCATTGCTTACTACAATACTGTGAAAACAGAACCCATTAGTAACACAGACTGTGTCATGCCAACTTTAGAACTGGTTGTTCAAACGGCCTAAGGCCCAAGAGTAACCATACACAGCATCTTCAAGATAGTGTTAGCACTGGCTGTTAACACTGATATTTGAGAATAACCAAAGGCTGTACAAACAGTATTTTTTAACAGAAAAGGAACTTGTATATAGACAATGCACTATTCTTTTTGTCATCCTCAGATCTGCAAATTCAAAACAAATTCAGACAAAGCACTATTCTTCGTTCTCATCCATAAATCAATGATAATACTGCCAGAACATGCATTCGTCTATGGGTGAAACAAAGGTTCTAATGTGTACAGTTTACAGTTGTACATTACCCATCTTATTCATGATCTAAGTGAACTGCAAAAAGGAAACATTCAAATATAAAATCAGAAAGTATCCTACATAGGAAAGCTATTACTCACAGGCTCAAAAACATTGAAATGAAATTGGAAATCAGGCACGCAAATACAATTCTAAAAGGATTGTAAATGCTAATAACCTGATCAATATGCAAAGCACAATAAAATCAGTACACTGACCCATTGTTACAGCAGGTGGGTGGTAAATGACCAGCAACTAGACAAGCAGTTTCAGACCGCGATGAATGTGTTTTATGAAAAGCGAAAGGCCCCAAAGAGACTGGTACCAGCAAGTACAGCCATTTTATCCTCGGCTCACATACAAACTTAAGCCAGTTAATGATTTTTTTGTGTTCATTAGAAAGCAGTAAATGGACAGGTTGATCCTATGCCCCAGTTGTCTAACTGATTTGCTTACTGTTTTCACTAGCTGCTCAGTTATAAATCCATTTGACGTCTAACCATGGAAAGGTGTATTTATAGCCAGGCCAGGAAGTTAAAATTTGTGTTCACTGGCAAGGGATTGATGGTTGTGTTCCAGTTTCATGTATAGGATTCCCGAAAGACAAATGCAAAAGTTAATGTTACTTAATGTTTAGAATTCATCCACAGCTCTAAGCAGGGATAACTTGCATTCTACGATGTGTTTTGCAACATGTAAGAAGTTTATTATTTGACCATTTGCATAAACCATTTTGACATTTTACATCATTATGTGAATGGTACTTGCTAAAGGTATCTTAGCAATTGTCTAGATTGCTTCTGATTCTAAAACCACATTTGTATTGCATGTACTGCACTTTCCAAAATGCTGAAACAATGTGAAGTACAGCCATATGTTGTTTTCAAATCATAATTTTATTTAGAAAGTGTTCCAGTATTGTATGACCTGATTTAATTTAGCAACTGTAGGTCAATTTATTCCTCAAGGTCACATACTCAGTCCACAGCTGATCCAAATCTAGGATATTCTACCACTTAAGTCCTTTGCTGTAAACATCACATGGCACTGTCTCTTTGAAGGCGTGCATGCATTCAGATACATATCAACATTGAGTCTGCTCTACCATATAATTAAATATTTGTTCTCAGATACGGTCTCCCTCCAGTATTGCATTAGTAAGGTAGACATCTTACTCTTCCTGGCACTGGTGGGACCTATTACTAAATTAAACACAGCAGACCATTTTGGGTCATATTTCACTTCTTCATAATCACACTTGCTTCTGCCAAAGAACCTGATTCAAATCACCTGAAGTATCTGTTGTAGTCATACTCTTACAGACAGGCTGTCTCCAAGCGGAGGCTCTATGCCATCTGTTGTTAGTCTATGGGGTGGGGGGCTTACTTATATGTAATACATATCTGCTAAGCAACACTTTTAAAAGGATGTTTGGATGCCACACAAGTACGGCTCTGCAGGAACAAATTTACCCCCCAAAAAATGAGAGAGTTAAAAAATGTAACCACAAACAAGCAGTCTGATATAACACATATAACACATATAACACATATACATTATGTATACGCAGGATATAAGCTTTGAATACAACAAGTTCTGCATGTATTTTTTGGGTGAATTACTGTGCCAGAAATGCAATGTGTTATTTGTTTCACAAATTACAGCCCTGCTTTGTGCTGTATAAAATGTGAATTGTGGTGTGCCACATACTGCTTGTATGTGGCTATGGAGCTTTGTTTTTTACCCTAAAAAGGATTTGTTACGTCTCAAGCCTTTTCTCAGATGCAAAAAAGCTCCAGTCAACGTTTCATTTTCTCTACCATCTACAGGAGGTACCAGTGAGTGGGCCGGTCTGTTTGTTATGTGTTTCATTGAAGTTGCATATTGTTTAGTGTTTATTCCTCACAGGCTGTTCTTCCCGCTATCTCGGGACATGAAAATAAGCCTAGAGCACAACCCAACCCTATTTTTCTCCAGGCAGTGTTTTCTTTGGGTACCCAAAACATCCCAAAAAATCACGTACTGTATAATGTAACTTGCCGTGCTAATAATAGGTTTTTAATCATTTAAATCAAAATCATTCAAATGGAAATAAACAATAACATGTCAAAACTTGTGATTCTCTCACTTTGTCATTTGCAAATATATCATAAAGAAATCCATTCAAAGCAAACTAAGCTCAGGAAACACAATCCACAATCCACATCAACTAACACAATGCATATCTAAATGGTACATAGAGCAGTGGGTGGTCATTTGACCAGATCAAATAATAAAGAGAACATACCAGTAGTTGTTTCATACCAAAAGGAAGCAGGCCACATAATTCATTCAGGTTCCAAAAAATGCCTAGGAACTTCACAGAAAGTCAATTAAACAGTCTCCAGAATAGAAAGTGTGACTAAAGCTTGGGTCAGCAACCCAAAGAGCAGCAGCTTGTAACTATCACTCTATATAAAGCCCCCATTTGCCTTTGTAGCTTTGTCTTCTGGTAACAGTAATGTGTTGTAGTTGTCATCACGAAAAGAGCATGCTTTATTCAATTCTATTTACCATCATCTTCCCACTTACTCCTGACATTTTCATTATTCAGCTCTTTAGATGCCATGACACTTCTTCCATAACCTCTGGCCCTCAGCTGACGTTCAAGCAGAACAACAAAAAAATGTACCACCAACCTGGATCTTTCTAAGATCATCCAATAATAACTACAGACAATAGGTCGTTTTCATTTCTCCCGTAAAACAAAAAATGTCTACAAAGAAAGTGCATCAAATCAAACATCAAACAATACAAAAGCTTAGCTACTATAGTATGTTTTTCTTATTTATACTCTCCATAAAACAAAAGTTGGGCAACACATGAGACACTCTTCGATGTCATGTCATTCCATCAAAGATAGACTGCTACAAATGGGATTCTGGCTAGAAAACAATTTGTTTTTCCAAAAAGATATATAAAATAAAATTGTCTTTAAAATGTTGTTCCATCCTCAAACTACCTACCACAATCTTAGATATTTTAATAACCGTATGCACAAAACTGCCTGTTGCTCGGTCGGTAGGTGGTAGGCCTCATACTGAGGAAGACATACATAACTCTCTCCTACTGAGAAGCAACCCGCGCATGAAGCTGTCTGAAAACAAACCTCAAATCTATCATTCAGAGATCACTGTGGGTGTTTGACTTGTAGCTATCCTGGTTCCAGCCAGTGGTCTAAGCCACAAGGGTTTGGATGAAAAGGTTTGCTGCAGTCAAGAAGTCAAAAACTTATTTTGGGGAAAAAAAGACTTTGCGTGCTTGTTTAAATGATGCTGTCCAGAGGCATGACACACAAAGTGTAAGGGCACGTTCACACCTAGTTCACTTGCAAACAAACTCATTTTATTCAGGCTTGTTTCGGTACGTTTCACACCAGAAAATGTATTTCAAATGGGTTTGTTTGGTTCACTTGCAACTTCATCCGGACTAGAGTTCTTCTGGTTTCATGTTGCACTTTCCAAACGCACTCGACCCTCTTTCTGATTACTACAGCGGAAGTTCTCTCTGAACAAACTTTTTCCATCATGCCCAACATGGAGAATACTTTATGTGCTGTACTGTTGTCCTGGTGCGATTACATGGTTCTCGGAGGTTTCACATATAACTCCAAACAAACCGAACTGAATCGCACTTCAATCTGCATCAGACGGTCAAGCGAACAAGGTGTGAAAAGGCCCTAAGCAATTAAACAAAAAGGTATTGTACAGTATCTTTTTTATAGAGAAAACAATGTAGTTGTTCACTTAATGTCAATGGCTTTTAATGCAGACACTTTGAAATACACAGATTAGTTCAATAATCTCTTTGGGGGCTCACTCTTCATGAGATTTAAAGGCATTTACATTCCAAGGTGCAGGTGCCTTTCCTTCATCTTCAATTTGTAATATGACTAAAATAGCAATGTTTGAACTTCCCTAAAATGCTTCAAAATCACTTTTCGAATTTTTTTTTTTTTTTTGCAGAAAGCTATTTTGCTCTAACTTAAAACCGCATTAATAGGGTAATGACTATTAAAACCACATTAATAAGGTAATGATTGTTAAAACCGCATTTATAAGGTAATGAGTGTTGAATCTCTGCTGATGCTTTCAGGAAATGAATAAAGCAGTCACACTGTTACTTAGATATCTAAGGGCAAGCTCTTCCTGGTAGTCTTAGAAGGAGACTGTTGTTTTTATTTAATTTGCCTTGTATTATTATATTTACTTCCCCAAGTGTCTAAGCACTAAAAAGCAAGACAGTGGCACTTTTCATTCACTAATTAAAAGCTGTGTTTGCAAGCAGTGGCCTAAACAAGTTTTTTAATAAAAAATGGATTGTGGCCACTTCCTGAGGCTTATGTGATATTACATTGCTTTGCTGCACTCAGCATGGGATATCAGCACACTGGAACTGTTTGCTCTGTCAATCACCCGTCAATCTACAAACAACCTTTGTATTTGGAACCTATTTCTTGTCCCCTTGCAATTACACACTTTAGCACCTTCTGTGAGATTGTTAATCAGATTTTATTGATTTGCTCAGTGTTTATTTCCATTTCTTTCATCCGTCAAAGCAATAATGTATTTCCAAAACTATATAAATCAGAAAAATGGAAGGTGTGATTATAAGAGAGAACTTCTGTTCTGGTTAAATGTAACAGCAAAACAATGCCGGTGTACATCTACTATTCAAGGGGTTGGTGCCCTGTCAGGGTCTCCCCAGGCCTTTTCAGCTGGGAGCGCCGCTCAGCAAAGTGGCTGTCGCTGCCCGGCTGAAAAAACCTGATCCCCCACATCTGCAGATGCTACTGTGCCTTTAACAATAAGGATTGGAACCACATGATGGCTGTGTTACATCTTGACACAACAATTAACCAATCAGAGAGTTGAAGGGGCGGGTTTTCTGTGTTAAGCACTTTGAGAGGTTAAAATGTTAAAATGACTGCTAAAAAAAATAACCGACTGTTTTCAAAGCAAAAACAGTGACAATGGGTTTTCAAAATAAGCCGGCGCTCAGCGCAACCCACCGCCTAATACTATATTTGCGCTGGCTACTTTATTAAAAAATATTAAGATTAATTTTGTGTACTATCATTCAGTCAATTTTTTGTTGTATTATTGTAGCGTAAGGTTATATATAGTACATAATAGCTACACATATCCATTAAAAAAATTGTTAAAATGAACAGTTGCATTCAAAAAATGTAGAACAGCGAAAAACAAAAATGGACGTGCATTAACAAAATGCCCTGAAAACTTAACATGAAGAAAACAATTTAAATGAAGCAATAAGCTCAATAATTAATCTAAAAAGGACGTGAAAAGGTTGCTGTTTTTATTTTGTTGTGAACTCCATTAAACCTACGTTATCTTTCCCCAGTCAAATCGTAGAGTGCCTAAATAAGCACGGTAATTTACCATAATAAAAAACAGAAATGAAAAAGAATGTAGAATATAAAAAAAAGCAACCAGATATAGTCAACGAAAGACAACACAAATTCCTTGTCGTATTATATATTTAAGGTCAGGCAAGTTTTTTTTTGTTTGTTTTTTTTTCCGGTAAAAGTGCTCCCAGCTATAATGTTCTGCCGCCCGGCTGTACAGAATTCCTGGGGAGAACCCTGCCTGTATAATACACCCTCAAATAGATATATTATTACTTTGGCTTCTTTACTGTAAATCAAAACATAGTTTTGTTTCCATGCTTAGCCTACAAGAAAATCCATATGAGTGGAGAAGTGTGACTGAAACACACTTCATCTTCACCGATACTCTGTGACTTTTCTGAATTAAGGCTTTAAGTATTAATCCCTTAGGTGTCTATGAACAAAGCCCCTATAACCACAGCATTTTAAAAGACACCAATTCCCTGTATCCTCTTAAACTCCTCATATCCTTTTAATTTGCTAAGCTATTGCCAAATCCCAGTTTTCTCTTCTGTTTCTTCAAATGATAGAGTGAAAACCTCTTAATGTGGTCACATCTGTGTCCCCTCGTTCTGATAACATAAAGCAGCTGGTTCAATAAAGTCAATTATGTAGGATTAGTAAAGGGCATGCAGTTTTTACAATGCATTACAATATGTGGTTCATTCTATTCATTGCTACATCCATATACCAACAGCTATGGCCAAAAATGTTGCATCACTTAGAATTTTAAGATTCAGACATAATTAAAAAAATAACTATAGGAACATAATTTAGATCTTTTATTTAACATCATGTAATGAAAGAAACTATAAAATGATATTGCAAAAGTCTACCGGAAGCCATAATAGCAGTACAGATTTCGAACTGTCACAATTTTCAGTTTTTAGCTTTCAATTAGCTTAGCTGTCAGTCACTGAAGTTGATTTTACAGGAACAAAAAATCTACAGATTCCAGTTACTGACGATTCGTAGAACAAAGCTTTATTGTTTGTTTGTTTTTATCCCCATACAAAGTTATGACACACTTTAATTGCGAGTCTATTTAACAAAAGAGGTTAAACGTTTATATACAAGCATAGAAATACTGTATACAATTAATTGAAAATGTATATTTTCTTAATTAGTAACATGTAAGTAAGTTTTCTTAAAAGGAAAAAAGAAACTTAGTCAAATCACGTCAAAGTGTGCTCGCTCACCGGGGGTACAGAGTAGGGGTCACAAATTCCTGGTATCTGGCACTTATCATTACATCTTTCTAATTCCTGTGACTGGAGGTAAGATGTGTGCTCTGTGGTTGCAAATACACAACATTTTGCTGTGGAAGATACCGTTTTTGCATTAGCCGCCAAGGTTGTTTTGATCGCCAGTATGGCAGCGTAGCCTGCTGGGGTCACGTGACTGCAACCCCTCAATTGGATTGTTTACATCACGTGGATATGTTTGTTGTTCCCAGTTTTATTCAAATGCTGGGGACAAAGTGGAATGTACAGATCGGTACTAAACAGTACATTTCTAAAATGATAGTGGAAATCGTTTAAGTAACTAATGTCAAAGAAAACATTAAAGGCATTAGGGCATCCGGGTTTGTTAATTCCTGCACCCGGACACAGATGCCAATTCCCGCACTGTCCATGTCACACCCGGGCAGGTGGCAACCGTAGCCAAAGCTGTAGAAGTAATTTCTTGGGGGGGAGTAATCTGTGGAGTTTTCACTAAAGAAACTCTTATCCTAATGGCAACTGAAACACTGGATGGATGCAGGCATGAAGCTGCCAGATTCTTGCTCTGTCATCTGCTAGGCCTCTTGCTCCAAGAGGAAACTCCATTGTTGGCATTCTTTTCACTAAGGCGCTTTGCTCTAAAGTGCTGGCATCTGTAGCTCAGACAGCAACCCACAAGCGGTGTTAATGATGGAATCTTAGAGACTTCAGTGATGTGATATTTTTGTTTTGCTTTGCTACCCCTTCATTTAAAAAAAAGGGTTAAAAACACATTTCAAACTCATCCTATCAGCTCCTTCGGTTTTAGTTTGATCACCTCCATCAAAATATGTAATTCTTGTCGAAAAATAAGCAATACGTTTTAATACAAAAGTGACAACTATAGAATCTAGAATAATATACTTGACATATATTTGAGCATGTCTAACAAACACTTTTTTGGTGGGGGGGGGCAACTTTAAAAAAGCAAGAACAACATTAAGTTCTAAAACAATGAGATGAGAATTCCTTAGTAAACCTTTCTAAAAGCCGATTACCTTCCCCAGATGTCCCTGCCCTTCATCTAATCTTCTCTGTCCACTTCCTTCTCAGATTTAAAAGATTAATAGAATCTGTTAAATACCATGGAACTCCTTTAACACACCACTTTCACACCTCTTCTGGCAATTCAATTAAAAACCATTAAACAAACTTTAAAAAAAAAATGAAACGGAGCAAAATTCAAAAGCAAGCTGTCCCTTTTACTTATCAGCAGGTTCATTTGTGTGGCAGAGCTCTGCACTCTTGCTTTTCGGTCTCTGAATGAAAGGGTTATTATCCAGTCTGATTGTGTGCCTTGCCAGCATTATATATTACAAAACACTTTTCGAAACCAAAGATAGGACAGAAGGGGTGAAAAGGGGTTAAACTGCATTTCTAACTAATAAACAGCATAAAGCCTGCAGCGGTTTATGAAGGCCTTGTGTATAATAGACAAATTGGGCACTTCGGGAGCATTGCATTGAAATGCAGAATGGCAAACTTGGGATATCAGGGTTCCTAGGAAACAAACAATAAAAGCTCCCTATATATTTTTTTGTAAAACCTTTTTTTTCCAGTTGTTAATTAAATGATTATTGTGTAATACAATTCAAACACTCTTACCCCGGGTTACTGAATTGACTGCAGAGAAGTTTGTAAACGCAGGATGATAAAAAAAAAAAAAAATCCCATTACTAACCGACAAGGTTCCCACAACGCTCTGTTAGATGGCTTGTCATGACCAAGGTTAAGAATCTAGACACAAAACAAAGATCGGGCCTACCCAACTCCCCATCCAATTTTCCCATCGCCCAGTGACCTAGGTAACACTCTGGGCAATAAAGAACAAATTTAATTTCTCCAGCATTTTGTGAGGATTAGAACAATTGTCGGCCTGCAATGACTTTTTACCCTTGCTTTTTTTTCTTCCCCTTACAGTGCATTCCTCTACTTTAAATAGAACATTCTGATGGTTTAAGACTCAGAACAAACACAACTTGAATTAGTGCTTTTTTTCAATCAGTTGGAACCATAGGGGGGGAAGCAATTAACCTTTCTGCTGTCTCTCCGCTGCTATTCAGTAACTTCAAGGTTTAATCTGTCCTTAGTCATTGTGTGGCCATATTGATTTTTTCATCTTTTCTCCTGCTGCCTTGTTTATTTTTCATCTAAATTTCAATCAAAATAATTTCCTCCACTTACAGGCTTACCCAAGGTCTTTGTTGGTCACAGATGTTCTCTTTATGGATTCTTGAACCCTTTCCCTTTCACAGAGAGACAGTGTTGGCCCTGGCAGGCCTTTTTGACTTTCATTACTTCCTAAAACTGAAATCACATTTCCAACCCAAACTCTGTCTAATAGGTTTAATGTATCAAAGCTTACCAAGGTAAACCATCAGGTAAGCACCTAGTCAACGGACTCTGTACACCAACAATTAAACACGTTATACCTTAGATAAACCAAATGCACTCGGTAACCTCCTGCGAGAATTTTTTTTTTTTGATGTTTTCACACTTGCTGATACTGACAGACATTCTTCTTGTAAGTTTATCAGGGACTTTTTTTTTTTTTCAAAAAGGCCACAACTCTGACATGTTTAGTCCTTTTTTATAGTGAGAGCTCGCCACCCACATTCCTCACTGGGTACAGAAAACATCACTGTGACACTATCTGCCAAACTGATTCATAGCACAGAACAAATATCATAAAGGAAAGAAAATGTAATTTAGCTGAACCAAAATCCAATTCTTCATTTCTTAGACAGTCGACAACAATGGCCCTGTTCATTGCGTCCTAGATTTAGCATCAGTCTTAAATTTGTTCTTGTTTAGAAATAGCTGGTAGCAACCTGTAATCAATCACCAGTAAACTGCCTTCAGAAAAAAAAATTCAATTCAATTGACCAATTTGACCTCAAAGGAATATCACAGACAGATAGAGGAAGTTCAAACATATTCAAAGAGGAAATTGATAAGAGCAATGCACATTTAGAATGGTTTGGTGAAGAAAAATGAGTAGTATACGGATATTGATTTTTTTAATTATCAATATAGCAATCATACATTATTCATCCACAGTTAATTTATTTTGCTACAAGCAGACACAGAAAAGAATCATCAAGTTTAACAGCTGAGGCAGCAGCAGAAGCAGCAGGACCAATAAGAATCAGAAGGCAAAAATACAATTCCACAACAACAAAATCTATTATTTAATCTAATAGAATACACATTATCCATGTGTCACATTTGCACAGCCTAGAAAATCAGTGATTGGAAATAGATAAAATAAAAGCAATAACAAAATATTTGCTTTGTTTTCAACTGATTTCCAAAACGGTATTACAACCGATGAACATAAATGTAATGTTTTCAGGGGCGGGGGGGTGCGGTACTTTATTGTGACACTAGCAAAAGTCCTACATTCTTCTTCAAAATTTTGTTAAGGAATTAAGAACATATTGGATGAAGCTATTGGGGTCCTTTTGTGCCACCTTATTTTGACATAGCCTGTACCACCAACAAATGAACATATGAAGTCTGTCTGCCGTGATCTATTGAACAGACAGCATGCAGGAAACGCTCCCTAGAACTCACCTAAGGGTGGCTGGTGAGATGTTTTTTACAGCAAGACTCATTTCACATTGTTCCTGAACACATTAAATCAAGACAATAAAAAAATATATATGATCTATTTGGGGCGTACATATGATTCATTCAGTAGGAATTCATTTTTGTAGTGAGTTTTTTCTGTATGCGATAAATAACATGGAAAAAATTCACATTATCACCTGCAACCTGAATGAATGAGCAGTGTTTTTAATATTTTAGTTGTGTTATTACCTAAGCCTACTATCACTGATTACAATAAATGCTGATCTTGCACTGAATTGGGAATACCCTCCTCCATATCCGATTCTAGGTGCGTCCTTCGCCAAGTACATTTAACCCTAGGTGACAAGAGACTGCACAGAACTTTGACACCAACTACTGAAACCTCCCGTCCCTTTGTAGATTTATATCCATAAAAAAATACTAAATTTCCTGACAGACTAATGTCATACTGGGAACATTTCTGTAGCTAACCCCCTTCCCTTCTATTCTGTCATTAACCCTAAACCAAAATCACCTGGACATCTTTTCTGCTGGCAGACGCAGCCTGTTGTCAGCCTCAGTGCCCTGCCTAAAAACCTGACAGAATTGGCAAAGCATTCTGGCAAAAGATTAGGCAAACATCTAGTGGGTGATGTAAGTATAGGTGCAGTGCAAATAATTGCGGATGCAAAATTCAAATTGCGTTACGGCCAGGAAATTATTTTGCACTGCGCCCTATGTAAGCTTAAGAACAACGCAAATTACTCAACACGTCTCAATGCGTGCATCGGTCTATTTAGTGGGCGCACTTGCAGAGTTAGAAGTACAGCGGCTGTGTGGTCCAGTGGTTAAAGAAAAGGGCTTGTTTCCAGGAGGTCCCCGGTTCAAATCCCACCTCAGCCACTGACTCATTGTGTGACCCTGAGCAAGTCACTTAACCTCCTTGTGCTCCGTCTTTCGGGTGAGACGTAATTGTAAGTGACTCTGCAGCTGATGCATAGTTCACACACCCTTGTCTCTGTAAGTCGCCTTGGATAAAGGCGTCTGTTAAATAAACAAATAATAATAATACAGAGAGCAGGTCGCTGTATGACATTTGTGGAGCATGAAAATACAAAGCAAAAAAAATAGCTTTCTGGGAAGGAGCTGAGAGTTGTTTGGAAAAGTCAGGTATGCGAGTGTCCTTAGGAAATTATATGTATTAGCCTGCCCTTTTCAGCATGACATCCAGAAATTTGCCTAGTACTCTAGAAAAAGTGGATTGGGCTATCCCTCCAGACATTCCAGCTGTGGTCTGAAAGGAACCAGAGGCTAAGTAGTGCAGAGAGCACAGCACTTTCACATGTGCAGGGATAACGGTCCCTAGATTGATGCTGGGGCCTAGCTTATCCCTCAATTCAGCATCCCAAACAAAGTGACCCTGGGATTGAATATGCGGGGTCTTCTTCGTCTTGCCCTTCTCCTCCGAACATGTTCCTGCCTCTCCTCAACAAGAGCCAAGTGTTGCCACATCAGGAAGTGTACCACAGCAACCATCCTGAAGCCATTGACAGGTCTCTGCAGATGTGTGCTTTTATACAGCTCTTAGTTACTCGCTTCTACAATGGTTTGCACCTTGTAAGAAGAGGTGTAAAGTGTTTGGAGGATCAGCAATTGCCAAAGTGCAAGGAAAAATCCTTACATCACATTGTAATGTTTGCACCCTCTTATTATCCAGATCCTGCCTAATTTCATGCTTTTTTCTTCATTTAAATACATTTCAATATAATTTTAATGGATTAAAGATGGGAAAGTGCAAATTTAATAGTGGGCACATTCGCTGCATTATTAGCAACCGGTAAAATCAGACTTTACAGCTATGAACAGGATTTACAGCAGCATTATGGGGGGTTTGCACCCGCAAATAACTATGCTGCGTATCCTTACATCACCTCCCTAGTCTGATTACATGACTCTCCTCTCTCTGCAAAGGGAATCACATCTCTTATGTTGATAGAACATGTTCTCCACCACAGTACCAATACAGTTTTCTAACCTCTATATGTAAATTGCCACATGTAAATAGATAGTGATAAAATCTAGTTGTTTTAATTTCAACTATATTTTACCAATCCATAAATGCACATTGAAGCACAAAATATTTTATATTAATTGCTAAAAAAATGAATGTATTTTTTGGTACAGATATCACCCTAAACTATAATCACTTTCACTGGAATAAATAGTGGTTAAGTAGCAATAATTTATTGGGGCCTTAAGCTTTTTATACACTGCAATCAAACCTCAAGCCATTATCTGAAAGCCAGTGGTGTGAGATTTAGAGTTGCAGTAAATGTCAGAGCTGCAAAGTAAACTTACCAGAAGTTCAGGGGGCTTTATTTTCCCACTGGAGGACTTTCTTATTGTTACAAAAGGATGAGAACTCAAAGGCCAAATTTTATTTGAGGGGTGTTCAAAAACCAGATGGTGGTCAATTTAAATCATGTTAGGACCAGTACAAAGTGATAGGACATCAATTCAATAAATAAAAACAAATTGTTCTCACACCTCTGTTCTTAAAATACCTATGACAGCCATTTAGAGTAATTTTTATTCTGCCTTTGCATCAAATACCTTCGGAGTGTTCCCAGCACTCAAAACCAGCGGTAGCTATCATGGCAGCTTACTGGATGAGTAATGATGTTGATGTGACCAGACAACGGTAACCGTAGCAACTCTAACCTGCAATTCCAATGTAGCCATTGTTAGATTTAATGTGGCTGGGGCCAAAGAGGCCTGGAGTAAAATGAAGAACAGAACTATGGTTTCTGACATATCTAGTGGCCCGCACTTTAATCATAGTTGGCAGAAATTCATTCAGAAGGAATTTTTGTAAAGACCCCCATCTAGCTTTCTACTTTCATTCAGGCCTTAAGGTGTCTAAGCCAAATACTACTGTTAACCCAAAATAGTTTGGGTTTAGAGTTATTGTCAGATTTATAAAATGTGATGTATTTATATAAAATTGTCTTCCACATTCACACATGCATGTAAATAAGTCAGAGGTTCATTGATATTTCAGACAATAGATTCTCAAAGATTTGGGTCTACTGCTTGACAAGCCATTGCTGAGCTGAGCAGCAAACAGCAATCAATGAACTGTGATCCAACAAGCCGAATGAAGCAGTCAAAACCCATTTTCCTCAGATGAGCGCTCAGCAGGCTGTTAACTGTGCACTTTATCAGAAGTACTGTATAAGAACCAGGACAAGTCAATGCGAATGGCTACCCAGGTCACTGGAAATACAACTTCAGCACACAATACGGCTAGCCAAATCTTTTGTGAAACATTCATTTAACAATGAAGCTAACCCTTCATTACTGGCAAAGCACATTGAAATATGTGTGTATGTTACAGTTTGCATGAAACAACAAAAACAGCTCAAGATATGGACATAAAAAGTCACAAGTACATAAATCTTAATAGGCTGTAATTCTTCTTTTAAAAAAATATATATATTGTAATGTAAAGAAACTTGCCCAGGATTTTAAGTTTTAATTGTGGTGGCGTTATCCTTTGTAAAGCAGATTTTAAAGAGTGCCAAAAAAAAAAAAAAAAAAAACTGTGATAACAGATACCTGATTTTTTTTTTTTTTTTTTTTTTTTTTACATTTTATGCTAAATTAGCAATACATAATTGAATAGTTAGTTTTTGTTATTTAGTATATATTTTTTAATCAGCTAGCAAGATTGCAGTACCATGTTACGATTGAGAGTTTAAAGTTACAGATACAAATTGGAGTTAATCCATAATACAGCAACAATACATTTCATTTTCACAATTCAGCAATCCAGTAAATAAAGAAAAGAAATCGCTATCCTAAAACTTATTTACTAGAACTAAAAATGTACACAAAATGTTAATGCTACTAAAATCACTGCCTATTCTGTTCTCTTTTTTGTGCCTCTTCTGTCAGCAAGTGCTTGTAATTGTATTACATTGTTCCACAGTTTATACAGTTGGTATTATTTTACAGAGTTCTGTTAATGGACTGGCTGAATGGAAATGCTATTTAAACTAGACTCTTGCTCCAACAACCACAGCTGTGACCGGATGACTATTTCTGAGTATGTATCTTGACCTAAACATGCAACAATCTGCCAGCCGGCCCAAACAGAATGGGTAGTTGTCAGCTAGCAGCAGCCAACCGTGTCTAATCATAATTCATATACAGTATACACTCCCCTTTCATATTGCAATTTAACTTCAGACTCTTATGGGCCTTTTCAACTGGCATCTAATTCAAAGAGCTGTGTTAAAGGGTATGGCAACGTTTGAAACAAAAAGCCTTTCAAAATCCTTTTAAAATATTCTAATAGCCTAGAAGTGAACTGTGGAATTCACTAGCATACAATAACCCTGGTAACCCTCAACACCTTGACTATAATCATGGGTATGTGGAACATGTAATATTTATCTGGTATATTAATTAAGTTAAAAAATATATATAAATAGAGGCAACATCAATGTCTCAAGCAACATTTGGCAGTTGCTAGAATTTTTTTTTTTTCCACCAAGCCTTAAAAGGTACTGCAGGTTAGGATTCACGTCTCTGTACTATTGTAAACTCTTAATCCCATTACAATCTCAATAGTGAGAGATATGAGCCCACTACACAAATATTTAGGCCTTTGTCATATTTTGCAAAGTATGTGTAAAATTACACATAAGGTAAAAAGCCAAAATAAAAAGTGAAAGATTTATTTTTTAAAGTATGGATGTTTTAAAATGTGCTTCTTTACTAAAGAACACAAACGCTGTGTTGTACATGTATGTAGCCTAATACCCGCTGATGTCTTTTTTCTGCAATAGAATATGACACATGGTCTGTAGCAGATGTATATGAGGAAAGTAATTTGAATATGGTAGCACTTTAAAAAAGTGTTTTTCTCACAATAATTAAATTTCAGCACAGTGACATCAGGTGCAGCAGGCTTTCACTTTGAGCATGTATAATGTTTTAGTGTAATGAAGAAGATGGTCAAATTGCATTGGAGAAGTGCTTCAGAGGATCTAGAAGATTACATTTATTTTTTCCCTAATGGTTTTTGCTGATCAGACCATATAATCGAAAATCTGTACATGACTGCTGTATACTGTTTTCTCCAACATTATTATTATTATTATTATTATTATTATTATTATTATTATTATTATTATTATTATTATAAATTTATTTTTTGTCAGGATAATACATTTGTAGATTTTTTGTTGTTCTTCCAAGTTTGAAAGATTTACGTGATATCAGTTGAATTTAAAACCTACAGATAAAAATCTGAGTAAATTAATCTTCAGGATCTTCAGCCACCCCCATGTTGCAATATCTTTGTGGTTTAATTAAAAAGTAAAACTTAAAATTACTTTTTTTTTTTAAATGTCTTCTGTAAAAGGGAGCTTACGGTATTATGCGGTATTATTATACGGTATTATCTTGCTCTTATTGTATTACCTGTACTGTAACACTTGAAATGTATTTGCTTACAATTGTAAGTCGCCCTGGATAAGGGCGTCTGCTAAGAAATAAATAATAATAATAATAAATAATATGCAGTTGGCATAAATATAAACATGCCTCAGTCAGATAATAACTAAAAAATAGTCAGTCGCTCAGCGCAATAAAAAAAAACAAGTACATTTAGTAATGAGATTAAGATAATGTTTTCAGATGGTGTAATATTATTTTAAAAAATTAAAAAGCTGAAAAGGTTTTTTTCATGCTCAGTTAACTCAATCTTAGCAGTGGTCTAGCCACGTTCAAGTTTAGGTATGGAACAATCTTTTTCATGACAATCAAATGTCTTTTCATCTTTCAGCAGTTAACTTTCCTGTTATATTCAGTTTATTGAGCCTCATTCACCTCTGTACTACTCAAGGACAGCAGTGAAATTGTATTCTTACTATATAAAAACACAAAGCAAAAGACCAGACCATTCAAGTTACATCGACCTAAGGAAATATTAAAAACACACCCCCAAAAAGTAAGTTTTTTTTTTTTTACTATGCTTAGTGCATATACTGTTATTATAGATGGTGTGACAGGGTCTCATGTCACGTGCGTGGATAGCTGCTGTTTACCAAGTACAGAGAGACAACTGGGGGTGGAGTTGAAATGCCGGCACAGGCGCGCAGGATTTATTAATGCAAACAGAAACGAAATAAAAGGTGGTCATGTGACGTTACCAGCCATGGTAACGCACAGAGGACACATACAGCAAGCTGTACAAAAGGCAAAATAAAACACAGTACAAAAACTACAAATAAAAGGTGCCCCAGAGGGTGAGCGCTAGCCTTAAAACGAGGCGTCACGCTCCAGGAACCGGCTACACTACTTAACCCTAGCTATACATCACATGGGATCACTATCCCCTAACTAACCTACTCATGAGCCGGTATTCATACAACAACTGCTGCTGCTTCATACGGCCTTGGCTAGGCATTGTCTTCACAAGCACCGCTTGCAGTCTCAGGGTTGCGCAGCTGTCGTTCCTGCAGAGCGGACCCTCTCCTCCCGAGTATACGCCGCTCCCCTCTGGCATGGCGTTGCAGTCGCCTCGAACCATCTCCCGCGGATGCTTTTAAACTGACGGACACTCGGTCAAGACCCGCCCACCTGCTGATTGAGGTCCAGCACAGCCAATCTTCCCCTCAACCAAGCCTAGCAGGCAGCAAGTCTCAAACGAGCGCCCGTCTGTAACCAATAAATGTAATTAAACAAATCAACTCCAAAACGTCACACAATAAACCCATTTTCCCCCTACAAATTATACCAACACTAAATACACACGTGCAGGGCAATCGCCCTGCTGCAGATGGTATCTTGTTTGAGTGTGAGTTTGTTTCTTTGAAAGTGTGTAAGGCCTATTACTTCTGAACACCTTGTTGGACTGCTCTAAAAATGTGTACATGACTTCATAATGTCACTACACCCCTCACCGCCACAACCCAAAAACCCACCCGCTGTCAATCAATAGATCTTTGCGTGTAATCATTTGTTGTGGTGTGATCTGTTGTGTTAGGTAAACACTCTTCTAATTTGCTGGTTCAGTACCCCTGGTTCAGTACAGTACTTTAAGTAGGCAACAAAAACAAAAAAAGAAAGCAGAACGTATTGGTGTCCTATATATTTTTAACATTCTGAGTGTCCAATATAATTTTACTACAGCTGCTTGGCTGTAATTTAAACATAAAGTCAAATCACTACAATATACATTCATGGCTCAAATAACTACTTTGAAAAGCAGATATCATCCAGAATAACCAACAGCAGTAAAAACAAAACATGATGAGAAAACTTAATAGTCGTGTAGGTTTGCAACCACAGACCAATTTCTTACATTCGTATAAAAGTGTGGTTTAAAACTAAGTTATAGCTTCAGCAACCCACACTCCAGATAATAATAGCTCTTCATCTAAGCAAAGTAAACAATTTTTTTGTTGGACTTCTTTAATTACTGTTCAACTGCTTTCACAAAGAATTGTGAAGTACTCTTATTTGATACACTATTAAACAGGATAAAGCTGGCCATTTTTTTCTACAAAGAGCATATCCTAAGGCATGTGTCTTCAATTTACACAGACTCTGTGACAGCATCTCAGAAAAATGACAAATTCAGCACTGCAGCTACATAACCAACTCTCCTTTGTCATCTTTTATCACACTCCAACACCTCTCTGGAGCCCAGGTAATGAATACTTCAAAATAACCCCTTTTACTATTTAGACCTCAGCATACATAGTGTGCCTAAGGTTATCTCATCATAATGCAATTATTGCTTTAGTTTACAGATTTTAGAAAGCATGGAGCAAATTACTGTATTCTACTATATAGATAGATAGATAGATAGATAGATAGATAAATAGACAGATAGATAGAGATACCTGTAAGGGGTGAAGTGTGATGGAAGCAATTAGACTGAAATAAAGGCTCAATCTTGACAGCTTTATAACAAATCTATAAATACATGTCTACTGAAATCTGCTGATCTTCCACCAAAAAAAGGGTGCAAAAGAACCAAAATAAAAAAAAAAACACAGGCTTTAAATAACATAACACCATGAACCAGTAGGGTGTCTTTTTAATAAGATAGAATGTGTGTACTTACAGTCTGTACAGCTTCACAGTCCCCAAGAAGAGCAGTTCAGGAAATACTTGCAAGCTATTCTTATTCAGACGCCTGGAATGAAAAAAAGTTCAAAATGCATATCTTATGTCAGATACTCTATTTACATTTAAAGCTTTGTGAACCCCAAACATGCTTCAGCTTTCATGCTCTAGAAACCTATGCTTGTCTAAAGGTTGCTAATTACATATAGATGTCTTAGCTTTTCAGAAGGAATACTTGAACGATAGAACTATATAGCAGTGCAGCCCGTCAAAGGGTTAAAAAATATTTTTCACGACAACCTGAGTGAATTCTTTGGAACAGTTACTGTCACTTTAACATTTAGAAACATCAATGCAAACTAAACTTGTTTAAGAGAAAGTAAAGCACCAGCATCTAGCCAACGCTGTCACAAAGGAAGAGCACAAAACAGATGTGGGAAAAACAAACAGCAACCCAGCTACGGAATTCGTAAAAAGGTCTCTACAGAGCAAACAGGCCTTCTCTCCTCAATTTACTTTAAAAGCTATAAAAAAGATCACACGAACAACCCAAGTTTAGATTAAAATTAAATTTACAGCTCCAGAGTATTAGTTGGAAATCCTTTTTTACACTGATCTTTTTTTTTTTTTTTAACCATTATAAAAAACAACAACCTTAAAGGTCCAAGGATTACAGAGCACCTTATACAAAACTATTGTGCTTTAGCAGTGTGCTATCAGCAATCACATCGCTGCTTACACAAGACGCATCTTATCTTCCACATTTATCTTGCACTGCATACATATGCGGTTACAAAGAATTCAACAATAAAAGAGCCTGGAACAAGGCCTAAAACACTGAATAATCCTTACGGTCTATTCTCTTTGTTTTTCTTTTTGTTTGTTTGTTTGTTTGTTTTTTGAGATAATCGGAAGTAAACAAAGGCAACAAACAGACTACTGGTCCTAACAAAGAAACTGTATCAGTCTCGAAACCTGATTATTTACAAATTAAATATGATATGATTCAGATATTTAGCAGTGCATGTAAGTGCAGAATTCATATTTAGTCATCCATTCTTCTTAAGGTGTTTATCTGTTGTTATGCCTTGCTCTTGTATTTTGCTTTTCTAGTATCAAACCTGGGAATGTTTTTTTTATTTTTGTACGACCGTAGACCAAACAAGAGAATAGTTTAGTAAAGAAACAGGTTTCACTACAGTTAATGAGCTGAGGGAGCACACACTTCATGGCGACTACTAAGACGTATCAGGCAATAGGGCAATTTAATTTCATGAAAAGGCTATCCCCAACCTTAACTAAGCCAGCACAATGGTTTTCATTGTATTAGCTTTTAAAAGTCTACACCCATATTAGTCAAATATTCAAGAGTCCCACTCTAAAACTAAAAGGTCACTCATTACCTTGAGCATTTTCCACAGCATCAATTTAAAAGTGTGTGTGTGTGTTTTGTTTTCTATTCAGGCAATTTCCTGACAAGAAACAGATAGCAAACACACACAAGCACTCAGGAGGACCAAATGCAGGTCTTCACTTGACTATAGTAATGATTACAGTTAAATGACTATAGTGTTCTATAATTACAGAATAATACTGTTTCCCCGAAATTACAAATATGTTGCTTACTACAGGATTTTAGACAAAACTATAGTAGTGCTTAGGTTAAGGGTTACTGTTCTCCACCAGAACTGACTTGCTGTGTGTGCGTGTGTGTGTGTGTGCGTGTGTTCGTGTGTGTGTGTGCGTGCGTGTGTGTGCGTGCGTGTGCGTGTGTGTGTGTGCATGTGTGTGTGCGTGTGTCTGCGTGCGTGTGAGTGTGCTTGCTAAAGTATTAAAAGCGGAGAACCTCACATTTGTGGCCAGGGGTTTACCATGAAAACTGATTAATGCTGGTCTTTCAGCAGGATTCAAACCACCGATAGATCTGAATTCAGCTCTCTTTAAGAGTAGCTGTATGTGTTTATGGTGAGGATGTACATTTCAGGTTTTTCTAGGTACACTACTTCAAATTGCTCAATACTTTCTTTGCATGATTCAAATATTTTTCATTATCCCCACGCTTTGATTACAACATCAAGCGTAAAATAATTGAAGCTTTGGGGAACATTCTGCTCTTTTGCAGAAAAGCAATGCAAATCATATAACAGAAAGCTTCATTTAGAAAAAAAACAGTATCTAAATAATTAGCTAAAACAACTCCCAATCAGAAAAAAGAAAGATTTTCACTCCTAGACCTTGTAATTATCAAGTACCACACTCTCCAGTTCAACAACGTAGGATGAGCTGCTGTGACTGTCCAGATTAAAAGAGCATGGTATTTCCTCAAAGCTTGATCCATAGCCTAGTCTATACCTGACACAATTAGTCATGCCAACCCCAGCTTGGCTTTTCCAATAGGAAACAGTTTTATTTCTCAACATGAGCCCATCAGAACAAATCTTTCAGTTTGCGTTTTGATCGTACAATTATAAAAGAAAAACAAAAGCTGATCAACCGTTCCAAATCAATCCAACTGGCAAACTATAACGCCAACCTTCTGCTGCTTCTTTTGTAACTCATAATAAATATATATATATATATATATATATATATATATATATATATATATACACCACAGATTTCTGAATTATAGTTAATATTATAGTTAATTGAAGTACCCCAAAACAAATGCTTTGTTGAATTATTTAATAACCGTGGTGTTTTATTTTATATGCAATTGAAAGAACTCATTTGTCTGTTCCTGGGAAGAAAAAAAAATTGAAAAACTTTTTATATAAAGTATTGTAATCTTCTAATTGCTGCTTGTTGTGAAATGACTACATGTTGTGCTTAGATGTTTTTGTCCCCTCTCAATATAAAAGGATTTTACTGAGACTCACTGACAGTGTGGCATAACAAAAAAAAAAGCATGTAAGACCTGTTAGCAAGAAGCTAGATGCACATAATTACAGTAAGTTATTTATACCGACCAAGCAGTTTCTGCAATGTTGCCCACTCTTGTGTTGTGACTTTTTAAAGAACTTTGGGAAGAACAAAAGTAGCTAATACTGAATTTGAATAGTTTTTGTTCCCTTTGAAAATGACTATATTTAATATCAGATTTTGGTAGCGTACAGGCACAAAAGGAAAATAAATTTGAAAGAAAGTTCTTAAAGCTTTAGCTCAAGTTTCTTCAGAAATTCTTCTTGAATTCAGTGCTCCTTGGAGATGAATTGGCTGTCAGACAACAATGTCTCTACATCAAATGGACTTGACAATTGCAAACAAAAATAATTTTCACAGCTCAGAAAAAAGGGCCCAATATGGAAACCATGGCTGGGACCAAATCAAAACTTTGACAACCCGCTAATTGCACTTAACAAAACTGTATTTAATAGCGTTTTCTTTTTTTGTAAGTATCTTATTTCTTCTACTCATAAAAAGAAAACGCTATTAAATACAGTTTAGTAAATTGTGATTAGTGGGTTGTCAAAGTTTTGTAAAACAAAACATTGCAATAACAAGAAAAATGCCCTGACAAAACAAAAGGGAGAACAAAGAGAAATATTAGCAGAGAAAAGTCCAAAAGGGTTGCTTGCATATTAAGTAAAACAGTAAAAAACCTTATGAAAAATCTTTGACAAATTAGAAAAACCGTTTGAATCCTATACGCAAAAAGGGATACAATTTATCACATTGCTTAAAGTAATGGAGGTTAAATAAACTCTGTACTGCTTTCATAAGCTTTAACAGCTTAAAAAAACTAGTAAAAAAATGCTCTGTAACCAGAGGCTTGTTTTTCGTCTTTGTATAATACTCGTGGGTTCATTATAGCGCCTCACTGTGCATGTACATGCATTCCACAATACAGCAGCAGTCACTTTTTAGGATTTCCTGTTCATTTGGCAGAAATAGTCTGTTTAATTCCAAAACCTATAAAGGATGTCCAGAATGCTGTGTCTCACTAATCTGTCTAATTTACTTTTATATGTTATTTCTTTTATTTCTTCCAAGAACAGCATCCAAAAAAGAAACATTTAATACTGGCAGCTGCACACAGGGCATAGCAAATCAGGAGGGCAACCTTTTGCTCTAAAATATTATTATTATTATTATTATTATTATTATTATTATTATTAGTCGTAGTAGTCATAGTAGTCGTAGTAGTAGTCGTAGTAGTAGTAGAATATACTGTACTACACTTCCCCACACAGTCTGAATGTTCTTTGCTTTGTATTTAAAACCTATTTTAAAAATACTCACAGTCTTTCCAACTCCTTTTGGTCCTGGAACGCGCCTCTCTCAATAGTGCTAATCTTATTCTCCATGAGTTGCCTGAAAAAGGAGCAAAGACAGGCTGGTCAAGGCACTTCGGACTGGACAGTGGTTAACCCCTCAGTGTACTGCACTGTAGTGCCTGGCAGACTCTTCTCATCCACTTGAATGAACTCAGCAATGCCTATGCCTGTCTGGGATGATCACACTGGGAATGCTGTCAGCTGGCACCCTACTGAGGCACATGTGGAAGGAGGAAATAAAAATGCAGTCACTTTACCATGAAAAAATCCCAAAAGAACATCATGAACACCTGCTCCTCTGCTTTGTATTGTAGGCCACTGGGGAACATTGCTTGAATAAGACAGCACTTACTGCCAACAAAAGTGCACAAAGACTTTACCTGAACTGTGCGCTGCATTTCAATAGCTATCATTATTGTAGTGTGAAAGAATCGTAACTGGTCTTTACTGTAATAACTATGTTTTTAAATATCATCATTCACAAAAACAAAACTAAAAAATCAAAACCAATATTGTAAATTGAACTTCTCTAAGACAAATATTGCTTTTTGTACAAAATGACGTTGAAAACTGTTGCTAACCAAATGCTTTATTGACTTCCTCTACAATTCACAATTCATATACTGGTCTAGTAATCCAGCTTGATAACTGCTCACATGGTGATTTCAGATGCATGTTCATATACTGGCATGTATTAAGTTAATGAGACCTATAAAACAGCAAGATACATAAACATATAGCCGTGACAAATATTGCTGGTGGTTTTGACATATTGCAATTTGTATTGTTGTATATTCTAAGTCAACAGAATGTTTAATATATATATATATATATATATATATATATATATATATATATATATATATATATATATATATATATATATATATATATATATTTTCCAGAAACACTCTGCACAGGGAAATGTAACAATCAAATACCAGCTAAATAAAATCTTATTACATTGCTGCTTTCTGTAAGTTTGTGAAAAAGGAATTCTTTATTATAATGTATCAGGGTTATATATTTTCAGTTTTCCTTTTTTTTAATCCATGACCTAAAAGCAACATTTTTTTTTTTTTTTACCAAATCTAATAGATGGTGGCCCATATGTGTGTTGTGTGCAGCTTGCAAATGACACACACCAGTAAAGGCTAATCTCTAACATACCAGTTTGGAGTTTGGAGAAATATGAAAGTAGAATTAATTTGTGTAACACTTTTGAATTAGGAAAATAGTTTATTTTAAACCACTACAAAGTATAAACCAGTGTGCAATTACGGTAAATTAGTATGCCTAAGATTAGAGGGGAAAAAAATGACATAAAAAAATAAAAAAATACGAAAAACTTACAAAACTCGGAGGTGCCTCAGTCCAGCAAAATCTGACTTTGTTATTCTTGTGAGGTTATTAGCATTCAAATCCCTAAAAAAAAGTGAAACGTTAGTTGACAGGTAACTAGTTGTTTAAGTTTCATTGACTTAACTGTATACACTAGCAGCACAAATCTTCTTAATAAGAAAAATGACTGTGGTTCTAAAGTGCAATGCCTGCAATGCCTAGAACTGATATATATATATATATATATATATATATATATATATATATATATATATATATATATATATATTAGTCAATTTGAAATGACAGGCCTATAATAAATAGATGTCTGTACGTGAAACCAAAAAGAGGAAATGGACGAAAAACGTTAAACAGCATCATATTGTCTCTAAAACACGGGTAATGCCCCTTGCCCACACGCCAGACAAGCCGTCTGCCACCCATACTCAATTTGCTTCCTAGGCTGCAAGTTGTCAATACGTACAAGAAAAGCTGTTTACGTAATAGCCTATTGAAATCTATTGTTGTTATATTTAATTACATTGCAGAGTAATTATGCAAAAACAGGAGAACAACTTGACTTTATCGACTATAGAATTTGCAGAGCACAATCATCAACTGTGTTAAATGTAATATATATATATATATATATATATATATATATATATATATATATATATATATATATATATATATATATATATATATATATATGTTTTGTTTTGTTTTACTAAACCTTATATTTATCCTAAATGGAACCAACCTCGCATACGTGATTTTGTAGGATAATATTTACAGTTGTAAATCACAGTTAACGCCCAGTGCAAAGGCTTTTATTTTATAACGTAGTTAATGTATTTTAAAAACTGTTCTTCAGTTTTCCAGAAACATTAAAGAATTGACTGAAACATGGACAGAAGTGGTTATAATTTTGAGCGCTCGATATTTTGGCATTTAGTTACACCTTGTGGAGAACAATTGTGATGCACACCTACAACACTCGTCGCCTGTTATCCAGACACATTTAAATGACTGAAATGTACATGGTTTACAATGCACATGCACGGTTTTAACTTGACAGCCTTGCACTTTAGGAATTCGGTGTGCTTCCAGTAGGCTACAGTATTTTGTCAAGTTTTTCACGTGCGTTTCTGCTGCGCTGCATTCTTCACCTTCTGATTATTCAACACTGAATGTACAGTAGCAGAAAACACATTTCCTCAGTTGTGCTTTTTTGTATGTGACTGACAATATGAAAAGCAAATGTACCTGCAGGCCTCTGGTGTAAATTGTAAAATGTTTCTGACTTCTGTTTCCATTTTGAGATGCACCCCTAGTTCTAAATAGGCCAGTTACAGGTTTTAGACCAGTGGCGCACAACTCGGTCCTGGAGGGCCGGTGTCCCTGCAGGTTTTTATTCCAACCGCACCTAAAGTACTTTATTGGACCTTATTAGAAGCTTAATTGGTCCAATTAACCCATTTAGGGTATGGTTAGAACAAAAACCAGTGCACCGTTTTAGAACCATAGCAAATTACATATTCTTCAACGTTGGGGGAGTGTTTAAAAGGGTAGGTTCGTGTTTAAGTAAGAATAAAGCTATTGAAAATAAATCGTTACAACGAGAAATCAATGAGTTCTATAACTTTGCTGGCTATAAATAAAATACATTGTAAGAGTCGTGTAATGGCATAGCATAATGTGATACTTACAGTCTCTCTGTGTTTCTGGGGATGTTACGCGGTACATTGCGCAATCCTTGTCCGTGACAATCCACCGTGGTCCCGGAGCAAGAGCACTGAGCTGGGCACTGTTGGGGTTCCACTCCACCCAAAACAAGCAGCAATAACCCCAACGAAAAGACCACGCTTCGTAACATACTTCGGTAGTAAATTATCTGTGTGTAATATTCTGAGCCGTGTCAATGAGAAATTGAGGTCTAGAGCTGTTTAATAAGAATGCTACTGCAGTAAATAAAGACGCTTCTTAAAAACCGTCCGTTCTGTTGCAAATGAAACGAACTGGTAATTTAAAAAAAAGAGAGATAAATACACATAAAATCAAGAAGGAATGTCCTTCCGACTACTTCGCTGCAGAGGTCTGAAGTGGCGTGTGTGAGCAGCTTGCTTGAGGGTACAGTCACTTCTTCAGGCTTTGCAAGTGCAGCATTCGGATGGACTGGACCGCTGATACCGCGACAATTAAGTCACTAAAAAGTTACACAAACCACATAAAAATGCAGGTGATACCGTCAGTTCAGAACAAAATCTACAGTAGCATATTTCAGTTTACAACTGCAAAGGCTTATAAGCACAGACAAATTCAACTGACGAATACGCGCATGGCATTTGTTAATAGATATTGATTCCCCTTCATACATTCATCAACTTGTCACTAAAAGTCAAGACAGCGGAACGTTAAGATCCAAATAGTTAACAAAATGCTATCTGAGCTGTTCTCGGTGCGAAGTGAGAACGGTTACGTCTGCAGATTTCCAGCAGCCCTCCTCAGGCTTTTAGTCATACGTATGAAAACCGGGAGTCCCCGTTTTCTCTGAAGGCAGATCAAATGCTTGCAAGAAGACGTCAGCCAAGAATCTGCTTTTTGTCTCCCAGACCGCTCTCCAAGAGACACCTGATGGCAAGTGGGCAGTAGTTCACAGGCGGAAAAAAGAACCGCCTCTTTTAATGACAAGCACCCACCATTTCAGACAAAACAAGATTTTTTTTTTTAACTATGCAGGAAAAAGATATAGAAAAAAATAATCCAAGCACTTTTTTAATTTTTTCTTTCTTTTTTTTAAAGGGATGCTTGATTTGTCCAAGTACAGTATCACCAAGAACGTGCCTTGGTGAAGTTGATTTAGCAGGTAAACAGAGCCCCCAACACAGTTTGTTCAGAAGATGTGTTATTCTGCAATTCTTTTTATATATTGCATTAAAATGGCAAATCCTTTGTGTTGAGAGGTTATTGTTTTAAATCCTCCGTTTCCAAGGTGTATAAGGTCAAATCACTTATTTCGATTAAACAAAACCCCTCTCACATGGTGTGATAGAGGTATTATTACCGAAACGCACCTACTCTCCAAAACCGAGATATGTGCATGGTGTAATGCTTTATAAGAGCTCCACAACCACGCCTATAATCCCACCCAAAGATTCGTTCGTAGCCCAACCTACTGCTTCTTAGGGATCTGCTGTTGGATAGCCGCTTTTGGCTTATTTGCATAGGGAGTGTTACAAGCGAGTTTGAAAACTAAAGATGAATGAACGGGAGTCGTGTGTTCCCAGGGTATAAAAAAAGTTAAACGGTGTTTCACAGCTTTACCACCTTCTGTGAAACAAGTCAAAGAAAAGAGAAGAACTAGTATGTCATATTAGACTTTTAAATTCCTATAAGCTTCTAAACTGTCGATAAAGTTTTCTGACCTAATTTTCCTGAAACAGGTTTCAACAGTTTTATTTTGACAAATGAGCGTCCTTTGGAGTCTTTTAAACGGGTCTCAGGAATGCACTATCAAGAACATAAGCGTCTCTCATACATGTTGTTCTTAATAATTAAAGTGAACAAAAAAATGCAATGCATGTGCTTCCCCATCATTCTGTCAATTAACTATTCTGATATCTGTTGATTATTTATAAGGTTGTGTCTAAAGAAAGAGCATTCTGGAAATATAAGGCCATGTTATCTATTTACTGTACTTTGAAGAAGCACATTTGTAATTTTGCATTATTTTTAAGTTGCTAAAGAACATGTCAGAAGAATCCCTTTTGCATGCCATGTTGTTATTTTGAAGAGATGCATATAACAATTAATTTCTTTAAAATGTATTTACTGCTGTCTAATTTTTCTGCAATTTTACAGATTTTCTAAACAAATGTAGTTGTTAGATTAACAAATGACAAGAAGAATATAATAACACTGATATAGTCAGCCAGTAAAGGCCTTTTTGTTGTTGTTGTTTGGCAGTACAATTATAATAATAAGCATTTCCAGAGAGAGAGATTTATATTTTTCTGATAGGTTTCAGTTCGTCTCTATTGGGGAGGTAAAATCGGCATTATCAGAAGTTGTCTGTGGTTTTCCACAGGGCTCCATTCTACGTCCCTTGTTGTTTTCATTATATATGCTACCGTTAGGGGACATTATCCGCAAACACGGAGTGAACTTCCATTGCTATGCTGATGATACCCAGCTATATTTGTCCCTAAAGCCAGGAATTTCCTGGGTGTTATTAGCTACTTGCCTTACAGACATCAAGCATTGGATGTCACAGAATGTTCTAATGTTGAATCTAGATAAAACAGAGGTTATGCTAGTGGGCTCACTGAACCAGCTAAAAGGAAATGTGGGATTACATGAGCTCGACCCTTGCAGTCTGTCATCAAAACTTAAACTTGAAATTAAGAGTTTGGGGGTCATCTTTGATCTTGATCTATCATTTGAGACTCATATTAGGGAAGATACTAAAGTATCTTTTTACCATTTGAGAAATATAGCCAAACTTAGACCAATTATTTCCATATCTGATGCCGAGAGACTAATGCATGCCTTTGTTTCATCTAGAATTGATTATTGTAATGCATTTTTTTCTGGTGTCCTAAAACACTTGGTGTCTCACTTGCAGCTTGTTCAGAATACCGCTACTAGAATTATTATTATTTGTTTATTTAGCAGACGCCTTTATCCAAGGCGACTTACAGAGACTAGGGTGTGTGAGCTATGCATCAGCTGCAGAGTCACTTACAACTACGTCTCACCCGAAAGACGGAGCACAAGGAGGTTAAGTGACTTGCTCAGGGTCACACAGTGAGTCAGTGGCTGAGGTGGGATTTGAACCAGGGACCTCCTGGTTACAAGCCCTTTTCTTTAACCACTGGCCCACACAGCCTCCTCCTCTGACTAAAACCATGAAAAGTGAACATATTACCCTTGTTTGGGCCTCTTACATTGGCTCCCTGTGCAGTATAGAATTGATTTTAAGATTTTGCTGTTAACTTACAAAGCCCTGCATGGATTAGCACCTAGTTATTTGCAGGAGTTACTGACCCCGTATCTTCCAAACTGCACTCTGCGATCACGGGATGCGGGGCTGCTGGTTATTCCTAGGGTCAACAAAAGCAGCACGGGAGGTAGGGCTTTTTCTTGTAGAGCGCCTACATTATGGAATGCTCTGCTTTCCGTTATAGTTTTCAAGTCAAGACTAAAAACGCACTTTTATAAAATGGCTTTCTTATCTTAGTGGGTTTTAATGTAACTTTAAAATTGCTGCTTTTGTATTATTATGTGTTTACTGTTATTTAAATGGTCTGACTGTGGCAGTTGTATGTGTGACATGCTATACAAATGTATTGTGGTTTGTTCTTTTGTTCTGCTATGTACTGTACAGTGCTTTGCGATACTTCTGTATAAAAAGCGCTATATAAATGCAATAAATAAATAAATAAATAAATATTTAAACAAGTTCTATTATTAGCTTTGGGACTTTTTGCAGCATGCATTAACTGATCTCTCTTGTCATACCCTCCCTTGCTGGTATGTAAAGAAACCTCATCTTAACCTAGGGGCACATACTGTAACTGCCCGATTGAAGCTGTAGTGTTTGATTCACCTAGTCTTATGACTTAAGTATTTCCCTTTTTGTTGTCAGGGGTGTTTATCTGATGAACCAAGTATAACATTAAGATACTTTCTTGAGTTGAACCACCTTGTTTGCAAGAAAAAAAAAGAATCAGAACTGGCTTTCAAAGTAAAATGTAGTGGTAGTTTTGCAGTTTACCATCTTTTACTATTATTTATCAAGCTTTACAATGATTTTACTACATTTTGCTATACTTTTACAATTGTATAAAATAATGCACTTTTATAAGGGTCTTTGAAAATAAAATGCAAAGATCTATTTTGCTAAAATTATAACATAATTAGCTAATATGTTAAATTCACTACACAAGATTCCTCAACCTGACTGTCGATTTAAAAAGTGCAGAATTATGCATTGAATGAATTTTGCATCTGTAACTCATTAAAACAATAAATATTCACTTCCATTATATTATATTATTATATAATATTATTATATTATATTATTATTATACTTCATTTTTGTGTTGATATACTGTATATATATATATATATATATATATATATATATATATATATATATATATATATATATATATACACACATGTAATTGATTTATATATTTATTATTTTTAACTAGTATGATTATGCATATTTTATTATGTTCACATGATTAATAATCACCCATTGAGAAACATGTGGTACTTGAAATGCTGAACAATATTACATTCCTATGTCACTCCGTACCTGTATATTGTCCATTTGGCCAAAGTAAAATGAGTTCTGATAGTGACAGAGTCACCGAGCTAGTTCCTTAACCAAAGTTCATTATATACAAGCATAAATATCCTAAAGGCACAATCCCATTTGACAGTAATGAACACCAAAGAATGGAATGGTATAAGGGTGACTGAGCAGCTCTCTCGCCAACACCCCCCTCCAGTGGGGTCCCTTCAGGGCAGGGCTAAGCCACAGTGTGGAAACGGTTATGTTGCACCTGCACTGTGCATGATCAGAGATACCACTCACTTGTCAATAGACAAGACTACTAAATAAAAAATAGAAAGATCCACCACCCTACCCATAAAAAGAATGAAAGATGCTGCCACTGCTAAATGGCAATGGTCTAAGCTAATAGCAGTGCTGTCACAGTAGCTACCAAACAGTTTCTTTTAGGGTTATAAAGAGCCAGTGCTTAAAGCCTAGATAATTTACTGAGGCCTTTAACCATATGCTAACTAATATATCCATCAAGGTTAAAGGCACCTAGACAAAAGGCCTACAGAAACTGCAGGACACTTTGCCCCTGACACTTAGAGGTGGCAATAAACTTAGGTACATACAGAGTCTTTTTATACCTATGTTTAGCTGTACCAGTTCATAAGGACAACATTGTTCTTTGTACTAATCTTAGGGGGAGGCAGCGTTGTTTGTTTTTTTAGTTTTTACTACTATTTGCCAGTTTTCAAGTATTTAAGTGACAATAAACTTGTACCCCAGAAGAACATATGTTCTTAGTCACAGGATACCTTTGTCCTTACCAAATCCACTTATTTTATTTTTTTGGTTTCTGCACAAACTATTTACTGGCTCCTAAAATGCATTTTTGGGTCGAGTAGTTGATTCGATAAGCGTATACGTGACTTATAAATGAATGAGAAGATTTTTTTTTTTTTAAACAAGACAATTCTGTATTCACTACCAAGTAGAGATGCCTAGGAGATTATGGAAGTCAGAGCTGAACAGAAGAATGTTGTCAGCTTGAATATCAAAGGGTGTTATTATAAAGCTTGTGGCATTTTTGTATTTACACTGAATTACTAATACACCAACACTGAAGTCTGCTTTGTGGCTATAGAGACATGGGATTATTATACATTAAACTTTAGCCTCTATGCCGTAAAATATAACTGGAATTCTCCATCAAAGTCCTTCATGGCAAAGTACTCTGCCAAGTGGTGTCATTAATGGCCCAAGCTTGCATCTCAGGTTTGACATTATTTGAGCAAAATGTACACCTTCTCATTCATTTGTGATTGTAACATTTAAAAAAAGTTGCATTTCTGTTGCCACCTTTATGAATTTAAACTACAACAGAACTGGTTGGTAAGCAGTTGGCTTTTGAGACACAGGCCACTGTGCAGTCATGCTCTCTTATTGAGGACACAGCTTTTGACCAATAAGAATGCAGGACTTTAGTTAGCAGTTTTATAATCAGTCTTATGATGTCCACAAAAATCTTGGTAAGTTCAATACATGGAAACAACATGTCAGAGCAAGGAAGACAAACCCCAACAAATGTTCCAGAAATGGGTAAAGTGTGTGTTGGTGGACAGTTCTGATGCAGGTTTCAGGTGTTTCACAACATGTACTGGCTGTGTTCAGGCCAGGTGAAGTGCCTACAGCATTCTAATATACAAGGTGTTTGTTTGCTTATTGAGATGATTATCAATACTTGACTTCTTATCTCTGCTCAGAAAAGACTACCTATAACATTGTGTGTTGTTGTCTAACATTGTGGGTACATTTTTAGTTAATCCGATCCATATATTTCGAGTATGAAAGAAACACTCGCTGTATTAATTAGAGATACACAGTGATGCTCAGGAATTCCAACCCCAGGTACTGAAACCAACTGTAATTGTCTCTGGTGAACGGGCTGTGTGTCAATGAAACTTTTACAAAAAGACAGTCTTCTGATGGTGCAGAACTCCACGAAGAGCCATGTAGGCACAGAGCGCTGTCAGGAGCATGGCAATGAGAGTGAAAGTGCAAGTATGGCAACAGGCAAAATTATGTTCTGACAACACCTGCCTTTCTGCTTGGGGCAAACAGGACTATCAAGCACTACATTGGTGTCAGGAGTGAGGACTGACAACCAGAAAAGAGTGAACCTTAATAAACCTAGCAGATTTGGTGCACACATTGCAGTATATACTGTATGATGTATAGGACACCAGTAGCTGTTAATTTATAGTGCTGTATAAATAATATTTAATATTGGTACATAATAAGATAATCTGTATTCTTTTTGTTACATAAAATGTTGTATTTAATCTTTTTTTTAACTTTGGATGGACATATCTCTCCCAGATGCAAGGAAAGATTGCGTCATGATAATTTACAGGATCCTGTTAACAGGTCACAGCAAACAGGCCGTTTCACAATCCTTTATTCTAATGGCAGAAGTATCACTGTTCTTCTACCAAGCTTATCCAGAAAGCAAAGCTTCCTTATGTAGCCTTATGTGAATCTAACCAGGTGGATTAGAATTTATTTTTTATTTTTGTAGTCGAGGATTTATGGTGAACTTCTTCTGATGGTCTCATTTTTGCAACATACTATTTTCACCCTGAAAATGTGCTATGCAACTTCTTTTTCCAAGGCCTGCCCACATTCCCACTGGTTTGTCATATTTTCTTGTATTGCTTTGGACATGTTTTTTTTTTTTTTTATAGCTGCTGGTCCTGTTTGATCTTGGAGATAGAAATTATTCTTTAGATCACTTTTTTAAGCTGCACAATATGCTTAAAATAGCACACTGCAAGACATTTTAAAACTTGGGAATAGATTAGTTACAAAAATATATACGTATGTTATACAGTAATATGTATTTCCCTTCTGTCTCAAGCAGAATGGAAAACATAAAATACCCCCCACCGCCAGCTTGATACAATTAAATATGATGGGAGTCCTTGAAAAAAAATCCCAATAGCAAATGTTAAGGGGTTGTCAAGTTTTAGGTCCTGGGTCCACTATTGTAGAATCCTCCAAAAATCTAATTTGTTACAAGTACACACACTTTCACTAGCTTTTACTTTGTACCTATTAGTTTCCCATAGTATAAAACTAGTATAAACTTTTAGGTCAATGTCCTATCGATGTTTGCATCTTGATAATTAGTTGTACCCAATTATCACTGCTGTATGTAGTTTAGGATAATGTTTTGAGTGAAACTGAAAGTTTTACAACTGCATAAGTGTTGCAGACATCTCACGCTTAGCAGCATACTTTATGTACTTAAAATTCCATATACAGGTCAGATTTAACTATGCTGGCAATCTACAAAGACTTAACAGCCTCCAGAAAACGTGTTTCCAGTTTGGATAAAAGAGATGTCAAGGGAAAGGGGCTGCTTGTGATTCATATTTCAAAAACTACAATAAAATCTAGGGTCCAAAAACAAAAGACCAATTCTCACGCACAAACTAAAATTGCATTCAATAATTATTGCAGGACTTCCACCGCAAACACTATTTTTTATTTTATCACACTTCTAATATTACAAATTTACCCTGGTGCTCAATACGTAATCAATCTGGTTTCAAACAAGGGAGCAGTTGCTTCTCCCTAATACTATATTTTAATAAAATACTGTATTATTATTACAGGGTCCTGTTTTAATGATTTTTATACCACAGAGGTATCTATAGCCACTGATGTTTAGATCAATTAAATAAATAAAACCCTTTGTATGCTGGGGCTAGTAGAATTCAATAAGGGCACTGGGGTCAACATTCTTTGGCAAGTAAGTGTCTTTGGCTTTGTATGCAGGCAGGCACTCAGTTGTACAGTTGTCTGCAAGACAGTGATTTTAACAGTGCAGTGCCTTGGCACACCATCATCAGGTGTTTGTAGATGGAGTATTTCCAGCTAAGTTTTCAAAGTGTGACCTTTTGAACTAGAGTCATATGTGCCCACTAATATATCTGTAATACCTAATTCAGTCAGTTTCTTGGAACCTGGCCACAACACCTCTTTATTGCAAGTTAAGTTCCTAACACAATATTGCATCTTTTGTCAGTGAAAGTTGGACGTTATCCCACTAGTATTTAAAATCATCTGTACAGGAATATTCTGGCTGTAAATAAAACAAGGGTCTGTTTTAAATTGTTATAACAGTGGTGGATCTGTATACTGCACTGTCATCGTTCAAATTAATATTAATACAGGGTACTTGTGACTGGGCAGCATCATGGCCCAGGCTGGTTACGGGCAGGAATTAGACCCAGAGACAGAAAGCTGCAGTTTTAAAGCGCTGTTGCGCACTTTATTAAATGAAACAAACAGGAAGAAACAAAACATGGCACGACGGCCAAAATAAAAGGTTATAAAAAAAATAAAAAACACGCTTGTAGGCTGGGCATTAGTCTTCATTATCAAGTTACCAAACACTCAGTACCTCCCCCTTAAGGATTTGGATTCCTTTTTATAAAGGCAGCCATTCTCCAATTAGCACTCAATTACCTAATTGGGGAATCGCCACATCTGTGATTGTTGGCAGGGGCAGAATTAACCCATCCCTGCCAGTCTCAGCCTTATTTACTTCGGCAGGGCTTCTGCCCCGCCACAGTAATCCATGGTGTTTACTTAAAAAGTCACACACATATACAAAGTACCCTTAAATGGTGATTTACAGTAAATGGAGTCAGTATCTGGTATTGTGTCTAGTTATACAGCTGCTACCATCTCACCCTCGACTGCATTTCATTCTGTTAGAATTACTGGAGGTGAGGGCTGTCTGGAAACATTTCAGTTTAAGGTGAAGTGTTTATATTCAGTCTATTACTTATGCTATAAACAAAACTTGAAAACTTGAAAACAATTGTGCTGTGATATGGTGTATTGAATATTGTTGTTAATTTGTCTGTCAACATCCACACCTTGAATAGAACCTGTTGATTATATTAGTTTGAGTTTCTGGGATAATGAATAGCAATTTCGCAATCTGATAGTGACTTTAAGGTTAAGAATAAGTCATAGACATTATGTAAAATTGTGATTAGATTTAGGATCAGATTTATGTGTAGATGTTCATGGAACAATAGATGTTCCTCAAACATTTGGTATAGACAAATTGACAATGTGCACAAGAGGCGAAGCACGTAACTCCCACAATGTTATAATGTAACTGGAATGTAATTTGGATTTTTTCCATGACCCTGTGAAAAGTCAATGAGTTTAGCATGTTCATGCTCCAATTTCTAGAAAATTTGGAAAGCAAAAGCATTTCTGAATCAATCGTTATATATATATATATATATATATATATATATATATATATATATATATATATATATACAGTACTGTGCAAAAGTTTTAGGCAGGTGTGAAAAAATGCTGTAAAGTAAGAATGCTTTCAAAAATAGACATGTTAATAGATTATATTTATCAATTAACTAAATGCAAAGTGAGTGAACAGAAGAAAAATCTAAATCAAATCCATATTTGGTGTGACCACCCTTTGCCTTCAAAACAGCATCAATTCTTCTAGGTACACTTACACAAAGTCAGGGATTTTGTAGGCATATAGTCAGGTGTATGATTAAACAATTATACCAAACAGGTGCTAATGATCATCAATTCAATATGTAGGTTGAAACACAATCATTAACTGAAACAGAAACAGCTGTGTAGGAGGAATAAAACTGGGTGAGGAACAGCCAAACTCAGCTAACAAGGTGAGGTTGCTGAAGACAGTTTACTGTCAAAAGTCATACACCATGGCAAGACTGAGCACAGCAACAAGACACAAGGTAGTTATACTGCATCAGCAAGGTCTCTCCCAGGCAGAAATTTCAAGGCAGACAGGGGTTTCCAGATGTGCTGTCCAAGCTCTTTTGAAGAAGCACAAAGAAACAGGCAACGCTGAGGACCGTAGACGCAGTGGTCGGCCAAGGAAACTTACTGCAGCAGATGAAAGACACATCACGCTTACTTCCCTTCGCAATCGGAAGATGTCCAGCAGTGCCATCAGCTCAGAATTGGCAGAAAACAGTGGGACCCTGGTACACCCATCTACTGTCCGGAGAAGTCTGGTCAGAAGTGGCCTTCATGGAAGACTTGTGGCCAAAAAGCCATACCTCCGACGTGGAAACAAGGCCAAGCGACTCAACTATGCACGAAAACACAGCAACTGGGGTGCAGAAAAATGGCAGCATGTGCTCTGGACTGATGAGTCAAAATTTGAAATATTTGGCTGTAGCAGAAGGCAGTTTGTTCACCGAAGGGCTGGAGAGCGTACACGAATGAGTGTCTGCAGGCAACAGTGAAGCATGGTGGAGGTTCCTTGCAAGTTTGGGACTGCATTTCTGCAAATGGAGTTGGGGATTTGGTCAGAATTAATGGTCTCCTCAATGCTGAGAAGTACAGGCAGATATTTATCCATCATGCAATACCATCAGGGAGGCATCTGATTGGCCCCAAATTTATTCTGCAGCATGACAATGACCCCAAACATACAGCGAAAGTCATTAAGAACTATCTTCAGCGTAAAGAAGAACAAGGAGTCCTGGAAGTGATGGTATGGCCCCACAGAGCCCTGATCTCAACATCATCGAAGTCTGTCTGGGATTGCATGAAGAGAGAAAAGCAACTGAGGCTGCCTAAATCCACAGAAGAACTGTGGTTAGTTGTCCAAGATGTTTGGGCCAACCTACCTGCCGAGTTCCTTCAAAAACTGTGTGCAAGTGTACCTAGAAGAATTGATGCTTGATGCTGTTTTGAAGGCAAAGGGTGGTCACACCAAATATGAATTTGATTTAGATTTTTCTTCTGTTCACTCACTTTGCATTTAGTTAATTGATAAATATAATCTATTAACATGTCTATTTTTGAAAGCATTCTTACTTTACAGCATTTTTTCACACCTGCCTAAAACTTTTGCACAGTACTGTATATATATATATATATTTTAGGATTGCTTTACTCTGCATGCTGTACAAAAATGTAACACAGCAAGGACACAATCAGCATAGACACCAAAAGGAAAATGTAATACAGTAGGCTAATTAGTATTTATTTTTAAATAAATGATTTCCATTACATGAGAGTAGATGTTAAAACTTCATGCTGATTTGAACTTGGCTCTCGCCAAGATAAGCACCAACTAAGACGTAGCTTCACAGTAAACTAATGTGACCCATATGTGTCTCCATCCATTTGCGCTTCCTTCCATATGATGATGTAGATATCCTTCTGTCTGGTGTTGATGGCTGAAGTGTAATGATGGCTCCAGGGATCAGCTTATTGCCTCCCTAGCGCATCAGCACACACGGCTGCGATGCTGGCTCCGGGATCAACCATAGTGCGGTCTCCCCAGCGCATCAGCATGACAACCGTCTGGATTGAGCTAAGTAGGGTACATCTCTGGGGTCTTCAAGTGGGCACCTTCCATCCTCGGTGTTTCGTCGACTAGCCCACGACACCTCAAGAGGGCTCGATGGTGATTCTGGCGTCCCAGCATCACCCCCCTCCGTCCCCCACTCAACTCAGCCCAGCTTACTTACCTGTACATCAGCGTTTCTTTCTTTCTATTGTGCTTGAGATCCCCAGCCAGAATCTTTCCATCTCAACCACAGCCAGTTGCTGCTCCTCTCTGCTGCTTCAGATAAGTTCTTCACTGTGCGACGCAACTCTTGGCCATTGAATCCGACATCTCTGAGAAACCGGGTTGTAGAGTGTACCACAAATCCTCGACAACCCACTTCCACTGGGTAAACCCAGACTCTCCATCCTCGCTGTTCCGCTTCAGTGGCTAGTTGAGCATACTGCAGTTTCTTCCTCTCGTACGCCTCATCTACAGCATCCTTCCATGGCACTGTTAACTCTACCAGGTGAACAAGGCGTGCTGATCCAGACCACAAGACAATATCTGGTCGAAGGTTAGTGGTGGCAATCTCAGGTGGAAAAATAAGCCGTTGACCAACATCTGCCAGCATTTTCCTCTGTCTCTAGCAGCTTCCAGTTGTCCTGGTTGAGGATTGGCTTTAACACCTTTTCTTGGTGGTTGCTCTCCTGGGCGGAGGAGTGTTGTCTTTTGTGTGTAATGTTTTGATGGAACAGGTGGCAACTTATTGGTCATGTTACGCTTGTCTTCCAATGCTAAGGCCAAACATCGCAGCACCTGGTCATGGCGCCAAGTAAACCGTCCTTGGCTAAGAGCCACCTTACATCCTGTCAAAATGTGCCTTAATGTTGCAGGTGATGAACACAAAGGACGAGGGATCCTCTCCTACCCAGAGGTTTAGGTTCTGTGGTGATGGGAGACATCATATGTTGACCTTATAAGGAAACTGATCCTGCTCTGTTCCATTGACCATAGGTCTTGCCAGCCAATCTTGCGTTGTTCCACACTCTCCCATCTCATCCATTCTCCCTGCTTGGCCTGGGAAATGGCCTTTATACACCTCATCCTCTCCTCCTGCTTTTGCACTTCGTTGACTACCAGCTTCCTCCGTTGTGCTGGGGCTGCCTTGTGCCATGTAGGAGGAGCTGAACTGAGATCAAGACCCCCTCTTCCATGCTGAACTTGCCCCATGATATCACCAATTCGAAGGGCAGCCTTTGCATCCTCCACAGCTTTCTTTGCTGCCCGCTTTCTTCCAGTTTTCAACACAGGTGCTGCCTCCCTTACGCATTTGTCGCGTGACTCTACTAATGTCATTTCCAGTCAGACCTTGGCGCACTTAAACTCCTCGGTTAGAGCGGATGCTGGTAGCTGCAGTATTTCTTTACCATAAAGTCCCACTCTGCTGAGGCAGCGTGGAACTCCCAACCATTTCCTGATGTGTGAACTGATTAAAGCTTCCACCTTCTCTACTGCTGTCAAAGAAACCTCGTACACAGTCAGTGGCCACAGCATGTAGTGCTGAATTCTGAAGTGGAAAAACTAAATTGCAAATCTCCAAAGTAGGCTTTCACTAGATTTGTTCTTGTCATTGGTACACTGAAAAAATCAAATGCTGCCCAAAGAAGTTCATGTGGCACTGAACCATATGCATTAGCCAAATCCAGGAATGTCACATGGAGCTCCTTCCTCTCCTTTTTAGCTGATTGAATTTGTTGCCAGATCACATTGATGTCTTCTAAGCATCCTGGGAAACCTGGAATGTCCGCTTTTTGTATTGAAGTGTCAATGAAGCAGTTCTTTAATAGGTAAGTTGACAATCTCTGAGCAATAATGCTGAAGAAAATCTTGCCTTCTACGTTTAATAGGGAAATAGGGCGAAACTGACTGATGCTTGTAGAATCTTTTTCTTTAGGTATAAAGACTCCACCTGCTCGGCACCATGCTCTTGGTACAACCTGTTTTTCCCATGCTACTTTCATCAATTTCCACAGGATTCGTAGAACTCCTGAAGCACTCTTGTACACTCTGTACGGAACTCCATTAGGCCCTGGTGATGATGAAGTCCTTGCTTTTTTCACAGCTTGCTCTACTTCTTTCCACATAGGTGCACAGTCCTCCATTTGGTATTCTGGTGGATTGATAGGGTGGATGTCTGACGGAATTGACATAGGCTCCTGCCTTTTTGAATCTGCATGTGTTTCCTCCAAATATCTCTCCAGCTCAAACCTAGACACTGACCCAAACAAGTATTGTGCCAGTCCTTCTAGCACGAGTAGCAATTTGTTTTGATTATTCTTTGTGGTTTTTTTCTGTCTGTCTGTCTGTCTGTCTGTCTGTCTGTCTGTCTGTCTGTCTGTCTGTCTGTCTGTCTGTCTGTCTGTGTCTCTCTCTCTCCGTGCAGCCAAAGCTGCAGGTCTTTTATATTATGGCCGTGGGATTAACTGTCTGTTAATTATCTTATTAACCCCTCGGCCATAGTCTGCACGAGTTTAATAAATCTGAAATCTAAATTCAATAATCAGTAGTTGACAGTCACGCATACCCACGAGGGTACTAAATACAAAACTACAAATAATAACAGTAATGGCGGACAGCTTTTCGTCTGCCCTGCATTTTAAATAATAATACAAATACAAAATAGTACAAAACATAATATGCACAGGGGTGGGCTGTACCCCGTCACAGGTACATCTGAACCACAGATAAGAATCTGCGGTGCTTCCATCTCTAAAGCATTTACATCATGTCAGCTCCAATAATGCAAAAACAATCTTTCAGGATTTCCTCTGTTTAACAAAAATAATATAAAAGAAATTACAGGATGCTCCTGGCATATGTTCTTTTCAATTTATTCAGCCCTGAAGCTACTCTTCTCATTTTTGCTTAAAATGGAATTAAAGTTAAAAATAAAATAAAATGTAAGTGAATATCAATATGTAAGAAATCACTGCTGGTGTTCCAAAAATCAATACTGTCACTTATTTTAATTCCTAATTAATCATATATTCTAGACTAATTTTGGCATTCAATTAGACTTTTCTCCCTTAGAATAATAAAGTGTGTGTTTAGAAGTGGTACAATTTGTAGGAAGTTCTCTTTAAAGCAGCAATGTTCAATACTTCAAAAAACTGGTGGGAGGCGGGGGTGGTTCGATGTATGGACACAAGCATTGCTATGACTTTTAACAGTCTCTTAAAACATGAATCCTGTGAATCCAGCCGAAAGGGATTTCTCTGGTGCGTCTTCAATTGGTAATGTAATTTAAGTTAGAGTCAAATATAATGTCTTTGAAATTCAAAGACTTTCTCTCAGTGTTTATCATTTCACAAGGCTGCTGAAATAAATATATTAAACCAGTGTCATGATATACTCAGGTTTATATTCTTTGGGATTATGTAAGATTAATAGTTTGCTCATAGCACAGCTGGATAAGGCTTTTAAGAGCACACATGAATACAATATAGGCAGCAGAAGAAAAGATTCCTGTTTCTGTCTTCCCCCAATGAAACCTGCATATATTATGGCTTAGTTTGATTAAAAATATACCATATTTTGTCGCACATATCGGAATCGGGATGAGAAAAGACTGTCAAACCATTCAACATTTTACAAGCATTTTGATGTGGAAGGTGCATTGGCTGAAGACATCTGAAAATACTTTGTACTGTATACAGGTAAAACGGGTGGGGGTGGGGAGCAATCATAAATGAAATGGCAGCGTTTCCTTTGCCAAAACACATGGTACATGAGCAATGATTTACTCTACGCCCCTTGTGGTAGCTGAGGGTGATTTAACATGCTGAGCGTGGGGGAGACGTATTGATGAAGCAGAAGCAGTGTGGGAAAAACCAATACTGTACTCGCTCAGACCAGGCATGGAGTTAAAATACATAATAGACTTCTACCAACTGTTTCTTGTTTGTCATTCCATTCCCTTCACATTTCACAAGCCGTAAATTAAACAACAGAAATTCCTCATTCAGCGTTAAGTTAGAATCCTCTTCCACTTCAATTGTGGGAAATCAGTTTCGAAATTTACTGTACGCATATGTGATGCAACCCTGTACTTGTATGTTCTAATGTACTTCAGCAGTTTATTGATGATACTTTACTGATGACTGTGGAATGTTTGAGTGTGTTTTATACTGTCTGCCCTTTCAGGTACTTTCAATTTCTTTGCTGCTTTGATCAAGGAATGCATTTAACTATTGTTAAATATTGTGTCACTAAAAAACAAAAAAATATCAGTTACATCTAATTCTTGAATACAGGTAATTCAATAAAGGATATTTAAAAAGGCATCTATAGTTTTTTTTTTTTAATATAAATAATGTTTTTTTTTTTTTTTTAAATAACCAAGCTCTACTTAGGGATTCAGTCTTCACTTTGAATGTTATTCAAGCCAGTACCAATGCATCAGCCAATCAAAGAAATTGTCACATACAACTCCATTGCATTCAACCAGAATGCCTCCTAGCCGGTAAACTAAGTTGCTCAATTAAATCGTCTCAGTCATTTCACAAGCAAGGAATGGTCCAATTAAATTGGCCTGGGGCACTGCTAGAGTTAAAAGAAAACTTTCCATTTCTTCAGTATGTGCTCCCGAATTTAAAAGCTGCTTTTTTTTCCTGCACTAGTGGTCTCTCTAATAAGGTGTTTTTTTTTTCTATGAAAAGGCATGAATGGAATTCGGATTTGTTTGTGAGCCCCGAAGCGAACTGAAATAACCTTCCAATAGTGGCAGCACATCAAACGAAGGCTTCACTTAGTACTGTGCTATTTTCATTAGGATTCTATTTTCATCCTGCCTGTATAGACTGTACTACTGTACAGTAAAAATTAATGGATTTGTATTGCTGTGGAGGGTGTGTGTTGTGGATTCAGGGGTGTTCCTCGTATCTTGAAAGCATTATTTATAAGGAACATCTCTTATAGAGTCGGCACTTCCAGAGAAGATCTCATTGCACTGCTTCTTGAATCCAATCCTTCCACTTCCCAGCCTGTCTCAACTCCCCAGTTCATCCCCGATATCGACATTTGCCCAGCTCAAAACCCCAAGACCGACCTGGATCTCTGTGATCCTGTTCTCCAATCTTTTAACCTTTCCACAGTAGTCTCTACTTCTGAGGCTCCAAACTCAGCTACTCCTCTGTCTCGTCCTACACTCGTTTCCAGCAAACTGCGTGGTCAAATTCAAGAAGGTAAGGACGTAGATGAAGTCCTTTTGCACCTATCTTCCCTCGATGTTTATGACAATTGGGTCTTGGACTGCATTGATGTAGCTATTATACTGAAATCCAAAGACCCCCGTCTGTTAAAGTTAACATTCCCAGAGTTTGTTACAGCCTACGGTATATTCAGAGATATTCTTTGCAATGCATATCCTATGCGCCACTCTGAGCTAGACGCCTACCTTAGCCTCCTGACCAATTTAGCCATGAGATATGGAGGCACAGCTTTTTATGACTCACAAATCTTTTTCTACTAAAGCAGCCGTAACGTTAGAACAATTTAATGTTAGGAGTAACTGGGGCGTTTTAGACAACAAATTATTTTGTAAGCCACTTCATGAAGTCTAAAGGTATTTTCTTGCCAGGTGGGTGTTAAGAAATGTGTTCTTTGTTACTCTGGGGTGTGTAAGGATTATTTTGTAAACCAAATAAATACAGATAAAGAATGTGCTGTGAATACAATGTTTATTTAAACAAATTGCATACAAAAATGAATGCTTTAAGTTTTTACACAATAAACACCACAGTGTTTAACAACATCACTTCATGATGTCTGATCTTCTAGGCATTTGGAGCTGTTCGTTTATTCAATCCCTTATGAGTTTGTTGTGCTGTGGTTCCACTCTTAACTGCCTGCGCAAGTATCCCCATAGAATGTGCTTCAGGTTCGTAGGCAGCCCTTTTTTGCCTCTGGAACCGTCGTAATTTTCATTGTTTGCCCACTGTTCAGTTGTAATGCGTGCCCTGAACAACAATGCAGCAGATCTTCCTTGGCTCAAGACATGGATTTCCACTTCCTTTTCCAGGCTAATGCTGTTGACTACAATGTCTAGCAGAACGGTGGCACTGCACAGAACCTAGTTTTGCATGGCATCCAGTAAAGAGGCAGGTATGGCAGCCACAATGGGATCTTGGGTGAAATGCACTGAGTCCTCTTGTACTGTCATGCCCAGGGTATGCAACATGCTCTTCTGGTATTGCTTCGCACATCTGTGTACTCTCCAGTGGCTCATTCTCATATTGACTCAGCATTGCATTCAAGAAGTTCTCTCGCAACTTTGGTAACAAATCTGCTTTTTGCAGATGTACAATTTGCCGCTTTAGGCTGTTAATGCTTCTCCATTGTTTTTCGTTCTGCAGCACAAGGTTTTTCAGAATAGAGTTCTTTGCCAGGTGAACAGGTACAATGTGGGTTCGCTGGTGCAAAGGTGAAATGCAGTCGGCGGTTGCAGCGAAGGGAGCTGTGCAATGACATTTGCCTGTGTGCGAAAATAAAACAAATTTTAGTTTAAGCAGTCCAGTTATCCTTCTCTTTTCCCTTCTTTCTGAGAACCACGTTGCTGCCCTGCTTCAGTGTTCCAACAATATCTTTAGTCAAGATGATGTCAGTCTTGTTCAGTTCATATCCAATGTTGGACACAAACTTATCACCACAGTGTGAGAAGAAAGACTCAGGGATTAATTCATCAACATGTTATTTTTTTTTAATATTTAATCATGTTCTTGTTTTTACCCCAAATATCTCTTTAAAGTCTCAGTGACAGTTTTAGATAGAAGATTAGCTAACTAATGGGGCAGCAGTGTGGAGTAGTGGTTAGGCCTCTGGACTCTTGAATGGAGGGTTGTGGGTTCAATCCCAGGTGGGGGACACTGCTGCTGTACCCTTGAGAAAGGTACTTTACCTAGATTGCTTCAGTAAAAACCCAACTGTATAAATGGGTAACTGTATGTAAAAAATAATGTGTAAAAATAATGTAATTGTATGTAAAAAATAATGTGATATCTTGTAACAATTGTAAGTCGCCCTGGATAAGGGCATCTGCTAATAAATAAATAATAATAATGGAACGTTTAATGTGGAAATGTGAAAAATGTGTAAGATAATGTGTTTAAAAACATCAACACTTAGGCTATGGTATTTAACGTACTGAATGACACAATCACCAAGCGCTGGTTTGTATTTCAAATAAAAGCTCAATTGTCAACTTTAAAGTTTAATAACTGGATTATTATTATTTAGCAGACACCTTTATCCAAGGCGACTTACAGAGACTAGGGTGTGTGAACTATGCATCAGCTGCAGAGTCACTTACAACTACGTCTCACTCAAAAGACGGAGCTCAAGGAGGTTAAGTGACTTGCTCAGGGTCACACAGTGAGTCAGTGACTGAGCTGGGATTCGAACCGGGGACCTCCTGGTTACAAGCCCTTTTCTTTAAACCACTGGACCACACAGATGTACACATGATAGAAGCAAACTGTAAACAGTGCAACATCGCAAAATTATATCCAAATGATTATTATTTTATTTTGTATTTTTTGTCTGCAATGTGTAAAAACAAAACAATTGCATTGCACACCTGGTTTGGCCAAGGTCGTAATATTGCTACTGCATCATAAAGAAAATACTGCTGCATCAGGATTATACCTTTCTACCATAGAATATGTTCTTTAAAAAATCATGCAAGAGAAGTGGCTTATAAACAGTAAGTACAAACCTTTCTTGTCATGTTTATTTTAAGTTAAAGCTGCCAAATGTCCTGGGAAAATATAAATCAAATTCTGTTTTTACGTGTCAAACTGTAGGCTACCCTGAGTTTTGTTTTATTAGCTATTACTGATATAAGCAAATATTTGTAGAATGGTTTAAGTAGCCTACCATATATTTTTGTTTTCTTAAAAAAAAAAAAGACTTATAACTAGGAAAATCTAAAACCACCTTCACGTGCATAATGCATGAATACATTTCTTAAGAAAAAGCATGCTTTGTCTTATTGATATATGCTACTGTACAGTTTATTTATTTTGGGCTTTTGCCTTACACAAAAGAGTTTAAGTGACCTCGACCCTGCTATTAATCTATAGTGAAAGCAGTTTCTAACTAGATAATGCCCTCTGGCGGTCAGAAAGATGCTTAACAAGCCCCAGCGCAGTGACCACAAACCGTAAAATGCACAGAATCGCGATGTCGGGTGAAATCATAATGATTGCACCTGTACAGAAAACACACCATGCCCCCCTTACTTCATCATCCGACGTTACCAACCCTTTAACCAAACTGCATTCATTCCATTCTGTCCTCCCCAATCTCTTGCAAATCCTCCACTTCAAATTCACCTTCATCAGCCTAATGACAGACGGGAAGACAGATAATGTTCGCTGCTGGAAAACAAATATGTAACAATATTGATCAATCTTCAGCATTATTTGAACTGTACCTTTGTGATTGTCGCTGTAATCTGGGGTCATCAATGGTCAAGAAAAGTGATCACATTTAATTGCAACAATCTATCTACGGTGGCAATCATTAACAAAGGCAGATCCTCTTCCCCTGCTATTATGAAATTCATGCAGAAAACTCACCTGGGTTTCCATGCCCAATAATTTTAAAATTAAAGCCATTCACGTTCCTGGCTGACAGTCTCACAGTCAGCCAGCACACTGGCAGCTTTAGAGCTCCAATGGGCAAGGCCACGGCCCAAAAAGTATATTACGTTTCTCTTGGTCCTTCTGTCAAACACAATAAAAAATCAGTCAAATCAATCTTTGGTGGATATACTTTGTGGAACAAGTGTTTTACTTGTAAATTCACAAAGGAGGGCTGGCAGGACATCAGGGCAGTAGGGGCTGTTCAGAGAAATACAGTGAAATAGAGGTTTGGATAGTCAAGGTTTACTGTACTGTAGATACTATAAATTAACTTGTACCTAGCAGTCAGTTTGTCACATGACAATCACATAAGTAGGTGTTTACAGTAAGCAACTGTGAAAATGCATTCGACTGTGAATACATTGGGTTCATGTAAGGACATTATTAATTTGTCAGCAATTGTGGCAACGGCTCAATTCTGTCTTTCCAGGACCACCCTTTGAAAATGTTGTTCACAATAGGGTTGTATCCTGGTAAAACATGGGAAACTGATCCAGCATAAACTATATATATATATATATATATATATATATATATATATATATATATATATATATATATATATATAGGGTACTGTGCAAAAGTTTTAGGAGGTGTGAAAAAATGCTGTAAAGTAAGACATGTTAATAGATTATATTTATCAATTAACTAAATGCAACGTGAGTGAACAGAAGAAAAATCTAAATCAAATCCATATTTGGTGTGACAACCCTTTGCCTTCAAAACAGCATCAATTCTTCTAGGTACACTTGCACAAAGTCAGGGATTTTGTAGGCATATAGTCAGGTGTATGATTAAACAATTATACCAAACAGGTGCTAATGATCATCAATTCAATATGTAGGTTGAAACACAATCATTAACTGAAAGAGAAACAGCTGTGTAGGAGGAATAAAACTGGGTGAGGAACAGCCAAACTCAGCTAACAAGGTGAGGTTGCTGAAGACAGTTTACTGTCAAAAGTCATACACCATGGCAAGACTGAGCACAGCAACAAGACACAAGGTAGTTATACTGCATCAGCAAGGTCTCTCCCAGGCAGAAATTTCAAGGCAGACAGGGGTTTCCAGATGTGCTGTCCAAGCTCTTTGAAGAAGCACAAAGAAACTGGCAACGTTGAGGACCGTGAGACGCAGTGGTCGGCCAAGGAAACTTACTGCAGCAGATGAAAGACACATCATGCTTACTTCCCTTCGCAATCGGAAGATGTCCAGCAGTGCCATCAGCTCAGAACTGGCAGAAAACAGTGGGACCCTGGTACACCCATCTACTGTCCGGAGAAGTCTGGTCAGAAGTGGCCTTCATGGAAGACTTATGCCAAAAAGCCATACCTCCGACGTGGAAACAAGGCCAAGCGACTCAACTATACATGAAAACACAGGAACTGGGGTGCAGAAAAATGGCAGCAGGTGCTCTGGACTGATGAGTCAAAATTTGAAATATTTGGCTGTAGCAGAAGGCAGTTTGTTCAGCCGAAGGGCTGGAGAGCGGTACACGAATGAGTGTCTGCAGGCAACAGTGAAGCATGGTGGAGGTTCCTTGCAAGTTTGGGGCTGCATTTCTGCAAATGGAGTTGGGGATTTGGTCAGAATTAATGGTCTCCTCAATGCTGAGAAGTACAGGCAGATACTTATCCATCATGCAATACCATCAGGGAGGCATCTGATTGGCCCCAAATTTAATCTGCAGCATGACAACGACCCCAAACATACAGCGAAAGTCATTAAGAACTATCTTCAGCGTAAAGAAGAACAAGGAGTCCTGGAAGTGATGGTATGGCCCCACAGAGCCCTGATCTCAACATCATCGAGTCTGTCTGGGATTACATGAAGAGAGAGAAGCAACTGAGGCTGCCTAAATCCACAGAAGAACTGTGGTTAGTTCTCCAAGATGTTTGGGCCAACCTACCTGCCGAAGTTCCTTCAAAAACTGTGTGCAAGTGTACCTAGAAGAATTGATGCTGTTTTGAAGGCAAAGGGTGGTCACACCAAATATTGATTTGATGTAGATTTTTCTTCTGTTCACTCACTTTGCATTTTGTTAATTGATAAATATAAACTATTAACATGTCTATTTTTGAAAGCATTCTTACTTTACAGCATTTTTTCACACCTGCCTAAAACTTTTGCACAGTACTGTATATACACCCACCCCTCGTTATATCGCCCCCTCGTTATACTGCGGATTCGGATTGTCGCGGTCCTGGAGTTGACTCCCCATTTTTACAGTCTAATTGCAAATGACTTAGCTGCAATATACATACGCAAATTCACTTAGAATTACTGTTCGCTTTATTTCGCACTGCACATCACAAATGAAAATATACAAAACAATTAAAAACAAAGCATTAATATTGTACTGTTATCATATACACACATTGCACAATAACACAAAGCCAATTTCTACTTGCTGAAGCGTTTTTTATTTTAGCCAACGAGGTGTTCACTTGTGGCAGCAATGCACTAGCAAAAGTCACAGGGCAGTGACGTCAGCTCCCTAGCAACAACCCTCCTATGTTGGGAATGGATTATTTCAATGCAGCGGATTTGTGCATTTGAGAAAGGAGAGGAAAACTCATGAAATTAATTGGAGACTTAAGTTGATGAGAAGCAATTACCCTCTGTAGTACCAATTAAAACAGTGTGCTGCTTTTTATACGAAAAATGAGAAAAAGCGGGTTGCATAAAGGATTTATATTGGACCCTGACGCCCCCGATAAAACAAGGGAGTGGTTGTACAGTATTTGTTAGCCTATTTGTTTTTCTATGGGTCTCTCACTATATCGCGGCCCTCGATATGTAGCGAATTTATATTGTGGGTGGTGTATATACAAAAAATTAAAAGTAAATAATAAATGCCTCTGGAGTAGTTTTTTTTACTTATGTCTCCAGGGAGATGTTTGAAGTTTGGTTTAGCCCTTTTCCCACCACAAAAACCTCAATGTCAGTTACGTTACGTAGTATGTCTTCTTGATATAAAATATGTCTTTGGAATTTCTAATATTTGAATTTCAGTTACGTACAAAATAACATATATTTACAAGTAATGTAGTCCATTTGAAAACATATATTTATTAATTATATAGTATAGAAGCCCCCCCACACACACACCAATTAGCCCGTTTAATGAGATTGAAACTATTACTACTGATACACTAATACACAAGATCAAGAAGACACAGTTTTGCCCCCTGCTGCCAAAGACATTTCAATAAAAGCCATGACATGAAAATACAACAGAAATATTTGTATAAAAATCCTAATGCCTACTAATGATATTAAAACAATGCAGCAATGCTAAACAGCCAAATATGTAACAACACTACAATATTGCGGTGGGGTGATGCAGGGCAGCATACACTTAGGGGGCAGTATGGGATGACTGACTACCGAGTGTCTCCTCTTCATATGTTGAGTGGGGAAGCATTATTTCATTACACTGGCTGAATGCAGCAGACATGCTTGTACAGCTTTATAACCTCTGAAGCAGTTTTGATGACATGGTGATGATGGTTATTTTTATTATCATAACAACAGAATGGCCCAGTGTAGTAATAACCCAATTGTTTAGTTCAGTACAATGCTGACTTGGTCACAGCTTAAACACCTTGTAAATGTCAAGAATCTGAAAATACAGAGCTTCTGTGGTTCTATTCAATCAAACCTCCAGACATAGAAAAACACACGCAATGGAATTATAATTATAATTATAATTTGTTTATTTAGCAGACGCCTTTATCCAAGGCGACTTACAGAGACTAGGGTGTGTGAACTATGCATTAGCTGCAGAGTCACTTACAATTACGTCTCACCCGAAAGACGGAGCACAAGGAGGTTAAGTGACTTGCTCAGGGTCACACAATGAGTCAGTGGCTGAGGTAGGATTTGAACCAGGGACCTCCCGGTTACAAGCCCTTTTCTTTAACCACTGGACCACACAGCCTTAATTAGCAAAAACATGTACCAATAAGCCCTTTGATAACAAATTGATTTAATGATACCGAAGAACCTCAAGAATAAACCAGGCTGTACAAGTATTTTTGCAGCCTAGACTGGCATGTGAGCAGAAAATGCCCTGCTGCTCATAGCCTGTAGTTGAACAGATGATCTCAAGGTAAAGCCAGGAATTTACCTCAGGACCATGTCATACACTGGTACCCATGCCCAGATGGTCAGACCAGGACTCAATGACTATTGTTGCATGGTTTTTATATCATCACAAAGCCTGCTTGCAACAAAACCAACGGTCAAGTAGGGCTGACTACTAGTTTTGTACTTGTAGGGCTGACTCATGTTTCATAGTATTCAGTTTTGTAAACAAAGGAGGAGATGTTTGTTTGTGGATGGCATTTGTTGTGATTACAGTATTCTCATAAATATGTCGTAAAGCATTTCTAATATTAACACAAGCTGCTTTTATGGGAAGTTTGATGAATAGAGCTTAAAAAGCAAACAGAGAAATGATGCAGGCTGTCCTTATTATTCTCTTAAGCTTTCTGAAGTAATACAACACACTATGTAATTAAGACTGCTTATTATTTTTTCCTAAAAAAGTGGCCACCCTGTAGCCACTTATGTTACTCATACCTATCTTTAGCTAGGACGAAATAACCAAACTGACCTAAAAGAAACTGTTTAATTCTATGATAATTGTCTAGGTTTAACTTAAAACCTTTAGAATTGTTAACAAACATTTTTATTTTTTTTATTTTTATTTTTTAATAATTTTGATTTAATTTTAGCAGTAAACTTCCAGGATATATAATGCCAATTTCATGGAGGTCCTGGCAGCAAAGACAGCAAATGCACTGTAATGTGTTTAGTCTCATGCTCACAATATCAGTCAAATACAGTCTTGATTGTCAGACATAAAACAGCAGTTGAGGCTTGTGTGAATCGGAGTAGAGTAATCTCCAGCTCTGAAAATTTGGGGGTCTGTTTGTTTTGAAATGTTTACCACAGTGATACATGGATGTGTCATTTTGGAAGGTAATACAGATTACCAGTTTTAACTTAACAACATCTACCACCTTTTAAATTAAATGGGGTTAAGCTTTATGTTGTATACATGTTCAAAAAGTAAGCATACTTTCTTATTTAAAACAGAAATAAATACCATGGCTGGATCTCATACTGGAACAAATGTATCTGCCAGCCAAAATTCCAGCCTGTACTCTGCAATGTTTAAACCTAGGCAGAAAAAAGCAGAAATGTATGTAGCACGTTAATAGGGATACAAACATACAGTGTTACATTTACTCAAGAGTTGTTTCAGCTCTTTTAGTTGGATGTAAACCAAGTGAGAGAAACTCAGCTTAAAGAGGCAAACAGTTTCCATTTTGAAAATATCAGCTACCAGCAAGTATTTCCTGTATATGGCTTTAGTTAATCACTTTTATGCATTTTTCTTGACTTGAGCAAATGTAGAAGACAGCCTCTAGATCTAGATAACCCCTCACCCCCCCGTACACACACACCTTTAGAGAATAAGCAAATAATACATTCATATAAACAGAGTTTGTTATAAGCAAAGTGTGAACGATGTAGTAAACATGCACTCAAAAACTCGTTTAAGTATATACCTTCTTAACGGGACACTAACAAACACCAACAGTACTGTGTTCACTTGATGACTTCAAAAATCAAATACAAAACTGAGCCAAGCAGATATTCTCCATTTTATAATTCGAAGAAAGGTTGAGACAAGCCACTTATCCTTACAAACTGGGGTCTTGTTGATAAGTGAGCAGGCCATTGCCACAAGGCCTGGAGTTTTGTAACAGTGTACTGTGATCCACCAGATCAAAAGCCTTGGACAGCCTTGGAAAGATTGCACCAAATAATTCCTCCTCGGTCCATGACAGTAAAAGGTTGTTAAGGTTCAGCTTGTCTGGAATGTCGCTTTCTGTGTGCATATTTAAGAAGGCTGTTAGCTCATTAGTTGAAAATAACAATTCTAATAATAGATGTTTCTTTCAATAAATGTGATCCCAACATTGTACAGCATTAACAGTCTAATTTCTAAGGAGCATGGCTATGGCTAACAAGGTAATTTATTGACAGGCAGGCTTTAAGGAGGAAGAAGCTAACGTCCCTACAAGTAAAGTCCACAGAAAGCAAACCAATGATTGTAAAAATGAAGCTTTAGTGAAAAATGAATGTGTCTCTATGGGCAGTTTCACATTTAATTTTTGAAGGTTTTATCCAGTGTAGGTAAAAATAAATAAATAAATAAATACAGCACTTGTCTCCTACTGCAGAGCTTGACTCACCTGTGCTCCAAAGTGAGATAAACGGGCCAGTATTCGATAATAGATCATTGTTGAGCAACTGAAGAAAGCACCTTACCTGCTGCTTTCCTTTCCATGTATTTGGTGGAGGTGGGTGCACAGACAAAATGTTATGTACTAAAGGCTTTTCAAAAAACAAAAATGCATCTATCTATCATCTAGCTAGCACCAAAAACACAGTTTGCATGTTTCAGCAGCTGTGCATTTTTAAATGTTGGTTTTTGTATTTTATTTGTCTCCACAGATTTTGGCTCGAAATCCTGCCTACATTCATTCTTTTATTTAAACAGTAAGAATTGTGGTACAGATTAAAGGACGATTAAGCAGAACTCAACAGCTATACAGAAATCGATTAAAATTCTTGTAGTTGACATCAAGGTCAATTATTCTGGGTCGCCACGTAAAAGGAATGTTGCTTATTAGTCTTAGTCATACAGAGCTAAGGAAAAGTGGCTCCAAGTGAGATTAGACCGCACTCTTTTTAAGTATTCTTTTTCCTATTATATCGCACTTACTGTATTTGTGAGATTAGGTGGGCAAGATGAAAGGTTTTGGGTAGTTGAGAAACCTGTAATCTTAATACATGCCTTCCTTGTTTTATTTTCAAGATACCTCTAATTCAATCTTAGAAATTCACATGGCACCAAAGAATATTTTCAGATATATTGCTTTGTGATTTGTGCAATATATTAGCATCTCTTCAAAAATAATAACCTTTAGAAGTGACACCTCATTTACAAAGCTGACATATATAGGCAGGTCCAGTGTTTCCTACAGACTAATTTAGCCTTGCTCTCACTTACTGTAAGATATCTTGGAATATGTGTAGATTCCAAAAAAATTATTTCGGAACAGAATATGGAATACTGGAAACACAATTACAAATTTATAACGTGGAGGCAGGAGAAATGGACTTGAAATGGAAATGAACCAATACATCAAAATGTCCTTTTTTTAATAGCACAAATTACAACCAGGTGGTGTTGGTGAATACCAACAATACACCAATGTATATCAATATCTCATGTACCCTATCAATTGAAGATTAATGTTTGTTGGATAATTTTACTAATGGTGCATAACAGTGAAGAGATAAGAGAATACACATCATAAATTGATTTGATCATTTACTGTAGTTCTAATGAGAAAGCCCTTCAGCTTGATACACAGACCAAAGAGTAATGACTAGCAAATGTGAGAATGTATAGTCTTGTAACAAGTGGCATTCTATTACTGTATTTGAATATAATTATGGCACTTTTAAGCTGAACCAATGGCAAAGATGTTCCTGCAAGCAAAGAGGTAAATCTTTTGGATGGCCACAAAAGGGGGGTTTCAAAACCTCAGTCCTTTTAAGTTCCAGTGAACATATTCATCCATTAATGCAATTCAATTTAGGGACTATAACTTGGTGATATAGAGTTTGTTTAATTGCATGCAGGGAATGCAACTTGTGCATCTCTACACAGCAGGTGAGCCACAAGCAACCAATGAAATACTGTAAATTCACTGAGTTTACTGCAAACACTTTCTCTTTATTGGGTTTCTAGGCTTGTTAGAAGACAAACCTCAGCCAAGATTCCTCTGAACCACCTAGATACATTTCATTTGGTTATACTGTAGGCGGTACACGTACAGCTGTTTGGTTGTAGTTGCAAAACTTCAAGAGCAAAAAAGAAGAAATGTATAGTCGACACAGGGCGACACCTCTGATCTTATGCATGATAACACTGTTTCATTTCGAGGTTTGAGATGTTCTTAATTGACTTTACAATAGTGTTTACTTAACAACCTCCAGCAACCGTCTTGAAAAGTACAATTGGTTCAAAATGAAATTGACTATTTAAAACATATCTAATTTACAGTAGCTCTGCTCTAGAGTGTGCTTAACTGTAGAAACAATGCAGTACACCAAAGATACTTTGCGAGGAGTAGACATCGACAGAGTGGTCACCGCGTTACAGCTGATTTCCTCTTGGGAGTTAAGCCTCTCTGGCATCATGAAAGCATATGTAACATTGGTAGCTATGCCAAGTAGCTGAGGAAAAAAAAGACAGCAACGCAAAGTAAGAAACACAGAATGCCTATTTCCTGACCTGCTCACTGTTCCTGTACTGATAATTCTGCCTGCTATTAACACCATTAGAGTGTGATCATTAGCCAGTGCCTTTTCCCAAACAAACATGCAAAAATAAATAGTAGCACTGTTAATGAAATAACTATTAGTAGTAGTAGTATTATTAGTAGCAATAGTATTATTATTATTACAGTTCTGGTTTTATAAATAATAACAGATTTAGAGCCAGACAGAAACCACAGGCACAATTTTGGCAAGACATTCTAAATTCTGCAGAAAATCGCTTTGCTTGAGGGCCTCACACAAAAGGAGTGTATGAGAAACGACTCACAGCAAAATTATAGGTGACCACGGAACACCATTATAATACACCCCTGCTGCATCTTCAAACCAGAAATAATTTCTTATTGCCGGTTATGTATTAATCTGCTTGACATAAACCATTCTGTTGCAAAATAGGAATAGTGATAAACTGGTTTAAGTACACATACCATTGCTATTAATAGACAGAAATGTGTAAAATAACATAAAGGTAATTAAAATTTACAGACAAGATTTATTATTATTATTATTATTATTATTATTATTATTATTATTATTATTATTATTATTATTATTATTTTTATTATCATCATCTGTACTATCAATTAAACTTTAAATTAAGTTCAAAAAAGACTATTCACCAGCTCAAAATGTTTCTGTCATTATATATATATATATATATATATATATATATATATATATATATACACATATATATACACACACACACACACACACACACACACACATAATCTTCCTTAGGCAATTGTGCTATATGCAAATCCTGTAACAGCTTAGATATTCTTGAAATTATAATCATTTTCATTCTATCCTTCCAGCTTTTTGTTAGTTTCTTTCTTATTTCAAGATTTAATATAATCTCTGTCAGGCAGCTGCCAAGTCTTTTCCCTTAGTGAATACAGATATTCAATTAGCAGCAATAGCTTACAGACTTTGAGAGATTTTTTTTCTTCTTTTTTTTGTTGGAGAGGCTAATAGCTTTGAATGTGTGCAATCTACATTTTGGTTTTTAAGAATAGAAGGTGAACACAAATATCCAGTAACAAAATCAACACAAAATTACAGAAAATAAAACACAGTACTACTGAAAATGTTCAAATTCAACTTGAGGCATGTTCATTTCTATTCGCCCTGCTTTAGTAATTGACTGTATTAGGTTTTTTTAAGTGGATATATTAAATAATGAACTGGATTTGTGGAACAGCACACTGCTGTCCACTCTATTACAGGCTGGGTTTTATAAGGTACAAAGAATGGTGCAATAATTTGCTTTAGGAAGGAACCACATGCTTCAGCAATATTTGTGTATACTTTTTCGTTTTCACAAAGGTCGGGCATAACGTTGATAAATTGATACTGATACAGAAAATAATTCAAAGACTGTCTGGTAGGAATACCCAAATTATTAAAACAGGCAGTCCCCTGGTGGGAGGGCACCCTGTGGGATGCATTACCAATAACAGATTAAATATGAATGAAACCTGCTCTGACCAGCTGAGAAAGCAAGCAGGCTGTTAAATCAGTCAGGTGTATTTATGGTGACCTTTGTACAGGCTATATTCAAACAAGCAAAAGTAACTTCACTATGGTGTTTGTATGATTCAATTCAATATATTTTTACCAACATCTCTGGACAGTAATTCAATACAGTAATTGCTGCATTATGGTTTGGGTAAAACTAGACTTGCTTGATCTGAATTTAAAAATGCTGTGTAAAAGGACAGATTGCGCAGATCGAGATTCAACCTGGATCAGACTCGATCTCGGATTTAATCCTGGATTGATATTTTTTTCCGTTGCACAGATTGAGATTCAAATTCAGTCCTAGATTACATTCCAATCCTGGTAGTAGGTGGATTGAGTCTGGATTCTTGTGAAGATGATCGGTTATTTTGGATGGTTAGATATCATGTTTGTGATCGTAGCAATCCTTTTATTGAATAGTGACGAAAGTGTTATACAAAGATTCAGAATGAGAAAAGAAAGCATAACGGAGCTGGTTAATATATTAAAAAGACACAGAGACAAAAAAGACTCTTCATTCACTCATTAAACTGCTACTTGAGATTTCATGCCACTCGGTCGTTTCAGAGAGTAATAGCACCTGTTTCATGTCGATGCGTCATCTAGTAAATCACAGGATCACTTAAGTTACGTGAGCAAAATATTCATTTTCCAATGGGAGAACAAGTTACGAGCCATTGTATACAGCAGCTGCTAACACCGTTTTTCACCAATTAAACTGGGGTAAAATAACCAATAACTATTTTACCAATACACATGAATTTGAGCTATATTTGCAGTAGCGAATTATTGGGGAGGTAGATACTGGTTTTTATTTTATATAAACATGTTCACCAGTAGGCCCTATTAGATTTAGATTTTTTTTAAAAAAAAGATATCATGTAAGATAAAATAGTTACAAGTGTACTGTATTTATTATTCTGTACAAGTTTATGTACAGTTACTACTGCTTATTCCTCTCCCTTTTCAAAGCAGCTATCTGGTATGCAGCTTCAGCTTTTTCTTCTTTCAATGAGTAGATGTGCATTTTCTATGTGTACTCTTTACGAGCCATCTCCAGAAGGACGGGGCCAGGGTCAGCTGATTCTCCCCTTTCTTACAGGTGGCGAAGTGACAGTGGGCGGGCCTTGATCTGTGGGAGTGAACTAGTGACTGAGCTACAGACAGCGGCATCAGGGGCCAGGCCAGTATCAAATCAGTCAACTACTTAGTTGACTGATTTGATACTGGTGCCCTAAGGAAATGTTTTGTAAATAAATATATGTTCTAGTAGTTAATTAAGTTCTTGATTATTATTCTTATTCATAACACAAACATAAATTAGTTAATCAGCACAAAGACTTGCTATCAAGGTAAGTAACGTTTGGTTATCATTTTTTTTATTCTCTATATAACAATATCTTTATAGTTATCAAAAATTTGATAAAAGGTTTTTCTCAAAGGAAGAAAACGCACAGGTTTTAGTAGTTGCCATGGTTATGCTCTGATTACCATTTCACGAGACGGTGTTTCGTAATCAACTAGCGTCACAGACAACGTGAATCCAGGATTAACGGGTGAATTTTATATTCAATCTTGGGTCCGCAGATCCACCACCAGTCTTGATCTCGCAACAGAAATGAATCCAGGGTCCAATCTTGGATTAGTCAATCCTAGATTGGGTCAAATCTTGATCTCGATGTGCGCAATCCACCCTAAGCCTAAGGCTTCAGTATTTGTGTGCTCAATAAACATGTTGCATGAAACACTTCCATTGTATTGCATTTTCACTATACTTGCTTCTACCAAAGACTCCCAGATGCCCTTGCAGTCTTTTCATACTCATTAAGAGCCCTGAGTGGAATACAATGGGATACAGCACTACACTGTAGAGTCCAGTGAGCCATATATGGCTCAAGAGCCATTCGTGGTGAGCACTAGTCTAGTCTATGTCTGGACCATCAGAAATGTTAATATTAACAAAGCTGAATGCTCTAAAGCTCGGTCTGTGTCACGGCAAAAGACAACAGGCCATTGAAATGTTAAAAGGTGGCATGACTTTCAATGAAGTGGTGCAATTTTTTAGGCAGAATATTACACAAATGTTTATCCAGAGTTGCACAAGGTCAAACATTCACGATACTCACCGTTAATCTGTTGTTAAAGGGGGGCAAACAGTGCAGTTCTCAAAAATAATATTATATACTATATATAACATATCCATAATGTTTATCACACAATATAATTATCTGGTGTGTTGATTTTTATGATTGATACAGTATATCAAAATGACGAACGTTACCATATTTCCTCAGTCGATTTGTATGATATGTACAACCATTCTTGACTCTAAGTTCTGTTTCTCTCACGTGACATCATAAATTCTCTCCATAGCTGTCATATGATAACAGGGTATAGGCTGGGTAGGAACTGATGACCAGTCACTCCCAAGCAAACATCATAACCACTCTACAAAATAGCAGTTATAGAGATTTTAAAGTCATACATTTGCAGATCCTAATCCATAACAACAGTTTATCCCACATCACAGTCTATTAAAAATATATATTTTAAAAACAACATACAATTATTTATACATTGTACCAATCTACTTTTTCCCTAAACAAAACAAACCAATATTTGTGATTTTCAAGAAGTATACAGCTATGGCCAAAGGTTTTGCATCACCCTATAGAATTGACAAATTTTGCTTTGTAAAGTCGAATGAAACCTGCTGAATAATGTTACTTTAACATATTGAATTACATAGAGCTTTGCAGGTTTCCATATACAGTTCTTAACAAAAAACTGACACTGACTGACAACTGAAAATGTGACTTTTTGAAATCTAACATGAAATACTGTACTACTATTATGCAGCTCCCACCTCCACCGCAAGAGGGAGAAATATAATTACATATTCATTCTGATTACTGTTGCTCCCATCACCTCCCAATGATCAACTCCTGCCTAAGCCTGCATCAGCTAAGGCTGCCGAGCCTGCATCGCCTGGGGAGGCCTGCTCGCCGTGGCTTGGGGAGGCATGCTCCCCATCACCTGGGGATGCTTGTTCGCCATCGCCCGGAGGAGGTGGCCTTTAAAGCCATGTGTGCTGCGCACAAGGGGAGATATGTGGCGGGGTGTCCCGCCCCTGTGCGTATTTTTGTGTTATGTTGTATGTGGTGTGTTATTGTTGGTGTATACAGTATATATATATATTGGGGCACGGGGCATAAATTGTCTATGTATGAGTGTTGTAAAAATGTATATTTGTATTTAGGCACGGGGATTGCACAATCACTTCACATGCAGATAAAATCTGTATAAATATGTGAGCACATGGATTGCACAAATGAGTTCACTTACTGGGATTCCAGTGAATGATTAATTAGTAATTGAATTCCGGCACAGCTGTATATATAGATGCATGAATCACTCACTGTGGGTTAGTGTGTTCGGTGAGGACAGAACGAGAGTCTGGAGGAGAATTAAAGAGAAAAACAATTACTACGCATGCTAGTTTTAGACCAGCACGATACATGTTTAGTGTTCGCTGTGTTTTGTTTCTTTTGGCCAACATGCCGTTTTGTTTTGTCTTTGTTTAAATCTTTTATTTTACAATAAACTGGCACAACAGCGCAATTCACTCACCACTCTGTGTCCTGCATTTCCTGGCCTGACATCACCACCAGCCAGCCTGTTCACACCGCCTCTTTAATATAACACTCATATTCAACATGTGCACTCTGCACTGTATGAGTGACATTCCCATTAAGCCAATCACAGCTCACAGAGGTAGTAAAATAGTAAATCAGTAGCCAAAATGTAGTTGGAGATGTCACGGAAGCGAAAGGTGGAGGCGGAACACAGAAGATTCCAAAATCGTTAGCCAGATGATTATTTGTTCAATTAATAATTTTGATGGCAAAGCAATATAATATGTCTTATTTGCAGTGCAACGGTTTCAGTTATGAAAGATTATAACATACATCACTATAACACGCTGCACAAAGCAATGAATTTTGAGTTTAATGGAAATGAAAGAAGCTATGGAGTCTCAACGAAAGGTTTTTCTGAAAATGAGAAGAAAAAATTAAAGTGCTGTGGATGCCATGAACAACACAACCATAGGAAAGGACTTTTAACTTCAAGAAGCCATGGAAAGTGTAGAATTACCTTGGAAGAAACTAACTGGGATTACAACAGAGGGTGCACCATGTATGACTGGACAAAAGAGTGGACTGAGAGTGGACAAAAGAGTGAAAAAAATAAAGAAAGAAATGCAGAAGTACCAGTTTTCTTACACTGGATTCTGCATCAACAGGCATTATGTGGAAAACATGTAATGAACATTGTTATCAAGTGTGTGAGAAAAGAAGTCAGTGTCCTGACAGAAGTCATAGAAAGGTATATTTCAAAGTGGTACTGTTTTCTATTTTGCATTTTCACAGCTTGTCAGTATTTTTTTTTTTCAGTGTTGTTAAAAACGTTATATTTTGGAATATAAGTTTGGAATATTGAGACTTATCATTATATACTCTGACATTTTTTTTAATTTTTTTTTTTTTTTTACTGTTTTTATACTCTTGTATTTCCTCCATTTATATTACATTTGTGATATTGATTTTTTTTTGGTCAGTGTTCTAGGAAAGCTGCTTCTAGTTATATCTGCCTATTTATGTACTATAAAATTTCACGTTAGTGAATCAAACAAACAAATCTGTTGATTTGATTCACTAAACTATGAATCAAACAAATCGAGTCTTTAAAAAGAATCAAATTGCACATCACTAGTTTTCAGGACATAAAAAGAGGTTTAAATAGTGTGCCCATCAGTGGTTAAAGCCCGGTTTCCATACACACTAATAAATGATCACTTTAATGTGCACACTAAAATTAATGTCCTTTATTAAATACCATGTGAATACAGCTCATCTCAGTATTTTAAGCTAGATGCTCACTTAAATACATCAGCATGCATTACAATAAAAATCACATACTCACTCTGATTACCATAGTGTGAAGCACTAAATTTAGTCAGCACCATAATATGCCAAGTATAGCACATGATAATGAATAAAATTGCAATAGTAAATACGGAAATCATGAACGTGCACACTAATTGCAATGTATATTCAAAACTTTTTGTACCTGTGTTTTCAATTAACTTTATTTTGGGATTTAACAAAAAAAAAATGTTATTCAAAAATATCATCAGTCAACTCTCCCGCCTTGATGTGTTGTTTATATTAAAATCTGTATTTTACTTTGCACTGCCTTTTCTTGCCAGGAAAAAAAAAATCTATCAACTACATCTGTAGGAATGTTTTTTTTAAACTATGAAGCCAGCAGTGATTAAATTCATTATCTAGTTCAACGAAAGGTTAAATACAAAACTATTTAAAAATCTAACAAATAGCATGCATATGCATGCTTAATTCAAAAGAACATCTGAAGCAATTATTTATATATATATATATATATATATATATATATATATATATATATATATATATATATATATATTATATTTATTGGGGGGGGGGGGCTTTGGCAAAACGTGATAAAAAAAAAAAGTTAAAATATTGTGTTTTTTTTTTCCTGAGAAGATATTTTATTGAGAACATATGCTGTGGTTAAAGAAAACACCAGACTGGTAGTGTAGTGTGTTGCTGCTAAGAAAATGCCATTAGTTTGTGGTGGTACTGGGGTTGGTGCTTGACTTGCTCCTAATTACCTCCTGGAGGAAGAAGAAAATGTCAGAGGCTGCCAAGATCAATTGAAAAACTGTATGTGAACTAAGAGTCTGTGAATTTGTAGGTGAGATTTGCAAATCTGCCGCCACTAAACTGACAGCTCTTTTTACTTTTGGTGTGAATGGAAAAGGGTTAAAACAATGGAATCCGTTTTTATTTACTACATTTCATTAATGTTATTTGGTTTCCAGTTCTTGTTTTGTTTTTTTCTGTTTTTAATACATCATTGAGAAATGTTTACAAAAACATTTCTGCTCAGCAAGGTTCATAGCCGCAGGCATCACTGCTGAAGATCATTTCTAGTTGTGAGATAATGAACCAGGGCAGCTAAGTATGGTCTTCAATATTCAATTTTCCATTATCACAATCCTACAGCTCCTGCTTACTAGCAGAATAGATTGCTGAGAGGTGCGGGGGAGCTGGGAGAGTTCTAAAATTATTGATTTAGCTCTAAATATTGTAGTTTCTTTTGAGCCCTAGTTGAACATTTCCAGTTTTCGAACAAACATGAATCTGTTCATGTAGGTGAGTACCGTATTCCTTCAAATTTAAGACGCCCTCGAATTTAAGACGCAGCCCAAATTTACCACCCTCAATTTGAGGAAAAAATAAAACATCAAATATGCATTTACAAAGATAGAACCTCAATTACGCTATTTTATTCTTCAAAACTGACACTAAACAGTGTTGTTGTAGATTAACCATGGAGTTCGTTTATTGTGCTGTGCACTTGATAATATTTAAGATGGTGTCTCTGTCGTGCACATACCACCACTCACTTACAGCATCATACATCCTGGCAACAGCAAGCATGACACAACACTCTGCGGCATCAGACAACATGTAACCCAGTAACCACAACGACACTGTTTATCAGAAATGCTGAAATTGTAAACGTTTCTCTTGGTATACCTCTGGAAGCTTGGTTTGTTTTTTTCTCAGCAGTGTCACGTTGTGTATTCATGCTGACGCCTTTGTTATCTTTTCTTGGCAGTCAGTCACGTTGCTGTTTGTGTACTCGGGTAGTCATGTCTTTTGTTGGTGGTTTTAATACATGCATCACTATACTGTACTGAATTTAAGACGCAGGCTATTTTTGTGAAGCCAAAAAAGGTTAAAAAAGCGTGTCTTAAATTCGAAGCAGCATGGTAATACATTAAACTGTTCTAATTCAATTACATTATCTTCCAGTTCATTGCATCTGCTTTTAAATGAAAGCTAAAAAAAAATTACTCTGCAGGTAACAAAACATTAATGTGTTCGGTGATTTGTATAACAGTTTTCAACATGTGATCTGTCTTCATTATTCTGTTTTTCACAGACAACCTTGAGGAAGGGGTCTACTTATTAAAAGGGAATTCCATTGCATTCTTCTCTCAATTGCTTTTCAAACGGTGGCAAACAACTTAACTTTTTGGTACTCAATATTTAAGATTTATACAGTGTTAGTATGCACAGGTATGAGCTTGTCAATTATAGTTATGTGTTGGGAGTTACATATACATTGTGCTGAAAAAAGAGCATACAAATTAATATTGATAAAATATTATTTTTAAATTGGAAACTATGTTGTGTTTCTGAAAGGAGATTCCACCCTATAACCACATACGTAATCAAACTGCTCCTATAAGTAGCCCTATCACCCACGCCTCCTTGTCGTTTCTTTGTTTGGTTTTGTATCCCCGCAGGTCGTATTGGTGGTGTCTCTTACCTTTGCATTATGGACTCGACTCTCCATGGCACACTGCAATTTCATTCAGCTGCATTCCTTCATTACTGCATTTCTGAATTTCCTGACGTTCCATTGACTCTCACATTTACTCTAAATCATACACATCAAATTACATCGCAGTAGCAGAGAGGAAACAATACGCTTCTTCAATATGACCAGATATGACATGTACTGCATCTGAGACTGGGTCTCGTGAACACAATCCCTACACTGCATAGTGCTGGGCGTGCTCTTACAAAAAACAGCCTCCAAAATTGCAAATGCAGACCAGCTCTAAGACTTTCCGTGACAGAAAAGGGGGGGCTCTCTGGCCCTGTGACAGGAAGCGAAAGGATCGGAGCTGCAAATCTCCCTCCCGACCCAAGAGGGCGCTAAGCAGAGGTACTCGCACGCCTGTACCGAGATGGGCCGGCTTGGAGAGAGGGGTAGAAATAGAAGTCGGCCATCTTACTGCAGGGCAGAATGACCATATTAGGGGACAAGATTACTGTGATCAGCTGTGCTGCATTAGACAACTGGCAGGTGTGCTGAGTCGTGCTGATCATGGGGTGAAGTCTCCTAGTATATAAGGGCTGTCATTTTGTAAGTGCGGGGCCTTTGAGGTAACACTGAATCTGTGTTGCTGAGCCGTGTGTTTGTTTTTTTATTGTCAGGACGAGGGTCAGAGTAATCTGTCACACCACGGAGCTGCCGCACTACTGCCAGTACTTTCACCTTGTACATCACACGCCCCGCACAACTGAACTGGACACTTCAGCACCTAAGCACCTGCACTTTCCACCACCCTGAAAGTGCACCAAAGAGCTGAGAGGGACTCGCTCTATTGGGACCTATGATTTATAGTTTTGTTTCTTTGGACTGTGTTCCCCGTCAATAAAGTACGCCCCTCTACCATTGTTGGCATTGTGGTTATTTGCACCTGTACCCGTGACTCTGTGGCGTCTGTTCCACCACCACACTGTTTTCCTTCCTATAATTACTCCAGACATTCCTGTAAGAAAACAAGGCCTAATATTTTCTTAATATCTATTGCGACCTGAGAGTAAAAATTACCAGACACAACAACAATTTCCAAACCACAGTAATCAGGTTTTATTATTAACATATAGGTACAATTATACAGATAAATTCACTACTACTAGAGTTTTTGAATTAGCCGTGATATAGAGTAACAGATAAAATAAAAATACTTAGCTATTTACCTCTGGACAGTTGGGGTGATGTCAGCCACTCTCCTGCATTTTCCAACTGTGAGTGAGTTTAACATTGTAACAATACATAAACCCACAAACATCACCCCAACCCACAAGAGATACATTCTACAACCCCCAACTGCTGCACATTCCTCAGATGAGCTCAAAAGAGAGAGCGAGAGAGACTGTTAAGATCCTTTATTAAACATTCCAATTAAAATCCATTAAAATTCAATAAAGGTAAAACACAACAAAATTAAGATTCCTACTGCCTCATCAGTATTAAAAAAAAAATCCTAAAATACATCATGTTCTCCTTGAAAACAGATTTTAAACAAATAAATGGATCATAAAAAATCAATAAAAAATAGTGTTTTCTTTCTGTTCAAAACAGACTAAATCCAAAATTAACCCTTTGCGGTCCATTTATTAATTCTGCGTCAGGCTCGCCAGGTCCAATTTATTTTCACACACGCAGTTAATTTTAGACGCGCTGTTTAAAAGTATTTTTTTCCACAGTCCAATGGGTTTAAATGGCCCTGCATATCAACAAAGCACTCACTAGGGATCTCCAGCCCCGTCCCACCCTTTCGTTTGCTATCGCTTTCACATATGCTACCAAATAAAAAATAATAATAATAATAGTCGTACATACCGATCAATCGTCTCCTGATGACTCGTTTTATCACCAAACTCCTCAATAATGCAATCCAAGTCATTATTTTATTGCTATAACATCTCAAAAAAACTCTGCAAATGTCCGTGATAGTCTCTGTGCGCTGATACTGTAACTCCCAGCTTGTTTCCATATGACCGCCCCATCTGATGCAAGGGCTAGTATGACTATTCATGAGATACGCCTTTTTTTTTTTTTTTATCGGCTTGTCTCGGCTCCTTTCATTCCCACTCGGCCATTGAATGGTTTTCTCGGCTTTTTCGTTGAAAAACGATTTTTTGCGTTTTTGCGTTTTAAAATGATGTCGGACAGGGTCCGACAAAGGACCTGATGGGAATAATTGCAATGTCGGACCCAGTCCGACAAAGGACCGCAAAGGGTTAATAAAAACACTATAAAACAATAAAAAATCAAATTAAAACTCCCCCTCCTCACTCACAGCACACAAGGTGTCTCCCACACACCGCCTCTCCTGGAAGTCCTCCAGGTTATTATTATTGAGTTAAAAAAATTAAAAATCCTCTCTTATCCGGCTGACCACCAACACCCTGAACTGCACCACAACATCAGTCAGCCCGGCCCCAGAGATACTGATCTTTCTGGATTTTAAAATGGCCAATTTTGCCTGACCCATTATAAAATTAATTAACACACACCTGTTTCTCTTTTTAAAACTGTAGGGAACCCCAAAGATAAACAGCTCTTTAGTGAACTCCTCGCCTAGGCCCTGCAGGAGCTCCTGTAGAAGATGGAAGAGTGGTCCTAGCCTGACACACCCGCTGTACATGTGGAACACTGTCTTCTCTGCAGAGCAGAAACAGCACTCTGAGCTATTACTAGAATCAACTCTGTGGGGAGGAACGTGCCGGTGGACACAATACAGTGCAGGATCCTCCACTGCAGGTCCCCCGCTCTCTTGGTGAGGGGCATTCTCCCTGTCTGAGTGTGTCTCCTGCAGTAGCGCTACCACCGCCTGCTTCTGCTCTAAAAACTCACACAGCTGTGCTCTTTTAAAAGACCGTCTGCAGCCATTCACGTTAAAAGAAATAAAAACGCACTTTTCCATAGTGGCTAAAAAAAATAAAACTAACAGAGTAAAACAAGCAACAATAAAAAAAATTGTAAAATAAGTATCCATTTTAAAATTAATGGTTTAGCAACATTAGCAATCTTTTTCTTAATTAATTGAACATATTTTTTTGCTGGTCAAATTCCTCTAATGTTGCCTTTCATGTGACGATGTGTGCTGAGTGGAGGAATAATCTCAAATCTGAGAAGTTTTCCATTTCAACCCCTTTTTTCCCTTTTGTATTCTCCATGAACTTTAAATTGTTTAAATTGTTCAAGGGTCTAAACTTTTTCCCCCCTGTTAACGGGTTGGCTATCGGGGATGTCAGAGATAAGCGTGGAGTCAGAGAGCTCCCCCTCCATTTCCTCTGCTCCGTCCTCGATGTCTGCTCCGCCGTCCACAGCTGCCATCTCCTCCGTGGCTCTCTCCACCTCCACAGCACCACTCTCCTCTTCTCCTCCCAGCACAGCCACAGCCGTCACTGCGGCCTCTGCCTCTGCTTGCTGGGGTTCTGTGACAGGCTAGCTCTAGTGATGACGTCAGACCAGAAAGGAGTACACAGACAGACAGTAGTTGGTAGTGAATCTGAGACGCTGCTGCGCTCAGTGTTTTATTAACACACAGAAAATAAAAAGGTTGAACCAAACAGAAGACAGGACACGACACTTTACGCCAAAATGAAGAGACAAACAAAACGGACTAACACTTAAAAAAACGATGGACTAACAGACAAACAAACACGGTGAGTAAAAATAAACAAACAAGTATTGTGCTGGTCCTACCAGTACGCAATAGCAATTGTTAATCTTTAACTTTATTTCTCCTCCTCCTCCTCCTCCTCCTCCTCTCCCGTTCACTACTCACTGAACACCCAACCCCAAGTGAGTGCTTTGTGAATCTATATATACTGTTGTGCCGGGATTCAATTACTAATTAATTATTCACTTGACTCCCAGCACGTGAACTAATTCTGTGCAACCCCGTGCTCACATATTAAATACTTTAAATGCATGTGAAGTGAAGTGCAATCCCTGTGCCTAAATACAATTATACATTTTAAACACTCGTGCTCATTACCCACATTATATCCCGTGTACCAACTACAATACACCAGCATTAACACACTACATACAACACAAAACACAAAAATACACACAGGGACGGGACACATTGCCACAGGTTCAGAGAGAGAAGAGCTCTGCTGCTCCCTCCTCCCTCCATGTCAGGAGGGACAGACACCCTGCCTGAGACTGCAGGCTTCCCTTCAGCACAGACTCTGGGCTCTGCTCCGTTCCCCATTCACAGTTAGGCAGATCTGCAGCTTCTTTATTTTTTCCTTATTTTTTTTTATTTTTTTTTTAGTTACCATCACAAATGACGCATTGTTTTCAGTACCTTCATTTTGTGATAGACCGTGGCTGAGTCTCTTCAGCCTCGGCTGTGGTGTTGGCAGCTCCATCCCATTCGGTGGTTCCCTGGTCTCTGCAGACTCTGGCTGCCGCTGCGACGGGGGGAGCTGACTCATCCTCCCGCTCACCCCCAACATCCCCAGCCTCCTCCCTGCCATCAGTACCCTGCTTCTGCCTTGCCTCATTTCTATTTTTTCTCGGGCAGGCTCTCCTTTGGTGTCCCTGTTCCCCACAGTTAAAGCACCCACATTGTGTCTGAGCTAACAAATACAACGCAACCCGTACCCTCTACACTGAAGCTCCAAGCGACATCAATCACCTGCCCCGGGTTATTCAGCAGTAAAAAAGCATGTCTCTGAAAAGACAGGACATGTTTTACATTAGTATTTTTACATCCTAATGGAATATTTTTAATTGGGGACACCAGTTTGCCATATCGGGCAAGTTCATTCTCCAAGGTCTCATTTTTTAAAAACGGAGCACGTTAGACATAATTACCTTGGTTACTAAGAGGGACACTTGAACAAAATCTCCTTTGACTGAAAAACCTTCCTCCACTAGTTGATTGACCAGCGACACCTCTTTTAAAAAGATGACAAGAGATACCTCTCTTACTGCCAGCAGGCACTCCTCCACCGACACGCCGGTATCTAGCAAGCAGCTGACCCCTCCAGAGTGCGATGCCTTAACGGGATATACACACACACACACACAACGCTACTCAGTAAACAGTAAAATGCAAACAAAAACAACGAAACAAAGATATATAAACAAACTAAACGATTAACAAATACTTATAGAAAATTGCAAAAAATACTAGCAAAAAAAAAACACTCTCCTACCGCACCAGCATTCAAACGCTACCGCTTCTCTGCAAGCTCTTCTCACAGTCCCACAATCCTCACAATCCTCCGAGAGAGAGAGAGAGAGAGAAAGAGAGAGAGAGAGAGAGAGAGAGAGGGAGAGAGGGCATCACACAAACTGGGATGGAAGTCCCAGTTTGCATAGTCCCTATTGCACAGCACTTTAACCAAAAATACCAGACATTACATTCCTTTGGAATTGGCACTGCCACTTCAGCCGCTTCGAGGAACATTTCTCTACATTTGATAAAGACATTGGGGCATACAAACTTTATATCACTGAAGAAAGGAAATTAGCAAAACTGACTCAGACATTGAAGTAGCACAAAAAACTTTTTCCTTCCCTGAGTGCTGGGTGGTTTAATTCTGCAAAGTGAAAGAGTTTGAGGTGGGCCTGTCCCGGGGAAAGTGGTCTCAGTCCACTTGTCCTGCCCACTGGCAAGTTATGTTTGGCCTTTTATTTGCAATTTTTTTTTTTTTTAGGTAGTTCGGCCAACAAAAAGGGGCGGCTGTCGAGCTCCAGCGGACAGGCCCGGATCAAACCATGTTCATTCTAAGCGGGTCTGTAGTTGGGGGGGAGAAGGTGGACTGAGTACCACTTGTCTTGCCTGCCGGCAGATAGGTTTGGCATTTTCTTAGCATTTTTTTTTTCTTTTTAGGTAGATGGCTAGTGATCAGACCCTAAATGAAAAAATACATGTGGTCCAGTGGTTAACGAAAAGTGCTTGTAACCAGGAGGTCCCCGGTTCAAATCCCACCTCAGCCACTGACTCATTGTGTGACCCTGAGCAAGTCACTTCACCTCCTTGTGCTCCGTCTTTCGGGTGAAATGTACACTACCGGTCAAAAGTTTTAGAACACCCCCATTTTTCCAGTTTTTATTGAAATTTAAGCAGTTCAAGTCCAGTGAATAACCTGAAATGGTACAAAGGTAAGCGGTAAACTGCCAGAGGTTAAAAAAAAAAGTTTAGGTTACCAAAAACTGAAAAATAATGTACATTTCAGAGTTATACAAAAAGGCCTTTTTCAGGGAACAAGTAATGGGTTATCAACTTACAGCTGTTCTGCAGCAATGGAAGTAAATTAAGCCTTGAAAGTTGATGCTAACAATTCCTACAGGTGTCCCGACCTTTGTTGATTACTTACAAACCCTCTGTCTGTATAAAAGCAGTGTTGGAACAGACTGTGTTACTACACCCTCTTAAGCATTATTTGGACAGTATTGTACTGCAGGAAGTAGTATATTGCTATCATAATGGCGAGAAAAAGGCAATTAACAAAGGAAGACAGACAGACCATTATAACCCTTAAAAGTGTAGGTCTTTCCTTTAGAGAAATTGCAAAGAAAGCCAAGGTGTCAGTGAGTACAGTTTCCTACACCATCAAAAGGCACTTGGAAACTGGAGGAAACTCTGACAGGAAGAGGTCTGGCAGACCCAAAGCCACAACAGAATCAGAAGACAAGTTTCTGAGAGTCAACAGCTTGCGTGATAGGCGGCTCACAGGACAACAGCTTCAAGCACAGCTTAACACTGGTCGAAGTAAGCAAGTCTCAGTTTCAACTGTGAAGAGAAGACTTCGAGCTGCAGGTTTGACAGGTCGAGTGGCAGTAAGAAAGCCATTGCTGAGATGGCAAAATAAGAAAAAGAGGCTCGCCTGGGCCATGAAGCACCGCCAGTGGACTACTGAAGACTGGAAGGAGGTCTTATGGACCGATGAATCAAAATTTGAAATCTTCGGTTCATCACGCAGGGTTTTTGTACGCCATCGAGTAGGCGAAAGGATGGTTCCTCGGTGTGTGACACCAACTGTCAAACATGGAGGAGGAAGCGTGATGGTCTGGGGCTCTTTTGCTGGATCCAGAGTCGGCGACTTGCACAGAGTGAGTGGCACCCTGAACCAAAACGGCTACCACAGCATTTTGCAGCGCCATGCAGTACCCTCTGGTATACGCCTAGTTGGCCAGGGGTTCATCCTACAGCAAGATAATGACCCAAAACATACCTCTAGGCTATGTCAGAACTACCTTAGAAGAAAAGAACAAGACGGTAGGCTTCAAATCATGGAATGGCCAGCACAGTCTCCAGACTTAAACCCCATTGAGCTGGTTTGGGATGAACTGGACAGAAGGGTGAAAGCAAAGCAACCTACAAGTGCAACACATTTGTGGGAACTTCTGCAACAGTGTTGGGAAGAACTTTCCGAACAATATTTGATTTCCATTGTAGAAAGAATGCCACGAGTGTGTTCGGCTGTTATGTCTGCAAAAGGTGGCTACTTTGATGAGTCAAAAATTTAAATTAAATTTTGTTAAACAAAACGATTCCATGATTTCTTTTTTATCTCCAATTGTTTATTTGTTCTATGCTTTAATTTCAGAGTACATTGAGACATTAAACTGCGTAAATTTCAATAAAAACTGGAAAAATGGAGGTGTTCTAAAACTTTTGACCGGTAGTGTAGTTGTAAGTGACTCTGCAGCTGATGCATAGTTCACACACCCTAGTCTCTGTAAGTCGCCTTGGATAAAGGCGTCTGCTAAATAAACAAATAATAATAATAATAATAATAATAAAGTTTTCCTCTATTCTACAAGTGACATTTATTCTAATTATGAGTGGCGCGATTATTTTTGTAATACAGGGTAATCTAGGCAGCCTCAACCTTTCGGGGGAAGGTGGCCACTTGTCCTACCACCAGCATTAGGCCTGGTATTTTATTTGCAGTTTGTTTCATTTTTAGGTAGTCATAAAGGTGGCCTTGTCCTTTTGGGGGAAGGTGGCCTAGAGTGCCACTTGCCCGGAACGCTGGCATTAGCTGTCATCAATCAATAGCCATCACATCAAAATATCTATTGATTTTATTTGCTCTTATCTTCAAAGTAAAATTAAATATAAGAGCCAATAAAAAAATGTAAAATGTGATGCACAGAAATTGTGTTTTTGAAATTAAATGGACTATGAGCTACTGTTCTTTCCTCTTTTATACAGAACTTTGAAATTATGATCATGTCAATTAAAGTGTAAAAAAAGGGTAACTGGAGTTAAATGGGCACACTTATATGTGTTGTACAAATCTAGTTGCTACTGATTTGATTGTTTTACCTCAGTGAATAAGTAGGCTAAAAGAACTCAAAGTATTTTTTTTTCTTATTGTTGTTTTAAAAGTTAAATTCCACATGCTACTAATGCTAGTTTGACATTTAAGTCCTTGTATTAAGTTGAAGAAATTCCCTTTTCATTACTTTAGAAGTTTGTGATAAATGTTTCCTTTGTTAGAGTTGAGTGCTCATTTTACTAATGTTTTTTTTTTTTTCCTAATGTTTATTATTTGCTATGTATCTGAATACAGTAGGCTAGCACAGGGAACTTTCGATAATTCTTTTGGCAGTTTGAATGCTCATTTAAGGTAATTTACTACTTTTATTAGTTGAATTATTATAAAGATAAATTACTTGGCTTTAATTCTACTTGACTGAGAATGTTGCTGTTGGACTAAAAAACATTGTGTAATGATTATGACCTGTACTTAATTCAGGGACATGACCTTTGCTCCTGTCAAAAAATGATGCATACAGTACTGTACTTGTAATGCAAATAGTATCATTCAAAAATCCATAGACATTGTTTTTGAAATTGAGTTACTAACTATACAGCATCAGATGTGTAACTATTCTCCATTACATTTTGCATCATGAACCAACTAGAGGGAAACTTTTGCAATGGTCTTACTGGGAACAGGGGCTATAAAAAGGTTAGAAAACAGTCTTCCATATTTATTAGAAACACATTACTTTACTTTGTATTTATTATTATTATTATTATTATTATTATTATTATTATTATTATTATTATTATTATTATTATTATTTCTTAGCAGACGCCCTTACCCAGGGCGACTTACAGTTGTATACAAAAAATACATATCAAGAATTACAGTGCAATTAAGAGCAAGATACAAAATACAATGACTTCAGTCCTAATGTCTTTCTTATGTTCTGTATATCGCAGCAATATATATTTCCAACATATTCCTGCTTGTTTTTATAGTTTTATTCACACATCATGGGTCAGAATTCAGCTGGGGAATATAAGTTAGAATAATATTTTCATGCAGAAGCGTTTGCCAGGAGAGCATAGTGAGTGTGCATCATAGTGTATCCATATCATACTGCTTCCTGCAATGCTGCTCACTTTCTGTTTCCACGGAGGCCATTCATTTCAATCAGAGCATCAGCATTGTAGCAGGAAGGAGCATGGTCTGGATACACGAATATGCTGATAAGAAAAGCCCTCTTTCTACTAGCAAATGCCTTTGAGTAAAAGTTGAGAACGTTGAGTTCCAGGAAATTGTAATTTTAAGCCACATTATTTTTTTTATCGTACTTTATGTCTTCCATTGCTCAACAGTTTGATTCATTCCAGGTATTTCTGTGAGCTTCATTATTAGACACTTATTGCATTATTGTTACTCTCCAATCAATCAATCTTTATTTTATATAGTGCCTTTCATAGTGGATCACCATCACAAAGCGCTTTACAATACAGGGCATAGTACAGGAGGCTGTGTGGTCTAGTGGTTAGAGAAAAGGGCTTGTAACCAGGAGGTCCCTGGTTCAAATCCCACCTCAGCCACTGACTCATTGTGTGACCCTGAGCAAGTCACTTAACCTCCTTGTGCTCCGCCTTTCGGGTGAGACGTAATTGTAACTGACTCTGCAGCTGATGCATAGTTCACACACCTCGTCTGCTAAATAAACAAATAATAATAATAATAAATACAAACAGTAAAAAAAATGCAAATACATTATTATTATTATTATTATTATTTATTTCTTAGCAGACGCCCTTATCCAGGGCGACTTACAATTGTAAGCAAATACATTTCAAGTGTTACAGTACAGGTAATACATTAAATAGGATGTGAATTCTAAACATTGTGGATGCATATGTCATACAGAATCATATGAATAAGATGGAGTGAAAAACCTGAAATAGCAATTTAGACAACAGCTAATAAAAGATATCAGTCTTAAAGAGAATTGAAAGCAAAAGAGAACAAATGGGTCTTGAGAGTTGCAGTAGTCGAGGCGAGAGGAGATGAATGTATAACAGAGTATAGCTGCATCCGGGAGGGAAAGGTAGGGATGGACCTTTGAGATGTTTCGGAGGTGGTAGAAGTAGGGTTTGACTACAGAGGAGATTTAAGCATCAAAGGAGAGGTTACTATCCAGAAGTACACCAAGGCTTCTTACAGTGGGGGAAGGCAGCAGCAGACAGTTTCCAAGGTTCAAGGAAGCAATATTGAGATTCTTGAGTTGAGTTTTTGATCCTACTAGTTCAGATTTGTTAGTGTTGAGCTGAAGAAAATTGGCAGACATCCAGGCTTCGATGTCTTGGATGCAAGCTGAGAGCCAGACCATGGCAGAGGGACATCCAGGGTCTAGTTTTAGGTAGAGCTGGGTGTCATCTGCATAGGAGTGAAACATGAGGCTATACTGGCGGATGAGGTGACCCAAGGGAAGCATGTAGATGTTGAAGAGAAGAAGCCAAAGAACAGACCCTTGAAGGACACAAGTGACCGGGTTTGCGTCAGCTCTGCTTCCATCATAGAAAACAGACTGCATGCGTCCAGATAGGTAAGAGGACATCCAGGAGAGACAGGTTCCAGATATCCCAGCATACTTCTGAAGGCGGTCAAGAAGAATGCTATGATCTATGGTATCAAAAGCAGCAGTTAGGTCAAGGAGGACAAGGACAGAAGGCAGCATCAGCATTAAGCAGGAGATCATTTACAAGCCAGAGCAGAGCAGTTTCGGTACTGTGATGCTGCCGGAAGCCAGACTGCAGAAATTCAAGCAGATTGTTCTCTGTGAGATGTTTCATCAGCTGGCTGGCTACAGCCTTTTCACTAAACTCAGATATTGAAGTCATAGCTACAGAAGAATGTAAAAGTACATCACCACTGGATGAGTACTGTTCAGTTTAACCTTAGCAACACTCAATTCTTTATATCTTAGATATAAATGCAATTCCTTAATTTTCCCTGATGCATCTCTTATGCCACTCTTTTTGTGATGGCTCCTGTTGCCCTTCTTCTCTATCCATTTTCAGTGATTCAACATGCTCCGTGGACATATAACCATGACACATTTCCAATGGTATGTACTATTGTGCAGACATGGAAATATAACTAAATAAAATTATGGAAAACAGTAGCTTAAGTGGTTTTCTATTTTTTTAAATACTGTTTGACATCAGTAATACAAGTTCAACATCTATTTGCCATAATATGTCTCTGTGGATTATTAAGTTGTATGAAAGACCTGCAGTGCCTTTTGAATCAGTCTGGTGAATGGTCAGTATCCAAGTGTAATGTGCCTTGAAGTGTTAGCTGGAGAATGGCCAATGGTTTTGAGCAATGGACTCAGCAGGTCTCAAGGGGACAAGAGGAATTCCAGTGCATACATTTTATCTGATTCTCACAGCTTTGCAGTGTTTCCATATCTGGTATAATCAAAGCTGTATAAAGAGCAGACTAGAACTTTTCAAAGTTAAATGAGCCTGTGACATTTTAATACAGTGTTCTGATAGATATAATAAAAAAATGTTATTTTGTCACAACAAAGCCATGATTTACTTAAAATACTTTCAGATCCATCTACATAATAATGCTTCTGTAGGGTAAATACAGACTCCAGACCTCTTCCAAGTTAATAGATTGAAGTCTATTATTTATATTGAAATGTATTTTAATCATGTGGCTAGATACTAGTGTGGTTAGTACATTACAGGTACACTTATTGGTTAGCAGAGTAATTACAGGTCTCTCATCTGTAGTAAAAGAACAAAAACCCCAAAGGAAATAGCTATGCCTGTGTAGCAGTTTACCTAATTAGGAAATAGCCACATTCCACCCGTGGTTGTTGGCAGGGATGGCTTTAACCCCATCCCTGCCAAACTTACATTCGCAAAACTTTATTAAACTTGAAACACTCACACACACAGACTATCTACAAGGCTTCCGGCCCTGCCACAGTCTGGTTATAATATTGCGAAGTAAAAGTAAAGTCATTTACCTTAATGAATATTGATTCAACTGGAGACTGTGGGTTTCTCACATCAAAGATGCCTTTTTACTAGGGCTGTCAATGGGAAGTTTATTTTTTAAAACACTTTCTGATGGTTCACTGGCTAGAAAGAGGGTTCCTTGTCAAAGTGAGTTCCAGTATCACAGAAGTGCATCTAGTCTGCTGTACCACCTGCATGCTAAACATGCTTTCATTTCTCAAAATACACTGTCTAGTAGTTCTTCTGCTACAGACAACAACAATACAACAACAAATGAAACCCATCAGTTTCGACAGAATACTCTTTTACAAATTCAGGATCACTGCAAACCCACGAATCAAGCTAAGTACGATAGTATAACCCAGGGGTGGGCAATTCCAGTCCTGGAGGGCCGGTGTCCCTCCTGGCTTTTGTTCCAACTTTACCCTAAATTACTTAATTAGACCAATAATTGGTAATAATTGGTCCAATTAAGTAATTTAGGGCTAAATTGTAACAAAAGCCAGGAGGGACACCGGACCTCCAGGACCGGAATTGGCTACCCCTGCTGTTGCAGACCGTTTAATATTTTAGCTTTGCTTTATGTCAATAACCAAATTCATTTTAAACTATATGATTTACAATTATGAAGCATATAACTGTTACCCAGTAAATGTTTTGTTTTATTTATGCAACTTCAAATTATTAATAAAAGACCATTTAATTTATTTATTTTTTAAATGGCAATGAAAAACATCAGTTTATGAGTAAAGGAAACTGTAAAGGAACTGATAATTGTAAATGCAGTAAGGTGAGTAATAAACTGACTCCATTGTGATTTAGCAGTTGTTTCAAACAATTTACCAACAAATGCTTGACTGTAAAAAAAATATATAAAACTATGAAGAGGGACTGTGATGGGGTGCCCTGCCCCTAGATATGTGTCCACTGTATTATTATTATTTTTGTTGTTTTTCATGATAATTATCACTGTTTGTTTTGATGTATGGATTGTATTTATTTATGTAGATGGACGATAGCCATCCGTCATTATTACTGTTTGATTCAGCAGCGAGAGGGTTAGCTTCCTCTCCCTGCCTTCTCATGCAGAATGTAGAAGGTAGCTAGGAGTTAATCGACTGTCAATTATGTCATTAACTCCTGGCTACCTGATATATAAGGACTTGCTTCTCCTCTGTTGGGGGATAGTGTTTAGCACTACAGAATGGGAGTAAGAGAAGATACAAGAATCAATACAAATAAATAATTGCTACGCGTGCTGGTTCAAAACCAGCAGGACACTTGTTTTAGTTATTTTCTTGTCTGTCTATTTTGTTTGGCCAATGTGCCATTTTGTTTTGTTCTGTGTTCCCGTTTTGTTAAATCCTTTTTATTTGTGTTCATTTATTAATAAAAGCCCCGCAGTGCCTTTGATACCCCAGTCTGTCTGTCTGTGAGCTGCTTCACCCTGCTCTGACATCACCACTGTGTGTGAGCTGCTGCACCCTGCTCTGACATCACCACTGTGTGTGAGCTGCTTCACCCTGCTCTGACATCACCACTGTGTGTGAGCTGCTTCACCCTGCTCTGACATCACCACTGTATGTGAGCTGCTTCAGCCTGCTCTGACGTCACCACTGTGTGTGTGCTGCTTCACCCTGCTCTGACATCACCACTGTGTGTGAGCTGCTTCACCCTGCTCTGACATCACCACTGTGTGTGAGCTGCTTCAGCCTGCTCTGACGTCACCACTCAAGCCATCTCTGTCACAGGGACCAACAAAAAAGATGCAGAATCCAGAAATAGGAAAAAAAAGGCTTTTATGATGGTTTGTTTTTTGGTTGATAATAATTAAGCTAAGAAATTAACAATAATAATAATAATAATAATAATAATAATAATAATAATAATAATAATAATAATAATAATAATAATAATAATAATAATAAAACTTAAATTAGATAGATGCAGTAATTGTATCAATTAAACATGGGATTAAAACCAAGATTAACTGAGATTAAAAAAACATTTTCAAAATTAATCGCAATATTTATTTATTTTTAATTTGCTTGACAGTCCTACTTTTTACCTTTTGCGTTCTTTGCGCTGGGAGTTTACAGGAATGGAAATCACAGGAACACTTTAGTTTAGTTATGTTATAAATTATAAATAATAGCAACAACAACAAAAAAAACAATGACAAAAGTGTATAACTGTATTGCAAAAACAAAACAACCGCATACAATTGGTGAGACAGACATACAGTATAAAGACAGACAGACAGGCATAGAAAGACAAACAGACAGACTACATCCTTTATAAGCGATTATAAACAATAGCAAAAAAAAATAATGACAAAAGAGTAGAATAATATTATTTCTAATCACATTCTATAATTGTTAATATCATGACTAATAACATGTTTATAATAAGTTATAATGGATCCCTAAACTAAAGTGTTACTGAAATAAATGCCTGTCACAGTTTTACACGCATCAAACAGACGGCCTGTGATCCTTTAGATGTTATTTTCTAGAAAAAGTGCTGCAGCGTTTTACACCGCCTGTTTCTTTTTTGTTGTTTTTGTACTTTAAAGCAATCACATTTCTATTAGATTAGGGTTACCACTGACAGTAACAGGTGTCCTATAAGGGTGAGAACAAGTCCTCCTTTTCACCACCACATTATATTCATGTTGCTCAGTCAACACTAAAGCCTGGTTTTGCTGACCCTGTAATCAAGTGCTGTAGATGGCCTGCCTATTACACTGGCCATGCTTTCCAATAAGTGGGAACCTTTGCCAAACCTTTTTTTTTGTCATTTGCCTACTTGTAAAACCTGTGTTACATCAATGTAAATATGTTATTTTACATCACCAGCACAGCGTAACTTTCTGGGAAGAACAAAGCTATCATATTTTATTTAGCTTTCTATCCAGCTTTTTAAATTGCACAGCATTGTACCAGTAAAGACCAAAAGTAAAGCATCCCTTCTTTTTGGCTCCATTGAATTTACTGGCATTCTACACATCAAATCACATTGGAGCAACAGAGGTGAAACAGCATTCTTCTCCAATGTGATTGGATCTGAAGTCTGTCACTGAAATGAGGAACGGTCCTGTACGCGTGTACCATCTTGTCAGTGCTCGGGCTGGCTAGGATGCGAGTTACCACTTCTGCTGATTGAAGGAGAACTAGCAGCATATTAGAGGACAAATATTGGGATAAAATAAAGGTTACTAATGCCAGTGCATTTCCAGACCACATGTGATGCATGTGTTCTGGCTTCCTACACCAAAAGAGAAGAGAATAAGGCTTTTATAAAAATAAATGCAGTTGGTTTCATGTTGTGTTCACTGCAGTGTCAGCTCAAACCTTGACCACCTTTTTATTTGTTCCAGAATACATCTGCTGATGCTTTCAGTTTTCTGACATTTCTTAAAAAGAAAGAAAATATCCAAGGGATTTGGGATCAAATTCCAGCAAATGTATGTTTCTGCACAAAAAACACCACCAACAAAAAAAGCTGTGCATTAGTTTTGAGCTGTATTCAGCCTGTGATGAAAAAAAAAACCTTGCAACTTGGCTAAAATATCCAGCTACTAATAATGAGAATACCTTAATAGTCTCTGAGGATTTTAACCAGGAATTTATATGAGGTAATTTTGTTTTAATAAACACTACTTATCCACTTCAGCTAAACCGATATGTCATATCTAATTTGCAGCCTGGTCCTTCTTGTTCCCAGCTTGACTTATTCTGTTGACTGAGGCACAGGGAAGTAGAGGGCATAACCGCAGGGTCGCACAGTAAGTAAGTGACTTAGCTGAGATTTAAAACCAGGCTGTCCTAGCCCCTGAGACACAATAGTCAACCAATTTCAAACAACCACTTGCAGTATTTTCCATTTCTCTACTGTTATTAATATCTCCTGCCAAACCCATCAGCTAACAGGATTACATTAAGTCAGGTCAAACCATGCCACTGGGTATTATCTGTTTCAGGAGTAGGCATCCTCGGCACCTCCAGTTCTTTCTTATGTAACTATGCCTTTGAAAGCTGCACTGGAATGGCACTCCAGGATGGGTTGCCTACACCTGATCTACTCAATCCATTTTTTTTCTAAGACATACATATCCACATAATAATAATTAAACCGTGGATAACCTTTATTGGCAGCTTTTCTTTTTATTCGCTACATTATTGATGTACTCATGCTGATAATGTATTTTAAATACAATTACAATTGATTGTGTATGATGTATAATTTGCCATGTCAATGAGTTTTGAGCTCATTGACATTTCAACAGCTTCAGGGTCATGGTCAGTAAGAATATAGAGTAGTGAGACTGCTGTAAGTATACTTACTACATATAGAAATATCAATGTTTTAACACAGTGGTTGTCTGTGGGAAACTATTGGGTGGAGTCCATTAGAGGGCCACCAGGAGCACACCAGAATACAGTACAGTATCTGCAGGGCTCTGATAATAAATTAAGTTTTTACCTAAATCATATTTCAGATTTTTCAAAAAGAAACTGCGGTGAATTTTTCTTATGGCATCTGCTAGATTGTCATCCCTAGAATTCTCTATCCATAGAGAAAATATAGCCACAATTGTTAATACAAACCTGCCAGTATCAGAAATACTTCACTATTAAAAATAAATGTGTTTTTCTTTCAATTCATAGAACACTGATGGTTTCCAGAAGGCAGCTTCCTATCCCACCACTATTAAATGTGGATTTTGGTTCTGGATAAGTGATAATCTGACAGTGTTCTGAAAATAATGTGATAATGCTGCATGAAATCTGGCCATGCTTTCAGACAAATCCTGTTGTGTATAAACCAAAGATTTCCAATTTATTTTGTGTTGTACGATTCCATTAACATACTTTGCATTAAACCCAGTGGAATTGTGTCAAAGTACAGAGTAGGTACAAAGCAATACATTTAAATTGTTTTTTTCAAAATGTATAGTATAGTATGTATAGTAAGGAAGCATTACATTATGTAAAGAACCAAAATACTGGTACAATAGCTACATAACCAAAAATAGACATTGGAGGGAGGAGGTGCAATCCATAACATTTCCTTTAAAAAACAATAATGCTTATTGATTTAATGTTTGGATTCAATTGAATATTAGCAATTTACTGCAAATGTAGTAAAAAAAAAATAGAACGGGTATTTACAATGTAGCTATAGACTATGTCCTTGGATTTAAAATTGAAGTGTATCCAAAACTCACATTCTAGACCCACACATTGGGATCAATTTCAATGATATAAGCAGCGGCAGATCCACTCTGATATTTATAAATCATGTTTTTTAAATTGAATTCAATAAATGTTAACAAGGTTAATAACTGATCCCTTGGGGAAAGCACCAGCAGGAGTTAAAGAGCAACAGTATTAAGATCATTAAAATAGACCCCATTAATATTGCAAAAATAATTATTAATGTGGATTGACCTCTTTTCTAACACTTGTCTCCTTCATAGATTGTTTAATCAAGAGAACCCCAAGCTAAGCACAGTGGTGATGCTGTAAATCTGTAAACTAAAAAGGAAAAATGAATCTGAAGAGACTGTCATTATGCTCAGGTAGCATGTGTTGTAGAAGCATTCACTTCCCGTAACAGCCAGTACTTCATTTTAATTGGCAGTCTTCACTTTGGATGATAGAGGAAACGCTCCATACTTTGTGTTTTACTGGGGGACTTTTGACGTCAGGAACGAAATTTGATTTCACTGTTGTCCAGTAGCTCAAATAAACCTGAAAGATACAGTAAGCCCATTTGCTAGATATTCACATTTCCATAAAATGTATTTATAACCTCCCACATCCCTTTTTATTGTTTCTAATTTAAATCCAATTTATTTTGTTTCCGTGCACTCATATGGGCCACAGTTTGGCTTTATACCTCTGATAGGAAAGAGGCAAATAAAAGACATTGGACACTTGTGACTTTGTAAGGTGTTACACTAGTTTTATTTTAGGCAAAGCAGGCTCTTGACCTAGTTAGATGAGTAATGCAAAACACTTTACCCCAACTGTGACTGCTTGTGAAAAGCTGCAAACCTCAGTAACAACGCTGACATGATTGAAAGGATTGAAACTTGGAAAAGGCTGGTGTCAGTTCTTCCATAAAAAATATATATAAAGTTGCTTATTGCACCATGAACTATATGTTTATACTAAATGTACCTAATCCAGAGATAAACCTCGACTTATTTTGGTTACCCTAAGGTGTCATTAACATACCAGAGAGATTCGGACGGCACTTTCCTTGTATTTTTGTTAGCTTGCAAAAATTGCTGCCTTAGTTCTCTATTAAAACCAGATGACATGGGAATGGTGCTGAAAACTATGGGAAAATATGATTAAGCAAATAGATCACCAAAAGTGGCTGGTTTCTTTATTATCTCATTTTCGATTTAAAGCAAAAAGACCAATTACATTAATGGGATCTTTCTATAATACACATGATCTGAAGACCAGACTTTCCAATTAGGAAAATGTATCCTAAATGCAAAGGCTTGTCCTTTTGTTTATCATTTATGTAATGGATAACTATAATTATTTTTATTGGGACTGTATATGCACAGCACTTATGGGCAGCTTATATATACACAAATACTGTGGTGTAGTGCAGACCTCCACACATCTACAGTGCCAAGAAAAAGTTTGTGAACCCCAATGATAATTATGGAAATTCCAGTTTTACCATGATAGCCTTCTTGAATCAAAACCTTTTTTTAAATATCCAATAGGGTTTATATTAACCAATTCCATGTCTTTTGAAACAAAATTATGTATGAATTAGACAAACAATGAGTAATTAAGATTCAGGGTATGTGAAAAAGTAAGTGAACCCCTGGTTTTATCAGCTCAATTAAGGGAATAATTAGAATCAGGTGTTTAAATAATTAGGTACATCTTCAGGGGTGAGTTTGGGAGGCCCCACCCTATATAAAGATCAGAAACTTTGTGAGTTTGGTCTTCACCATACAGGTGTGTAGAAACACATCATGCCACGATCAAAATAAATCTCTGAGGACCACAGAAAAACAGTTATTGATGCTCATCAGTCTAGAAAGGGTTACAAAACCATTTCTAAGGATTTGGGGCTCCACCAATCCACTGTCAGACGGATAGTCTACAAATGGAGAAAGTTCAAGACCACAGTCACTCTACCCAGGAGCAGTAGTCCTACCAAAATTTCTCCAAGAACAAACCGGAAAATCATCAAGGAAGTACAAAGAACCCCAGAGTAACATCCAAGGATATGCAGGCCACTCTTACCTTGGCTAATGTGAGTGTTCTTGACTCAAGTATCAGAAAAAGACTGAACAAGAATGGAGTTCATGGAAGGATAGCCAGGAGGAAACTACTGCTCTCTAAAAAGAACATTGCTGCCTGTCTGAAGTTCGCCAAAGAGCACATAGATGACCCACAAGACTTCTGGAACAAAGTTCTCTGGACAGACAAGTCAAAGGTAGAACCTTTTGGCCTCAATGAGAAACGTTATGTATGGTGAAAAACAAACACTGTGTTCGAACAGAAGAACCTCATCCCAACCGTCAAGCATTGTTATTATTTTCTTAGCAGACACCCTTATCCAGGGCGACTTATAATCGTTACAAGATATCACATTATTAGAGGAGATATCACAAGATTCTAGAGGAGAATGTCAGGCCATCCGTCCGTGAGCTGAAGCTGAACCGAAAGTGAGTCATGCAGCAAGACAATGATCCTAAACATACAAGCAGCTCTACAAAAGAATGGCTGCAGAAAAAGAAATTCTGCGTTTTAGAATGGCCTAGTCAAAGTCCGGACCTAAACCCCACCGAAATGTTGTGGTAGGACCTGAAGCGAACTGTTCATGCAAGGAAGCCCTCAAATGTCACCGAGTTGAAGCAGTTTTGCAAAGAGGAATGGGCCAAAATTCCTCAAAACCGATGTGAGAGACTGACCAACAGTTACAGGAAACGCTTAGTTGAAGTCATTGCTGCTCAAGGGGGTGCCACCAGTTACTGAATTTAAAGGTTCACATACTTTCTCACACATGGATATTGAATATTGGATCATTTGTGGATAAATAAATGTTGAAAAAGTATCATGTTTTTGTGTCATTTGTTTAATCAGGTTATCTTTATCTATTATTAGGACTTAGATTAAGATCTAATAGCATTTTAGGTTTGAAATATGTGAAAATCCTAAGGGGTTCACAAACTTTTTCTCGGCACTGTATCTTGCACCTTGACCTAATTGTAAGCATCAGGGTTTGAGTATTGTATTATTATTGATACCTATTTAATATATTTATAAAACATATTACCCAACTCAAACTTGTATCTTAAATCATGTGTTTTAGTAATGTCATAAATATTGTATCTTGCTTTGAGAGAACAGGGTTACAATAGTTACTGTGTAATACTTCTAATTCCAGTAAAGGCTTGGTTTGGACTGTGATACAAAACCCTGGGTCACAGTAAATGTCTAGTTCAACTTCTGTATTTAGCTTAAGAGTGAGAGAAGAATGTTGTTATGGCGATTTGGAAGTTAAACTTACGAGCTCTGAATGTATAAGTATAGAAAGAGGCCTAACAGCTTGAGTCCTGCACGAATAATAAAGGTTGCACTGCCTGAATCACACATGGGTGTTAAAATAAATAATAAATGCATCAATACAAGATTCAGAAAAATAAATAACTGTATAAATAACATTAGAAGAAACTAGTAAACAAATATATTTGACAAATATTTCAACAAGAGTCTTCATAAATATTTTCAAATTTATCATTCCCAAGCGGATTGATGACCCAAAATATATGAATATAAATAATGTATCTGAGCAAATAGTTACTTTTGAAAGCATATAACTGATGATGTGATGTGTATATCACAAGAGCAGGCAATGGTAATGAGTTGTTTTAAACTCTACTACACCATGTACAATTGACCCTTATATTTTTTTAAGTTTGGAGTAAAATAAACTTTGAAAGTTGCCCTAACAAAATCACTTAGAACCTTTTCACAATCGATGCCCAGTGGTGGGATAAATGAAAAGTTAATTGTGATAAAACTCTTTAAATAGTGACAATAAATCCCAACAAGCTGGAATCTGGTAAGAATTTGGGTCTAATCAAAAGGACTGTGGGTTACATTTGGGAACATGGTTACAATTTAGATGTATAAGCTTTGATGAATATGTTTATGTGTGCCACTGTTTGGCCTTAGGCTTTCCAGTTAAAGTATTAGGACTGGAAGACAACTGATGTTAAAAAAACAGCTTAGCTTAACTGAGATAAAGTGAACAACTGTTGAAGCTGCCAGTAATAATGTGTTATGATACAGCCGTTCCCACATGGTACCCTTTTTCTACTGGTTGGGCAACAGTAATTGTTGCTTATAGAACTTCTTGAGAAATATAATATGAATATTCCTATTTTTTCATATAGAGCCTCTGTTGTTTAAAAAATAAATAAATGGAATTACTGGCGGCAAAGGCACAGTTTTAAACAGAGTTTTAAACTCTGCATTTGCCACAGTCAGAAATTCAATTTTTTTAAGTACAGATGCGCAATATGAAATTATTTTTTATATCAAATATTCAAAAATAGTCTTCTTTTGTTGGCAGTCTTGTGTTGCAGGGTTCCATAACAACAATATTTCCAGAAAAACGGCAGTGCAAATGCCATTAACTGGGTAAAAAATGCATTGTTTTTGAGCTTTGTTTCGTAAGTTTCTTTACATGATATAAATATAGTTGCTTGTGCAAGTCTTGGGTTGACATCATGCCCTTCACTAAATATGTCTACAACAGAAAACCCACCCCAGTGATATTATTTATGAAAAATGCAGCTGGTTTGTTTTCAACCTTCTGTAAAAACCATGCTAATGGTAGTACATGCAAATACTAACAATATATACAGCTATGGCCAACAGTATTGCATCATCCTATAGAATTAACTAATTTTGCTTTATAAAGTCTAATGAGACCTGCTGAATAATGTTACGTTAGCATATTGAATTATATACCACTTTGTAGTTTTCCATATACTTAACGAAAAACTGACAAAAATTGAAAAATGTGACATTTCAATTTCAAAATCTAATATGAAAAACCATTGCTGTATATATTTGTTACCAGCATAAAAAACAAAAACACTTTGAATTTAAAATTTAAATGACGATTGTCAAGTCAGCAAGAATTTAGGAAAACAGCAATAAGAATCACAATACTTTAATTTAACAGTGACACCAGATTTTAGAACTGGGTAATTACACTGACATATTCATTATACATAATGACTATGCAATAAAGATATACCATAATCCTACTGAATGGACATTATAAATTAGAATGCATTGCAAAGGAATTAAATTGTCATTCTATGGACTTAAAATTGTTATGACTGCATTTATTATTTATAACTTTGTAATTATTTCAGAATACACTGGCCCATCACCTTGTTACAACCAGCCTCATGTCTTTTTTGCTCACCTATTAGTGACTGAAACCTACATGACATATATTAACATGAATAAGATGGTATACATGTTTATCCTAAACAGACATAGCTTGATCAAAAAAGCTTGCTTATACTGTATCTATGTACAACTTAAAAGGTTACAATAGCCTACAACATCCTGGTACAATGTTATGTTGGTGACCAAATTTAGGGAAAAGGCTGGACATTGTTCATCTTTGTAGTCCATCAAAGCAAGTGGGCAACTCCTACATTTATGGTGTTGTCTGGCAACTGAGTTTTAAAGCCATGGTCCAATATGCTTTGGAGACATTCACATTAACAAATGATAGTTCTGGGACATTATTCTCCTCAAACACAGAACACGTCTACCACAAAGGGATACATTTTCCTCACCCAAGCAATAAACAAGCCCTCTTTGAACGCCTCCTTGTGGGACAAGCATGTATAACACATGGATTCTTGTGGACGGTTTTGGCGATCGGGGCTGTGGTGGAAGTGGTCTCCTCACCTCCTCCTTCTGCCGGGGTGTCCCCAACGCTAACAGCGGGTGCGAGGCATTCCATCAGCGGCAATGCTGAGAAGGGCACCGCGGGCAGGTACAAAGCTATTCGTGGCAATGCTGGCAGCGACAATGCTGACAATGGTGCAGGGCACTCTAGCAGTTGCAACTCTGGCAGTGGCAATACTGACAGTGGTGCAGGGCACTGCAGCCGTGGCCACGCTGGCATCAGTGCGGGTTACTCCAGCCGTGGCCACGCTGGCAGTAGTGCCAGGCACTCCAGCTGTGGCCACGCTGGCATGCACCTCTCCACGAGGATGGCATACTGCTGCTTCATCACCTCCTGCCGCTGTGTGTCCCTGGCATCTCGTCTCTTTACCTCAGACTTCCTCCACTTGTCCCAGGCATCCAGCATGGCAGCCAGTATACTCAAATCCATTTTATTTTTTTTCTTTTCAAATTCTTCTTATTATTTTTTTCAAAATAAACCTGCAGTTCGGTCTCTGAGTCTCCAGGGCCACTATCCCATCTGACACCATATTGTGACTGGGTAGTGTCAGCAATGAGACCCAGACCACAAAACAGCAAAACAAACCCAGTCCACAGCACCGTTCATTCATGTGAAGAATTGAACTGTAAATCTCTCTCTTGACCAGAAAGGGTGCTGTGTAAGGTTGGCGGTATGCTTCCTCCTAGATGAGCAACCAAAGAATTTAACCCTCTCCTTGCCACCTAATATTCCACACACACCTGTGCATCGGCATGGGGTTTCACCCTGTCACACACTGTTTTGTATACTGCGTAGTTTCACTCTTTGTTTATGAGAAACGGTTACTAAAACACCTCACAGCAGCAGATGGTCAGGGTTATCAATCTTACAGTTCAATTGCTGACATTCAGTTAATTACCTTCAGGCCCTTAGGTCTTCATTGAAAATTCTGCGTTTCGCAAAGTCATTTCCCATAAGGTTCAACCTTTTACATGAGATTGTACAGGATACACTCTGGACTATTGGTCTTCAATCAGAAAGACCCCTTTCATCTTTTGGCTTTGTAAGTCTTCTTTAATGCATTTATTATCAGCTCATTCAGCAAATGGCAAGGCCGATGATGAAGCAGTCTGAAGAGTTGGTCCATCAGTTCTTGAATTGGAACGTTTTAGATTGGCTAGATGCAAAATGCCATTATAAAAAGGAAAGAAATTCAAAAACCCTACTTTTATGCCAAATGTATTCTGAATTATTCATTATTTTAGATCTTTAAAAGTCATTAAGGAAAAAGTAAAGAAACAAATACATTCTATTAGAATAAAAACGACAAGCAGATATATAATTGGAAATAGCAGAGATTGGCTTCCATATTTTCAACCTATAGTACCTCAAATAGTACATTGAGCTTAAACCATTAACATATGCATGATGCATTTGGTTTTGATTTAAATTTAAAAGTCTGCTACATTAAAAGAAGACAAAGTACCTTTAGGGTATTGTGAACAAGTGGTTTGCAGTGCGCTGTGTAGTGATGATGCAGTGCTCCGGAATAGACACACACAAGACAGTTCACAATGAAAAACAGCTCTTTATTGAGGCTGGGTTGCGTGTCAACAGCACTTGAAATAATAGGCACAGGCTTTACACACCAATGTGTATTGCGCCGTACAAAACGAGGGTTACAGTCCTGAAATAATAAGACTTTTATAATTTACACGCAACACAGACACGGACATGTCTCCTGACAGTGGGTGCTATAGTGCACACAGTGAAAAGTCAAGACAGTGATGCAGTGTAGTCCGGAGTTTGGTGCTGGCGTGTAGTGACAGCTCCCGGTTTGTGTTAGCTGTCTTGTGATAATAAACAATGATAATTAGAGATTTTTCCGAGCCATCATTCATCTTCATCATCATCATCATCATCATCCTCATTCTGAGATTCTGATCTTGAGCTCTGAAAATTTTTGGTTTCCTGTCAATGTAATGCTCATTGTGGTCCCTATTGGCGCAGAAGTACAGTTTCCTCTCTCGATACTGGTTGATGAGAGTAACGCTATTTGCGGTCCCCACTTGACAAAAAGGAACATTAATTTCTAAAATTAGCTGTGCTAAAGGATAGCCTATATATTTGGTAAAAGTAAAACATAAATAAATAAATACATTAATATAAATATTGAAATAAATTAATATTTATTTATTTAACATATATCATATTTAACATATATCATATAAAAAGGAACGTCCCGCTCCAGGAACCTACTACTCTACAGTAACCCTCGCTTTACTGTTTTGAGATCCACATCCCCTAAGCTGACCTATTTCTGTTATGTTGCTTTCAAAGTCCTGGCCTCCCAGTGACTCCGGGCAATTCCGACAGTCCTGGCTGGGCAATCGCCTTCACAGGCCCTGTCTTGCAGTTAACACTAGAACCTCCATGACAGTCCATTACGTGAACCATTAAGTGTTACTAAATATTTGAATTAAATACCCATACGGTGTTTCAGCTGCAGAATCGTAAAAATGATTAAGTTAGAAGCACTTACTCCAGAGCAGCTTTTTGAACCACATATTGAAATCAATAAAATATAGCTGACAATTTAGTCTGGCCTTTGTAATACAATCAAAGTCGTTGTGAAAGAACATATTATAATCCTGTTGAGTGCTTGAAACTCTCATGAAAGTCATTTTACACATTATTATTATTATTATTATTATTATTATTATTATTATAAGCTTTCTGTACAGATCAGTGACCATTGGGACTGATGCTAAAGGAAAGCCAGACAGAGTTTCATTTTACACCGCAACGAAGTATGGTTTGGCTGTACTTGATCAAATTGATTGGCAGTATTCTGTCAAAGGTGATTCTCGCAGGTGGCCTGTGGCTGTTTTTTATAATGTTTTGGACCTGGCTTTTGTTTTGTACAAGGAGTGCACCTGGAACACAATCTCCTGGAGGGACTTCATTTTGCAGCTAGCCCTGGAGCTACGGCAGAAACATTTTGATCAGGGAAGCACAAGTCGGCTTGCAAATGCCCCTCAACCTTCAGCCAGCACTGCACCCACTGGCACACGGAAAAAAAGACAATGCCAGGTTGCTAAATGCAACAGAAACAAAACTTTGGATGTCTGTGCCCGTTGTGAAAAGGCAGTCTGTGGTACATGCACTGGTAAAGTTGAAAAGCGTGTTTTCTGTGTGGATTGTACTAATTACACAGCTGTAATAGATGTGCCTTTGAACTCTGTTTCCCTCAAAGCACATTCAATGAATATACAGTGTATTCAGTATATTCAATGTATATACAGTGTGTTTGCTGTGCAAATGTTCATAGGCGGCAGGAGAAAATATTATTTGGGGGGGCTGATTAAAACTGAACAGCTTTGAGACTGGCTGCAACTGTGCTATTCCTTTGCTAATACAAATTATATGTGTCTATTTAAACACAATGCATTTATTGCAATATTCATAATACTGAAGTAGGTTATAGTAGAAATTAGATAATGTGCTTGTTAATCATAAAAAGTCAATTTTGTATTAAATCGATTGTCGCTCAGATTCTATTCACAGCAACACAATAAACCAGTCTGGCACTGCACACGTGATGTAAGCCACACACAAGTCTAAGCCTCTTCCCTTTTAAAGGGAAATCCCCTCTTGATCAAAAACCTAAGTTAGCCTATAAGAGGACAGGGTCACCAATTAAGCACCAAATCTATCGGGGCGATTTGTGCATCCACAAGCAAGCACACGATGAGACTTCTAGAATAATAACACTGCGTATACCACAACGAACACAAACAACGCTAGCTACCCTCCCAAGCTCCCAACCTGAGAACTATCATATCACGGTTCAATATTGAATAATTGAACAAAGAAGACTACGTGGCCATCTGATTCAAACATTCAAAATCCTAAAAGGTAAAGACAATGTCGACCAGGGGACTTTTGACCTGAAAAAGAAACAAGGACCAGGGGTCACAAATGGAGATTAGATAAAGGGGCATTCAGAACAGAAAATAGGAGGCACTTCTTTACACAGAGAATTGTGAGGGTCTGGAACCAACTCCCCAGTAATGTTGTTGAAGCTGACACCCTGGGATCCTTCAAGAAGCTGCTTGATGAGATTCTGGGATCAATAAGCTACTAACAACCAAACGAGCAAGATGGGCCGAATGGCCTCCTCTCGTTTGTAAACTTTCTTATGTTCTTATGTATTAAAGCACCAAATTAAACAAACTAACAATAAAAATAACAGAAATAACTGGACTCATTGTTCACTTGATATTTAACCCATTATTAGCCGCTAATCAAATTGCCAATAATATCAAACTAAACAACCACCTCGCAAAAATGAATAATAAAACCATGATCTTACCTTGCTACTCTAGCAGAAGTTTCCTGTTTGATTTGGCCAAGTACAGCCTCACAATCTCTGCAGGATCGATTTTTCTTGTAATGTCTGACTCAATGTTCAGAATAGACAATGCAGGAAAACGTTCTTGAGCCTTGAGCTGACACTGTGGATCTTAAATTTTCCAGTCCCACAACCAGTCCGTGCGATTCAATGTCAGTGTGAGCAACCTGCATTTCTGATTTGCCTAAACTTTAATTCACTCTTACAATCTTCCCATATATTTCCAGCATTTTATCAACTGTTTGAGGTTCACAGGCTGGAATACCATCAACACTTCTGGTTAGTGCTAGCGATTCCTCAGAAAACCTCCTTTTAATTTCCCCTGTTAGAGCACTCACAACTGGTGAAAAAAGTTGCCCGTACCACTTTTGTCTGTTATTTTTTGGTTCAGAGGGAAGCTACTCTCTCGCTCCGCAGCTTGAATCCACAACAGTCGCCCAGTTTTAAAGTCTTCCTGGGTCACCTTGGTTTGGCTTAGTCCCCCTCAATTGTTATTTCTACGTTTTCACTGTATAACAGGACAACCTCCGAGACGCCGTTCTACGCTTGTTCATTTTTCATTTTTTTCCAAAGCTGTGCGCCAAGTGTGCGCTGTACATTGCAGAAAAGTGAATGGTTCCCGGGCATAGAAAAAAAAAACAGTACAGTGACTCCAAAATCAAAAAAAATCCTGACACGGATTCTGTTTACCTTACAAGCATCCACAAGAACAAGAGTCAGTTTGTGTGCCATACAGTGGGTGTAGATGGCTGTTGGGTGGTCATTCCTAATTTTTTGCTGGACTCCATTTGTGTTTCCGGACATAACGATTGCCCCATCATATGCTTGGCCCACTATAGGAATAGCGCTTAGTCCAACTGTCTATATACCATCTTTGAGACAACTGTAGATCCCCTCTGCATTTCTGGATTGTGAGCAGTCCTTAAACATGAGAAATCACTCATACACATTCAAGTCAGTGCCCACATAGCAAACACAGATCGAAAGTTGCTCTTGCTTGAAACATTGCCCTTCGTCAGCTATCAGGCAGTAAAATCCCACATTCCGCACATCTTCAGCTGTTTGTTTCCTCACCAGGTCAGACGCAATGTACAGGATCTCGTTTTGAATTTCATGGCTTGTCATGTTGAACGTGCCCTGCAGTTTCCTTTGAAATTGCAAAAAGAGAGCATAACTCAAGAAAATTCCCTCTGTTTTCTGACATTTCCTTTTTATCATGCCCTCTTAAGGCCAGTCCTTGGCATGACAGATAAAGTAGCAAATCGATAATTTTTTGAGCATATTCTCTGTTTTCCACAACTGTCATCTTAAGAGAGTTTGACAAATGACACACAACTTGAGCCCGATTTACTTGCGGCCTGGTGATTTTTCCAGTTATACACTCCAAGTGAACCTTGCAGGTAGGGCGACTGTTTAGCTATTCATTGATCTTTTTCCAATCTCACAACCCCTTCTCCGTGAAAGTGTTATGCTTGTATTCAGAAGAGCAGTCAAAAATTATACATGGATAGCAGAATACAGCATCAGCTGGTACACTGTATTAGGTACACTGTCAATAAAAGAACAATGACGATGAGAATGATTGATTTTGCTTGCCGAAAGAACTTTTGGGATAAGTACCCAACTTCACCTGTACAGGCCCACTCGATCGGTCCCCAAGTTTTAAATCAATTGAAAAACCACCAGCAGCAGTACCAGCACTACTTACATTTTTATCTGCGGTGTGTACTTCTTCTGCAATTTTTTCCCTTTCATGTTGATGAGGGATTTCCACAATGACTGCAGTATTTTCCGAGCCGGCGGTTTGTGAAATTAGCTTCGGCTGAATTTCCTCATTGTCTGTGTCTATGGTAGAGAACTTGACTGTTTTCGTTTAAAAAAATTCTTATGTCTGCTGACATTTTTATCACTTTGCACGCTCGCAATACTACTGTGCACTGGACATAAACCAATCTCAAACTGCAGCATACGTTATGTTATTACATCAAAAATCATGAGACCAGTCACCAGCGTCCCGCCCCCATCCACAATAAAGGAAGCCACTGCACTCTGCGAGGCTGCAGTGATTTTGAGTACCTTGCAAGTTCGTTATGGGGTTTAAAGTAATTGTTGTGTTAAGGATTTAGAAAAGTTTGTTATTTTATTTTATTTTTTTTAATAGTTACTGTACGCTTGGGAGGGCTGCGCCCCATTAGCCCTGGCCTTCCGCCGCCTATGCAAATGTTATATATGATGTTCATAAATAAAAATATTAAGTTGAATGCAATTGTTTGTTTTACATTTTCATAATGAAGCTGTTTTAAAATATAGATGCCAAATGAAGCCCAAACTAGTCAGAAATTTCGGCGGTTCTAGTTTTAAAGGGTTCTGTGGTAGTAGTTCCTGCAGAGCAGACGCTTCCCTCCTGGATGTAAACAAACATGCTCTCACTCAGCACCCGTCTGTATAGCAATGGCCTTGCAGCAGCCCTGAGCTGTAACGCAGCTGCTTTTTGAGCTCTGCGCACCATCCTCAGGCACGACCCCCAGCCAATCCAGACCTTCAGATCAGCTTAGCTCAGGGCGAGCCTCCCGCTCAGCTGGTTGCTTAGCAACGCGTCTCTGGCTGCGCGTCACAGCTGATTTCTCCCAGGCACACACACTTGCGCAGGAACCAGCGACCCGGCTCCCTGTCACAAAGGGTTGCAGAGCATTTAGAGATTTCAACACTGTCTCCCTGCATTAGTGTTGCCACCTGGGTTTGACCGGACAGTCCGGGAATTGGCATCTGTGTCCAGGTAGCAGGAATTAACAAGCCCGGACGCCCTAATGTTCGGTTTTTAAGTGAAATGCATAAGAAACACCAACCTTCCTATAATATTTTCTTTGACATACATTAGTTGCTTAAATGATTTCCACTATCTTATTATCCACTATCTTATGTATTGTTTAGAACTGATCTGTACATTTTACTTTGTCCCCAGCATTTGAATAATGCTGAAGACAACGAACATATCCACGTAATGTAAACAATCCAATTGAGGGGTTGCAGTCACGTGACCCCAGCAGGCTACGCTGCCATACTGGCGATCAAAACAACCTTGGCGGCTAATGCAAAAATGGTATCTTCCACAGAAAAATGTAATGTATTTGCAACCACACAGCATACTTCTAACCTCCAGTCACAGGAATTAGAAAGATATAATTTCTGATATACCGGATACTTAGAATTTGTGAGCCCTACTGTGCACTCCCGGTGAGCGAGCACACTTTGATGTGATTTGACTAAGTTTCTTTTTTACTTTTAAGAAAACTTACTTACATGTTAGCAATTATGAAAAAATACATTTTCAATAGTTTGTTACAAAATACACTACTAATATGAAAATACAGTGTTTATATATAAATGTTTAACATCTTTCGTTTAATAGACTCACAATTAAAACAATGTATATGACATATTTGGTATAAGAGTATCATAACTTTGCACGGGGATAAAAAAAATGTTGTTTTATGAAGCTTCAGTTACTAGAATCTGTAGATTTCCTATAAAATCAACTTCAGTGAGTGACAGCTAAGGAAACTGTACTAAAAGGACTATGCTGTGCAAAAAGGAGCACAGCATTAACAATATGTAAGGTACGTGCAGAACGATTTCTGTTCAGTTTTCAAGTTGCCTAAAATTACAGGTAGATGGATGTTGTTTGCAATTTATTGTGCTTTTAAATATGCTATAAATTATGATGTTTCCATGATTTCATATTAATTCGGTAAAATAATAAATGTAGGATAATGCATTCTGGTAATGGTAAAGGCATATTTTATGTAAGGACTGGGAATCACCAACCCCTTAATTGTGTTGAACTGTATTACAGTATACTGCAGTTTTGATAGACCAAGGCTGACTGAGAAATGTCCAAGTTTGGTCTGTGGAAAAGGTGGCAACCCTACCCTGAGTACTACTTCCTAAACATGAAAATGTTACAATATACTAAATGAACAGATCAAGCTTATTAGGATAGTTTGCAAAATCAGATGAAAGCTTTCAATACAATCAGGATAATACATAATCATTATTTACAAAATGTTGTTCATACTCATTACTTTAAAAAATGTAACTTTACTGCTATACTACTTGCAAATGTTGTGAAATGGAAGTACAAACTTTGTGGCATGAAAGCTACGGTGTCTGCATTGCAAGCTGCATTAAAAGCATGTCTTGGGTTTGATTCCCACACAGGGTTTACACTATTTATTTGTAACAAACACATTTTTTATATGAAAAAATAATTGATATGAATGACACTTTCATTGAACATACATACTTTTACACACATAACTTTAACTATATATATATAGGAAACACTATAAAGCCCGGACCCCAACATCCAGGACCCCATAAACAGTGCTGGCCAGGCAGCAAAAAGAAGGGAGGTCATTGTAGGGGACTCCATATTGAGAAACACAGCAAGTTAAGTGCGCAGTCTGGACACCCTTACTACAACAGTGCGCTGTCATGCACATCACTGAGAACGTGGACAGGCTCCTAGAACGAACAGGAGACGACCCGGTAGTAGTCGTCCACATCGGTACAAACAACATTGGAAGAGACAGGCCAAAATCCCTGCAAAACAAATTCAGAGAGCTAGGAATGAAATTAAAAGATAAGACCAAAACTGTGGTATTTTTCTGGGATACTGCCAGCACCTTGCAACAGACCATACGGACAGCTGGAAATAATTAATCTAAACGCATGGCTGAAATCATGGTGCACACAGGAAGGCTTCACCTTCCTTGAACATTGGACCACATTCTACAACAAGGACTATCTATATAGGTGGGATGGACTGCACTTCAATAAAAAGGTAACCAATGTACTCGGACAAAGGATCCTCCAGGAGGTTCAAAAACTAGAAAGGAAGGGGGGAGAAATCAACAAAAAAACAGAAGGGAGACTACATCAAAGCAAGGGCAACAACTCAGGTAAGATAGTCATTAAATGTGTTTATCTAAATGCTAGAAGTCTCAGAATCAAAATGTTAGAACTTGAAGCTACTGCACTAACAAGTAACTATGATGTGATAGGTGTTACAGAAACTTGGTTAACCGAGAGTGATGGAGACGAATATAATATTAGTGGGTATACACTGTATAGGAAAGACAGACAGGATAGAAAAGGTGGAGGGGTAGCGTTATAGATCAAAAATAGTCTTGAAGCCCAGGTGTTCAATTTGGAAGAAAAAAACAATGCAGAATAAATATGGGTCAGAATAATGGACAAAAATTCAAAGGGCATAATAATAGGGGCATCGCCAAATTCAGATAATGAGCAAAATAATCTATTATACAATGACATTTGAAATGCATGTAGCAAAGGAGAAGCCATACTAATGGGGGATTTCAACGTCCCCCATATAAAATGGGAAAACCTGGTGGGGAGCACGACAGCCAAAATTTAAATGGTAGAAATGGCAAAGGTAAGACCTCATCTAGAATATTGTGTTCAGTTCTGGTCACCTCACTACAAAAAGGATATTGCTGCTCTAGAAAGAGTGCAAAGAAGAGCGACCAGAATTATTCCAGGTTTAAAAGGCATGTTATATGCAGACAGGCTAAAATTGCTAAAATTGAATCTATTCAGACACACTGGAAATTTGAAAAAACACCAAGTTATCAAAAGTTCCAAGCCATTTAAAGTGGAGAGTCAAAAAAGTCAAAAACACAAGCCAAGTTTCAAGAAACCCTTGGGGCAACCTTGGCCAGCACCAAGCAAATAGGCACAACTGTAAAAGCGGTAGGGGTTAAAGTTGCCCCAATTGTTGGTACTAACCTGGCTTGTGTTTTACAGGCACAATAAAAGCGGATCGAACACATGAAAAACAAGGTTGCCCTAATCCAATGGTTTCTTGAAACTTGGCTTGTGGTTTTGATATCTCCACTTTAAATGGCTGAGCACTTTTTTTACATTTCTAATGTGTGTTTGTTTCAGATAAATAATTTCAATTGTCTGTTCAGCCACTGCGAGGCTTGCTTTGCAATCAATTTCACTGATTTTATTGTTATTCTGAGACCCAGCTGTGCCATAATAGTTACCCAAGATTCTGTACATTTAGTTACACTGTATTTTGGCAAGGACCTACTCTTAGTTTTTGACTTCAAGATCCTGAATTGTGGGTAGGCAAAGCCAACAATTGATAATGTTCTCTAAATCTATTATGTTATTTTCAGCCAAAACCTTAGGCTTGAATAGCAATATGGAATTCCAAAAATATTAATATCCCACATGATTTAGACAAGGCCTAAAATCTACATGGCCATGGAAAGTAAACTATGAGTTAAAGGCTTGTTTCCATATTTCTGCTATGTGCCTTACATAAAGTGGGCACCATGGTTATCATCACCTGTGGTTTCACCTCTGCCAGCTGGCCCTAATGCAACACACCTGTACCTTGGAATAATAAAAAAGAACAAGAAAGAAGAGCCAAAACAAATGATTCACAGTTTCACTTTTAATATTACCACATGGTGTGTGGTACACATTGAATAAATGACTAATACCCTGAAAATTAAACCACACATTCCATGCCAGACATAACCAACTTATCTATGGCTTGCTAGTTCTGAGTGCTGGCATCAAACGTGTGGCTTATCTGTACCACATGTTTGTTGCTGTTTATCTAATATATAAGCCACAGATAATAGTCATCACAAGCACATGGTAGCACAATAAGCTTAATAAGTCTCCAGTGGGCCACATAATAATAACACACAAAAGTCGGAGCAGTAGATAGAACAAATTTAATACTGATTCAATAGCTTTTACATGATCTGTCAGTGAAGCCCAAAAGCCCACCAGCAGAATATAAAACATACAATCGCATGGCATTTTCCAGCTTATTTTGTAGCCACTGTTTATAGCTGGGGGGAGCAACTAATCACTGAGGTGCTTTTGTGCATTGAAAACTAATTACATGTAACTGGTGGCGAAATAAGCACACTCACCACTGCTGCCAAGTATTACAGCAGTGCATTTGGCAGTCATTCTCCTTGCGTGTGATGCATAACCTAACAGATTTTCAAACAAACATTCTGGAAACAATTACAGTAAGCAAGCAGCCCCTATTCAAATACCGTTGATGTTTCAAAATGCCTTTTTGGTCACCCACAGCTATTTTAAAAAAAAAGCAATTCCTTGAAAATGTTCATGCCCTCCAGCGCTAGAACAGTTTAATGTTGTGGATCATTAGGAAGCATACAGATTTGCGTTAAAATATAATTGTTTGGTTTACAGTCATTTGAGAATGAGGATTGAATTAAGTCCACAGCTGTGAATGGTAAGAATCATGAAAGCTATTCCAGTCAGGTACCTAGTACTGTATGTAGCTGCTTTAGGAGCCAGCTATAAATATAGTATGCCAGTGTCAATGACAAGTTGGAGCATAAATAAAATAAACAACAAAATACCATACAAATAATTTAAGTAAGTACTTAAGTTTGCAGTCTCTTTGTCCTTAATCATTGGGAGGGAGGGAGGGAGGGAGGGAGGGAGGGGGCTGGTATCACTCAATAGATAACCTTAAAACAAATCTGAACAAGAAAAAAGTATCCCACCAAGTTATTCTGCTTTGGTAGTAAACTGATTTTTTTCGAACTCAAATGCGCAAGCAGTCCACCGGTACATTGAATTGCAACTGTTTTTATTTTTTTAATACATTTGGCAAGTAAGGATATTTTACACAACCTTGGGACTATAACTGGTGTCCATAATCCATAACAGCAAGGTGGTCTTAATATTGAAGGTATATTTATATTTCAGGCAATGGTCTTCATTGTGGAATGGCCGGTGAGCAAGGTTTCGCTGTATGTAAATACTAGGGCTGTCACTCGATTCTAATTTTTGATCAGTTAATTTATGGTCATAGTTGATTAATCCGTAGATTCATCCCTGCGCATTTTTAATAAAGGTAACAATCTTATAGTGGCTGTCCTGTATAGTAATACATACAAAACTCAATAGAATCTAAAATAAAATTTACAGAACAAAATCAATCCATGAAACAGTTTAATAGCAAAATTAATGCCGAAAACCCGGAAGCCCGAAATACAATGTAAAAAAAAAGTGTTATATATGCTTGCATGAAAGACAAAAATAAAATACAATTTCAGGACCATGAAACAGGTAAACATCGGTTAAAACAACTCCCCTACCCATGTTCCACAATATAAACTAGTAAACATCAGTATACATAAAGAACTTGAACAGTAATGTAATATTAACAGTATTAACATCAATAAAACAAAACGTTATAGTCGCAGCTTGTGACACTAGTAAAATGCATTTACTCGCCAGAAACCATGCCAGGCCAAATGAAGGAATCGTGGAAAAATAAATGCATCCATTGAATTGAACTTTGTACATCCAACTTAAACATAAAAACTCCCTTTTCACCAACACAGTTTTAAAATGAATAAAGTCTTTGATTGTAGTAAATGCACACATATTTTTCCAAGCTGGCAGCAGACATTAAGGATAGTTCTGAACATTGCAAAAAATGTAAGGTGTGTGTGTGTGTGTGTGTAGCAACAACAAACCAGATACAAACTGATGCGCACATTCTCTCTCAGCAGGGGATGCTGGGAAATGATTTCAAAATGCCCAGCCAAAAAAAAAAACCTGCCAGATTAAATAGTAAAGAAAATGAATCTGCGATCAACTCTTTAGTTGATTAGTCGGACCAATTAATCTGTTAATCAGAGCAACGCTAGTAAATACAGCTTGTTTATAAGCTGTATTTACAGTTGAAAAAGCTTCCATGAAAACTAAACATTATTTAACTGAAATAAGGTTTATAAACATGTACCTAAGATAGTATTAATAGGTTTTGTTTTACACTTGATTAAGAGTATTGTTTGATTTATGATATTCTTTCCTTTGCTTTGACTTTGGCCGCTGGCTGCACAGAACAATGACACTTTGACAAACATCAAATCAACTCACAATTATGTTTTTTTTCACAGCATTGCAGAGCAGCTAGAGTTATACATCCAGTAATATTGTTTTGAATAGAAATACTAGCTGTTATTTCAACTTAGTGGGATCATTTTGTTGCTACATTATTTTAAAGTGGGAGGAGAAGGATATGACCTTCACAGTGTATACATGCAGTGTTGTTTATGGACTGCAATTCTTTACCCACGTTAAGCCAGACTGTAACATTTTCCTTTCCGTCAGAGTAATATGAAGCTGTGATGCTCCCCTTTATTGTGCTAGACAATTTCCTCTTTGTTTCATCTCTGTAAACCTTGCGCTAGAAGGGCTGTGATTACATTTTCTTTCTACTTGAACTCAGAGAAGAGACAGTTACCTGCTTTCTATTGCTGGTGCAGGGGTGCCAAAACATTGCACACTTATCCTGCCTCATTATCTTTTGTTGAAAAAACATTAAAATGCGCCTTACCAGAGATTATTCAGCACTGTACATGTAAATATTTGAAACTTGCAATTTATTTTCAGCTACTGAATACACCATTCTGTTTGGGCAGCGTCTTGCAGGGGTATCTTTATTGCATTCATTCCGATGGGAAGTCTTTTGTTTGCAATGTATGTCAATGTCTGGGAGAGTTCCTGATAGAATCCTGCTTGTTGCTATGTACATTATGTAATGAAGTGTGACATCATTGTGCCAAGCATCGGAGGGTGTGAGACTCTTACTATGCCAGGTTACAAAAACAGTAACAAAACAAAAAATAACAAAATAGTTTAATCACTGTGATCCACAGTTCATTGTATTTAGGGAAATATCTGGGTTATTTGCAGTTAAAACTTGTTCAAGTGCCATTCATTTTCAAATTATGTCACTTAAAAGGGAGGTCTCATTTCGGCTTTTAAAGTTGTAATTGCTAAGCATATCCAATTTGTGCTTGTTTGTTCTTGTTATAACCATTCACATGTTCTTAAAGGTTAACTTCTTCATTAAACAGACCTGACATTGTAACATTTCTATTGTAAAATGGCATTCAATTTCAGAGCAGTTTTTACACATATGTAAAAACCAGGAAAGCTGCATAGTTAGTCATTTTTAGCTTGTATTATCTAATTCTCACAAATAAGTCCAGTCACAGTGTCCCTTATAGTGTCAACCCATAGTTAAAGCATAGCAAAGTGTAAGAAAGCATCGTTAAAGCATGGCAAAGCACAGGTAAGCATTTTAATGACTAGTAAGGTATGGTAAAGCATAATAATAAACATGGTAAACCACAGTAAACTATGTTAAATGCATAATATAACAATGGTAAAAGCATGACTGCAAAAATACTGTAAACTTTTAAAGGGAAGTCCCCGGTCAAAGTATGTGAAATGAGTGCTTTAGTGGAACCCTATTGCATGTGCCATTGTCTCAAATCAACAGGGGGATGCTCAGTCTTGTTTCGTCTACCCGGTATTTTATGTTCCAAAACATTATTATTATTTGCCTGTAGGATAATGAAAAGGCAAGCTTTTTTTACGTGAAAAAATAAGATGTTGGACATCAAGCTTTTTTTTTTAACTTACAGTTTATGATTTAGGTTGGTACAGAGAGACAACAGCGATTAAGGAAACAATATGAATTCAATTTAACACATCAGTTTATTGTTATTTTATTCTGCTCAAATATACCTTTTTTAAAGGCTGTATGTGAAACAGTTGAATGACAATACATGTGTAACAAGGGGGCCGGCGTGAGGCAAAGCGCAGGGGAGCCCGCCCTGCTACCAAATGATGATACACATATGTGGCAGAGAGAGAGTGAAACCAGGTCATAAATCTCCCTCCTGACCTGTGAGGGCGCTGTGTAAAGGGAACAGTGTGCCCTGGACTGGATGGGTTGGCAATTCATTCCAGGGAAAGTTGGAAGTCCACAAGTCATTGCCTCAAGCGGCTGGCGAGGTGGCAATCGCGGATTGGAGAAAAAGCGATTGCACTCGCTACCAAAGGGGGCGTGACTGACGGTATAAAAGGAGATGTGGCAAAGCGAACAGTTTCTTTGTTATGGTTACTGAATAACCGCTGAAGGAGTAAAAAGAACCGTGAGTGTTTCATGTTGTCTTGTCTGTCTAAGTAATTGTCTTTATTTGTCATTGTTAGACGCTAAATATCCGGGAGCTATCAGGCAAAGCCAGCACCAAACCTGGACTACACTTCACCACTGTTCACCCTAAAGTGTATTTCACCATTTGCACGAAGAGCACTCACTTTGGACTTGTGATCGTGTTTGTGTAGTGTGTGTTATATTATTGTTTTTTATTTCGAGACTGAATACTGTGGGTTTTACCTGGGCAACTACATATTGTTGTGTAGTGCCAGGTATTATTATGTACAGTTACAAACTGACCAACGAGCCAAATAAATGCTGTTTGGACTGTGAACTGTGTTTTGTCCGTCATTGTTGTGCACTGCAACACCCGTACACTTGCGCACTACTAACCACATTGCCCCCCCTCCCAGTATAAAGTAGTTCCATGCACAAAGGTTCTTTTATTTAGAAGAGCAGTTGGACACTCACCACACACACAGCAAGGAGTTTACCACACCCAAAGGTTTGTTTAAAACAGTTTAGTTTTGTCACAGTACCATCCTGTTTAAAAATGTAAGCCAGTTCTAAACAACCAATGTTACTCCGCAGTTATACATAGAAAGGCATATACAGTACTGTGCAAAAGTTTTAGGTAGGTGTGAAAAAATGCTGTAAAGTAAGAATGCTTTCAAAAATAGACATGTTAATAGATTATATTTATCAATTAACTAAATGCAAAGTGAGTGAACAGAAGAAAAATCTACATCAAATCCATATTTGGTGTGACCACCCTTTGCCTTCAAAACAGCATCAAGCATCAATTCTTCTAGGTACACTTGCACACAGTTTTTGAAGGAACTCGGCAGGTGGGTTGGCCCAAACATCTTGGAGAACTAACTACAGTTCTTCTATGGATTTAGGCAGCCTCAGTTAATTCTCTCTCTTCATTTAATCCCAGACAGACTTCGATGATGTTGAGATCAGGGCTCTGTGGGGCCATACCATCACTTCCAGGACTCCTTGTTCTTCTTTATGCTGAAGATAGTTCTTAATGGCTTTTCGCTGTAAGTTTGGGGTCGTTGTCATGCTGCAGAATAAATTTGGGGCCAATCAGATGCCTCCCTGATGGTATTGCATGATGGATAAGTATCTGCCTGTACTTCTCAGCATTGAGGAGACCATTAATTCTGACCAAATCCCCAACTCCATTTGCAGAAATGCAGCCCCAAACTTGCAAGGAACCTCCACCATGCTTCACTGTTGCCTGCAGACACTCATTCGTGTATGCTCTCCAGCCCTTCGGCGAACAAACTGCCTTCTGCTACAGCCAAATATTTCAAATTTTGACTCATCAGTCCAGAGCACCTGCTGCCATTTTTCTGCACCCCAGTTCCTGTGTTTTCGTGCATAGTTGAGTCGCTTGGCCTTGTTTCCACGTCGGAGGTAAGGCTTTTTGGCCGCAAGTCTTCCATGAAGGCTACTTCTGACCAGACTTCTCCGGACAGTAGATGGGTGTACCAGGGTCCCACTGTTTTCTGCCAGTTCTGAGCTGATGGCACTGCTGGACATCTTCCAATTGCGAAGGGAAGTAAGCATGATGTGTCTTTCATCTGCTGCAGTAAGTTTCCTTTGCCAACCACTGCATCTACAGTCCTCAACATTGCCCGTTTCTTTGTGCTTCTTCAAAAGAGCTTGACAGCACATCTGGAAACCCCTGTCTGCCTTGAAATTTCTGCCTGGGAGAGACCTTGCTGATGCAGTATAACTACCTTGTGTCTTGTTGCTGTGCTCAGTCTTGCCATGGTGTATGACTTTTGACAGTAAACTGTCTTCAGCAACCTCACCTTGTTAGCTGAGTTTGGCTGTTCCTCACCCAGTTTTATTCCTCCTACACAGCTGTTTCTCTTTCAGTTAATGATTGTGTTTCAACCTACATATTGAATTGATGATCATTAGCACCTGTTTGGTATAATTGTTTAATCATACACCTGACTATATGCCTACAAAATCCCTGACTTTGTGCAAGTGTACCTAGAAGAATTGATGCTGTTTTGAAGGCAAAGGGTTGTCACACCAAATATGGATTTGATTTAGATTTTTCTTCTGTTCACTCACTTTGCATTTAGTTAATTGATAAATATAATCTATTAACATGTCTATTTTTGAAAGCATTCTTACTTTACAGCATTTTTTCACACCTGCCTAAAACTTTTGCACAGTACTGTATATGAACTGAGCTGTAGCATTAATGTTACTCAGGAGCTATCAGAGTTGGCATCTATGCGCTGGAATGGGCTCACACCCATACAAGAGCTACAAGCCAAACAATTAATAGGAAAGTATGCCCGTATCTTTGCCAAGAACGATGGAGATTTAGGGTGCACTAATCTGATTGCGCATGAGATCCCATTAATTGATGGGGCAGTGGTATAGGCGTATTCCACCATCACAGTATGATGCCGTAAAGGCTTATATTAAGCAGCTGCTCGATAGCCAGGTTATTCGGGAGAGCAGTAGCCGCTCTTCTTCCCCAATAGTCCTGGTTCAGAAAAAGGATGGCAGCCTCCATGTGTGTGTGGATTACCACCAGCTGAATGCCAAGACATGTAAAGATGCTTACCCATTGCCCAGAAAAGAGGAATCCCTGGATGTGCTTTGTGGCGCTCGCTGGTTTTCTACCTTGGATCTGGCTAGCGGGTATAACCAGATTCCAGTAGCTGAAGTAGATCATTCTAAGACCACCTTCTGTACACCTTTTGGATTGTTTGATTGTGATCAAAGTTTTCACTCATTGCTTCTGTATTTGGATGATGTTGTTTTTTCTTCCTCCATAGAACAGCACCTCTAGAGATGGTGTTTGAGTGACTGCAACGAGAGAAGCTTAAAGTAAAACTTTCAAAGTGCCATTTCTTTCAAGAGAAGGTAAAGTACTTGGGGCATGTGGTTTCCAACTGACCCTGAAAAGGTCGCTGTAGTGTCTGAGTGGCCACAACCGCAAACTCTCACTAAGCAATGCTCATTTTCCAGTTATTACAGAGATTCGTCAAGGGATTTGCAAAGATGGCTGCTCCCCTGCACCTGCAACAAGTCTAGGAGGCGTGGTCCTAGTGCTATCTTGAAGCATCACTGGATTGCAGAATGTGAGGAGCGTTTTCAGCAACTAAAATCTCAGCTGGTGACTGCACCAGTGCTGGCATATGCTGATTGTAGCAAACCTTTTGTTGCAGAGATGGAAGCCAGCCATAGTGGCCTTGGTGCAGTCCTTTCGCAGGAGCATAATGACAGACTGTGTCCTATTGCATTTGCTAGCCGGGGTCTGAGATCGACCGAACAGAATATGCAAAACTACAGCAGCATGGAATTGGAGTTTATAGCCCTTAAGTGGGCTATATCGGAGAAATTTCATGAGTATTTGCTTGGTAACCAGTGTGTGGTTTATACAGATAACAATCCTCTGAGCCACCTGCAGACTGCCAATCTTGGTGCAGTGGAGCAGCGTTGGGCAGCACCGCTTGCCCCTTTCAACTTTACAGTAAAGTATCTATCAGGTCGGGCTAATGGAATGCTTATGCATTATACAGGAGACATCCAGGACAGTTGGAGGCAGGAGATTTTGAAGCTATGGCTGAAGGTATGAGCTTACCAGAAGATATTCAACGCTTAACCACAGAAAACTCTGTTCTAAGGCTGTTGCAGGATGCTTGAACTAGAAAGAGAAATGTGGTTGTATTAACAGATGTGCTTTCTAAATATACCCAAGCCATTCCTACAAGGGACCAGCGAGCAAGTACTGTCACTAAGGTGCTTATTCAAGACTGGTTTTAGTGCTTAGTGGTGCCTCAGTGGACACACACACACAGATCAAGGCAGAAACTTTGAAGGTGCACTCATCAGTCAGCTTTGTCAGATGTATGGTGTTCAGAAGAGCCGCATTACCCCGTACCATCCACAAGGTAATGGACAATATGAGCACGTTAATAGAACACTTCATGACCTGTTACGTACTCGCCCACCACAGGAGAAACGTAGATGGACGGATCACCTCCCACAGGTATTATTTGCTTATAATACCACTCCACATCAGTCCACCTGCAGGTCCCCCTATCTCCTGATGTTTGGGCGTGAACCCCGACTCCCGTTTGATTTACTCTTAGGGTCTGGGGAGGGAGAGTTGTGTGAAGGCAGCATTGAAGACTGAGTCAAGGAGCACCAAGAGAATCTTCAGAAAGCTGCTACGGTCCAGCGTGGAAGGGTGAACTCCAAGTAAGGGATTCTGCATTGCAGGTTGGGCAGTTGGTCTATATAAATGACCACAGTATAAGGGGTCGGCACAAGGTCCAAGATGTCTGGAGTCCTGTCCTGTACAGAGTTGTCCGTGCACCAGATGGTCACGGTGCAGTCTACTCCATCAGTCCTGTTAATGGAACCGGTATGGTCCGACAAGTAAACCACTCTGAGCTGGATTAGCTGTTAGGCAATCTATAGAGGAGTTCATAGAGCTGGAGGGTGATGACTTTGTGGACCATGATACCGTGGGAGATCTAGAAGAGGATTCTGAGGACCAAGACTGTTCTGTTCACTGTTTCCGACCCATCATATCAAGAGGTGGTACCTACGTCTGCCTCACGTGCCCCAGGTACTGCTTTACCAGCCGAAAATGTAACTCTGCGACAGACCGCAAGAAATACTGCAGTCAGCATCCAAATCGATACCATCTCCCAAGATCAGTGATCCAGCTAACTGAGGTCCAGGATCAGCGTAGTTGGGGGCTGCGGTTCTCCTGGGGCTTGATGAGGGTGGCTGCCTTAATTCACTTACCTCTGCTTATTTTCGTCCATGGCAGGAGGTTAGTTAAAGGAATCACACAGACAGGGTGTCAATGCAAAAGGGGGGGGGGTATAATGTAGCAGGTAGGACTGCTTACTAAGTACTTAAGCATGTGCTAATTGCACTCAATTTACTTACCATATAAAAGATGTGTTAGTTTGGGCTGCTCTAGATCAGAAGATCCTTTTCTTATAAGGACTGCTCTCAGATTTCCACGTTTTTGTAATTTTCCAGTGAAGGTAAGCCCCACATTGTTTGATTCTCTACCAGTGTGATCTTTTATTGTATATTAATTTGTTGTTTTACCGGTTGTTTTATGAGTTGTATTTTTAAACCTCTTTAGGGCGAGCAGTGAAATTCGTTCTTTGTTTGTGGCCACAGTAACATGACTCGCTGAGGTAATGCAACCGGAAGTTTTTATTTGTTTAGTGTTTAACTATATTAAATGTGTATGGTGGCATGCCTGGTGTTGTGGTTTCTTTTGTATTTTAGGAGTGAGTACAGCCATCGTTTCTTATACACTGTTTGTATCGGGTTTTCTTTATTGTTTATGTATACTGATTCCTTGTGCAGCTTTTTTCTGTATACTGTACTGTTTTAGTGTTTTGTTTACAAAACATAACATCGTTTGTGCTTATACTATTGGTATTGTTATTGTCAGTTTTGTTTTAACCATCTGCGAGATGTATTGTAATATTATTAACTCAAGTTAGCAACTGGTGTATTTATATAATCCAAGTAAAGTTTATTGTTCCTCTCCCAGCATATGTAGGATAGCTTTGGAGGGGTGGGTCTTGTCTGCTGTGAATATACTTTGTCACATTTTGAGAATTAGTTATTTTTGTTTTGGCTTTGTTTGCACTGATTGTTTGTGTATTGCACTAGTTTGATCACAAGTTATTTTCTGTTGATGCACATTTGATTTCTTTGTACACAAGTAATTGGATTTTCTTTCTTCTAGTTAACCCCTCCTCCGTGATATGCTGGGAAGGGCTCGGGTGTCATTCTAAGCTAAACGGCCCTGCTTGGTGCTTACCGTATTTTCCTTTTGGAGATTTCTAGTATTACAATTACCATTATCTACTAGTTTGTATTGTCGTTATGCTTTTAAACTTTGCTTTCTTTTAATGGCTTTGCGCCATTTTGTGTTTTATAATAAAGCTGTGAGACCGCATTCTTGTCTGTGAACTAATTTAATTGAGGGGGCCTGTTGTGGGAACCTGATGTAGGAGGCTGTGTGGTCCAGTGGTTAAAGAAAAGGGCTTATAACCAGGAGGTCCCCGGTTCAAATCCCCCCTCAGCCACTGACTCATTGTGTGACCCTGAGCAAGTCACTTAACCCCCTTGTGCTCCGTCTTTTGGGTGAGACATAGTTGTAAGTGACTCTGCAGCTGATGTATAGTTCACACACCCTAGTCTCTGTAAGTCGCCTTGGATAAAGGCGCCTGCTAAATAAACAAATAATAATAATAACTGCATATGTATTTGGCATATAGGGTGTCCCTCTAGCTATTTAACATCAAATCTATATTAGGGGGTGGAGTAGTCTGATAGCTAAGAAGGGTTAGAGTTGAATCCCCGCTACACAAGTTTGTGGAAAACTCCAGAGGGATGGGCCTGGATGTGGCAGACTTGCTTCATAACACTACTGTGACTAACGGCAAAATTCAATTCAGGTCAGGTGTATAGTGCTGATGACAAAGCCAAATAGAAATTGATTTGATATGCTCTCGAGCAAAAGGCATGGGCAATCTTATACATAAAAAAAAGTCACACGTTGGAAAAATTGTCCCCTATGGATAAAAATAAATAAATCATTGTGATAACTTAATAAAAGCCATCCCTAAATGCTAATTTACCTACTAAGTAGTCAGCATTTTAGTTTTTTTTTCCCCACACTGGGCTGCATGAGCAGGTCATTTACTCTCTATAATTTCCCATTCTGTCATTGCTTCTTTTGAGTACTGACTGCTTAGACTGTGCAGTAATTCTTAACATAGGAAACTTCCCAATAGGAGGGAATTGAGGTCAGCAGTGTAATTCATATAAGGTTTGGAAAAATGTAATATGTCAGCACATATATTTATTAAAGATAAGAGAGGGCTCCAGAGCACTAGATGTAACTAGAAGAGTTATGAAACTACTCCTTTTGTAGCTGCACACATGCAGGTTTTTAGCAGTTTTACAAAGAAAGAAGGAAGTAGTAAAAGAAGCACAGGGCTCATATTTTTCAGAAAGTATATATACTGTATATATATTTTTTTATTTAACCTTTATTTAACCAGGAAGTCACACAGAGATTCAAAATCTCTTTTTCAAGAGAGACCTGTTCACGAAGGCAGCAATACAGAAACAAAAAATTAATTCAAACAAGTACATTTCTCAGAAATAAAATTTCCAATCTGATTTTTAAAATCTCTCAATGTTATATAATCAGATAGTTTTAAGTGTTTTTGAAGGTTGTTGCATGACCAAGGGGCAGAATAACTGAAAGCCTTTTCCCAAACACAGTACATATTTTTGGAATTGAAAAATGTAATATTGACTGGGATCTAAATTGGTAAATATTAGTACTGGTGGTTACCAGAGCACTTAGATAAGATGGATGTTTTCTCAGAATAACTTTATATACAAAGATATACCTGTGCTTCAGTCTGAGGTCCACCCCATTTGCCTGTACAGCTCACAATGATGAGTTAAAGATCTAGAATTGGTTACAAATGTAAGAGCTCCATGATAAAGAGAGTCTAGTATCCTCAGACTAGATGAGGCTCCATGCATGTAAGGAATATCTCCGTAATCAAATCACTGAACGAAAAGTGTGACATACAAGTGCTTTCTTTGCCTCAAATGAAAAACAAGATTTATGTCTAAAATAAAAATAAAAACTTATTTTGAGTTTTAATTTTCTTTCAGTATTATCTATATCTCTCTTAAAATTGAGATTCTATACTTTTACAGATTCTATATTGTGACCTTCTAATGTTAGCCAGATTTTGAGACTTAGATTTAGTGAATAACATTGATGTAGTTTTTCCTGAGTTTAATACAAGTTTTAGGTTATAGAGCAGGGGTCTCAAACTCAATTTACCTGGGGGCCAATGTCAATCTTGAAATCCTCCTGGGGGGGCAGTAACATCATGGGAGATGAATTCAGAAAAAAAAAAAATCTTTCAAAAACAAAGTCCTGAATTAAATGAAATTCAACAGTCTTTACAATTTACTAAATCGACCTTTTTACAATGGTGGTTTTCCCAAAGGTTTTTAGCGTTTGCCAGACACTTGGCAACGCTTCAGCTCTGTAAGTCTGTTGATGTTTGGCCTCAGTGATTCAGCAGTGGAGACCTTCAGGATGGCAGCAAGGTGTGCATCTGTTAGCCTTGAACGGTACTTGGACTTGTTTGCATTCAAAGTGGAAAAAAGTTTCTTGCACATGTATGTGCTGCCAAACAGACACATTATTTTCTTGAACCTTTTGCAAAGCTCTGGGAAGGTAGGGGGTAGCTGCTTCAAGAACTGTGCAAGATCTCCCTGTGCTTCCTTGAATTTGTTCTTCAAAGGAGTGTTGCACTGCAAATCAATTAGCTCCATCTGCAGATCATTTGGAGCTGTTTCCATATCAACAGAAAATGGGTCAGCAGACATTAAGAAGGTGTTTCTGTGCCTCCTGAAGTCTGCAAACTGCTGATCAAATTCCTCCAGGAGCAGGTCAAGGATAGCCGCATATTCAGGACCACTGAATCGTATATATCAGTGCTCTGCTCCTCCAAAAGAGACTTGCATGCTGGTAAATGAGTGAGGTTGTTTTGTGACATTTGACTTTTCCACAGCCTCAGCTTTGTTGTGAATGCCCTCACACTGTCAAACATTGCTGTTACAAGCTGGCCCGGACCTTGTAGCTTCAGATTTAGGATATTCAACTCCTGTGTGATGTCAACAAGGAAAGCAAGATCCATCACCCATTTTGTGGCATCAAATTCTGGCACTGGCATGTTAATCTCCTCCATGAATCTTTTCACCTCCATTTTTAACCCAAAAAACCTCTTTAAAACGTTCCCTCTACTAAGCAAACGCACATCTGTGAAGTACAGCAGATCGCCATATTTTGACTCAACTTCGTCCAAAAATGCACGGAACTGCCGATGCTGCAAACCCCTGGAGTGAATGTAGTTGACGCATTTCACAACAACGGACATCACGTTTTCGAACTTCAAGCATTTGCTGCACAGTGCATGTTGGTGAATAATGCAGTACAATGCAATGAGTTGATCCTTTACTTTGTATTTTGAAACTGACAGAAAATGTAGGATCAAACAGTGCGGCTCTCTGCAGGCAAGTACAGCTGAATGTACAGCTTCATCAGCCAATCGGACAATGAGCAATGTCTGCGCTGCGCCTTTAGAACATTCTGATGTGACGGGCCTGATGTAATGATATCAAGGACGATGCTTGGAGGGCAGGTAGGTGGCGCTAGGCGGGCCGGAAGTGGCCCGTGGGCCTTGAGTTTGAGACCCCTGTTATAGAGATTATACTGAATAGTGTCAAATGCAGATTGCAAATCTTTATTAACCAAAAGTACAGTGGGAGCACTAGAAAGTATTAATGGGACCCAATATAGTTACCAAACTAGTAAAAATCAATTTAGACGTTTAGTTGCTGTTTTAAGTTGTTTTACATTGATTCTTTTTTTTATTAGAATTGTAATTTCTGTTTTGATTTCCTTTCTGAAACCTTGTATTAATGAGTTAAAGTGATATTTTCTTGTAATGTGTTCCAGTATATGACTGAAACTACCAATTCCAGGTGCAGGTACTGTAGAATTCAAGTATAAGAACATAAGAAACATAAAAAGGTTACAAATGAGAGGAGGCCATTTGGCCCATCTTGCTTGTTTGGTTGTTAGTAGCTTATTGATCCCAGAATCTCATCAAGCAGCTTCTTGAAGGATCCCAGGGTGTCAGCTTCAAAAACATTACTGGGGAGTTGGTTCCATACTCCCACAATTCTCTGTGTAAAAAAGTGCTTCCTATTTTCTGTTTTGAATGCCCCTTTATCTAATCTCTGTTTGTGACCCCTGGTCCTTGTTTCTTTTTTCAGGTCTAAAAAGTTCCCTATCTTGCACAGAATGCTGTTCCTAATGAAGTACATAATAATGTTCTATTCTGATATAAACCATTGCACCCTGGCATACACTTGCTATTGAATATGTGTTCTTTCAGCCTGTTGCTGTCAAGTAGAAAAAAATATTGATCTGCTAATTTAGAGGAACATTCTATAAGAAGTAGTGAAAGTTTGCTTTTAGAATATCAATACCTGGAACCACTTGTCCTATAGCTAAATAGAGAGTTTTCTACATTTTTTTCTGCAAAACGTTTTAAAACAGCAATCATAGTACTTATTCAACTCTGGTTTGCATTCACATAATTAAGCCTGGTTTGTTATGATTTAAAGAGCAAGTAACTTTGTCACATTTTTTACAGTCTTTCCCTTACCTGTTTTTATGATATTTGCAATTACTCTGAGTAGTCGTATCAGATTCTGTCAGTTTCTACAGTATCTGATCTAAATAAAATGCATACAGGACAGTAAATGGCATTGTATAAACCTAGTGTTGTGAGACACTAATTACACTGATGTGTCTGGGTATTATTTGAATGAACAAATCAGCTTCAGTGAGGGGTCAAACTAAAGGGACACTACAGGTAGCTGTGGCACTAACAGGAAGGAGGAAGTGGAAGTGAAATTAGGAGTTCTGGTAACATCGAAAGTAATAATTCATATTCAAGCAAAGCCACTCAGAGCTACCTAATAATAATAATAATCATCTTTATTTTTATGTAGCACCTTTCATAGTGGAGCACCATTACAAAGCGCTTTATAAGGTAGTAGGGTATGTGAGCTATGCATCAGCTGCCGAGTCACTTACAACAACGTCTCACCCGAAAGACGGAGCTCAAGGAGGTTAAGTGACTTGCTCAGGGTCACACAATGAGTCAGTGGCTGTGCTGGGATTTGAACCAGGGATCTCCTGGTTACAAGCCTGTTTCTTTAACTACTGGAGCACACAGCCTCCTATAAGAACACCTAGAACAATTCAGACATCATAGAAAGGTAAGGGAGGGAGAAACTGATGCTGTTTGCTCTATAAACTGGTGAAGTTAGTAAGGAACAGCAATAAATCACCAAGCAGCGTGGAGTCCATTAAACTATGATCACCTTCCTCTGTTTGATTACATGAAAAACTTGCAGACTCTGTATCACGGGGCACGGGAGGTACACATTTACGAGAACGGGTCTGAGTTCGGAATCCCAATAGTTAAAGCTTCACAGATGTATAGAAGGTTTGTCAGCTCTTATGAAAGGTGAGATGTAGAACAGGAAAAGGTGTTTTAAATTTGAAAGTTGTATTTGCTGTTTCAAGTCCCAATCAGCGAGTTTAATATTCCCCAGCCAGCTATGATACAATTATAGAAATAACTTTTTTAAGCAATGACATATTTACCACTGTGTAATTTTCCCTTATTACTTCTTCTTGACGCATACATTAAAACCTTCAAACAACCACAACAATAATTTGTCATCCTGACAAAAGCCAGTTAATATAAGGTTATATATTTTCCACCACCAACATAGATCATACATGTTTACTTCTTAGATTTTTGTTCCCAAAAGTCATACCCTTTTAAAGGAAAATGTTTTTAATTAATTCATACAATATATTATTATTAGTTAGTTTGCACAACTTTAGTCATAAAAATGTAGCGAGTACATTTCAGTTTTATTCATTTACATTGAGTTAATACACCATTGAAAAAGTACCCACCCATCTATGATCTCTGCCAGAATTGTCATAATTTGACCTTTACATTTATACTGCAAAACAAGTATCCTCATAGTTTCCCATGTAAAAACTGGCTGCAAAAACAGAAAAATTACAAAATCATAGTTTTGACCATCCAATGTTTGCCTTTGCAAGGAATCATCCAGCAGGAACAAATATGATCAAACGGGTCACATTGTACTTTTGAGAACAGAATCCCATTTTTTATACTTATAAAGACAAAATAGATTCTCACCTCAGTCCACCCTGTGTTGACTGTTGGAAAACACCAACTGGCAACCTTTTAAAGAAAAGTATGGTTATACATTACAATTGAAAAAGTAAATCTACCAGAGGAGTTTCTGTTGGATTAAGAATACAAACACAAGCCAGTCAAATGCAAGTATTTCTACAACTTCTACGACTCCTTTTGCAACATTAGGCAATTCAATAACAATATTTGATAGTAATATATAACATTATTTTAAATTAGCTTTGGAAAGCTAGTTTTCACATAATTTGTGAGAAAAATAGATCCTAAAGAATTGGATGCAATATTCTATTCTGAAGTTATATTTCTATCATGCAATACATCACAGGGATCCCCCAAAGCTTTATCTAAGTAAGTGGTAACTACAGGACACATTGGGTGTATCGACTGAATATATTCTGAGACAGTCGAGGTTTTCTCCAAGTACACTAGATGTGCCTTGTAGTTATACTGTAGCTTTTAGAGGACCTATTGTACAATAGCAGTCTTTACTTTTCTATGACTCATACTATACTAGTGCACTACATAATAAAACATGTAATCCAACACTGATCACTAACCCAGTCTTTACACAATTATATAGAGCCAAGATCTGTCAACACACTGCAGCTTACTTATCCAAATGTAAATGGAATTTCATGAGGATACCATTTGTGTGACTAAGGTGCAAATGTCCTTGTAACTATTTTACTGTACAAGTCTTTTTTTATACAGGTATATGCATTACCGACAATTTAGCTGTTTTACTTAGCTCAGCTATTGTATAAATATGACCTGGAATCATATTGCAGTTAACATGCAGAATGAAAAAAGAAATTGGATTTGGAAAAGTATATTTACTACAATTACTACATAGTGACTTCAACAATGCACTAGTCTGTATTTGAACTATATCATAATAGTTACAGATCTGGTAACAAGACGGTTACATCATAGATTTGGCTTCCATCAGATGGCTGAGGTGCCAACGATAACAAAAAGAGTGTGGTGCATATCATTTGGCTTTGATGTCCTGTGTGTAACCACTGGAAATAAGTATTAGAATATGGCAGACAGGTGCTTCCTTGAAAGTGTAACTGGTCTACCATCATCGAAATCAGAAAAACATAATACGTGCATCTGCAAGTGTTCATTTGGAATGCTGATTGCAACTGCTGAGAATTGTAAGCTTTTAGAATTCCCAAAGAAAAAAATCACACTTCACTACAGTTCTTTGGTGGCTTCTTCAATTATTATCATTTTGAGATACTATTGTTGCACCGGCCATAAACTGCTGTAAAAGAGTTCCATAACTGATGGAACACAAACAGCTTCAGCATCTTGGAAAGATCTTCCAGTTAATCAATTCCAGTCCCAATATTAATAAGAAAAGTAATTTTTGGGGTTTTATTAAACAGTTGAACAGAAGTAATCAATGGTGGGGTGCCCCACCCCTGTGTGTATTTTTGTGTTTTGTGTTTTATGTGGGGTGTTATTGTTGGTGTGCATGTATCGGTGCACGGGGTATCATGTGGACTATGTAGCATGAGTGATTTGAATTGTATATTTGTATTTGGGCACGGGGATTGCACAATCACTTCACGTGCAGGTAAAATGTGTATTAGTATTTGGGCACGGGGAGTGCACAATTAGTCCACGTGCAGACTGTGCTGAGATTCAATTGAATGATTGAATAGCAATCGAGTCTCGGTACAGCTGCATAAAAGAGTCAGTGTTTCACACACACGGGGTTGAGTGTTCGCAGTGGAGAATGGGAGAGAGAGAGAGGAGAAATAATTAAAAGCCAAAGGAATAACAATTGCTACTTGTGCCTGAGGACCCGCACGGTACTTGTTTGGGGTTTGTCCACTGTTTGTTTGTCAGTTTGTTTTGACCATTGTGCCGTTTGTTTTGTTCAGTGTTTTGTTAAATATTTGTATTTATTATTAAATCAGAACATCACAGCATTTCATATCTCAGCACTGTTGTCTGTCTACTTCCTGGCCTGACGTCACCACAAAGCCATCTTGTCACAAGATCTCAAACCCAATTAATTTGATTCACACTGTATATTTAAATCTGTTGTTGACCAAAGCATAAAACCATGAGAGAAACAATAAAATGGGCTAAATGAAAGGTGTATGGTAGTTACCATTACCAAGACTGATTAACCAATGAACTGTGGTGAACATCTACAGTTTCAGAAACAATGCAGTAAAATTCATGATTTCTAAAATTACATTTTGACATGCTTTATGCGGTACATATTTTCTGAAGCACAAAATGCATTCACAAATTTTCATTACCAACCGCATCTCTATTTTAAACCTGCTTTTGTATATAACACATGTCGTGTACTAGCTCATTTGTCCCGTACAAGTCACCCTACTTTCAGAGCTAATCACCCTGACTAAATTAACTGGTGTTATATACTGGGAGATGTATTGTTTGTCAAGTTTAAATTTTGGCCAGTACTACAATCCTGTAATTCCCTGCAGAGATGTTGCGTAAAGCTTTGTTTTGTCTTGTGTAATTAACATGCGTGTAAGAGGTTTTATTCCATTTCAATTAATACCTATTACCAAAAAAACTTAAAACCTGTTAAAGAGAATCCTCATCATAACTATGAATTGCGCAAGTCATGTGACCATGCTGTGTGTAACAGGATGGTGTCTGTTGCCATGTCAATCTGTAATTGGATGCTTATTAGATTGCTTTCTCCATCAAAGCAAATTGGAGTTTGGCCAGTCTTTAATTTTAACTGAGGATGAACAAATTCCAACCAGTTTGATATTGGCCAGCTGTTGATGGAAACAGACAGGGCTGATTTTTTTTTTTTTTTCAATGGACGATGAAACTATTTGTATGGGTTATATCAACATATCAAATTGACTTTTTTCAAATTATTATTTTGAGTGATTGTATATCAAGCTTCCGGATAGGTGTGGCTGGCCTGTTGTTAATGAGGTTTATACGAAACCTGGAAATCTCAGATAGCATGTCTGTAGGTCATTTACTTCATTAGTGTATCTTAATTACTGGATATTTCAAATGCCATGACCCAATTTCTTGTAGTACTAAGAACTAAGACTAAGTCAATCAATGTAGGCCTCCTTAAATGCAATCCCAATCTCAAATTAATAGCTTATTCCCATCAACTACTTTATGAGATCTGCAGAAACAAAAATGTTACATTTCCTGAAATTTTAGTCACTGTTGAACCTAGTATGACCTTCTTATTTATCTATTTATCTGGTGGACATGAAGATAACCTCAATTTACTGTGCTTTCACAAGTTGGTTCAATCAATACAATGTGATCTCCAGTGTTTTATTAGCGGTATTCAGATAACAAAATGAATATAAAATACACATAACCCAAAACTTAATACTGACTTACAAGTAGCATGTTTCTTTCTGCTGTCTATTCCCATTTGTTCTGCTTCATTAAACTGTACATAAATGTTACCATTGAACCCTTCTATTTTTTTATTGCTTAGAGCTACTTTTCATGCGCTGGTTTTCAACAGTTATGATAATAATAATAATAATAATAATAATAATAAAAAGTCTCCTCACTTTGGAGACTGATGACAACTTTCCTATTCTAAGCTCCCAGCTGACCACAGTTTTAAAATTAAAATCAACCATGGAAGGTGTATTGCATTTCAATATACTGTATGAAGTAAATGTTTGATACATGTCGCAAATATAATCTGTGGTGAAGATATTCCCTTCTTTTTTAATAAAATCTCCTTTCCAACAGTTGCATTTCAGTTTGCTCCCAGATTTACCCTATCCAGCTATTCCATTTTCCTTCGAAAAAAACAAATGTTCATGAAATTGACCTTTGCTTCCTGCTGAGGCAGCTGCATGCAACTAGCAAACACACCCGAGTTTCATTCACTGAGCTTGGGATGCCAGGGCCCTTGGATATTTCAGCAGCCCTGATTGAAACATGATGGTCCCAGCATTAGTAAACCAGTAAAATATACCAAACATGCTTACCTCATATTATGCTATTCCCATAAGTGCTTCAATACTTAGTGTTTGAATTTTTAAAAGAAAAAAAAACACCCATGTTGTATGTCTCTCATAAGAAGTCTAAATGATTCTTCAAAAGACAATTGCAAAATTAGTTGCTATTGGGGCCTACCATGACTCCTGAGTTCAGCAGTACCTGTGAAATAGTTTTTAGTTAACGTGATAAAAAGTATACTGTACATGGCTTTCATAATAAATAAATAATTCTGTACTTGCTTCATTGCCCAATGCAGTTTAAATTTGAAATTCCATTTCACTGGTCATCACTATATTCTTGGACCCCAGCCAGTTGACAACCACATTCAACCATCGAATACCCTCTCCAAGGTAAAGGTTGTTAGCAGCTGATTATGGGGGTGCATACGGGAGCAATCAGATCAAAAGGAATCTCCTCAAAGCAGGTCATATCAAAGAGCAAACGCTGTCGCAGAGTTGCTACTGAACACACAAATAAATAAAAATGACCCTCACATTTTTGCCAGGCTATTTTGGTAGTACCTTATGGGCAATTTGGGTTTACATGCAGATATTTCCATTTTGAATGTTGTGTACAAAACTTAGTGCTGCCTTTGAAAGGATAATTTTCAATAAAACATGTGTGAAGTAATTAATTCCAAAAGGATTCATTTTATTATAAGCACATATTCAGTTTGTGCCTGGTTTATTATGCGTGGCCGTGGACATTTAGAAAAATAGTACAGAAAAATAATAACTGCATAAAAATATTAAAACATAACAATAAATTAATTTCAGTAATTATTAAGCATAAAGTGTACTTTTTTCTAAAAAACAAAAGTTTTTGTCTCATAAAAATCTATCACAGCAACAGTAGCAATCATTACATTCCACATTGTACACCATTGATCGTTTACTCTGTTCAAATCACCTCAGCATCAATTGTTTACTCTGTTCAAATCACCTCACCATCAATCGTTTACTCTTAAAAATGACAACATGGGAGAGTCTTCCAACAAATGCATTTCCTTTAGTGAGACGTGAAGGGAAAGATTCATACCCAATTGATTGCAGTCTAGAAGACACCTGGAGGTGACTATTGAGACTTTATTAAATACTGCACTTCAATATCTTAAAGCTAAATTATTCAGCTAGTGGCACTTATATTTTATGAGTTTTACTTTTCCATCTGTATTCCTAGTTTTCATGTCCTTCATCAAAGCAATGTTAGATTCCCTCCATTATGATGTATATAACAAGAAACAGTCAGGGCAGCAGAATATTAGGGTCCTCTGTGCTCAATGCTTTTCAACACCTATGTGCTTGGTGATCAGTAATATTGAAACATTTTGGCTGATTTAAAGAATGTTGCCAAGGACTGATGTATTGAAACTGAAATACTGTATTTCCCCACTTTCTCTAATTGTTCAGAATTATTTGCAACAGATTGAGAAAATGAATAAGCAAAAACTATTGTTGTATCTGTGACTTAGGAGTGAAGACCTTTAACTTGGACGACTTCATTAATAATAAAAAGAAAATACCTGGCTTTCACATATTTCTTTATTTTTTATATGTGTTGCTGTATGTTGAATACATTTGGAAATAATATTCTGTATCTAATCTGATTCTTCTAGGAAATGTTCCTCTATGGTAGCTGTTTTTGTTATTATTTTCGAAAGTATACGTTTTAGATTTGATATTTATAGTCCACATTATACAGTATAGAGCAATGGCTTTAATTGTATTGGGTGTTTGTGACATGTCTGAAACATGCATAATGTGTACTTTGTGTTTTTTCAGCATTGTCCTCGCCATGCATCAAGCTAACTGATCTGTGGCAACCTACAGCGATTTGTTGCAATTTGCATTGATCAGATCCATAAACTCTTCATTAGACTATTGGATAAATAAAATACATAAACAGATTTGTATCTGTAAATCTACATTTAAATAAGAGAAGACTTAGTTAAATGACCAGATCGTGTAAGGCTAATATGAATGCACTAGTGAATTACTATAAAGCAGCATTTCTCAACCTTTTCCACCTCAAGGCCCACTTAGTTATCTGGCCCACGAATGAAGGCTCACACGTGATCAGAGCCTCATTAGCACCCCCACCAGGCATAAATACATTAAAACTCAGATTTCTCTATTATTATTATTATTATTATTATTATTGTTATTATTATTATTATTATTTATTTATTTATTTATTTATTCTTAGCAGGCACCCTTTATATTGATATGTTGTTTATTATTTTTCACTAAATTGAATTGTACAATAAGTTAGTTTGTAAATCCTCACAATAACTAAAATATATATTTTTATAGCTACTTACCAGCAGTTAGTGAGACACTTGTGCTTGCTTCTGGTCAATTATGTGATCCAGTCTTGGGGCAATTGGAGACAGGCTGACTCTTAGCGTGGCTGTTGAAGTTGTACAGAGCTTATTTCTAAATTTAGTCTTTGTGACACTCACAGTTGAAAATCCTGACTGACACAGGTAAGTGGTGGTGAACGGCAAAAGAAACTTGATTTCCCTCTCTTATAGTGCTGGGTATTAACTTCCCACTGAAATCCAAAAATCCAAAAAGTAGCAAGGTCAGCTTTTGAAAACTGGAGTTTTAGGCTGCTGTCAGCCTATATTATTATTATTTTATTTCTTAGCAGACGTCCTTATCCAGGGTGACTTACAATTGTTACAAGATATCACATTATAGATTATTTCACATTAAACAGATATGACTTTTTTTTTTTTTTTTTACATCCATATTTTTTACATAGAATTACCCATTCATACAGTTGGGTTTTTACTGGAGCAACCTAGGTAAAGTACCTTGCTCAAGGATACAGCAGCAGTGTCGCCCACCTGGGATTGAACCCACAACCCTCGGGTCAAGAGTCCAGAGCCCTAACCACTACTCCACACTGCTGCCCATAGTTCCATCAACTGAGCTTCCAAGGCTGTTGAGAGGGCAATGTCTGAAACAACAGGCTCTACTGAGAATGGGTCTAAAATCCAAAGGTTGCCATTCCGGGGATCTTCTGGGAAATAATCTGAAAATTTCTCTGACAGTTGAGTTAAATGCTGACATACAACTTTGGGGAATTCAATGTGGGGATGTTCTTCCAAAAGCTCACTCAGGAGCTTTAGTGCTTCATCGGACAACACCTCACCACATTCAACGCACCGGGGCCTTGGCTCTGAATCACCCGTTGTTGTAAAACCAAACTTAATGTAGTTGGGATCGTACTTTCTCACTGCTTGTGTCGACTCTCCGGCTACTCCAGAACTCTCTCCACCATCACTAGCCTTTCTCTTCAGAAAACGCTCCATCTTCTGATATTTTCCTAGCCTTTTATCTTGTATTGTCGTGCGTGGCATGTAGTCGTTTTTTTCCGTTGTTTTCCGTTGCTACGTCACTGAATGACGTTTTACACATGCACATTCCAGAATGTAGTGCTATTCTCTGAACTTTCTTTTTGTGTCCATTGTAATTCTCATTCTCTTAAGCCTAATAAAAAAAAAAAAACAATAAAAATGCCATAATGCATGTGAGTGTGCTATGGACTGTCGGTTTCGCTTTCCTGGTCTGCCCGCGCGGCCCACCAGTTGAGAAACGCTGCTATAAAGTACTGTACAAAATAGAAGGAGAACATTACTAGCTGCATTACGCAGTTATTTGAACCACAGCATATGATATAAGGCTTCAGGATTTTTGTTAGGAAGGGGATCAAAAGGATCTGGCACATACACAAAATCTTTTACACATGATTTGTAGTTGTTTTTGTTTCAAAAGATCTTAAAATGCCCCAATTTAAACACAAACAAAGAAGAGTGCATCTTATTTTTAGGATTTTATTGGAAGCAATGTTTTGGGACATTGCTATTTGTTGTATAATAAATCTTTTCCAGATCTTTTTAGTGTAGATGAAAGAAGATAGAACTGAAACAAAAGAATGAAGTGACATATAATAATAACTAACAAATCTGAAAATATAACAAATCTAACACAGGCGTTTTGATGTTGTGAGAAGATATTGCCACCCAACACTACCTTTTTCTAGTATCTTAATCCACAGATTCAGAAAGGAGATGGTTTGACCCATCAACTGTGTATTCAGATGTCTGCAGCCACAACCAAGAAGTAGTCTAAAATAGGATGCATGTGTGATCAATGACTATCATGACATGTATGTAAATTAAGAGTCTGATATTTAGAAAAGAGAAGTATAAAAGTATAAAAATAACCAATTGTAATGGCAAAAAAAGTAATTCTGAACAGCACAGCCAGTTAGCTTGTTGGGGGTTCCCTACTTAATCTCTCCTCTCTCAACTATTGTGCAGTCTGACACAGACCATCAAGCTGTAGGTGTTATGGAATGCCATGAGGGCCAAATGAATGTTATTCAGTACAAGTTTAAAATATTTAGAACATGTTATGATTGGGAAATGGCCTTTATACACCTCATCCTCTCCTCCTGATTTTGCACCTTGTTGACTACCAGCTTCCTCCGTTGAGCTGGGGCTGCCTTATGCCATGTAGGAGGAGCTGAACTGAGACCAAGACCCCCTCTTCCATGCAGAACTTGCCCCATGATATCACCAATTTGAAGGGCAGCCTTTGCATCCTCCACAGCTTTCTTTGCCGCCCACTTTCTTCCAGTTTTCAACACAGGTGCTGCCTCCCTTACGCATTTGTCGCGTGACTCTACTAATGTCATTTCCAGTCGGACTTTGGCGCACTTAAACTCCTCGGTTAGAGCGGAGACAGGTAGCTGCAGTATTCCTTTACCATAAAGTCCCACTCTGCTGAGGCAGCGTGGAACTCCCAACCATTTCCTGATGTATGAACTGATTAAAGCTTCCAGCTTCTCTACTGTTGTCAAAGAAGCCTTATACACAGTCAGTGGCCACAGCAACCTCGGCAGTAGACCAAACTGAAAGCACCAGAGTTTCAGTTTGCCTGGTAAAGTGCTGCTGTATATGCTCTTCAACCCTTCCACTGCTTGTTGTCTAACTTCCCCCACACGAACTGTGTCCTTTAGACCCCTGTCGTACCATCTCCCAAGACTCTTCACTGGCTTCTCAGACACTGCTGGAATTACCTCACCATTAATGAAGAACATTTTATCTACTACTTTACCTTTAAAAAGTATATACTGTGCAGTCCAGTGCTGTGCTGTATTTTGTAACAAAGCTCTACTTTAAGTAGGGCTCTTTGTTTTTGCTTTTTATTGTTGATGATGTAGCGTCCCTTTAAGTTTCTTAATTAAACTCTTATAGAAGTGTTGGTTGTAAAACAAGATCGTTTTTGTTGTGTTTTCTTTTTCTTCTCGTAACTTGAATGACACGCTCTTGATTCACTGATAAGCAAAGATTCAAATTCACTGATAAGCAAAGGCCAAATGAATGTTATTCAGTACAAATTTAAAATATTTAGAACATGTTATGATTAGGCCATGGAAACCTGATTAGCATTCCTCAGCATGCAGGACATTTGTTTTTACGTGTTTTTTATTTGTTTTGTTGGACATAGTTTGAGTTTGAACCCACTATTTAACCAAAATCTGCTGTGTTATAAAATGACATAAATACATTCTGTACATGCACTCCAATTAAGCATCCCAGGTTACTGGGTGACAGTGAAAGGAACACTGTTTTTCCAGGCACGGTCCGTCTACTGTAAAAGTGTTTTTCAATACAGCTCTGTGATAGGGATGGCTGTAGTGGTGACGTCAGGCCAGAAGCAGGAACAAAAACAAATGCAGTACTGCAGGGCAAAAGAAGCGGTGTGCGCCGTTTATTTAAACAAAAATAAAATAACTATTTAAACACAAAACACACTGCTCACAGAGCGAAAATAACAGTTTAAACAAAACACAAAAAAACAAAACAGACCCTAGGTCAGGCTGGACAGTTGACTTCACTGTTCCTAGACTTTCAGTTTCGTTTTAACTTCACTGTTTCTCCCGTCTCTCTCTCACACACACGTTCCTCCTCCGAACACCCTCCCAGAGTGCAGAGAGCTGAAGGCTTTTATGTAGGTGACCATCTCCCGATTAGCAACAAATTAATCACTTAATTCGGGAGATGGCCACCGTCTACACCAAACAAAACACCCACGACTCCTCACCGTCATATTTAATAAAACAATAACAAACCGCACGGCTTTCGCTGTCATTTAAATACAAAATAATTAATAAATCATAATAATAATAATAATAATAATAATGCAAAACAAATCTACTTTATAGGAGCAGGGCTTTGCCCTGACCCCTTCTCATGTACAGGGATCCTGGCCCTGTTACAAGCTCTATAAGTGAATACAGGGCCTGGCTTTAAAATATGCCAAATGGCTTTAAAATACCATGGAACATGGTATATATAAACATCTCACAGGTCTTTCTTTTAGAATTACCTTAGAAATTAGAAATACATGAAACATCTTGATGTTTGAATTATTTTCCCAGGACCAAATAACAATGATCTTGGTGAAAGCAAAACATATGATTTAAGTTACCTTGCTTAATTCAAATTATTTTTAGCTAAAACCATCTTGATGTACCTGGTTTATATCACAGCTGTGATTATTCCACAGTGTTGTTACTGGCTCTAAAGACCACCCCTGCAGCAGCTGAGTTGAGAAAACCTTTATATTTTTTTCCAACCTCTTAAAATTGTTAAGATCAAAGAGTAAGTAGCGGGCTTACAAAAATATAGCATTATACATACCTCACTTGCTACAACTGTTTAAATAGCATTGCTGTGGAACCCTATTGTTATTGTTAACCCTTTGAGTAGTACGAACGTACCGGTACGTTCCATTGCTGTGGAACCCTATTGTTATTGTTAACTCTTTGAGTAGTACGAACGTACCGGTACGTTCCATTGCTGTGGAACCCTATTGTTATTGTTAACCCTTTGAGTAGTACGAACGTACCGGACGTTCCATTGCTGTGGAACCCTATTGTTATTGTTAACCCTTTGAGTAGTACGAACGTACCGGTACGTTCCATTGCTGTGGAACCCTATTGTTATTGTTAACTCTTTGAGTAGTACGAACGTACCGGTACGTTCCATTGCTGTGGAACCCTATTGTTATTGTTAACCCTTTGAGTAGTACGAACGTACCGGTACGTTCCATTGCTGTGGAACCCTATTGTTATTGTTAACCCTTTGAGTAGTACGAACGTACCGGTACGTTCCATTGCTGTGGAACCCTATTGTTATTGTTAACCCTTTGAGTAGTACGAACGTGCGGTATTGCTGTGGAACCCAGTACGTTCCATTGCTGTGGAACCCTATTGTTATTGTTAACTCTTTGGTCCCCAGGGAATACTGGTACGTTCCGCAACTTTAAACTTGAATTACTGAGCCTACAAAACCCCTGATCACATAATATTTTAAAACTAGGTTTCTGTAACACCTTTTATTGGTCTCTTGCACCCACTGCCAGATATTGTCTGAATGACATATAATAAACCCATTCACAAAATGTCAACAGGGTTTGTAAACTGGCGAAAATCGCTCAGTGAGAAAGAAGTATTAGTAATAATACTGAATTCAGATTCTGATTTAAATTCAAATACATACAATTCTTCCACTGAATCGGATGACAGCGAGTGTGTCAGTGAAGACATAAGCGAAGAATATTTACCATCAACATCAAGTGACAGCGAAGAGGCAGCGCCAAGCTCTGTGTGTTGCTCCATGCTTCAAGGAGTATCATATGCTGAAGCATTAGACACTCTCACTCCCTCCGCCCCCAAAACCTGTTTACCCGGATATGATTTATTCATATCTCTCTCTCTGTCTCTCTCTCTCTCTGTCTGTCGCCCTTTTTTTTGTTAGGATGTGTTGTTGTGGTTGTTCCACCGCGTTGTTTATTGCCTACATGTTATTTTTTAGTCAAAACCTTTCCCTATGACTAAATAAAAATATATATTTATTTGTTTTAATTATTTACAGTAAAAATGATTTGTCTGTATTTTGTCAGTATTCATTACATACATGCAAACCTATAGTTTTCAGCTTGTTTGTACTCTGTACTCGTAATAATGAAGCGCATGCAAAAAAAATAAATAAATAAAAATCACTCCAGTAGGACCGGCAGTGCATTTTAGAACTCACTACTCAAAAGGTTAAGATTATTATTATTATTATTCCGCCAAATTCTGAAATGTCTGAAAATCAACACCATTGCACGAAGTGGTAAGTTGTGCCAGCACGAAAATGAAGGTCATAGGTCACATGGTTTGGTGGCTGTATTGGATTTTTCAAGAATCTTGGACCATTTAAAAAATTCTTCTCCGAAATCGCTTATAGTAGAGATGTGAAACTTGGGGCACAGACTACCCTTATGGACTATATTTAGATTTGTTCGAGGGAAGTCGATTGGTCACATGGCTCGGTGGCCATATTGGATTTGTCAAAAATATTCTAACATCTTCTTCTCTGGAACTGTTATGCCGATTGAAGCGAAACTTTGCGTACATAGCCTTGGCAAGGTTGTCTATCAAGTTTGTTCAAGGCAAGTCGCTGCATAAAAAGCATGGCCGCCGTGAGCCAGTCAAATTTCAGCTATGGTCAATTTGCACATATTTACATATATTGCACTATTTTATCTAAGGTAGAATGTTGAAGAATCATGAACCTTCACAGAATAGTGGAGGCCTATGGGAATTAATGTATGCTCTATTAAAAAAGTACCTTTATCTTGACCTTTGACCGCTCATTAAGATCAAATGTAAAACTAGCTTTTAACTCCTTACAGAGTGCAGATAGGGTCATGGTTACTATGGAACACAGATAGGAGTCCATATATGCTCTATTCAGAAATGACCTTGATCATGACCTTTGACCTCTGCTTAAGGTCAAATCTAAAACTAGCTTATAAGTCCTTACAGAGTGTAGATAGGGTCATGGTTACTATGGAACAGATAGGAACCCATATATGCTCTATTCAAAAAATGCCTTCATCATGACCTTTGACCTCTCCTTGAGGTCAAATGTAAAATTAGCTTATAAGTCTTTACAGAGATGGTCATGGTTACTATGGAACACATTAGGGGTGGTCCATAGAGCCATTATCTGTATCTGTGTCCATACTATTAGTATTCATATTTATATTTGTTCATGAATTTGGGTATGTATTCGTCAAACCAGGAGTCTGTGGGGGCAAAACACAGTTACACTTATTTTGTATTTGGGAACACCCCTAGAACACATATATGAAACTGTATGCACTCTATCCAAAAATGCCCTTGCCAGTGACCTTTGACTTCTCCTAAAGGTCAAATGCAAAAATGGCTTATAACTGCTTAAAGAGTGCAGATAGTGTTATGATGACTAAGGAACGTATATAGGAAACCATATGGGCGCTATCCAGCTGCATTGGTGGCCATATTTAATTTGTCACAAATATTGTTAAAAATAAAGTTGCTGCATCAAAAAACATGGAGTCCACAAGCAAATCATATTTCAGCATATATTGTACTATTAATCTATGGTAGAATATAGTATAAAGACTATTAGAGGTCAATGGGGTACTATGCCACATGTGAAATATGGTCATAGGTCTGGCGCTTGGACCCCGGTCATTGCTGCTTGCAGCTATATTTGTCTATTTAGTTCAGGATGCAGTTACAGAGTATTAATAGGAGAAAGAGGGATTGCGATTTTACTGCATATACAATTATTATTATTTGACTGGGGTTGGAATTGATATTGATATCTATTTGTTTCTATGTCTTTCATGACTTGAAAAACCTTACAGACTGTGACTATCCAAACTGGAAAAAACCCACCATAATACACACAGTTCAGTGTTCCATTCTGTAGCACACAACATAATTAACCCATCTTTTTAAATCTAATTTAATGTATAAAGAAACTGCATTCTGCCATTCCCTCAGTATCTGTATGTTTCTGTAATGTATTTATGAGTTTCTGGGTTGTGTTAAAAAAAGAAAGAAAAAAATGTAACTGCAAACCTTCAAACAAAAAGGTGAAAAGAACATTCTTTCATCATTACTTGACCTTTAGATAAATATCAATAATTCAACAAAGCAATTGCAGAATGCCTTTATGTGATTTTTGTTTTATTAGACTTCCGCATCTCATATTTGGGTGGTATTTTCAAGCCGTAGAGAACAATTAGAGGACAATTATGCTTGAAAAACATTTTCAGTAGACAAACCCCACAACACAGAAATTTGAGTTTAAGGAAATGTTTTATTGATGATTATGCGATGTATGGAAGAAACAATTTGGCATCAAACCTGCTTGGTTTGAGCGTCCTCCACCTGGCCGTCTGGACGAGGCAGGAGAGCCCCATAATAGATTGTACCTAGAGAAGCTGCTGAAGCGGAGATGGAGAGGTGGAGGGATGCATACATGAATCAAACGCGAGAGGGGTAAGTTACATGGGTATTTATATGACTTTGATAGGTTACATTGAGATGACGAAATGTGTAGGGACCGTCCCTCCTCCCGAACTTTAGTTTATAAACTTCATTAAATAAATGACACATTTAGAGAAATTGCCTGAAGAACTCGTTTTCTTCTTGAGCTGGACACATACACATTTCCTGCCAAATCTGGTTTTGATGATGGCCAACTTATTTGTTCATTATGTGACATTTGAAACCATTTTTTCAATTGTGATATGGGATTAAAGCTCCCATTGAAATGTTTTTACTGATTCAGTATGACTGGGCTGCTTAATAGGGGGCCCTATCAAAGAAGCCAGAAGTGTAACTAAAGCAGCACATTTCACAGCAAGTTTTTCTTCTGCTAGTCTAGTCTCACATGTTCTACATACAACAAAGCTGGCCGCGCATGTCAAGCTTAGAAGTTAGAAGATGCATTAATCTGATGTCCACTAAAGATTTCTGATACTAAATACCGTTTGCCAATGAAATTCCATTATTAAATTGCAGTTACAAGTAATAATGATCACTTAACTAAGTAGTCTAAATGTATAACATTGTTATGATTGTATTAAGCCAATAAAGTCCCATGTTACTTCAAACCAAAGGGCATTTTGGTTTGCGATAGATCAGATGTCATATATAAAACCCTGGAGCTTTAATCATTAGTTAAAATAAATAAAAACTACCCTCTGAAGTTTTACTTCTTTGAACCCATGAAACCTGTGCTTCATTGAAATGGTTTCATTTAGTTTTCAGATTATGCACGCAGTACATACAAGAATGAATAAGAATGAATCCAAAAAGCAGTCATTCATTTAACAAGATTAAAAAAATAGTCCAGATGTAAAGTAATAACATTTGTTTACATTAGAATTCCAGTTCTTACCACTATACCTATCTTTTTTCCCATTGATGACATATTTATTCATTGATTCCAGAAAGGTTTACCAGTCACAAAGTTTGTTAACAAGGGTTGTTGAATTGGTGTGCATATAATAATCCATAGTATCATTTCACTAACTCAACAAATAATGTTGTTTACCAAAGAAATACAATTCCATGACATTAAGAGAGTGCATGTATAATATGAAACAGTCTGAACTAAAATCCTACCCAAAATGTTTAGCTGAACCCAACCCAAACCAGCTTTCAAACAAAGGGTTTTTAGTCTGCGAATAAACACAGGAGACCATTCAGATACACCCTTTTCCTTGGCCTTATACACCATTTACATAAAAGGACAAATTAAATCTAAAGACGGATGTGCATTTTGAGAAGCTGTGAAAATTGCACAGTTTTCCAGTCCGAGGTTTCTCTTACACAGCATCAAATCAAACAAATACTGAAATTGAAGTTACAATTTAGTAATTCCGGGTAACACTTTTCATTACGTGTCTCTAATTACTGTGTATTTACATAGTGGCTACTTAGTAAATACATGTGTACTTACACATAATTACAATGTTATTATTCATAGTTACAATGTACTTAATGTGTACATTTTTTGCATGCTATAACCTAACCATAAACCTAAACCTAACCATAACATTGTAATTAAGTACCAGGAGAAAATGAAAACTACAACATTGGGGCATAATCAAGCATTTTATAATCCTTAAGACAATTTACCGCTTAGTGAAGAGCAAAAACATTCGCCGCTGTTCAGTTTGCAAAATTAAGTTGGGTATTTTGTCAATTTCTTTGGTAAGGTTCCCTTTGAGCGTGCAGAACTGGCAAGTGATTCAGTCATACATAGTGGTTCGCAAGTAATGTTTTAGTCTTTGTTTAGCCATGCAATTGTAGGTGGGGCTCATTTGTAAATTAAGCCTGTGATATTAAAATGAGATTTATGAAGCAGCAGAAAAGCTGTGCCTGCCCTAAAAGGGTCCACAAATAAAGCTGATAGGAAAGAGCATTATGGCAGCAGTCATAACATATTTCTTACGACAGAGAGTGCAGGCTCCTAACCTTCCTGAACAACCCAGGAACAGAGGAAGAGCACTGAGAAGAAGGGAGAGAACATTTAGGGTCCGCATCACCCTTTTTGATCTCCCTGAGGATGGAAGCTGCTGCGTTATTTTGGATTTGTTGGCTGGGCTGACACAGAACCAGTCACCACACGCATGCAGGCAGTGCTGGTGTTCTGAAAATCTGAGCCTCCCCCTCCAAATGGGCCTCCTGTAGCACAGATTTTCTGACTGATAAATAGCGCCTGCCCTCCAAATGAGCTACATAAATCAACCAATATGAGGAAGCTCATTTGGAGAAGCAGAAATGACTGCTCCAAATGGGCAGCGTTTTTACTCATTTAAATGTGCCTTATTCATTTTGGGCCAGTTAATGCATTCAGGATGCGGTAAAATTTGTGCCGCGACAGAGCGCTGCTTTACACTTCACCAGAGCGCTGCGTATGTCGATCTTGTTACATGACCTCCATTGTGTATAAAGATATAATTCGCATCAAGACATACATTAAACTATTATATATAAGCTTTCCAGAATATTGTTGTAGCACGGGTTCCACGGGCGCATATAACCCGGGGCCTATGGCACAGGTTAGAGCAACTTCCAAACTGCGTTTACCAAGTTCTATAACTCTTGAATGAATGTGTTTTATACCATGTTAAATGACACATGGCACCGCATTAGACAAGCCACAAAATACCTTTTGTGTGGCACCTTGGACTTTTGATTTAATACCAAGCAATTATGTGGGATTGTTATGTTAATGTCAACATTTATACTGCCTTAACTATGACAGTGCACATCATTCATCTGTGAATAGCTATGATCTGTTTACTTAAAATTTGTTTACATGCAGGCACAATTTTTTTTTCTTTTCTTTCTTAAGTCCCATGATAAAAACCCAGGCTATTAATCAACGCAGAAAACACTGATTCATTTTGATAGTTACATGTTTGTTTGTGTGGCTATTGCAAGGCCAAGGAAAACAAGGGCTTGTGCAGTGCTAACCCACTTGTCATGGTTCAACGCACAGGAAAGCAATAAGCAGGGCTTAAAACATAAATTAAGACAATTCAATGGGCAATTAATTATAGCTTTAAGTTGGAAGTGGAGCAAATGGCATTTTACAGGGACAGTGTGGAAATTTTTTTGAAAACGTCTGAACTTTTGGGTTTGATTAGAGACCACCATGCAGGAGGTTTGCTTCACAGCCTTTGATAACTTTAATAAGGATAAACTAAATTTAAAAAATATTAGTTTTTCCATTTTACAAGAAAATCACTGTTATAAATACCCTAAAACACTACCCTCTCAACAGGAACATAAATTGCTGATTGCTATTGTAAAATTATTTCTCAAAATTGCCTACGTTTACTGTTCAACCCTGGATCACTTGCATTTGAGGGCAAATTGTTTCAAGACTTTAAGATAACGTGCCAATTTTTTTTTTTAGTTTACTTGGGGTTTTTAAGTTTTATTTTCAGACAAACAATACAGTAAAATGCTCAATAAATTTGGATGAATATGAAAATAAAAAATATAAATAAAACTCACTGCACACACATTTGACAATTACAGAATTTTACTTTTATGTAAAAATATTTTTGCATTGATCCCATTTTTATTTATTTTATTCCTTAAACAGGATTATAACAGTAAATGAATGCACGAGAATCCACTCTCGATATACTTATTTGTTTAGGGCTGGTTGTCATTATTCCCCCCTCAGGTACATTAACTGAAAGTATTCAGCTCTGTGCTGGCTCTGTGTTAGAAACCATCAGACTTGAATGTGCATTTGGGAATGTGCATTTTGGGAGAGGCCAAAAGCTAAATTAAATGTACTGTGGCCAGGTCATTCATTCGAACAGGACTTGACTTATAATTCAAATAAATTCAACAGGAAATCATGTGTTTGTCCATACATAATTACATTTGAATGACCGACTTAAATGGAGCATTACTAATTTTGTTGCTGTTCTACATCAAACGGCTAGGGTCAATGCATTTGATACAAATTGAATCTGGTTGTATTCCCTCCAAAGAAAATCAATGCCATATATCTTAACCTTTTACCATCGGAAGCCAGAGAGAATTAACACATCCTGTACATTTTCAGAAAATGTTTATTTCAGATTTAATTTTCTTTTTTGCCTATACAGCTGGATGTGTGTGGAAAGTAAATGTGTGTGTTTTCCTTATTGAATGCTATGTAAAATATACTAGGTTATAATTTTGAAGCATGCGGTATAGTTTAAGGTTTATTACTTTCCCATGTAGTTCTAATAAGCTTCTTCCTTTTTAAATAATGAATGGGGTTGCTTGGCACAGTGCTGGCACCATGGATACAAGCCAAGGTTTTTAGACCCTCAGGAAAGCAAAATGTATTTGAAATCAACTTCAATGAAAGGTGGAGTCCTTGAAATACCAGCTTGCTATAACTCTGTCTGGGAAGGGCCAAAGAGTTATTTAATGAATAATAACACATTTTACATTACAAAAGCTGGGCACTGACACATGTTTATTTATAGGACAGTTGGTTATTTAATTAGGTGTGTACAAGGAGGGGGGCATTTGCAGTCAGAAATTTGTTTTCTTTTCTCCTGGGCCTGTGAAAAATCTTCAGAGAAGATTTTGATATCTGTGCATAATTTCAAGCACTACATTTACTTCACGTATTAATGCTTTTTTTGTGAACGTGCGGGATAATAGCTTCGGTGGTGAAACATTTGTAACTGAATCATATGTATTATATTCGTGATTTATTTTTTTGGCCAGGCCACTCTTGCAGAACAGAGTAAAGTAAATGTTTGTTAAGCCTTCATTTAGGTGGAACCAATTGGTGAGTATATCCTTCATAAACTTGCTGTAAATGTATTGCTTCCATGTGTGCTAAGCCAACATACAACCTTGGAGAATGGGTTGTCATCTTTCTGCTAGGTTTTCATCACAGTTGTGCTACATTATATAAGCACTGATAATACAATTCAGGTGGAGCTAGCAGGACAAACACATAAAATACCTCCTTCCTTTCCACATTCCTTTTAAGAGACAAATTGGTTTCAAATTGTGTTTGAAAATATCAGATTATTATCTAAACTGTCCAAGGAATGTTCATTGAATTGTAAACCCCTTTAATATGATTGAAATATCTACAGTTTCTATTTGCTTTAAACTTTCTGACCTAATGCAAATTGCCTTTGAATAAATACATAATCTGTAACAGTTTTCTTCTCCACATGTTTTAAATGTACCTATAATCTCTAAATAGAAACCATAGCAATGTAGCTGGGATATTTTAGCTTTCAAAACATCTATTGTGAGTCTCAGATGTGTTTTAAACTTTGGGTTGTTTTATTTTATTTTACATGGATTATGTGAAAATATAATGCTGTATTTTATCAAACTTTTATTTCCTGGCATTTACATCTCTTGAATAATCTTGAAGTAAATTTGAATAAACAATCTTTTTATTTACATTTTATTTACATTCTTTGTGAGTAGAGATAAAAGTTTGGAATCAATTCATTCTTTTACTTTTAAGTACAACACAGGAACCCACTTTGCTATGTATAATACTGTGTAACAACTGCAGACTTCCACAGACCTTTCAATCATCTTAACCTAATCTGATGTAAATCCTTAAGGCTGGTGGGATATTTTTGTTCTCTACACTCTTACTAAACTCAATTCAAGGTGCCTTTGTAGTGAGAGCACAGGGGATTATACTCAGTACCAACTGAGGTTATTCCTTGTAAGTCAGTCATACAAATGTAAATAATAAATCAAAAAGCAGCTCGTCAAATGAACTTAAAGCAGACTCATGGAGATCACTGTACAGCATTCTCATGTTTTACTCCTGCTCAGCAACAGTAACAGTCTCTACCATTGTTTTCCTCCTTAGTCTCTTTAGTTTACAAATATTGACATGATACTGAAATACGATTTCCTAATTTGTGCAAACATTGTGAGCAGTTGATCGTGCCAATCAAGCCATCAAAAATAGTAGCTAATCACAAAATTAATGCATTTCCTAATTTGAAGTGTTTGAAACGTATGGCTTTATTGAAAAGAAAATGTAATTCAAAAAGCAAGGAAGCAAGGGATATTTAATAACAATCCAAACATTTTTGTAGAGTATTATCCTCTAGTTCTGTGATCATACCAGTCTCTAAGAATGCCTATTGTTTCCTTATTGGATATCTAATTATGCTATAAAAAGAATTGTCTTTAAGAATTGTTATAACCTCAGTGAAATTCTATTATGTGAAACTAACAAGCCACAGAACTGCCAATACTACACTAAAGGATCAAGAATTGTGTTAACTCAATTGAGATATGTTATTGTACTTCTAGTACAGTCTAGAAGCAAGGATTGCTTTACCCTTCTAAATTTCCAGAAGTTTCTTTAAAAATGTGCATTATGTTACTGTTTTAAAAAGCCAGGTAATTCAATACCTTGAGAGAATGAGTTTATTTTTCTGAGGAAATTATATTACATTATTTGAATTCTACTGTCTTGGGACAATATTTCCTTTTTGTAAAATGGAGCTTGTTATTTAGCTGTGTTAGGTAATACACTGCTTATTTACTTACCCCGTTTCAATTTTGATAATGTTAGGTAATTCAACATGGCTTGTCTGTGCATTAATTCCTGGACTATTTCATGGATTCATTTACTGTTGTTTTGTCTATTGCTCTCAATTCAATGTATTATGCTACATCATTGTACAGATCTGTAATTTACTAATTAGTGCTATAATAGCCTAATGTACAGCTAAATAACCTTGACAACAAAAACTATAATAAAATAAACTTAGTGAACACAGATAGAATAAACCATTTTGATTTTAATAACCATTTTAATAACTGCCTGGATTTTACTTGCCATGTTTCCAACTGCAACATGCAATTTGTAGTATTCAGAAATCTAGCAGAGATTTTCTGATCGAAGTTGTGGCATTAAGGAAAGGAAAATCTAACTTTTCATGTGACAAAACTAGTAATAAAAAAAAATTAATTCTTAAATGAAACTTTTGAGATGCTTGTTATTAGTTTTGTCACCTGAAAAGTAGATTTTTCTTCTGACAAAACTGTAGCAAATTGTAGTTTGCTGGTAAACGTATGTCCAATTCGAACTATCTTTTATGTAAGTATTCCTATACCTTCTATTTGCAATCTCAGAGGCTTCCTCCCAAGTTTGGGGTTTTCTTCTCCAGTTACTTTAATGCAGGCAGCCAGGATACCTTCTGGGCGATGTTAGCTCATTTCTACTTTGCTTCTTACAGCTGTGCAGTAAGAGTCCCATTTTAAGATTGTACATTTGAACTGACTGGTGAATTGATTGATGTGTTGTATGAGCATTTTTGTATTTTATTTTAATTGTAACATGTACATTCTGTTAAAAGTTCAAACATCTGTGCTAATAATTTGGTTGTTTTCAGCATGTAGTGTAGAAGTTACATATGAATAAACAGTAATTATAAAAGCAACATGTGCACAGAATGATCTATAATGTGCTGAACTTACTGCTGTTTAGCTAAGCAAATGTCCAATGAAATGTCAATCAAAAGGAAAGACACAAGTTGTGTGTACAACCCTTTTTGGCAACATATCTTGAAAAGTCAGCAGTGTGGAGTAGTGGTTGGGGCTCTGGACTCCTGACCGGAGGGTCGGGGGTTCAATCCCAGGTGGGGGACACTGCTGCTGTACCTTTGAGCAAGGTACTTTACCTATATTGCTCCAGTAAAAATCCAACTGTATAAATGGGTAATTGTATGTAAAAATAATGTGATATCTTGTAACAATTGTAAGTCGCCCTGTATAAGGGCATCTGCTACGAAATAAATAATAATAATAATTCCCTAACTCAGTTAATCAACATATGTTTGGCTTTGGCTACTGTTCTAAAATAAACAGCTTTAGTACTACTTTTCATACACCCCCAATTGCGATATCCTTTCTAAATACATTATCTTATATTTCCAGGGTCCTGCCACCTGTTAATAAATTGCAGATGATCCCTAATATTTGCATTTTAATTCCCATTTCAGTTTAAGTTCTGGGAAGCGGCATACTAGAATACTACCCTTTATGTGTTCCTTAAACTAGCCATTGCTAACATATCTGTATCTATTAAATCACTTTTTGTCATTTTAAAATAAAACTGAGAAAGCCCTGGACTGTTCAGTTACACCATGTATGCTTTTGTCCTCCATTCAAGGTATGTAATGTTGTAGAGTAAATTATTATTTATTCCTTAGCAGATGCCCTTATCCAGGGCGACTTAAAATTGTTACAAAATCGGTTATTTTAACCGGCTATTTCAATACATATTTATTTATCAAATCTAGCCTATAATCCTGCCTGTCCTTTGCAATACAATCACCTGTCCTTTTCAATACAATCAGTCCCGTGATCAAGTGACGTCTACCTGTCTACATTCATTGAGTGCAAAATGCAACGACAACAAAACTTTGGATGTCTGTGCCGGTTGTGGAAGGGCAGTGTGTGGTAAATGCTCAGGGAAAGTGGAGAAGCGTGTATTGTGTGTGGACTGTACCGGTTAGAAAGCTGATTTTTATTTTCTGTATTGGTATTTACTTTGACGAGCAGACTTAAATCGATCGACCGATCCTGTAAAATTGCATCGCAAAGCACAATACATTATGTTATTGGTTGGCAGGGTATTAAATTATCAGGCAATCTGAGTTATTACATTATGCGTAAAAAAATATTACATTATAGGGCAGAATTTTTTATTACATTTTTTAAGTTATTACATTCTCCTGTGATTATTACATTATAGGCAAAAAAGTATTACATTATAGAGTATTATTACGGTACATTATCGGTTACTTATTACATTAATGTTTGTTACAGGGGCTAAATGCTACCTTGGAACAAAGGTGGTGACTTTTTATTGTCAAATTACCTTTATCCTTCACTTCATACATTTATTAGTACTAAGTCTTCTATCAAAATTACAACATTTGCCCAATTGGAGAGTGATTATTGATCCTGACATTATTATTATTATTATTATTATTATTATTATTATTATTATTATTATTATTATTATTATATATTTACTGTTTTCACTGTAGGCTTTATTAACTATTCCTACACCAGATAGTTTTGATATCGAATTCATTCATTCAACTAATCCCAAAGTGGTGTGTCGGAAGTGGTACCAGTTTGTGCCTTAAAGAGTGAATTCTGGGCAGAGCTGGGAAGTATTCTTTTATATGGATTGAACTCTTTTCGTTCCATGTGGCCAGGTTGGTAAAACCAACAGGAAAATGGGGCTAAACACATTAAACATTCTTACCCAAATTTGGTGATGGTGCTGAATCTGATAATTTTACAGTGTAGGGTCATTTCATAGATTGTGTGCTATGCTATTGCTTATTTGTGCTACGTCTGGATGTCTTCTACACTTCATTTTGCCAACATGTATTACTTTGTGGTATGCCATCATTACTTTTATATAAAGCTAAACTGTTATTCTTTGTATCTCTTCTCATAATACATAATAGATCAATATGCCAGAAATCTATTGTAACACCAGCTGAAGATGTTGTTAAGTAACCTTAGTCACAGGGCTGCTTCTTACCAAATAATATTAATTTACTCACCAGTCACCTCTTATTCAAAAAAAGATGTTTGAAATAAATAACTCATTAGTTGAAACTTTGTGAACAGACCTGGTATATGGAACAGTGCTGCGCAATTACCTTAGTAATATGTGGGAACAGATACCATTGCATTAGTGATGGATGGAAAAGCTACTAAGCTAAATTTCAAGCTTTCAAGTGCTGATGTAAGGTTCCTGCAGAAAACAGAACATTTTAGAGGCAGAAATCAGAGAAACAGCATCACCCTTACTGAGTGCCCATTCAAAGGTCACTAGATAGAAAATCCTGGAACAAGCAATTGATAAAATAAGGAAATATGAATCACTGAAGTACTCCATGAAAGATGACCTTAAAAACTTTTGTCTGCAGTTCTGTACAGAATACTAATTTAACACCGTAAGCTATGGTCTGCTTGGTCAAGAAGCTTGTGAACTTTACTGTCGGTAGTTCATCAGTAACCTAGGTATTGGTTGAGTATGCCTTTTAAAAATGCAGTCTGCCATGAAGATAGCATGCTCTATTCTGTAATAATAATTATATATATATACTATATATATATGCACCAGTACTTATATTCATGGAACCAGTGATGTGTGCTACTGTTGTGCATAAAGTTTGATCTTTAAGGATTGTACTGTCATTGACATATAGCATGTATAAATGATACAATATGATCATGTGTAGAGGGCAATGTTAATGACATCTGTTTAATTTCCTGGGCTAATCCATATACAGTATGAATTTACTGTACTCAGTTTATCATTTTTGATGGCTTCAGATCAATAGAAAATTAGCAACATAAAGTATCCATAAAGCACATCCAATACATACAGTATTCATTTCTAGCAAACAGAAGTCAGCATCCGTCTATCATTTAATCACTTCTGTGTGAGGGCATTGCATTTTAATGACCTTGAAACACTAAGAATCCATTTCAAAGTCAACAGATCCACTTGAAATGCCTTTAATCCTAAAATACAGTGTTTGAGCAATGCCCACAATGCCCAACAAGAAATCAGTATAACAGCTCTTGACACATCCAGGGCATTTAAAAAGGGTCCAGCACCTTGAGCTCATGGCAATTCTGTGGGTTCACTGTGAAGCTGTTTTGCTAGATTACTGACTTCCCAATACAGTTGTTTGTCTTCTTATGACCTCAACACAGTCGTTCCTTCAACAGCATACTTGATTCTTTACCTTGTCACATCCTGTCGGTGAATAAAACGTTTTTTTGTTTTTTTTTGTTAATATTAAGTTTAATTGTTTTACCGCAGTTTTTTTTTTTAAACTCTCTTGAGCTATTTTCAAGTGTAGGGTGTAAAGGGGAAAAAAAACCAATGTTTCCAGTCAGACGATTGTTCCTCCCCAAGATCTAATCAGGACATTTATATGAGAGACATTTATTAAGATCATTTGGATATATTGTTACCACAGTTAACATTTACAAGATGCCTGCCAGACAACTGTTATGAAGAGAAAGTCAAGGCAAATTCTCAAAGGTTGTATATTATACCTGCATTGTCTGAAGTCTGTGAAATAAATAGTCTCAGAGAAACTGCATGGGCAAGTCATAAAACCACCCACTCACAAGGATCAATACATTTCCTGATAGTAAACAGAGACTTTATGACCTTTCTTTTTCTTTTTAGAAAAATATCATTATTTGTCTGTATGTACTGTAGATCATGTGTTGGTAGTAGATTTAAATTAAGGTTACAAACGTACAAATAACATTTGACTATCCATGTTAACTCCATTAGCCCTGTTTTACTAGCATAGCTTACACTAGTCATGTACAGTAGGTGTGTAACCTTTTTCAAACTGCACTATTGGGAATTAAATGAACTAAAGGATAACAGTATATCTGTATCTACAGACCCACAGTTCTTTCCCAGGATTATAGTCCCGCTGCCCAGTTTTTAGCCATGTGTTTGGCGTGAGTGCAACTACTGATTATCCATAAGCCTATAATATTAGAACATCTTTCTTTTTTTTACTGAGTTCAGACAGTTTAAACTTAAAAAGGGCTTTAATGACCCATGTAACATGTAGGCACTTGATACACTTATATTGAGTCATTTACAGTAAAACAATACAAAATAGTACACAGTATCCTTAAGTTGTTGATTGTGAGCAGAACCAGCATTTTAGGTCAAGTGGTAACTGTAATCCAGGTTTAAAGCTACTTCACAGTAATGTTTTACAACCCAGTTGGTCACCACATGTTTGGCACCTAAGCAAAGGTATCCTTTTCATGTCTTTACATACTGCAATGTATTGACTTTTATCCAGTAAACGCCATAGTTACTGTGTTGTTGTTAGTGGTTTCAAAACTGAAGCCATCTTGGTTCTCAAAATAAAGTGATACAGAATAAACTACAATGTATTGCATTTTTTTCACCATTTTGTTTGTTAGATCAATACAACATTATATATTACACGGATTAGCTGCAAGTTCTGGGCATATCTGACTTTGTAGTGGACAGGGATCCACACTGCAAGCCAAAAAGTGGCATACACTATGACTGTCAGTTCAGGGAGTTTCAAAAGGAAAGACCAGAGTATATGCACACTAAGAAGGCATAATTGATGTAATAGCGTCCCAGGTGATTTAAACTGGAGTCAATGAAATGTTACATGTAATCACAATTTATTTTTCTGTTAACTAGAAAATAAAAAATTTTGTTTTTATCTTTCTCATTTAACATGTATCCCAAAGGCAATTTAATAAAAAATCCAATTCTGTAAAAATATATTTATGTTATGAAATCTTTAGAGGCCAGAAATGTCTGCTGCTTTATGCAGACAGCCTTTCAATTATATAGAAAAGTATGGCTAGTGTAACAAATAATGCAAAGAGCAATTGCTAAGATGCACAAAACAGTAATTAAACCATTAAAGGACAGTACATACTGTAAGTATAAGAGGTGTATAAGTTCTTTAAAGTATAAAAATGAATGCTTGAAAGCAGTGTACAGTTGCAGACTATTCCCAGGGTTAGAATTAGTTTGCAGTGTCCACAATGAATTGCTCAAGCCCAGCCCTCCAGAACTTAGAGGCTGTGTGGTCCAATGGTTAAAGAAAAGGGCTTGTAACCAGAAGGTCCCCGGTTCAAATCCCACCTCAGCCACTGACTCATTTTGTGACCCTGAGCAAGTCACTTAATCTCCTTGTGCTCCGTCTTTCGGGTTAGACGTAATTGTAAGTGACTCTGCAGCTGATGCATAGTTCACACACCCTAGTCCCTGTAAGTCGCCTTGGATAAAGGCGTCTGCTAAATAAACTAATAATAATAACTTATACTGGATGCCAATTACTGGCTAAAAACTGTATTTACCTTTTGTCATTAACTTAGTCAAAGTTTGAACCAAGATAGACATCTCCTCAAGACCGATAATGAATAGCACCCTGCATTTTATATGTGAAAGTTTAAAAAGTTGCTGGGATGGAAACACAAAAGGAGCTTCAACAACTCATGTGTACAAACTTTCTCTTTAAGACTCACAGCTTGGGAGAATTATTCCTTATTAAATGATCATTATGAGGCCTAGAGGGAGGTAGAATGTTGGGTTTAGGGTGTTACAGTTCTACAGTGGTTATATGAAGTCTACTATAAGGGTCACCTTAAAGATAAACCTGTTCTGAAAACCTAAAAAAGCATTTTTAGGACTATGTCTGGCTGCTGTGGTGGAATGTTTTATTGCTGATTTGGGATTCAGTGGAAATCTTTGATTTTCTAGCCAAAAAGTCTTGGTAATTGTTCTAGGAATGAATCCATGTTTTTACTTGGAATGCAATCTGAAACCTGTGAAACTTTTAAAGGGTTCTATTCTATTTTTTCTGCAGTTGGGCCATGGCAGTACTTTACATGAGTGTATGACTACATTTAAGGTGAACAGATTTTTAAGTCCTTAAACTGTGACAGTATGGAAATATTGTGAATAACTTCCAATGTTAAAGCTACGGGATCTAATATCATATTGAAAGTAAATGCAGACTCATGGTGATATTCAGAGTGGAATCATTTACTTTAAAAAAAAACTTTTTTTGTTAATAAATTATCTTATTGTCTTTGTAATTTCATTTCTGCACAACAAGTATAATTAGGCCTACTGCATTAGGCAGTAGCAATTCAGTAATTCAATTCACGCAAAAAATAACTATTTTTTGCTGATTGCTGCTGCAAATCTTCTCTTTAATTTCCACTTTCCATCTCTCTCTCTCTCTCTCTCTCTCTCTCTCTCTCTCTCTCTCTCTCTCTCTCTCTCTCTCTCTCTCTCTCTCTCTTCCAGTGTCCAATCTGCAAACCAGGCCCTTCCTGTATGAAAACATTGCATATCTCAATATTTCTATTTTTTAAATGGTAATAAACATGGTATTTGTTCTGTATATTTTTTTCCTATTGAAGTTTTTGCTTGGATCATTATCGTAATTAATAGATACTAGGACATTTTTTCAATGTGATGAAATGTGTTAAATATCCAATCTTTTGACTGTGTGCAGCAGATGAAGCCCACTGCATCACCCATAAGGTTCCCCACCTTTTCACCGATAATAAGCTTTTCTGAGTTTTGTTTAGAAGCTGCCCTGGTTGCAGAAACATGAATTTCCTTCTGAAGTACAGTACTGTGCAAAAGTTTTAGGCAGGAGTGAAAAAATGCTGTAAAGTAAGAATGCTTTCAAAAATAGACATGCTAATAGATTATATTTATCAATTAACTAAATGCAAAGTGAGTGAACAGAAGAAAAATCTAAATCAAATCCATATTTGGTGTGACCACCCTTTGCCTTCAAAACAGCATCAAGCATCAATTCTTCTAGGTACACTTGCACACAGTTTTTGAAGGAACTCGGCAGGTAGGTTGGCCCAAACATCTTGGAGAACTAACTACAGTTCTTCTGTGGATTTAGGCAGCCTCAGTTGCTTCTCTCTCTTCATATAATCCCAGACAGACTCGATGATGTTGAGATCAGGGCTCTGTGGGGCCATACCATCACTTCCAGGACTCCTTGTTCTTCTTTACGCTGAAGATAGTTCTTAATGACTTTCGCTGTATGTTTGGGGTCGTTGTCATGCTGCAGAATAAATTTGGGGCCAATGAGATGCCTCCCTGATGGTATTGTATGATGGATAAGTATCTGCCTGTACTTCTCAGCATTGAGGAGACCATTAATTCTGACCAAATCCCCAACTCCATTTGCAGAAATGCAGCCCCAAACTTGCAAGGAACCTCCACCATGCTTCACTGTTGCCTGCAGACACTCATTTGTGTACGCTCTCCAGCCCTTCGGCGAACAAACTGCCTTCTGCTACAGCCAAATATTTCAAATTTTGACTCATCAGTCCAGAGCACCTGCTGCCATTTTTCTGCACCCCAGTTCCTGTGTTTTCGTGCATAGTTGAGTAAGCTGGCCTTGTTTCCACGTCAGAGGTATGGCTTTTTGGCGCAAGTCTTCCATGAAGGCCACTTCTGACCAGACTCCGGACAGTAGATGGGTGTACCAGGGTCCCACTGTTTTCTGCCAGTTCTGAGCTGATGGCACTGCTGGACATCTTCCGATTAGAAGGGAAGTAAGCATGATGTGTCTTTCATCTGCTGCAGTAAGTTTCCTTGGCCGACCACTGCGTCTCTGGTCCTCAACGTTGCCCGTTTCTTTGTGCTTCTTCAAAAGAACTTGGACAGCACATCTGGAAACCCCTGTCTGCCTTGAAATTACTGCCTGGGAGAGACCTTGCTGATGCAGTATAACTACCTTGTGTCTTGTTGCTGTGCTCAGTCTTGCCATGGTGTATGACTTTTGACAGTAAACTGTCTTCAGCAACCTCACCTTGTTAGCTGAGTTTGGCTGTTCCTCACCCAGTTTTATTCCTCCTACACAGCTGTTTCTGTTTCAGTTAATGATTGTGTTTCAACCTACATATTGAATTGATGATCATTAGCACCTGTTTGGTATAATTGTTTAATCATACACCTGACTATATGCCTACAAAATCCCTGACTTTGTGCAAGTGTACCTAGAAGAATTGATGCTGTTTTGAAGGCAAAGGGTTGTCATACCAACTATGGATTTGATTTAGATTTTTCTTCTGTTCACTCACTTTGCATTTAGTTAATTGATAAATATAATCTATTAGCATGTCTATTTTTGAAAGCATTCTTACTTTACAGCATTTTTTCATACCTGCCTAAAATTTTTGCACAGTACTGTAGTTAAGTATGGTAAATAGTAATCCAGGTAGGCAAACCCTTTATATTTCTCTGTATTTATCTTGCTCTTAATTGTATTATTACTTGTACTGTGATACTTTCAATGTATTTGCTTACGATTGTAAGTCGCCCTGGATAAGGGCGTCTGCTAAAAAATAAATAATAATAATAATAATAATAATAATGAATAGTATTTCCAAATTCCCCCTTTAACATGCTGTAAGCTGACAGGTATCACTTAAACCAAAGGTAACCTGATGACATTCCCTGCCTATTCCATTATTTTCAATCTATGTTTTCTCTCTACCAATCAGTGATCATGAGAAAGCTTCTTCTGACAATTTGAATTAGATAACTACAGATTTTACGAAGGCTAATTTCTTTGCTGATCTTGGCTGGAGTTTATTTTTTTGAGTCAACAGTATAGGCTGAGACATGGATCAAGCTGTAATAAGATTAAATCGTTTTCCTTTTCTGATCAAATGAAATGCTGTCACTTCTTTACTTACAAAAGGAATACTATTGAATCTTCCTTAATATAAGCGTAGCTTTAGCCTATGTAAAATGTGCAGAGAAGTTTTCAGATTGTCAGGAGACGCTTTCTCATTATCATTGATTGGTACAGAAAAACTGCATTTCTAAAAGGTTCCTTTCTGTTTTAAGTGATGCATGTTGGCTTAAATATATGTTTAAAAGGACATTTGATAATAAAACTATTGGGAGAAACTTAAAGGGATCGACCCCACCCCCAGCCCCCCAGTCATTTGAGCCCTGAACTTTGCCTCTTTTGCTGAAGGAAAAACATATGTAAATATGAGTACTCCATTGTCTTTATTTTTTTCTTTGCATGATAAAATATACTGCTTCTATAATATATTTAACACAGAAATAAAAATAAGGGGTCACCAAATTGAATAGAGATTTATTCTAAGGCAGCTTATTTAGATCTTTTTTTAAAGGTCAAATTAAATGAGGAAGAGATTCTTTATTTAAATTGTTTAAAACACTGTATTTGTATTATATACAGTAGGCCTACTCAACTATCCATGTAAATACAATTTTTAAATAAATTAAATGGGCACATGGAGACCTAAAACTATTGTATTTAATTATTGCTTAAAACAACATCAAATGTGTACTTAAAGAAATAAAAACATGCTGTGAAACTTTAAAAATATTTTTACAACATGAGTTTCACAAATGTGAAAAGAAGTAGTTGACAAATGATTTTGTATTACTCACCAACATAAGGTTCTTAGAGGGTACCTGTGGCGAAAGTGAATAGACTAATTTCAATAGAAAATATGTTTCTGTATACATTTTACAGCCCCTATTGTTGTGATGGGCTATTTTAACGCACAAAGGGGTAGATGTACAAAGATGGGGCAGTCGCAGTGCAAACATACCGCAATTTGCATTTTCATTGCAACAATTCACAAAGTATACATTTTGTCGTATGTACTAAGAGAAAATATGTTAGAAAAGAGCCGCAATATACTAAATTAAATATTTGTTGCGTCTTCTCAGAGAGATCTCTAGCATTATACACTGCGAGAGTCCTCCGACATTGTTCATATAAATAGTTGTGGTTTGCTGCAGCAGAAGGTACCTGTAGGATAACGTCTATACATGCAAGGGTGCAAGAATCAAAATAACATTGTTTGTTAAATGTAATAAAGTATATATATATATATAAAATGAAAGGCAGTTTAATCCCATCAGATTCTATAGTGGGGCCCCCATCCCCAAAAAGCTTTTCATAATCATACAGTAGCCCCTCGCTAAACCGGACATGTTTGTCCGGCATAAGGAGGTGTCGGGTTTAAAAACAATACAATAAAATCGCACACACATACATTTATAGTGCTCAATGCATTTTAAAAGTAAGTCATTGCACTGAAATAACAGTAATGTGTTTTGGGCAGGCTACACATTACATTATGTAAAAATATAAATTTGTACAGTAGGCCAATACAGTATACAGTACAGTAGTAAAATCAAATGAATACCTAGCACACTTTTTTTTCTATTTTAGCCTACTGGCAACACAAAATAAATCATGCTGCTGCATTATACACATTGGTGTACAATGTGAATAAAAGATTATTTTAAATTGAAACTAAATGATTGTAGTATTTTTTTTTTTTTAATTATTTTTAACTTGGCCTAATTAGTAGCCTAGACAATTAACACACAATAGATCCTGGTCCTATAAGATGCTCACAATGAGCTGGAGGGATTAGTGGCACATGTGTTCCCAACACGCTGGGGAAACCAAAAATGTCATAGAAATGTGTTTTCAAGGCTTGTAAGTACACCCTGCTTTTAGTGAAAATCAGGTACTTGGGTGTTCGCCTCAAAAATGCATTGAACACAACTGGCAACACACGAGAAAAAGCAGACTGGGAAATTCCAGTAACAATTAAAACACGCTTTCAAAAGCTGTTAACAAATTGATGCAATTGTAAGTGTTGCAATTGTCGGCAGCTTTAGTACATCTCATTATAATATTCGAGAACCCTCATTTACACTATCCCCACCCCGTTTTTGCAATTTTATGCAGGAACGCCCATGATTACATATTCATCTAAGGTTGAACCGCAAAGAAAAACTCCTAAATGACAGTTTGGAGAAAAGAGTAATTTATCCCAGTGTTTCAATCGAAGATATTTATTTAAAACACATTTTTTTATACAGCGGTTAATGCAGCTGCATGTTTAGATGTGATGTTAACCATCAAACTCTTTGGCATCCCATTAAGTACCCTGGAATGGTGCACACATTTAACCTGTGTCCTCATATCATCGTACATGATTTTTTTATAACTATCTTCATATGATATGCGGACCTGGATTGTACTAGATGTCCTAACATCAAAACATGTCTGTTCAAGAAGTATTGGTAAAATTACTTCCTCTTTATATAATTGCTTCAAGATGATGAGCAGGTCCAACATTTTAACGACCAGATCACTTAAAGTTACTCTCCCAGAATGCTGCATTTAACAATGTAGATCTGCTACCTTATATGTTGAATTTGATTGTTTCTTTTCCCTAAACTTTTTATAACTATAACTATGAAATAGTAGTGAGACGAATGATAACATGTGGCGACTGTTCAGATTGCTTCAAACAAACCACCAGGACTGACCTTTTTATAGCAGGGTGCAGACTGTACCAATATCTACATGTGCTTTGAACTGAGGCCCAACATCGTTTTCTCATTGACTGAATTGGAATTCATGAGAAATGTACACCTTATGTCCAGATAACATTGGACCCTCCCTGTTATCTCTATTACCCCACTGAACTACCTTTAAGTAAGCTACCAGTTGTGTGCATATTTGAAATGCCAATAAACAAAACAATTTTACTGTATGTTTGCCAAAGAAAATTATGTAAACTGAGTATTATTTAACTATAATTTTGCCCTTCATTTAGAAATAGTGAACACTATAAACTAGCGGGCATTACACCAAGGTTGAAAACCCTGGCAAAACATGTGTTCTCTTTACACTCAGACTGAGTATTAGTTGACTGACCACCCAGATTAAATCTGTGGATTTATCAGGTTGTCAAAATGAGCATTTTCTTTGCCCAGAGAACCTTGCAGAAAAAAATGAAATGCAAACCAAGCATGACTATGTCTCTGGAACACAGATATCTAGTTACTTTTATCAGAGTATAATTATCATTTTTATTGGTAACAAGCAATGCGTGGCAAAAGTCAAATGCTATCTGAATGGGCTGGCTTCAACACTCACTTGAGTAAAAACACAAGAGATAGGCCAGGCATTCAATTAAATATAAAGCACCCATTTAATAGAGTCAATCTAATGATAAACAATACAACTTTAAGACAATAAGCTTACATTCTATTTTGTGTTCCTGCATGCTATATTATTTATTTATTATTTTCATTATTTTATTTCTTTCGAAAACTCTCAGTCCCACAATATTTTTAACATACACAAAAACTTGAAACTTGTCTCAGTAATTAACGATATGCTTATGTCAGTCTATATGAAAGTTTTCTTACCATTTATCAAACACTTTTGGAAGATGTCTGCATAATAAAGATTGACATATTTTCAGAGGAATGTAAAGGTAAATAGCCATTTTTACACTATGTGGCAGCTAAATTATTACTTAAAAAATGTGTGTAAACTACAGCTGTAAGCCATGATGAATTACATGTGCCTTAATACTTATATATGCATTAGCAACCATAATTATTGGATCTCCACAATATGTGGTTACCGTGGTTATGATATGCAATCTTCTGATTCACTGTACCTTTTCTACAAAATATTGTTAAATTGCCTGTTGATATTATGAAATATTTGTGGAACTGAACAAAACTAATTAATTTAACATATACACAGATATAAGCAGCCAGGATGCAAAACGATTTGGTGACACTTTATTTTAATGGTAGGTTTTTAAGTTTATTAACTATTAAAAACTAGCTTACTAACACTTTTTTGGTAATTTATGAAATATATCACAGCATTGAAATAGGGTGTAATGTGTTCCCTTTTGTATATGTAACTGTAGTAACCATTTGCAGATGAGATCAGGTTATTTTTGCTCATATGCTTTTTATTAGTTTATGAATATATTAAGTAACTATTAAGTCAAAATGAACACGTGTTAATAAATAAAGAGTGCATAATTACTCGTAATTTCTCCATATACATTTCTTGCTGTGTGAATATTTGTCTACTCTAAGAAAAAAAAAAAAGAAAACTTAATTAAACTTGATTAACCATTATTGAGTTGGTTCAATTCATCTTCACGGTGGTGCATAGATCTAAATACTGATACTGTATGTACCACCATCTTTTAAATGTGTTTGAATCTATTTTGTGTATTCTTGTCTTTAAAAATAAAATTACATGTTCGGTCCTAATTTAATATTAAAATGGTGGCTGTATTTAAAGCTGTTTCGATCATATCAATAGAGCCCTCTATGTATGTGGCAAGACAGCGTGCAGGTGATGTCAGACCAGGCAGGAAATAGACTACAGTGCTGGGGTATGTAAGCGCTGCTGCACGTTTATTATAAATAAAAGGTTTAAACAAGACAAAACACTCACAACAAACAGCACGATGGCCAAAACAAACAGACAAACAAACAGTGGATGAACCCAAACAAGTACCGTGCAGGTCCTCCCGCACAAATAGCAATTGTTTATATTTTATATTTTAATTCTTTCTCTCCCGTTCTCCACTGCAAACCAACCATGTGTGCATGAAATAATGCCTCTTTTATACAGCTGTACTGAGACTCGATTGCTAATCAATCATTCAATTGAATCTCAGCACAGTCTGCATGTGGACTACTTTCTGCACTCCCCGTGCCCAAATACTAATACACATTTTATCTGCACGTGAAGTGATTGTGCAATCCCTGTGTCTAAATACAAATATACAATTCAAATCACTCATGCTACATAGTCCACATGATACCCCGTGCACCAAAACATACACACCAACTATAACACCCCACATAAAACATAAAACACAAAACTACACACAGGGGCGGGGCAACCCGTCACAGTGTTATATGATCTTTATTTCTGTATTTAATCTTTTTCAATCGCCTATTATGGAGATTTGGGAGTATATAAACGTCAAAACCTTTTTACAAGATTCATCCAAGAAGATAAGCTAATAGGTTGAGAATGTTTGCATATGGCTTATCTGAAGTGTATTTTACCATGACTGGCCTTTTGAAATATAATATTATTTGTACAAGATGAAATCTGGGAACAGTAAATTTACACAGGTATGCAAATTACTGTTGCTTGAATGATTTACTGAAGCACAATGCAAAAAGAATAACTTTGAATCTGAAAGTATTTTGCTAAGTCTTGCGAAATGAATCAATAAATGACAAACATACTCATAGAGATTGCAGAAATAATACAGTATAAAGCACAAATATGATTCAGAGTTGCATAACAAAATTTAATTTTATGGGAATATTTCATCAGGCAAACACATTCTGTGACCAAATCTGTGATCATCTGCATCTGTATATTCATGAAATTACCATGCTAAATGTTTAACTTTCACCTCTTTGATACACACAAGCTTAATTACTAGTAGTTTTCTGAAGCAAAAGCAAAACTGTATACATACTGCTAAAAACGGTTTGAGCACCCACTAAATACATTTGTACTGATGTTCATTTCTACTACTTCTGTAACAATTGTAATATGTATTGGCCTTTGATAATTATATTAAATATTGCATGCTACATGTGCAGCTTTGCAGTATGAAATGGCATTCTCATAGTATACAAATCAAAAAATATCTGTTCAGTCTCAGTCATCTGTTCTTTTCAGTCGTTCCTTTGTGAGTGAAAGCCTTTTTTGATTATGTGTATGTTCACATGAATATGTCTGTAGCATACAGTAGCAGACACAGATACAGGTGCCTGCACAGTTAAATATCATTCGGTTTTTTTTTTACCTGTAGACATGCATTTGACCAGCTGTAGGGGTCATATTTAGTTAGCAATGGGTGAAATTGCAAAGGCACATTTTTTGAAAGAAAAAATAAATCAATTAATTGATGCAGTATACAGTAACAGCAATATCTAACTTAGGCTGAGACCAAATCAAAACTTTGACAACCCGCTAATCGCACTTAAGAAAACTGTATTTAATAGAGTTTTCTTTTTTTTTGTTAGTATCTTATTTCTTCTACTCATAAAAAGAAAACACTATTAAATACAGTTTTGTTAAGTGCGATTAGCGGGTTGTCAAAGTTTTGATTTGGTCCCAGCCTTAGTTTGGGGTAGGAGAAATTCTGAACAATTTCTTGTTACTTTTTTAGAATCAATAAAATGTTTTTTTTTCTTTCAGAAAAGGTGCATTTCCTCTCATTGCTGATCAAGGCTAGTGTTTGGCCTATCTACATCAGCAACAAATCACTCTCAATAACATTTGCAATATTATTCTATGAATATCATTTTAACAAAATGTTTTTGTCCTTTACCTGGAACTTCAAATTTCATTTTATCTCCTATTTTCTTAATGGCACACCATAGCACCCCAAAATGCACCACAGTATGTAGCCAATATTATTATAGTAAACTGCTGTATAATGCAGTTGTATATACTCCAGTAACCAATATTTTTTGGTACTAATTAATTTGTTCTGTGAATTAGCTACAAATGCAAATGACCTCTCCCTTGCCTTTACATGCTATTCACAATCAGTGATTCTGAGCTTTTTAACCCCATCCATGCTGTAAAACAATTAACAACAAAACAACATTCAAACAAAGATAGTACCTTTAAATAATAATACTATAAATAATAAAATTACACAAAACATTAAGTACGCAAAGGGGTGGGGAGTACCCCCTCACACTCCAGTATTGATGTTTTGATTCTCTATTGTTTTAACTGGCTGCCTTGGTGAGCAGAGTTGAAAAGTCACAACATCAAATGATTTAACAAGAAAAAAAGGTAGATCTGCGTCACCTTGCAGTTTTATCAATTTCACATGTGCATGCATGCTTTAAAAACAAGATCCTTTTAAAATCCCGCTTGACCCAGAAAATAACTCTCTAACTATTCTTTTGTCAACCGAGCAAGAACACATTTCCAGTGGCGACGATCACCAGGCTAAATATCTTTGATACATGGAAAATAATTTATCTTGCCTTTTCAGATATAAATCATGCAGCAGAAAACTGTGCTGTACAATTGAAGAACACCAATATAAATAAAGAATACATCAAATAAATCACGGAGACCAGTTACCCAGAGAGACCTAAAAGAAAACAGGTCACCTTTGAGTGAGTTCCCTACTGATTTCATGTGTATTAAGGGTTATGACTTTTGACTATGATTGTGTTACATAATTTTGAAATGAATTGCCCCTAATTTTCAGCATTCTCAAATTATAAACATAACCATTTTTTTTTTTACTTTCACCAGGGCTTCACGTTTCTAGTTTTAATTCCCTCTGGGTGGACCAGAGCTGGTCAATGTCTGGCTGTTTTTGCTTTCTTTCCAAATGAACCCACCAGGTTTTGTCGGCTGGATGTATGTTTTCCCTAATTATATGCCTGTCATTGTTTGATCGATCTAAGGAGCTTAAAATCTGACTTCACAGTTGATCCTTTCGGTCTTGCTGACCTCAAGCTGTTCCTGTTTTATCAGGTGTGAGAAACAGCTACATGCATATTACTTAAAGGAAAAAGTTAAGATTTTGACATCTTTCCAGTCTGAACCAAATTTTCCACATTTTTTGGATTGTGTTTGACACACTGTCTATAAAATGTAGAATAGACTGGGCTTGCAGTGCAGCTCAAAGCCAGTGTAAAAGGGTCTCGAGATCTGCTTTGAAAGATGTTCAAAGAAACTGAAGGTTTTCTTTGAAATGCAGGCATAAAAATATACAAATCTTCAGTGCAGTTGATCAGCCATCTCTATGGTACCACCAATGGTACAGTAGCTCTTAGCACAGTATCTATTCACATAGGTTACAGAGGTTTTCTTAACACTTTCTCAAAAAAGTACAAAAATTAAGAAATGACAGTGGTTAGGTTGACAAACCAAACCAATGATGTCACTGAGGAATGCATTGGATTCTGGACCTTAAAATACGAGGGGAAAAACAAAAGGCTTCCCATGATGAATCTGTTTAATCAGCTGCTGGAAAGCAAAGCTATCCTTGAGAAGCACATGAGGACACATGGTTTTAAAACATATTCAGGAATAAAGAAAGAATTGTTACAAACCTAGAAGGGTGTTTGCCAAACACAGCAAACATCACAAAATGTGCACAAATGATTTTTTCTCATACTGGATCTATTAATAGCTAGTGGGTGGCATTTTGAGTTGTTCTGGGGAACAGGCCATATATCCATTTTCTGATCAATCCAACAAGGCATTCAGAAGTTATACAAAAAAAATGGGCAAAAAAAATGAGGAGGCAGAAAAAAGGCAGAGGACTAGGGGTCCCCCTTAAGACCCCAGCAGCAGTAGAATCTTCTGACTGACAACACTTTTCATATTATTATTATTAGTTTATTTGGCAGACACCTTTATCCAAGACGATAAAGTACAGGGATACAATGCAAGCTTAATATTGAAATACAGTGTAGTTTACAGTAAGTGCAAATAATACTACTAAAATACAATATGAAATAGGATGCAGCAAGTTAGGATTACAACAAGTTATATCTACAATGACATATTAGTAGTGCAATAGTGCATCAGCTGAGGATCCAGTAACATGGTGCCTAAGTCAAGCAAGCCCAGTGCATTGTAGAAGGAGTAGATCTAAACAGGTTTGTCCTCAATTTGCCTGTTAAACACATTTTGTCTAGTAGCTAACAGAGAAAAGAAAACAGTAGCCCATCATAGTTTATGCTAATAAACTTAACTCTTACACACTGCCCATGTATGTTTAAAAATGCACTGTATACAACATGAATATAGCATTTAGATTTCAAGAACATGTCACTAACATACTTTGCATAAAATATTTTTTAAACAAAGTTGTTACGGCAGGAGAAAGGCAGACAAAAATCAAGCGCATCCTATCGCCTTAATTTGCTAAAATAAAATAATGATATACCATACAGATGAAAAGAGAGTGAACGAGTTTGTGCTGGGGAAAATAAATATAAATAATATAAATACGACTTCCAACAAACACTAACAGAGAAAAAAGCAAAGCCAACAACTAGATTTGTTCCCAGAGAAAGGAAGTGGCATTATAATATGAAAATATATCTCACTTTACTGACGTTACTGGTGTCACAATGCAATGAGTACAGTGTCTTCTGGGAATAGTAGTTTATCTGGTACACGCTGAAAGGTGTTTCCAATCAGCAGAAATGCAGAGGAAAACTACAACTCCCATCATCCACGCATGCACATGTCAAGAACATGGTGGCTTTGTATTTAACTTTCTGTCAAGATGTTTTAAAAATGTTCCTACAGTTTTTTTTCTGGTCACTTTTTAAAATCTCCTTCATAAGATTGAATGCGAAATTGAAAGATGCAATTTCCATTATTTTAACAATTCACTCATAATCGAGCACACTCAGTTGCAGTGCTTCAGCAGGGGACGGGAGGGTTTGAGTTGCTTCTCCAATTAAATCCAGGGATCAGACCGTGTCATCTGCCATTGTAAAGACTGCACTGTGCAGATAGGAGTTTATAATGGAGGCTTTGTCTCAGTGTTACTGTTAGACATGGAAGTGGACACTTTTTTGGTAATTCGAAAGCACTGCATTTGCAAAGTAGGTTTATATACCTAACAGGTTGATGAGAACTTGCTGGTAATTGACTTGTAGATTGACCAATGAATGAATGTGATGTACTAGGAACTGCATTAATGATACTATAGATTTCATGCCTGAAAAACTTGCAAGCTTTATAAAAAACATTTGCTCCACAACAGGCACTGCCTCCCTCATCAATCCGGTGTTTCTAGCTAGATCTCTTTATTTGCTGAAAATAATTGTGAAAGCTTATAATTAGGGCTTCTGATTTTCGGTTTTAACCTATAAAACCCGATAAAACACCCCCAAAACAAAAAAAAAAAAATGAAACCGGTGGATAGCCAATAAACACCGGAAAAACTGTGGAAATGGTTAATCAATTCACGTTGACTATACCCTATTCCCATTAAAAAAATAACACCTACTACAAAAATAATAATACATACATTTCAAATGTTTTTTATAAAGCTTTTTCAGGCATGAAATCTATAGTATCATTAATGCAGTTCCTAGTACATCACATTCATTCATTGGTCAATCTACAAGTCAATTACCAGCAAGTTCCCATCAACCTGTTAGGTATATAAACCTACTTTGCAAATGCAGTGCTTTCGAATTACCAAAAAAGTGTCCACTTCCATGTCTAACAGTAGGGCAGCAGTGTGGAGTAGTGGTTAGGGCTCTGGACTCTTGACCGGAGGGTCGTGGGTTCAATCCCTGGTAGGGGACACTGCTGCTGGGCAATGTCTCGCCTTCCTGACTTGCATCTATCATTGATTCGTTCTCAATACTTTAAACCCGTCCCAACTACTGGATGACAGCACATTCCTACATTTCTATTGGAGACACTGCTTGCGAGATTTAAAACAAGATTACAATCAGGAATGGAGGCTTGTTAGCGGGATTTAAAGCCATATTACAGTTTAGATATGGAGGATTTAAAAGAGAATTGTGACTAAATGTAATGCCTACACACAAAAAACCCAGTAGAATGTGTCAGTGGCCATAGGGATTTCGTTGTGGAAGACAGCAAAGGAAAGAAGGTACAAGCTAAGTGTGCAAGTACTGTCGAGTTACTATACATATTTTGACAGAAAAAAAACAAAAAACGCTCAAGCATTTTGGAAAGTAACCGAAAACACTAATTTCATACAGTGTATCAAAAACGAAAGCCCCAAAAAAACCTGATTTACATAAAACTCGAAAATATCTAAAAATAAGCAGAGAAAAATACAATTAATAAAACCCAAAAACCAGAAGCCCTACTTATAATACAAAGAAAATGTTATTTATTATCATATCAACATTTACAAAGACACTACACACCTGTTTTTACTACGCTATAATCTTCCATTCTTTATTTTATTGCATACATTTTGTTATTTTTTATATGTGACCTGCTATTTTGTTTGATTTTTAATGTCTGTTGTTTTTCTTTCTTTTTCTATTGTATGCATTCTGTTTGCTTGTTTCTTATTTCTGTGATCTGTGATGTCTTTATAGTTTTTATTGTGAAAGCGCTTTGGGATACTATATTGTAAGTAGAAAGGGCACAAGTGTTGGGCTAATATTGTCCGATTTGTTATGCTTTATTTTTTATTTTCGACCTGCAGTTGCATGGTCTTTCTTTTTACGGTTTAGCATGCAGCAATAATATTTGTTTGAATGGATTTATGCTATTAACAACCAAACAACCAAGCGAGCCAGACGGGCCTCTCGTTTGTAACCTTTCTTATGTTCTTATTAGTTTGTAAGCCATATTGTGGTCATTCTGAAGACTTGTCTTATTTGAAAGAACTGACAGAGTTCCTTTGCTATTGTATTGTGACTGACTGTGCTGTGTCAAAGGATAACAGTGCGCCATTTTGAGAGATGTCCTGCAGTGTGTGGATACCAAGCTTTTTCTATTTTGTGGACGAAATATCTTTGTTCTCTAGTTTTAAATAATCATTGTCTAATCCTAACATTTTTTAAACATTATACCAGACATTTAGTAGACAAATAACAGTTTTTTTAATTATTTTATTTTAAATATTTTAACAATTTGTTTGGGCACCAATTGAATAGTCAGATTGCTTTCCAAATGGTTTCATGTGGGTACATCTGACATTAACATTTTTGAAATTCCGCTATTGCACCGAATATAGTCTTGCAGCCAAATAATATTTCTCAAGAACAGGCAAGGATAGCCCTCCTAGTGAGAGTCTCTGTTTCTTTATTCCAGGCTAGGAACCTTCCATAGGGACTCTACCCAAGAGTGAGATTGGCAACATTTTCCAGGTCATCATTTTCTACTATTAATTATACTGATTATTGGTAGCCTAAAACTTAGTTTCAATCTTCACATCATATAATTATTAACATGCAAAAATATATATTAGTTTATTGAATATGTCTATGGTCATGCAGCATTGTAATGTCTTGCATGCTGTTTTGTTTGCCAGATCTTCTTGAAAACCCTACAGATAAAAATAAGTATTAAGAAAAACAGACATTTACAGTAGTCAGCATTGCTTATTTCAAGTAAAACGTAAAAACAACTTTGGTGACAATAACATGCTTGGTTATGATTTATATTGCTAATGTGAACAAACAACTTGAACAGTTCCTTTTGAGAACCACACTTATTTGTTACTACTGGAATGGAATTACAAAAAAAACGACCCATGTACTTTTATTTATTTATTCAGCTTACATTTATTATCAAGGAAAAGGCAAAGATGAATGTGTTTTATTTAAGTATTAGCCCCAGATGTTGTCACAGATGTGTGTTATTTGCGGTGGGGCTAGAAATCTGAAAAGGCAGAAAATCCAGGGCCTAACTGGTGTGCGCTGCCCAGTAATTTCCAACTGGGAATAAGAAAACAACACACAGGTTGAGTCTGTAGTTTATTCCACTGTGATGAAAAATGGTTCAATACTCTCTTTGCAGCTTTGTTTTATTAATACTGGCTGCTGACATGGTATCCATTACACTGTCTAATGATAAGAAATCTATTTTACAGAAAGTTAAACTTCTGCTAAAAAAAAAAAATAGACGTGTTTGTATTCCATTATCCTTAAAGGAGTGCTAACCAAGATTTTAAAAATCCATTTTATAATCCCTCTTAGCACTAACAGCATTATAACTGGACCCCTTTTTGTGATTTGTTTCTTTGCTTTTAATTAAGAAATCCCTTTTACACAAATTGTTCAAGTCCGGCTCTGTGCATCCAAAAATTCTAAAGTTTTCTTCCTGGTTGTAATGAAATTGAGACATTGTCTGAAATATGTGCCTTAAGCTGCATGCACATTGGACGAGAGCGATGCGAGCGAATAATTTAGACATCACTGCAGTCAAATGGGAGTATCCACACCAGCAGCGAGCGATGCGAGAGACGTCGCTTTGAGAAAATTTCGCGTAGCTAAAATAGAACCTGTTTCTATTTTTTTTTCGTCGCACGACTGGAATGAAACTGACCAATCAGAAGGTTAACACCTCAAAACACGTCACACCTCAAAACAAGTTAATCATGAACGACAAAAAGTTAATTTATGAGGTGCAGCAGAATCCATTATTCTATGCTTGCAAATTGAATGACTACAAAGACATTCAGAAGAAAGACAATGCCTGGGTGGCTTGCAGGTGGTGCATTGAGCAGCACCGAGACATTTTCTTTCCGATTATGCAAGTTGCATAAAAATAGGTTTATTAATAAGCAAAAGTAAACCAGAGCATACATGCAGTCTACATAGCCAGCATTTAAATTAAAAATGTGCACTTTTGCTGGCTTTTAAAAATGACACAAAAAAAGGTCCCGCATTCACACAACTTGTGTGAATGTGACATAATTTTAAGCTATGGCTTTTTTTTTTCTTTTTGGTCTGTTTGTTTGTTTTTATGATAAATAACATTTTGTTCACTTTTGTTCAGTTTCTGTGGCATAAATCCATGACAAGAAGAAGGTCTTTACATATGCATAAAGTGAAGTTTTGTGGAGATTCACCAAATAAACAAAAATATTATCACGGTCCTACTATTCTACACGTTGTGAAACAAAGCCAGCAACACGTTTGTATTCTATGTGACACATCCCAACATTACTATGACTTCAACTGTACAATTACTACTAATAATAATGATAACAATAAAACTGTTGGCTATATAGGGATGTTCAATAATTCTGGATCTGTAGATTTTACAAGTCCAACCTTTTTTTTTGCAACGGAGTTGCTGGAGGTCAGGGTGGTAACCAAACTAAACCTATTTTGTAATGGGACAGCCCATCTCTGGTGTGTCGTTTGCGAGTCGCTTGCATCACTCGAATCGCTCTGTCCAGTGTGGATGCAGCTTTATCCAAATTGAAGTCTATAATACAAGCAATGAACCAAGAGGACAAAAACAGAAAAGGGGGCATCAGTAATATTATTACTACTGCTGATAAGAGGCAAAATGGATTTGAAAGTTTTGGTGTGATAACCAAGACATATACAGCTACGCCCAAAAGTGTTGCACCACCTAGGTTTAAACTACAAAATGATTTAGCAAAAGTCAACTGGAATCCATCACAGCAGTACAGTTTTTCATTAAGTATATGGAAAACTACATGTTAACAGCAGGTTTCATTTGACTTTATGAAGATAAATGTGTTAATTCTATAGGGTGATATACAACTTTATATATAGCCATATACTGTAACATAGCAAATGTTCTGTATAGCAGAAGGGGACCAATTATAATGTTGCTTGTGTTACTTTGAGGTGAGAAAATTACCTTGGTTAATACTCAATTAACACTATGGGCAGGATTTTTTAAAAAACAGTATTATTGTATCAAACTTGTGGTATAGTAACGAGAGCTTTATCAGCAAAATGTGTTTATTAAATCAATCTGTTAATGCTTTGAAATTGAGTCGATGAGGTAGTTCATGAACGCATTTCTCGTTAAAAAGCTGAATTGTAAATTATTTACGATTAGGTTTTTACTTATGTAATTCAAATAAAATCTACAGTAGAGGTCAGCTGTCATATAATGCATCCATAGTTCAGATAGGCTACAGCTACATTGATCATTTCTTGGTAGTAACATTACACTGGGTGTAAATAACGGTATATAATTTTAGCAATACAACAAACATTCCGTAAGGTTACAAATGGTTAAAACATGTGAGTAAATCTCATTCATAACAACAAGTATAGATAAGGCTAAAATATTTTCATAACTACAAATATTGAATTACCTTGGTAGTCTGTAAGAAATTAATTCTGGTCCTGTACACTATTTCTCTGTATCGTCGGCATCACAGCTGTGGTCTGTTAAATTTCTATTTCAAGCTGAGTTATATACCCTTTTATTCATTAAAATCCTCCTTTTCCAAGTGCAAATTAACTCCTGATAAATTATGATAATTAACACGGATTTGCTTTTAAATTCCCACACAAACAAAATAAATATCTGCAGCACTGCTCGTTAACATAATAACATTATTTCGTAAATCAACAGAATTTCGGAAACAACGACCGCTTGAAAATGCCCAAATCAATGCTACATACCGATTTGTTGATTTAACACTGGAGTTTATCATTTACGACCTTTTGAAAGTCCTGCCCAGTATCCCTTCAGACATACAATACAGGACAATTTACTTCTCTGGAGATAAGAACCAAAAGAAGAAATCCTGGAGCAATGCAACTTTTAAAAAGCTGTTCTCTTTGCTTGTGACCATGTACTACTTGCCTGTCACATCACTGCAGTACATTTATTCTGAGGACCAGAAAGGAAGTTGTAATCATAGTAGATTAAAGCATGTGTGAGGCAGCATAAAGTTTGCACAACACAGGCCAATAACCATTGCATGCGCTTACATTCTACTCGCGTGGCCCCTTTCATCTGATAAAGAGTGAAACAAGTGAACAAACTGCGAGGAAATCCCATCCATTTAGCTATGTCACAGATTCTGATGTTGAAACAAACACACTTTTACTTGGCTCCCATTTTCAGTGATTGATCTTAAAAGCTAGGGGGATGAAAGCTTCTCGAAAGGTTGATGACCTCCCCCTGGCACGCAGTAGCAAGGGCCTACACAAACTACAGTGTGATAGCTCTGAGCAAGGTGAGTAAAAATAGATTATGTGTACCAGCCTAAAGGGTCATAACTGAATTGTGAGGCACTTACAGTGTGTTACAGTGTGTCTCTTTACACAGAGAATTGTGAGGGTCTGGAACCAACTCCCCAGTAATGTTGTTGAAGCCGACACCCTGGGATCATTCAAGAAGCTGCTTGATGAGATTCTGGGATCAATAAGCTACTAACAACCAAACGAGCAAGGTGGGCTGAATGGCCTCCTCTCGTTTGTAAACTTTCTTATGTTCTTATGTCTTGTTTCAGAGGTTTTGAATCACCTTTATTATCACGATCCAGCTGTTTTATCAGTGGTGCATTGGTCATTTTCAATGGAAAATGTATTTTCGAAGATGAGATATATTTACCAATAGCTTTAACATATTTCGTTCACTGGATTCCACATGTTTTTTTTTTAATTTTATTTTTTATTTTTTATGATGTCGTTTTAGAATTCACATACATTATAGGTAATCTTAGTTGTATTGAATGGTGCAGAACTTTTAATGCAATTTTAAATGTGTTTTTTTCCCCCATTCTCCTTTACATTGTGTATCAAACCATATTATAGTTGTGTTAACCTTTTTAGAGTTACTTATGCATGCTGTATATTACTGTGTCTCTAAGTCTTCCAAAAGCCCATAGTTTCATGACAGCTCTCTGTAATTGGCAGATAATGGACCTGTGTACAGACAGAAAGATACTGACTCTGAATCAGTGGAGATGTTTGCATATTTGCTAATGAAAATAAACGGTTTAATTTGAGAATGCACTTTGTGTAAGTAACTATGTTATTTGAGCTAGCTGGGCAGGTACTGGTCATTTATTTTATTAAGTTTAAAAGACCTCTTGCACAGTGTGGCCGATATTTAAATGTATTTGAACTAAATAGTGAACTGATAAATTTTCAATACTCATTTTATACATATCCTGTTTTCTATCACCAGGAAGCATATATTGTTTGTAATATTAATAAGTAGAAAAACAGAAGTCATTATAATGAAGCTTTACTGATGAATTATCAAGCTGAAAAGTATTTCCGCCACAAGGTAGACTTTTATGAGGTCATTAATTGTGTAGAAAACTTTTCATATGACCTGAGGGTTTGGAAGGATTAAAACCAGATGATTTTCTTTGACCCTCTCCAAGGTACAATTGCAAGGTTCAAACAAGTCTGTGTAACTTGTCATATGGTTGTGCATAAACAGTAAATTACATATGTACATACTTTATATAGTTTATCAATTTACAAAAAGTGTTCTTAAAATTCATTTAAGTTATACAGGAAGTTCTTGGTTCTCTGTGTCTAAGGACATACCTCAATCACATGCCCTGTTCATTTACTTATTTTTGTTGTTTATTTATGTATTGTATTTCTTTATTTTTATTTCTTTATTTTTATTAAACAAAAAATTGAGAACAACAAACAATGTGTTGCTAGAACATTTAGCTAAACTGCATGACTGCATTATAAATCAAAGCCTATATTCACACTATTAAAAGCTTAAGTGCTGATGAGGGACAACGCTATCATAAAACTGTCTACAGACCCATGAATGTTTAATAATGAGAAAAGTCAGGGATTTTGGCAATGGATTTACTTCTTTTCTACTGAAGTGCTGTTGATTTAGGTAAAAAAAAATGTGTTAAAAAAAAACTCAGAATAGACAAAAAACATAAGTTAAGCATAATTGTAAGAGCGAAAAACAAAAACATGTATTTATGAACCTATACAATAATAATCAAGTACACTGATTTAATTTAAAAAAAAATGTTGTGGTATAAATATAACCATTGTAATTACATGGGCACAAGTCATTTCCATGTAATTATACACTCCGTCAGTCCATCGGTGGTTACCATGTAGCGGTAAGAGCAGAAAACATAGTTACTCAGTATTTAGTTACAGTAGTTACTCAGTATTTACCATGTTATTACATGGTTATGTATGCCCCGTAATCTACAGTGTTGCAGAAATTATGTCATTAGTTTTGATTAAATTGAATTAATCTTGCTTTTTCCTACATAAAGGAATACTTGTTTAACATTATCTAATGTCATACTGTAGCATGATGATTTATTCCCCTTTATTAGAACTATCCCTTATAGAAGCATAAACTCTGTCATCCTGCCTCTATATATATATATATATATATATATATATATATATATATATATATATACACTACCGGTCAAAAGTTTTAGAACACCCCCATTTTTCCAGTTTTTATTGAAATTTAAGCAGTTCAAGTCCAGTGAATAACCTGAAATGGTACAAAGGTAAGCGGTAAACTGCCAGAGGTTAAAAAAAAAGTTTAGTTTACCAAAAACTGAAAAATAATGTACATTTCAGAGTTATACAAAAAGGCCTTTTTCAGGGAACAAGTAATGGGTTAACAACTTACAGCTGTTCTGCAGCAATGGAAGTAAATTAAGCCTTGAAAGTTGATGCTAACAATTCCTACAGGTGTCCCAACTTTTGTTGATTACTTACAAACCCTCTGTCTGTATAAAAGCAGTGTTGGAACAGACTGTGTTACTACACCCTCTTAAGCATTATTTAGACAGTATTGTACTGCAGGAAGTAGTATATTGCTACCATAATGGCGAGAAAAAGGCAATTAACAAAGGAAGACAGACAGACCATTATAACCCTTAAAAGTGTAGGTCTTTCCTTTAGAGAAATTGCAAAAGAAAGCCAAGGTGTCAGTGAGTACAGTTTCCTACACCATCAAAAGGCACTTGGAAACTGGAGGAAACTCTGACAGGAAGAGGTCTAGCAGACCCAAAGCCACAACAGAATCAGAAGACAAGTTTCTGAGAGTCAACAGCTTGCGTGATAGGCGGCTCACAGGACAACAGCTTCAAGCACAGCTTAACACTGGTCGAAGTAAGCAAGTCTCAGTTTCAACTGTGAAGAGAAGACTTCGAGCTGCAGGTTTGACAGGTCGAGTGGCAGTAAGAAAGCCATTGCTAAGATGGCAAAATAAGAAAAAGAGGCTTGCCTGGGCCATGAAGCACCGCCAGTGGACTACTGAAGACTGGAAGAAGGTCTTATGGACCGATGAATCAAAATTTGAAATCTTCGGTTCATCACACAGGGTTTTTGCACGCCGTCGAGTAGGCGAAAGGATGGTTCCTCGGTGTGTGACACCAACTGTCAAACATGGAGGAGGAAGCGTGATGGTCTGGGTCTCTTTTGCTGGATCCAGAGTCGGCGACTTGCACAGAGTGAGTGGCACCCTGAACCAAAACGGCTACCACAGCATTTTGCAGCGCATGCAATACCCTCTGGTATACGCCTAGTTGGTCAGGGGTTCATCCTACAGCAAGATAATGACCCAAAACATACCTCCAGGCTATGTCAGAACTACCTTAGAAGAAAAGAACAAGACGGTAGGCTTCAAATCATGGAATGGCCAGCACAGTCTCCAGACTTAAACCCCATCCAGCTGGTTTGGGATGAACTGGACAGAAGGGTGAAAGCAAAGCAACCTACAAGTGCAACACATTTGTGGGAACTTCTGCAACAGTGTTGGGAAGAACTTTCCAAACAATATTTGATTTCCATTGTAGAAAGAATGCCACAAGTGTGTTCGGCTGTTATATCTGCAAAGGTGGCTACTTTGATGAGTCAAAAATTTAGATTAAATTTTGTTAAACAAAACGATTCCATGATTTCTTTTTATCTCCAATTGTTTATTTGTTCTATGCTTTAATTTCAGAGTACATTGAGACATTAAACTGCGTAAATTTCAATAAAAACTGGAAAAATGGAGGTGTTCTAAAACTTTTGACTGGTAGTATATATATATATATATATATATATATATATATATATATATATATATATATATATATATATACTGTATAATGTGTGTGTTTTTTGTTTGTTTAATTCAGGCCTGTATAAGGCTACAGTGAAGGTGAAATAATTTTTTGTTCAAGCTGTATGATTTGAGTTAATTCAGATGTTGCATGAAGACTTTATCCTGTTATAAATAATTCATGTCTGTGAAGATTTGAGGAATTTAGACTAAGATACAAACTAGTATCCCCCAAAGAAATGACAGTACATGAAGGATCAAAGCGTCTTGCCCTAGAGTCTCTTCCAGACACTTCATTAAATTAACCACACATTTCTTTGTTCTGTACTGTAGAATATAATATTTTATCATGAAACATTGGAGCTACTTTTAATGAGTCATTTGTGGGAACCTGTCTAAGATTAACGTTTGCCAGTTTGGGATGTGTTGAAAAACATCTCATAGAAAACAATACAATATCAATAAATCTCTTTTATGGTTTAAAAAAAAAAACATACAACATAGTTCTTAGTACTTTTTTAACTTCCATTATCTAAAGGTTAGGTTCATTGAAAGAAATACAGCCAATGTGTAATTTCTATTTACACATGTGTTTCTTATGTAACCGCTTTGGTCATATTTACATTATAACTACTGTACGTGGCGTATGTATGTTTATACTGTAAGTATGTATTTTTAAGAATCTTGGCAACTCATACACTCACTCACACATTGTACATAATGCTTTAATGCTATCTAATTCTGTGTATAGTCTTGCTGGCATAATAACAGTTACCATCATGAAATATTACAAAGTAGCTAAATAAAATAGCTTTATTTTAAATCATTTGCTAAATAAGTATGCTTTTGTATGTCACAAGGAGCTCCAAATAATGTATTAATGATACATTAACTGGCTCCAAGTAATACAGATATAACAACAAACAGACTTAGTCTTACAATACAAAACTATCATTCAAATAGGCACACCTTGCACAGAGTCACGCGTATACAGTGCCTTGCATAAGTATTCACCCCCCTTGGACTTTTCCACATGTTGTAGTGTTACAACCTGCAATTAAAATGGATTTAATTAGGATTTTTTGTCACTGATCTACACAAAATAGTCCATAATGTCGAAGTGAGGAAAAAATCTACATATTTTATAAAATTATTTACAAATAAAAAACTGAAAAGTCTTGATTGCAAAAGTATTCATCCCCTTTGCTGTGACACCCATAAATAAGCTCTGTTGCACCCAATTGCCTTCAGAAGTCACATAATTAGTTGAATGGAGTCCACCTGTGTGCAATTAAAGTTTCACATGATCTCAGATTAAATACACCTGTTTCTGGAAGGCCCCAGAGTTTGTTAGAGAGCCTATCTAAACAAACAGCATCATGAAGACCAAGGAGCTATCAAAACAAGTCTGGGATAAAGTCTTGGAGAAGCACCAATCAGGGATGGGTTATAAAAAAATATCCCAAACTCTGAACATCCCCCGGAGCACCATTAAATCCATTATTAAAAAATGGAAAGAATATGGCACAACCGCGACTCTGCCTAGAGAAGGCTGTCCACCAAAACTCAGTGACCATGTAAGGAGGGCATTAGTCAAAGAAGCAACCAAGAGGCCAATGGTAACTCTGAAGGAGCTGGAGAGATCCACAGCTGAGATGGGAGAAACCGTCCATGGGACAACTATTACCCGGACGCTCCATAAAGCTGGGCTTTATGGAAGAGTGGCGAGAAGAAAGCCATTGCTGAAAAAAACCCATATCAAATCCTGTTTGGATTTTGCCAAAAGGCATGTGGGAGACACAGCAAACATGTGGAAAAAGGTTCTCTGGTGTGATGAGACCAAAATTGGAATTTTTGGCCTTAGCGCAAAACGCTATGTGTGGCGCAAAGCCAACACTGCTCATCACCCTGAGAACACCATCCCCATGGTGAAGCATGGTGGCGGCAGCATCATGTTCTGGGGATGCTTTTTATCGGCAGGGACTGGGAAACTGGTCAGGATTGAGGGCAAGATGGATGGAGCCAAATACAGGGAAATTCTAGAGGAAAACCTGTTTCAGTCTGCAAGAGACCTGGGACGGGGGCGGAGGTTCACCTTCCAGCAGGATAATGACCCTAAACACACAGCCAAAGCTACACTGGAGTGGTTTAAAAACAAGAACCTGAATGTCTTAGAATGGCCTAGTCAAACCCCAAACCTCAATCCGATTGAGAATCTGTGGCAAGACTTGAAAATTGCTGTTCACCAACGGTCCCCATCCAACTTGACAGAGCGTGAGCAATTTTGCCAAGAAGAATGGGCAAAAATTGCAGGATCCAGATGTGCAAAGCTGGTAGAGACTTACTCAAAAAGACTCACAGCTGTAATTGCTGCCAAAGGTGCTTCTACCAAGTATTGACTCAGGGGGGTGAATACTTATGCAACCAACAAATGTCTTTTTTTTGTTTAATTAACTTTTGTGTCACAATAAAAAAAAATTCTGCACCTTCAAAGTGTTAAGTATGTTGTGTAAATCAAATGGTAAAAGTCCCAATTAAATCCATTTTAATTCCAGGTTGTAACACTACAAAAAGTCCTAGGGGGGTGAATACTTATGCAAGGCACTGTACAGGCTAGGGTCATTGCAGCATGTGAAAAGATAAAATACCACTAACACTCCCTCTTTAAATACAATGGAAAGCTGTTTGAACATTAATATACAGGGCACAGGGTTGTGCCCTCACAGGTATGTGAAAAAGCTATAAGATCAATAAATCGGTAAAAGAGGTTAAGAAAATTGTGGCGAGAATACAATAAAGGCATATTGAAAGAATTAAAAAAATACATGCAGCCACATAATGTATGAACAGACCTAGCAAGAGGAAATCCTAAAATGCACAAAGAAAATCACCCTATGCGAATGATAGTCAGCACGATTGATAATCCAACACACGTAACAGCAGAAAAACAACTTAGGTCACACGTTGAGAAATCACCAAGCTATGTTAAGGATACAACACAATTAAAAAAAAGACTTGAATCACTAAAGCACAACCTTCCAGAGAATACAATTTTATTTTGCATGGATGTAAAATCCTTGTACCCAAGTGTCCCTCGTAAAGAAACTTTAGAAGCTTGTCAAAAAGCACTAGATAATAGACTAGATAAATCCATACCAACAGCAGAGGTGCTGATGATCAACGTAGTTTTAGAAAACAGTTATTTTACATTTGTTGATAAGAATTACAAACAAAACAATGGTACAGCAATATGATCTAAATTAGGAATGCATTTTGCCAGTACATACTTGGGGAAATGGGAAGAATAATTACTTAGAAAATTGGAAAGATAACCTTTAGAATACATTCGGTTTGTAGATGATATTTTGGGGGTTTGGACACATGGAGAAGAATCTCTTTTCCAGTTTCATAAAATGGCAAATGAAATACACAGTAATACTGAGGTGGAAACTTCGATGGACAAAAAAATAGAATTTTTAGATACCATGGTAAAACTTGAAGAAGGTTAAGTTGAGACTGACCTCTTCTGTAAACCTACTGACATGCAACAGTATTTACACATGTCCTCTGCACATCCAATACACACTAAAAGGGTAATCCCAAAGGGTCTAGGCAGAAGAATTCGAAGAATATACTCAAAAGAAAGTGACTATGTAAAGCAAAGAAATGTATTAAAAACAAATCTTTAAAAAAAGAGGATACAAAGAAAGAATTATAGACGGAGTTAAGAAAAGAGATAAAAAAAAGGTCAAAAGAGTCCCATTAGTAATGACTTACTCTAAACTTTTGCCTAATATTTCTAAGATAGTTTGGATACACTTGCGGATTCTACATATTGTAATTCAGAAAAAAATGAAAAAAGTATTTCTTAAGGCCCCAGTTGTAGCATTCAAAAGAGATGCTAATTTAGGTGATATTTTAGTTCACAGTAAACATAAAAGAATAATTGACAGAATAGGTTCTACAAATACTTGCACTAGTACATGTAAAGTGCGTAAATACATGGACAAATGTAAAAATATAAGTAAACATAAGAACAACACACATCCACTAAAAACTAATACCTACTATAAAAATAGCAATGTTGTTTATGGAATTGTCTGTGAAAAATGTGATGAAATAAAATATGTTGGAGAGACTGGAACAACTTTATATAAAATAATTTCGAACCACCTTTCATTAATTGGAAAAAAAATGAACCAATAGTACAGCACTTCACCAGTCAAGGACATGACATAAATGATGTAAAGTTTGTAGTGTCAAATCAGCTCAAATTAGACAATGCGACATATAGAAGAATAAAAGAAAGTAAATGAACACGATTATGCCAGCGGGACTCAACAGAAAATAAATATATAATATTTAAATAAATAAATAAACACAATTCATTCAAAAGTTATGCATGCTGATGCACTGGGGAGGCCAAATCAAGACTGATCTTCAGTGCCAGCACTGCATGATAATATAAGTTTATATAAAATAATGTTAATTAGAATAAATAAAGATTTAAAAGATAGAAGTAAAAATGATGTCACAATATACAGTATATACACTGAACTTTGATATACAATGAATTTTGATATATGGGTCAGTCTCCGGTACTTGGTACCAATAGGCACTGTAACATTTGTTCAAATTTATCTTTATCATGAAACCTTATTTTATAAAGATAAATGTTTTGAAATGTTTGGTACGTATAAGTGCATTATTTTCACTTGACGGATATTTAAGAATCTTGACAATGTGCACATGTCAAGAAAAAAACCCTGTTTGTGACATGATTGGGGCAGTCATCGTGCACCTTGATTTTCTTTGCTATATATGTTTTCAATGTTTTATTTTATTGTGTTTTATTTCTTACATGTTGGGTATACAGATCATCAAAATGCAGATTTCGCATGTTATATTTGTTGTCAATAATTACACTACAAGAATAATCCTAATTTATCTGTTCATTCAGAATGCATTACTTATTTAAATTATTTTATAAAATGTGCATGTTTGCGTTCTCATCAAATATATGATATTCAAATCCAAAATAAGAAAATTTGAATTACCTACTCCACCTTGGAGTCAGTATTGGATATGTAATGTACAAACTGCAGTTTGTGTTGAAAATGTACAAACCTGGGCTCCCGAGTGGCGCATCCAGTAAAGGCTCTCCACGCGGAGTGCAGGATGTGCCCTATAGCCTGAAGATCGCAAGTTCGAATCCAGGCTATGTCACAGCCGACCGTGACTGGGAGTTCAATGAAGTATTTTTTGTACCATTACATCATGTAAGAATAAATTTTGATTTGAATATAAACAATAACAAGTAGTTGTCATGCCGTCAAAAGCCTATAAATACCTCTAATGTTTTGATTCAAACACATACGCCCTTGCGAAAGATATGTACAACATATCGAAAGGTTGGGCAGCTGGCTCTTTGAGCTAATAGATACATATTTATATATAAATATATAATTGTTTTACAATGTGCAATATACCTCTTATTTATGTACAATATATAAACCTATTGCTGAACACATTTTATGTATTTAACAAGAACATGTATCTGATTTTGATACATATTTAGGGTTCAATTTACAATGCCTAATTCACCCAATAATGACTGAAATTCTGAGATTCTTTAGCTACTCTAGATACTGAGACTATTTGATTATGAAGTGCTAAGCTTTTTGACCATATGTTCTGTACATGCAATTTATTGCTGAAGGCAATATCTTAATAATTAATAAAACTGAAAACTAATATCTCAATATAACAGTGGAGAATAGGGTGTGTGGGTATTTGCTGACGGACAAGCAGGAGATCAAGACAGAAGTTGACTCGCCCTGCAGGTGTACAGATTTTCTTTATTTACACACACGTGACGCTACCAACAATAGTAGCGCACGGAGGACATACGGCCAGCGTACAAAAGGCAAAATAAAACACTACAAAAACTGCAAATAAAAGATTCCATGAAAACGCCGTGCACTACTCCGCTATACAATTGAGGTTGCGCTTGTACACCTCGCTATACGTTTGGGCAGATCTAAGATCCATGAACTAATCCACATTCATAAACACTTAAACAAACCCAGACGGTTTTGGTTTCTTCTTTAATAATTAAACCCCGAGCCTGGTTACCCCCGGCGGTTTCCACTCTCAGATTTCTTTGTCCTGGTAGCGTGAACGATCTTTAGTCCTTTGGTTTATGGCCTTGCAGCAGTCCTGAGGTGTATAATCAGTATCTTTTTATACCTGACGCCCCACTGGAACACACCTACCTGCTGATTAGGAACCTGCAGCTGGCAATCACGCACAGCAGGTAGGATCTCGCAGGAGCGCCAGGGTTTTCATTAATTATTTCCATACATATACATACTATTTACAATAAATACACACAAAAAATAACCTTTTCATGCGCAAGGGCCTCCGCCCTGCCACACTCAGCCACAAGACCACTGATATTCAATTTCTATGCAAAAAGAATGTTAATACTGCTGGGCATTTTCAGATGTTGACCCAATGCCCAATGAATAATTTCTTAGTTTAAAAAAGCATGTGCTTGGATAATGCCTGAAGCACTAAGCTGGGCTGAGCTAACCTTAGGTACGTTTTCCTTGCTGTTGTACATTCATTTGTTGTTGTTCAGCCCCTACGTACCCCCACTAGGTTTTTTTTGTTTTAGTTGTACTGGCTTTCTAATCCTGGTAATGGAATTATTAGATTGTTAAACATTAATTTACTCACAAAGAACCATTGTTTTATACCATCAAATCAGTTGCAGTCGTTGCAATGTAATCATATCTTGACATAAAGAGAGTATACTCATCAGCAAGCAAATAGAGCCACATTTTATTAACACTCTGGGATATTTTGTTAATAAACACTGATAATCCAGCAAGCACCCCATGGCTAATGCTTCTATTAAATCGCTTTTCATTACAATGGCCAATGATACAATTTTTGTTGTTCAAGTAGGAATAAATCCAACACATGTGGTTTCGGGGAAAAAGTTATATAGTCAGATGAATAACAGAATACTATATCCTCTCTGTTGTACTGTTCACATGATAAAAGTCACAGCAATATATTATGGGAGTAATTCATCTCTATCCAAATCAGATCACCCTTTCTAATTCTGTGAGACTAGAAAACACCTGGTTTCCCATAATCCTTGTATATAACAGAGATTCGAACTGTGAAGGATGGATGGATTAGCATCTTTTATCGATTTACTGCAGCAGATAAATATGGCTTCCAGTAAATTTGGTAGACGGGAGCCCTTGATAGACATTTGGAACTACTATTATTAACCTGATGATATCCCGTGAAGCTTTCATCTGATATTAAATATCATTAAAGAGTAAGTAGCGGGGCTCCGACAAATACAGCGTTATACATCCCCAGGTGTTGCTACAACTGTTTAAATAACGTACCTGTCATTTTTTTTCATTGTTAACATCATGGTAACTTTTTATACTTATAACTTTAAAGTCTGTTTCAAAGCTCTTTTCAAAATAGCCGCTCTAGTGCACTGGGGTTTGAGATCTGTCCTCTAAATCAGGGCTTCCCAACCCTGGTACTGGGGACCCCATGTGTCTTCTGGTTTTAATTTCAACTGAGCTCTCAATTACTTAACTACAGTCAGGACTGTCCAACTGGGAACAGGAAAACAACACTGTATTCCACTGTGGTGAAAAATGGTTCAATACTCTCTTTGCAGCTTTGATTTATTAATATTGGCTGCTGACATGGTATCCATTACACTGTCTAATGCTAAGAATCTTATTTTACAGAAAGTTCTTCTGCTAATAAAAGGGAATGTTTGTAGTCTATTATCCTAAAGGAGTGCTAACCAAGATTTTAAAATCAATTTTATAACCCCTCTTAGCACTAACAACAATGCCCTTTTTGTGATTTTCTTTTAATTAAGAAATCCTTTTTTTTACACAAATTGTTCAAGTCCGGCTCTGTGCATCAAAAAATTCTAAAGTTTTCTTCCTGGTTGTAATAACTTTCTGTGCATTAGACCTCAGATGCCTGTTTGCAGCTTGACAATTTTAGTGAAACTAAGCTATAGTACAGAAAGTGAGTCCTTACCAAGAAGCATCAACAAACCTCTGTAACATTGGCTGAAATATGTGCCTTATCCAAATTGAAGTCTATAATATAAGCAATGAACCAAGAGGACAAAAACACAAAAAGGTGCATCAGTAATATTGTAACTAGTGTTGATAAGAGGCAAAATGGATTTGAAAGTTTTGGTGTGATAACCAAGACATATACAGCTACGCCCAAAAGTTTTGCACCACCTAGTTTTGGGACTTAATTAGCTTTAGGACAGTAAGCAGTCGGATATCCGTTACCCAGATACACGTCAGTCGTGTTTTACCGCTCTTGTATTATAAGAATTCATTGGACAGGAGCTATGGCTAAGTGGTATTAGTAAACATCAGGATCCCATCGCTCAAAGAAGGAGCCGTACATCTCTTGCTCCCGGGGATAACCAAAAGCTGTCCCCCCCCCCCCCCACCTGCTCCAGTTCCTCTTCTCGCCTACCCATAACTACACATATTCTAGGTCTGATTATATCAATTCTTCGCCAAGGTTGTTTCAAGGTTGCTTCGATGACCTAGTTATGGAGTCTATTGTCTGATGGCCTTTTTTGGTTTCCTCCGTTTCTCCGAGTTTGCAGTTCCTTCCCAAGCCAGTTTCCCTTCAGTAGGTATTCGTTGCAGCAATCTCTCCTTAGTTCCTAACTCTCATTATATCCTGTTCCTCCATACTTCCAAAATGGATCAGTTCTGTCAAGGCCAGTTCATTCAGCTCTGCGAGCTTAATTCTCCTTTATGCCCCTATATATATATATTAGCTCAAAGAGCCAGCTATGTTGTATGTTGTACATATCTTTCTCAAGGGACCCTGTGTTTGGAGGTATTTATAGGTTTTTGACGGCATGACAACTACTTGTTATTGTTTATATTCAAATCCATGATTTATTCTTACATGATGTAATGGTGTTCTGTATATTGTGACATCGTTTTTACTTCTATCTTTGAATCTGTATTAAAACTAATTAACATTACTTTATATATTTTTATTATATCATGCAATGCTGGCTCTGAGGATCAGTCTTGATTTGGCCTCCCCAGCGCATCAGCATGCACAACTTTTGAATGAATTTTGTTTATTTATTTAAATGTTATATGTTTATTGAAGTTGATTAGTTCATTCTTTTCTGTTGAGTTCCGCTGGCATAATCGTGTCCAGTCTATTTATCCATTTACTTTCTTTTATTCTTCTATATGTTGCATTGTCTAATTTTAGCTGTTCTAATACTACAAACTTTACATCATTTATGTCATGTTCTTGACTGCTGAAGTGCTGTACTTTTGGTTCATTCATTTTTTTTTATTTCTAATTAGTGAAAGGTGGTTCTGAATTCTTTTATATAAAGCTGTTCCAGTCTCTCCAACATATTTGATTTCATCACATTTTCCACAGGCTATTCCATAAACAACATTGCTATTTTTACAGTAGGTCTTAGTTTTTAGTGGATATGTGGTGTTCTTATGTTTAATTATATTTTTACTTTTGTCCATGTATTTACACATTTTACATCTACTGGTGCACACATTCGTAGAACCTATTTTGTCAATAATTCTTTTATGTTTACTGTGAACTAAAATATCAACTAAATTAGCTTCTCTTTTGAATGCTACAACTGGGGCCTTAAGAAATACTTTTTAAAATTTTTCTGAATTATGTAGAATCCGCAAGTGTTTCCAAACTATCTTTGAAATATTGGGCAAAAGTTTAGAGTAAGTCATTACTAATGGGACTCTTTTTACCTTTTTATCTCTATTTTTATAATCTAGTAGATCATCTCTTTTTAGTGTATCCACTTTTCTTAACTCAGTCTCTATAATTCTTTCTTTGTATCCTCTTTTTTTAAGATATACTGTATATATGCCCATTTTTTTCTTCCCTTCTTTTTTAGATGATGTGTAATCCACCGCTCAGGGGGGGAAATCTCTGGTGGCCCAGGCGGAGAGATACCCCCCACTCTGGGCATACTAGCAATATTCTGTTGAGCTGTGGAAATGTCTGAGAGAGGAGTGAATGTAGGTGTCTACTGCAGAGGACGTCCAGCACCCCATTCTTTTAATCATATGTTGATTGATGTTAACTTTGGCTGTGGAGGTAGCTGCGCCTATATGAAAATAATGGGGAGCGTAGACCTATGGGGGCAGACTTGCTTTAGATATGAGATAGGACAGGTGGGACGAAAACCAGCTTCTTGTAACTACACAATGATTGCTGTTAATTAATAAAGGATCCGAAGGATTATCTGGGCGACGACTAGACAGCGAGATATTGCTGAATAGGGGCATAAAGGAGAATTAAGCTTGCAGAGCTGAATGAACTGGCCTTGACAGAACTGATCCATTTTGGAAGTACGGAGGAACAGGATATAATGAGAGTTAGGAACTAAGGAGAGATTGCTGCAACAAATACCTACTGAAGGGAAACTGGCTTGGGAAGGAACTGCAAACTCAGAGAAACGGAGGAAACCAAAAAAGTCAATCAGACAGTAGACTCCATAACTAGGTCATCGAAGGTGTTGAAACAACCTTGGCGAAGAATTGATATAATCAGACCTAGAATATCTGTAGTTATGGGTAGGCGAGAAGGGGAAGTGGGCGGGGGGGCAGCTTTTGGTTATCCCCGGCAGCAAGAGATGGATGGCTGGGACACTAACCTTAATCTGAAATTATACTGAATGCCTGATAAATAGGATTTAATAGCTCCTGGGGATAAGTGAAGGCAGTCTTTTGCGTGAACGAGGAAGGCAAGCATATAGTCCATGTTGAATGGAGTTGGAGGAATCCTGTTCCTGAGTAGAAGGAGCGAGGGTGTTGATCATGTATCCCTGAGCAGCAGTGATCAGGGTTTGAATAGCTGGGTTCATCTCCTTACCAGTTCGCTGAATGGAGGGACTGCCAGAGGGAAATGATGAGCCGATGGAACCAGACGTCTGAACCTGGGAATCTGAAGACGAGAAAGGGCATCGGCATTGTTATTACAGATTCCTGGAAGATGGCGGGCTTGAATGATGAAGTTGTTACATACAGAGATGCAGATGAAGTGGTGTAATAATTGCATGATTAATGGAGAAGTAGAACGTCCTTTATTGATAATGTGAACAGTGGCTTGATTATCGCAGTAAAATAAAATTGACTTCTTTTTCTAGCAGGGTCCCCATAAATGAGCCGCCACCACTATGAGGTAGATTTCTAGTAGGGTGGTAGATTTCAGTTGAGGAGGGAGAATTTTTATTTCCTGAGGCCATGAGTTAGAAAACCATTGCTGAGAGAAGAATCCGCCAAAACCAGAGAAGGATGCGTCGGTGTGCAGAGATAGGTCGTGCTGGGATGAGATGAAGTCGTCATAGAAAAGAGATAAACCATTCCAGTGTTGTAACAGAGAGGACCACATCCAGATATCTTTCTTTGCCTCTGCTGAAATGTTAATGAAAGAGATGAGATTTTTTTACTTTGGCAGAGAGAGCAAGAAGATGAGAAATGAATGTCCTGCCCTGCGGAATGATACGAATAGCGAAGTTGAAGTGACCGAGCAGTGAAAGAAGATCATGTTTCTTGATAGTGTTGGAAATCTGGAATTCTTGAATGAGAGAATGGATGTGAGCAAGCTTGCTGAGAGGAAGGCGTGTTTCGAAGCGGATGGTATTGAGTGTGATTCCAAGAAATTCCAGGTTGTGCATTGGTCCAATGGTTTTCTCTTCTGAGAGTGGAATGCCAACAGATTTAAAGAGGGTTTTGAGATTTGTGATTGATTGAGCTGGGGGATCAGTGGGAGGCAAAACCAGAAGAAAATCGTCAAGAAGATGGAGAAGGAAAGGGATGTGGTGAGTATTTAACAGAATCCAGCTAAAAACTTCAGAAAGAGAGTCAAAAATCTTGGGGCTGCTGCGGTAGCCAAAAGTCAGCTTGGTGGAAAAATATAATTTATTGTTCCAACATATCCCGAAGAGGTGACGGAGGGAGGGGAGGATGGGCATGACTTTAAATGCATCTAAAATATCTGCTTTGGCTAACCAGGATCCTGGACCAGCAGATTTGATTGAGCTGATGGCATTGGAGATGATGATACAGTGGAGGGAAAATGGATCTAAAGGGATTTGAGAGTTAATGCTGCTGAAAAGGCTGTCATGAGGAGCTGATAGATCAATGATGAGCCGTTTTTTACCTGACTTCTTCCTGGTAGCTATGCCTATGGGGTTAATGCGGAACAGAGGAAATGGGGGAGCTGAGGGGCCAACCATAAATCCCTTAGATACTTCTAAGTGCAGTGATGAAGAAGGGATGTGTTTGATTCCTGCAGAAAAAACATTAGAAAGGCTGTTGATGAGATAGTTGACAAAAATACGGTCTGGGTGATTTTGTAATAAATTATTCAGTGTAGGGATAGATATAGGTGTTAACACTGTTAGAAGAGGAGATAGTCATTTGGATGGAACGAGAGTGGGCGTTGCCGCAGAAACTGCACATATGAATGTATCTACAATGATCCAGAGAGCAGTATTTCTCATTGAAGTTATTGCAGAGCTGTCTGCTGCCAGAAAATGTAATTACACATCCGTATTTATCCTTACTGTGAGAAGATTCAGGTGGAGTTGAAGAATGAACAGAGTGAACTGATCAAAGACAGTCTTTAAAGCGAAGTGGTAATAAGAATATAAACTAAATTAACATCTTTACCTTCAATGATACTGCATCTTAGTTGAGGAGACAGGGAGTGCCTGTGAACAGATGAAGTGGAGGTGGAGCAAGCACGAGAAGCAGAAGCCAAGCTGTAGATTGGCAGGTCGACTGCGGGAGCAAGTTGCTGGAATGGTGGAAGTGACGAATGCGGTATAGCTTGCAGTGGCTGCTGCAGTAATGACAGAAATGGTGGCTGAAGGGATGGACGAAATAGCTTCCACACGAGAAACTCGCCTGTCCAAATTTACCAGGCTGGTGCTGAAATCCGAAATGGCATTGGTGACAGGTTGAATGAGTTGTTTAATGTCCTTCAGAATTTCCAGATGTAGATCGTAGAGCGGATCTTGGACAGCTGGTGGCTGAGGAGCTGGAGCGATTGAGGCTGCTGGCTGCTGAGGATCTGAGCCAGTTGATGGGGTGGCTTGCTGCAAGGAAGCAGTGAGGCGTGGAATCCTGAAACGTTGAGCTGCAGGCTGAGGAGGAAAGATAGGTTAAGCTGAAATGCTGTTGCAATATAGAATGAACATGGATTTGTGGTCGCTGTCCGCTGGAATCGTAATAACTCTTTTAAAAAGAGTTTTCAGGAGTTTATCGACTGACCAGTCTTTAAAATACAGTAAAGCCGAGCTGGAGAGGATTCCTAGGGTTGACGATGCTTGCTTCTCCGTGGCTGGGCTGCAGAAGATGGGTTAGCAGCAGCTGGAGCGGCGGATGGTACAGCTGGAGGAGCCAAGTAGAGAGGTATAGGTCCGGGGATGGAAAGCTGGGGAGAACCCCTTGGTCATCCAGATGGAACGTGGACAGAAGTGACAGACGTACTATGCGGTAAGTTTAACATCTTGATTTTAATTAAGAACCAAAATTCAAACAGTGATAGGAGTCTTACTGAGTTAGTGTACAGGTACAAAAACACAGACACAGTACCAGAATGGGGAGTGCTCAGGGTTTATATATGATTGGCAATTGAATTGGTGCGAACTGAAAAAGGAGGTGGAGCCCTACCTCCTGCCCCCTGAACCCCACATAAAGGTTATCATTAAAATCAATCCCCTATTATACATATGTAACAAATTAACCCTTAGCGGTCCATTTATTCAGCTCTTCTCAGGCGCATCAGGTCCAATTTATTTTCACATGCGCGGTTTATTTTATACGCGCTGTTTAAAAGTTTTTTTTTTTCACAGTAAAACAGGTTTAAAAGGCACTGCATATCAACAGGACACTCAGTACTGCATCTCCAGCCCCGCCCCACCCCTCGTTCTCTGTATTTTTCACATACCTCTTCATAGTCGTGCATACTGATAAGTCATCTCCTGATCACTCGTTTTATCACCAAACTCCTCAATAATGCGATCCAAGTCATTATTTTATTACTATAACATCTCAAAAAGCTCTGCAAATGTCCGTGATATTCTTTGAGCGCTGGATGTGGAAGCAGCTATCTTGTTTGTTTATGTCTGTGTTATCTCTGTGGTGCAGGGGTCTATGTGTATTCTTCAGAACCGCCCCCTTTTTTTTCAGCTTCTCTCGGCTCCTATCGGTCTCACTCGGCCATTGAAAGGTTTTCTCCGCTTTTTCTGTGCTTGACGGCTTTTTGATCGGACCGGAAAGGAATAATTGTAATATCGGACCTGGTAATGTCGGACCAGGGTTAATGCACTTACCCATCACACGCGATTTCAGTTTTCTGATACAAAGCCCATGTATATTCAAATATATTTGACTATCGGCCACAGCCCGCCAAATTACCAAATTAGTCTGTTTTTATTGTGGAGTTGCACAGCACTTCCTCCAGTTTCACATGACGAAAATGCAGCAACAACAAAGCAAAGAGACAAGCTATGGTAATATAACAGTTAATCATTAAACAGTTTTAGATACTGTGATGCATTTTTTTAAAATCTGTGATCTTTAGTTGTTTTTGTGCATTTTCATTTGCAAGTGAACTGTGACATTAGGCCTTTAATCTTTTGCTAACTTACATTATCTTTCACATTTTACACATTTTGATTTCATTTCGCTGTTGGGTCGTTAACATGGAATTTGACATACTGCTACAATATGTACCGACTTTAAAAGTATGTAATGTATTACAGTCCACATGTTGTCTCTTTTGGCAAGTGATATTTTCAGAATCATATCGTTCTGAATTAAAATACTGTTGAAAATATAGTACTGTACCAACAAAACCAATACAGTACATCTAAATGGAAGCCTACTTATTTTAAAACACAGTCTTTTCAGATATGTATTTTTGATATTGTATCTGTTTTGTGTTCCCTGAAAAACGACAAGGGTAGGAACGGGCCAAAATGAAATAAACAGATATGCGTCACACTCATTTAACCATCACTGAAGTCAAAATCTTATAGGATCGGATATGCGAGTGCTGACTTTAGACCCTTAATTGAACTAAGTTTTAATTGTTCTCAGCTCCTAAAAAGTTGCAGAGTTGAAGTTACTTATAAAATGTTATGCCTAACTTAAAATCTGCAATAGTTTAAGAGCTGAAAACAAGTAAAAGGGTCTAATTAAGCACATTATTTGTTCAATTAAGGGTTTATTTTAGTAATTAAGAGCTCAATTTGAAGAAATCCAAAAGACACATAGGGTCCCCAGGACCAGGGTTGGGAAGCCCTGCACTAAATCACTGCAGGAAGAGTGATTAACAAAAAAACATAAAAACAAGTGCTCTGGCTTTTCTGTTCCTTACCACATCATGGATTGTTATTGCTGTTACCTGTTTGACAATGTGGGCAATAATCTTTACACTATCAGTGCACTAGAGTGGACTCTTTAAAAAAGAGTTTTGAAACAAACTTTAAAGTTATAAGTGTAAGAAGTTGTCAGGATGTTAACAATGAAAAAATACAGGTACGTTATTTAAACAGTTGTAGCAACACGCAGGATTTATAACGCTAGATTTTTCGGAACCCCGCTACTTACTATTTAAGGCTTATCCATTATGTATGTCAGATTGTACTGATACCTGCAGTTCTTCAACTTCAACCATTATGGATTATTTTGAAAGGGTCAAAAATGACCAGTATGTAGGTCAGAGCTATTGCTTGTAAGGGTCATTTAAACTAAGATCATAATAGACTCTGTCATCACAGCTTGGGTTCAGTGGTAGTAGTATCACAGTCAAACCGATTAAAATGATCTTATTATTTTTTTAAGCATCTTGTGTTCTAGTATCCTTTCTTGTGGGTAAACTTGTTATACGCCAATGGCTTTTAAACAATGTTTTCTAACACAAGCAAAAATGGCAAAAAATGACATTTATATTTGTTTTAACAATAAACTTTCAACGAACTGCCTAGAGGTACACTTTTCACATTCTGTTTGTTGGCCTATCTTTGGAAACAACTGTTTTGTAATCCAACTAAATAGCTGGGGCATATCATATTTCTCAATCTTGATTTAATAAACTATATATTACCATTTTCTTTCTCTGCGTGGTAATTTATTGTGAGGTTTTGTTATATGCAACAAGATGCTGATTGATGATAAAACAAGGATTCCAGCCAGGAAACTCCTACAACAAAGATGGGAACAATTATGTTAAAGGTGAAAGACTCTGCATGGTGGTTCCAGTAAAGATCAGTCCATACACGGAAGAAATGAGCTGAAAACCCATTGGAATCATTCATACAGTTTTGCATCATTGTTACAGATGTTTTGACTATTTGTTGCAATTGTTGTTGTTTTTTTCTTGATCTTTTTCATTCATTGAAATATAGGTTAGTGTTTCTGTGGAAAAATCTAGTACATGTTTTCTATCTGGTCTGTGTTAAGTTACTATATATCTGAATATCAAGGCATATGAGAAAATGCTGTCCGCCCATTGACTTGTTCTAGGATTGCTAAAAGCTTACATGGATTTTAATATAAATCAATGCTGGTTTTGAAAACATACCGAAGGGGTACTGTAGTGCAGTATGATGTTGACCAAATCACCAAGATTTACATTGTAGATTCTCACAAGAGACTTTGATGGATCAGATATCTTTAACAATTTTGAATTCACATTGTAAACATTAACTATGAAACATCCACATTAGCAGGGCTTGAAATTAACACCAGCCATGTGACAACTGCCATGAGTGCCCTCGTCAACTGCCATGAGTGCCCTTGTCAATTGCCATGAGTGCCCTCGTCAAATGCCATGAGTGCCCTCGTCAATTGCCGTGATGCCCCTCAAAATGTATATCTATTCACAGCCATTATGGCCGCGGTGGCATTTCAGCTGCAGCAACTAGAGATGATAACAGCAGATACCGCTTTATAGTTTTCCATTTGACATTTCAAAATCAAACAGGAAATACTGTACTACCAATGGATTCCGGTAGACTTCTGCGATATAATTTTGTAGATTCTTTGGTTACATTATGTTAAATAAAAGATCAAAATTATGTTCATATAGTTTGTTTTTTTTTGTTTTTTTAAATTATATCTCAAGCCTAAAATTATAGATGATGCAAAACTTTTGGTCATAGCTGTAGGCTGTCGGTTGACAAAGAAAAATAAAACAGAATTTTCTGAATCAATAAATTGTTGTTGTTTCTTTCTGTGGTCAATAATTAGCTTTATATGAATCCTACACTTTGGCCTTGACTTACATTTAGTGGCCTTGGTGCCCTATACAAATTTATTGAACTGAAGGCCATTTTGGCCTTTTCCTTTTTGTTGCCAATTTAGAGCCCTGCAGTAGTAATATATATATATATATGTATTTTTTCTCCATTTTAATACCTTCGTCACATCTCAATAACAGTCATTTAGCCTCCTCTGTGCTCTCGTTCCTCCTTCCAAACACCAGCCCAATCAGCAAATGCTGCAGGTTTTTATCTGCATGACCATCTCCAAATTAACACTTAATTAATCAATTTGGAGACGGTTGCATTCTGCATGAGATTAGAGGGATTATAATTATTATTTATTTATTAGCAGACACCCTTACCCAGGGCGACTTACAGTTGTATACAAAAAATACATATCAAGAATTACAGTACAATTAAGAGCAAGATACAAAATACAATGACTTCAGTCCTAATAAGAGCAAATATAGAACACAGTATGATTTGATAAAATACTACAGATTAGGTTAAGTGCAGGATTAAATACAGTAAAATAGGGAGCAGATAAGTGCAAGTTAAAGTGCATTAAAGGCAGAGTGATATAATGTCCTGAAGGGAAGAGTTGAGTTTTACAGGTGTCGTCTGAAGAGGTGTATCTTGAGGAGGCGCCGGAAGGTTGTCAGGGAGTTGCTGTAGTCTAGGCGGGAGAGTACCAGGGCCTGGACGAGGAGTTGCATGGAGTAGTTGGTGAGGAAGGGTCGGATTCTTTGTATGTTGCTCAGGAAGAAACGACAGGTGCGTGCTAGAGTGGAGATGTGCTGGGTGTAGGAGAGGCAGGGTTACTCCAACGTTCTTGGCTGAGGAGGAGGGAGAGAGCGTGATAGATTCCAGAGAAATGGAGATAGAGAGATCAGAGGAGGGGGAAGATGAGGAGGGGAAGAAAAGGAGGTCAGATTTAGAGAGGTTGTTTGAGGTGATGCAAGTGCATCCAGGAGGAGACAGACAGGTAGAGATACGGGAGGGAATGGTGGGGTCGGGGGGAAAGGAGAGGAATGAGAAACCATAGGATGCGATGATGGGGTCCTGGGAGCGGATGTAGAGAGAGAACAGGAGAGGACCCAAGACTGATCCTTGGGGGATCCTGTTGAGAGAGGGTGAGGTGTGGAGGTTGAGCCATGCCAGGTGCGATCGGAGAGGCAGGAGGAGAACCAGGCCAGAGCAATGCCAGAGATTCCCAGTATAGCGATAGAGGACAGGAGAATAGAATGATCGACAGTGTCAAAGGCAGCAGAGAGATCAAGGAGAATCAGGAGAGAGGAGAGAGAGGCAGCACAGGCAGAGTTTAGTGAGTTAGTGACAGACAGGAGAGCAGTTTCAGTGGCGTGAGCAGAGCGGAAACCAGATTGGAGAGGGTAGAGCAGAGAGTGGTAAGACAGGAAAGCAGAGAGCTAGCGGTGTACTGCCCGCTCGAGGGTTTTACAGAGGAAGTGTCCGAGTCTGAGAGGGGAGAGAAGGAGAAGGGTGAGTTAATAGGGGAGACAGAGGGTGTTGGGGTTGGAGCGGGGGAGGGAGAGGTGTTAACACTAGAACCGCCGAGACTTCGGACTACATGCAACTGCCGCACCCGCAAAATGTGTGGCTCCATTTTAAAACAGCTTTGATACGAAAATGAAAAACAAACAATCGGATACAACTTCATATTTTATTTATGAACATCATGCATAACATTTTTACGCAATAAACTTCTGTGTAAACAGGTGTAGAAAGCTGTATGCACCTATAAAATTATAAAACATAAATAACTAGTTATAAAAATAGCATAAAACAAAAATATAACATAACTTATGCAACGTGAAAGCGCTTTGAAACAGAGTTCAAAGGCTGTCTGTCTGTTCAGAGTTATTACAGCTATTACAGCTTTCCAAGTACAATCTATGCTGAAAACACGCTTTTCAACTGTACCGCTGCATTTGCCACAGACTTGCCTTTTCACAACGGGCGCAGACATCAAAAGTTCTCTTTCTATTGCATTTAGCAACCTGGCATTGTCTTTTATTCCATGTGCCAGTGGGCACAGCACTGGCTGAAGGTTGAGGGGCATTTGCCAGCCAGCTTTCATGTCTCTTATCAAAATGTTTCTATCGTAGCTCCAGGGCTAGCTGCAAAATAATGTCCCTACAAGTGATTGTGTTGCCAGTGCACTCCTTGTACAAAACCAAAGCATTGATGGCTGCCAGGTCCAAAACATTCTAAAGAAACAGCCACAGGCCACCTGCGAGTACCACCTTTGACAGAATATCCAGTATCCACAACGTACTTCGTTGCGTTGTAAAATGCAACGGTCTCTGGCTTTCATTTAGCATCAGTCCCGATGGTCACTGATCTGTGCAGAGCTTAGAATACGCGCAGTTTTTTTTATTTTTTTGCACCATCACACTCAGGGTGGCACAGTCGTTCTGCCTGAGAAATGTAGTGTAAATAATAATAATATATGTGTAGAATGACTTTCATCAGTGTTTCAAGCAATGACGTTGATTTTATTACAAAGCCCAGACTAAATTGTCTGCTATATTGTTTTAATTTCATAGTTTTCATAGCAGTTGAAGAAGCAAGTGCTTCTAACTTTTACGATTCTGCAGCTGAAACACCGTATGGGTATTTAATTCAAATATTCAGTAACACTTAAGAACGGACATGCACGAGATATTCACACACACGGAGATATTTAAATTTGAATTGCAAAAGCCATTCAGAAAAGCGGCTATGGTTGTGCTAGTGTTAAAGAATTTGCAGATATCAGAGATTTTAGAGGAGAAGAAAGAGGCAAAGTCATCAGTGGAGATGGAGGAGGGGGAGGGTTGAGGAGGGAGGAGAAGATAGAAAATAGTTTCTGGGGGTTGTTTGTGGAGGATTGGATAATAGATTGGAAATAGGAGTGTTTAGCAGAGGAGATGGTAGTGGAGAAGGAGGAGAAGAGGGAGGAGTAGAGATCTAGGGCAGCAGGGAGTTTGGTTCTCTTCCATTTTTTTTCAGCAGAGCGCAGTTCTGTTCTTCTCAAGCAGAGCACAGAGGAGAGCCAGGGTTGGAGAGGGGAGGGGCAGGCAGGTCGGAAGGTGAGGAGACATAGGAATTCGAGGGAGGAGGTGAGGAGAAGAAGGTGGAGGTAGCAGAGTCTAGAGAGAGTTGGGAGAAGGAGTCGATAGGAGGGAGGTGAGAGAGAGCGGTGGAGTCAAGGACAGAGGGGGAGAGAGAGCAGAGGTTACGACAGGAGGTGACAGTGGGATTAAGCGGAGTAGGGAGTGAGGGAAGAGACAGAGAAAAAGTGGTGAAATAGTGATCAGAGAGGTCCAGAGGGGCGACAGAGAGGGTGGAGGGGCAGCAGGTGAGAGCAAGGAAATCGAGAGAGAGGTGGGAGGCAAAGGCAGAGATGAAATCAGCTTTGTCACCAGAGGGAGTGCGGCAGGGGAGAGAGTGGGAGGAGGGAGAGGCAGAGGGATGAGGTTAGAGGGGTTAGGGTAGCAGCAGTGGAAAGAGGACAGAGGACGGGAGTGAGAGGACAGAATAACAGGGATGTGAGACAGATAGGTACAGTAGTAGTGGGAGCAGCAGCGGTGGGGGGAAGGTACAGACCTGTCTAGTAGTTGGCATCTTCCAGAGCACTGCTAGGTTCTGCTAGGCTATCTGTCTAATGTACTAACCAAATGGATAAAATCTGTGTGTAAACCAATCAAATTACAAATCAACCTCTATTCAATTTAACCACACTCACCTGGTACTAATCACAACAGTAGAGCATCTAATTAAAACACCACCTTTGTAATGTTACTTAAATAGAGCCAATGTTAAGAGTGGGAATGAGGCTTCTAGTAGCCACTGGAAAAGATTTGGAAAAGGTCCTAGCTCTACTTGTCCTCACTCTGACTGCCACAGCTCAGACTGCCCTTGGACGTGTGGCCCTTAGTCTGCCATAGCTCAGACTGTCCTTGGACTTGTGGCCCTTAGACTGCCACAGCTCAGACTGTCCTTGGACGTGTGGCCCTTAGACTGCCACAGCTCAGACTGCCCTTGGTCGTGTAGCCCTTCGATGGCTGGTGCTTAGAACGGCTGGCTTTCTAAGACACTGTTTGCCAAGTTATACTATCCTATAGGCCTAGAGCCATATACTTAACACAAAATTCTAATCAACCTCACGATTCAACACAGCCCAGTACAGTTTACAAAACTTAAATTACAATTGTTAAAGGCAGGGATAGTTACCCCAGCAACAGTGATTTAACTATCAAATGAAATACAATCCACTTACCTGGTTATATGCTGAGTCACCCAGAAGCAGAACTGGCGCTCAGAAAACAAGCAGAGACACACAGCACATGAGGCCTCAGCTGGAAGGTAAACTACCAAACAAAACAAACAAAAACATTGCGTTTTAAATAAACACAAAATACATTTAACTACAACACCAATAACGTCATTGTTTTTTCATAAATAAACACACATACATTTACTTACAAGTAGGGCTTTGCCCTGCCTCACTAATTATCTGCATGGCTCTCTTCTGCCCTGCCACACCAACCTTAAAAGTTCACTACAGAGATGGCACATTTCTATGGAAACGAGCACAGTGAAAATCAGGATGAGTTCAAAATTATTTTATATCAAATGGATAAAAGAAAGGCAGGACTAATAACTGCAGATAGTTTGATTAACACATGTTCTGTATTAAATCACAGTCAGAATGTTATGGATCGGTACTCAGTAATTGTGTAGACCAGTCCAAAGGATGGAACACCTTTGTTTGGTGCTGAGTAATCAAAAAGTTGGTATTCCATTTAATTATTACCTAACAACTTAAAACATGTTAAAGGGAATCACATGGATTTTCAGTATCTGCACAACCCCAATAAAAGCATTTTACATGAGACCAGTTATTGACTAGTTATTATCCTGTGGAATAAGCCATTTTTAAAGTGTGCCTCTAGTCATATTCAGACTGTAAATGTATGGAGACTGCCTGTGATATGGCCAGTAAATGCACTGCCTCATGACACAGTGCATTCTGTAAGGCAGTGACAAGATAAATTATACAAAACAAACCATTGGCAGATAGTCTATCAACCTCTAAGGAAAGCTTAATGGAAGTTAAATATTGACCTGCCAGCAATTTGGATTACAGCAATTATAGTTTTGTACTTCAGGCAGTTTTTTTCTTAATCAGTGTTCAGCACAGTGGCAGGTCATCACGTTTCCTATCTGATAGCTTGAAGCACTGCACAGGGTTAAATAATGCATAGTATCTCCATAGCTGTTATTCATGCTGAATGTGTATCCAAACATGAATGATCATGATGATTCACTACACTATTGTATTTGATTGTCTTAAAAAGTGGCAACAGAAATAGAACTGTTCATTAGTTTGGAAGCATTTGGAACTGTGCCAGCACATATATAATGACACTGCATCATATTGTGTCTTTCCTAAACCACTTTAATGTGTGTAGATGTTATGTTTTCCCAATGCGTTAAAAGAGATATATGATAATAAGGTCAATAGAGAGTTTAGTGGAAGGTAGTGGAATTTAGACAATTATTTAACAGATACATGACTATTGGCTACCTAAGAGAGTTTCAAGTACATTATTGATAGCAAATGTTAAAATAAGAGGTATATTTGTTCATTGAGACACTGTGTTGTGTGTAGTGAAGCAGGTTATCGTGTGTAAATGAGTAGGTGCTTTAGCGTGGTTTGGGAATTTTTAAGGACCACATGAGATTCTCACAAACCACCTAAGGTGATCCCACAGTCCTTTAATGCAGAAAGCCTACAATAACAAGAATCTACAGTAGCTCTTTCCAAATAAAACGTGTTGTTCTAATATAATTATACACCATGTTAAATGTCATTTGTATGGTCATTATGAAGCTTACCAAGCTTCTCATAATGCCATATGCCTTACAATATACCATGGTATACTCAAGTAAACTAATATAAAGGTTGTCAAATGATTTTGGCTCGTCGGCAATGTCGTTGCAATTTCCACAACATGTGTCAGTACTGAATATATATATATATACAGCTGTATATATATATATAATGCCTGTGTAATTTGACAAAACAAGCACATCTGAAAAGCAAACAAAAGATCCAGGAACTCCCTCTGCTAGGAGCCAGTCTCATCACTGACAGTTTGACCTTGTCCTACTAATACCAACTAGTGTCCCAGCTGGTTGAAAGAATCAGTATGAGAATGTACTGCAAATAAAAAAAAAAGCTTTTCTCCTTGTGGAACCTGCATACATTCATATTGTAGACATGGTATTCAGTGCCAATCATCAATCGCAAAGAATGCGTGGAGAATGAAGATCATGTGTTTGTTTTTTTGTTGAGGAATGCAGTCTTCATATTCTCCCAACTACAGTACACTCTATGCTATATCATTCTTCAATCACAACATTTTAATTATACCTTGACACATGGGTTTATGACACTATCAAAATAAAAAAGGCAGATGAAGGCAAATCTTTGTCTACTTCACTTTCTTTAAAGTTTTATAGACCCTCAATAAAAAGTTGCAGAGTGCCTCTACTGGTGGGCTGGTTTTGAAAAATATCAAGCATTCTTTTTGGTTAACTTTTAATAGGAATCCCCTTCATAGGCTGAACACAAACAATAATATTACTTATCATGCGGTAATAAAACTGAGTGATAGACGCATATTTGTTTTCAACTGTAGAACAACAAAGGCCAATATTCTGCTGCAATGATCAAAAAAGTTAGAAAATGGATACCAAAAACCTTTGAACTTCAAAAGTGAACTTTCTTTAAATCTATACCATGTATTCTTTCATGTCAAGTGGGGGTTTGCTACAAGCTCATTTGCACAGATGGCAACTATAAAATATGGCATTTTGAAGTATCAGCTCATAATCAGCCCAAGTCTGCTAATTATTAAGCTTTCTTTTCCAGTTTGTAAAAATTTAGACTTTCAAGCAGACCATTTGTGATCCTAATATATTTTTTATTACATGAAACCATTTCACTTCATTCCAAATTGAATACAATCTGACCTTATGCATGTAAAATATGCTTTGCTCATATGCTAATAGTGCTAACCATTAACCCGTCCCCCTGCAGGTTAATGGTGTGCCCCATTAGATATAAGAAATCCCATAATTGTTCGATATGATATTACTTGCTGATGTATTTCTATAAGGGGCAAGGTGTAGTAGGACTTGTTAATAATTCACACCCATATGAAGTTGCTCTTGATAATTACTAACATGTCTCTGCATTAAGATAACTGTTATATTTTATATCCAAACCAAGTTGCTTTTTAATCACCCCTAAAATGTTCATTAGGGATTTGTGAGAACTGGTTAGCTAGGTTGGCAATAATAAGTTGATAAATATATCCATTTGAAGGAGCAGTTTCCCTGATTCGGGTCAGCAGAAATTATTATAGCCCTCACTGGACTCTGCACTGCCCTACAATCATTGTCCTATTCAGGGCAGCAAAGGCTTGGTATCCTGACCCTGTTTGTCAGCACTGATCTATAAATATGTTGCTCAGGTGTGCATTTCACTCCATGTTGCCCTTCCACTGAGTGGTGTTGGGATTTGCCTACGCATCCATAAACATCACTGATTTCAACTCTGGGACCCTCTATGCACAAGCCCTGATGGGCCTCCTCAACTTCATGTCCTACTGAAACAGGCCAGTACTGGTCCGTGCAAAGAAAACTGGAAAGGCTGCTTGGATGCTTTTGGTTTATTTACAATAGCTTTTGCTGATCTAAGATCCAGTAAGTCACATTGTTTTGATCAGCACACCCCATACGTTTTCACTTCAAGCAGTTGGATCTGATCTGCATGTTGAATAGCTTGACAGGCTAAACGAGAAAGCATTTCACTAACTAACCGTCACAGGTGTTTTACAACATGTCAGTGTAAAGGAAAGGAATTTGGACAGTGCAGATGAAAACAATGTCTCTGCGTAAAGACAGATCATGTTGACGTTGCCTGGAGAGAACATCAGTATGCGTGTTAGTGTGTGTGTGTTTGGTTTAGAATGTGCTTTGATTCAATTAAAGCTAATTGTTGAATTGTGTATTCCTGCTGATCAGATTTTTAAAGTTTCTCTTTCTCACTTTGAAATGAACTTTCAACCTCAGAGTCCAAGGCCATGACAGACTCCCCAAGTATGCTTTTATCTAATTGTAAGGCAGCTGGAGGGATCTTTGTCCTAATTACTTTGTACAGTGACGATCACAGACAAAATTATCCTTAAACACCTTGCTGACAGAGCCTGTAATTCAGAGTTGCAATCGACAATTACATATGATTGCCATTCAAAAATCATTTGAACAATTGGAATTTCTCAGATGTTTTGGAAAGAGGGCATGTGATTCATTTTGACAAGGGATGGGGAGATAAAATAAGAAACCTTTTTTATTTATTTTATAAAGCATTACTTTGAGTGGCCAGCGTACCAACAGTTCCAATTGTCTGATAAAATCATATTTTTATTTTCTATCCTGTAAAATATTGTAAAAGCAGTCGTCTCACTCGTGTATAAGTTGCACCCATATATATATATATATATATATATATATATATATATATATATATATATATATACACAGTACCAGTCAAAAGTTTGAGTACACCTGCTTGAAACCAGGTTTTTCATGATTATCTATGCTTTTAACTGTATAAACTTGTCTATAAACACTTAATATTTCATTATATGATACGTACACTTATATAAGCTGATAATCACAAGTGAATTGCATTCAAAAATTTTATTTTTAAATGAAAATGTAAATCTTGTCAATTTCAATGAAATGGTCACCCAAAGCAAGGGGATTTCAGTCTGAAGCCCAAGTCAGTTAAAAGTCTGAAATGTGTATAACACGGTGTTAGAACACTGGCCTAAGTATAAAAGTGTCTTTGTTAGATGTTCTCCGAGTTAACTAGCATGTTACCTAATTAACCTTTTGTCACCAATTATTGTTAACAGGTGAGGGTCCATGATTACTATAAATATAGGTAGCATAGGCACAAGTTTGTCATTCCTGATTGTAAGGGAGCAGAAAATGGCAAACTATGCTCAGTTAAGCAAAGAAAAAAGACAGTCTGTAATTACTTTAAGAAATGAAGGTCAATCTTTAAGACAAATCGCAAGAACTTTGCAAGTGTCTGTAACTGCTGTGGCCAAGACCATCAAACGATTTGAAGAAAGTGGCACTCATGAGGACCGAACAAGGTCAGGCAGGCCAAGGGTGACCTCAGAATCAGAGAACAAGTTCATTCGAGTCACAAGTCTGCGAAACCGGTGATTAACTGCCCCTGAAATACAAGCTCAGCTAAATGCTACAAGAAGTACAGATGTTTCAACATCAACTGTTCAGAGGAGATTGCGTGAAGCTGGCATAACTGGAAGAATTGATGCAAAGAAACCATTGTTAAGAGTGCAGAAAAAGAGGAAGAGACTTGCCTGGGCCAAAAAAGACAGAAAATGTTTGAGGAGTGGAAGTCGGTCTTATGGACCGATGAGTCAAAATTTGAAATATTTGGGTCCAAACGCTGAGTATTTGTAAGACGCAGAGAGGGTGAGCGCATGAGTTCTGCATGTGTGGTTCCCACTGTCAAGCATGGAGGAGGCAGTGTCGTGGTCTGGGGTTGCTTTGCTGGTGACAGAGTTGGTGATCTTTACCAAGTCCATGGTAAGCTCAACCAGCATGGCTATCATAGCATACTTCAGAGGCATGCCATTCCATCAGGATTATGGCTAGTTGGGCAGTCCTTCATTCTTCAGCAAGATAATGACCCGAAACACACCTCAAAGTTGTGCAAGAACTATCTGGCGAAGAAGGAAAGTGAAGGACAACTCAATCTAATGACCTGGCCTGCCCAGTCTCCAGACCTCAATCCCATAGAACTTGTATGGGACGAACTGGACAGAAGAGTCAAAGCAAAGCTACAGAAAAGCTGGGAAGACATGTCGGGTGATTTCCTGCTAAAACTTGTTAACCAAATGCCTCGTGTTTGTGAGGCTGTTATTAAGGCAGGCTACTAAGGGTGGCTATTTAGAGGAATCCAAGATTTAGAGACAATTTTCAATTTTCTTGAACATTGCTTTGATACTCCTTATGTTTTGTTTTGTATATTGTTTTGTATATTTTGTATCTTGTGTGTGCTGATGCGCTAGGGAGGCAATAAGCTGATCCCTGGAGCCAGCATTACACTTCACCCATCAACATATGATGTTCTCCCATCACCACAGAACCTAAACCTCTGGGTAGGAGAGGATCCATCATGTCCTTTGTGTTCATCACCTGCAACATTAAGGCACATTTTGACAGGATGTAAGGTGGCTCTTAGCCAAGGACGGTTTACTTGGCGCCATGACCAGGTGCTGCGATGTTTGGCCTTAGCATTGGAAGACAAGCGTAACATGACCAATAAGTTGTCACCTGTTCCATCAAAACATTACACACAAAAGACAACATTCCTCCGCCCAGGAGAGCAACCACCAAGAAAAGGTGTTAAAACCAATCCTCGACCAGGACAACTGGAAGCTGCTAGAGACTGGAAAATGCTGGCAGATGTTGGTCAATGGCTTATTTTTCCACCTGAGATTGCCACCACTAACCTTCGACCAGATATTGTCTTGTGGTCTGGATCAGCACGCCTTGTTCACCTGGTAGAGTTAACAGTGCCATGGGAGGATGCTGTAGATGAGGCGTACGAGAGGAAGAAACTGCGGTATGCTCAACTAGCCACTGAAGCGGAACAGCGAGGATGGAGAGTCTGGGTTTATCCAGTGGAAGTGGGTTGTCGAGGATTTGTGGCACACTGTACAACCCGGTTTCCCAGAGACGTCGGATTCATTGGCCAAGAGTTGCGTCGCACAGTGAAGAACTTATCTAAAGCAGCAGAGAGGAGCAGCAACTGGCTGTGGTTGAGACGGAAAGATTCTGGCTGGGGATCTCAAGCACAATAGAAAGAAAGAAACGCTGATGTACAGCTAAGTAAGCTGGGCTGAGTTGAGTGGGGGATGGAGGGGGGTGATGCTGGGATGCCAGAATCACCGTCGAGCCCTCTTGAGGTGTCATGGGCTAATCGACGAAACACTGAGGATGGAAGGTGCCCACTTGAAGACCCCAGAGATGTACCCTACTTAGCTCAATCCAGACGGTTGTCATGCTGATGCGCTGGGGAGACCGCACTATGGTTGATCCCCGGAGCCAGCATTGCAGCCGGTGTGTGTGCTGTTGTGCTAGGGAGGCAATAAGCTGATCCCTGGAGCCAGCATTACACTTCAGCCATCAACACCAGACAGAAGGATATCTACATCATCATATGGAAGGAAGCGCAAATGGATGGAGACACATATGGATCACATTAGTTTACTGTGAAGCTACGTCTTAGTTGGTGCTTATCTTGGCGAGAGCCAAGTTCAAATCAGCATGAAGTTTTAACATCTACTCTCATGTAATGGAAATCATTAACATGTGTTTTCATTTTCAAGTATTTACAGAAACGTATAAGACGTAAAACATTGTCAATTATGAAAAAACCTAGTTTCCAGCAAGTGTACTCAAACTTTTGACTGGTACTGTATATATACTGTATATATAGTAGTAAATGTGAATCTGTTTAAATTTGTCTTCATTAATTTAAGTATTGTAGTAACCCTGTTTAATTACATTTACTGCACAATACCTTGAACTATAAATTATATTGTATATAAGCTGTACCGATATATAATATGCATGTATAAGTCATCCCCCCATTTCACAGAACCCCAAAACATCTAGATTTTCAAATCCTAGTTTACCCTTTCAATATACATGATTCATCTCTCATTCAATTGATGTCTCTCTCAAAACATTTAAAAGTTATTATACACAATTCATTCCAGCCCATAGTGATTGGCACACAGTTCAGAGTTAACTACATATCATAGGGATCATATTCTAATGAAGCATTAATACCCTCCGCAGCAGGCATTACCAGACAGATTATTAACTGGAGCCATAGTTAAGTGTCTTGAGCCAAAGCAATATCAAGCAGGTTATGCCCACTGCAGAAGTTTTTAATAATATTATGAACAGATTATATCTTTTTGTGTGTGAAAAACCTAGGGGCATTCCCTTAGACTTGAACCCTTGGTCTATATTTCAAAGAGTTTTAGGAGCCAAAAGCCTTGCTTAGTGCTCATTATTTACATAATGAAACTAAAATTAGTAGCTTATCACTTTAAATCTAGGTGAAGGATTTGACAGCCAATCCAGCTTCTAAGACCCTCCGTTCCCTGGTAACTCGGTGCCCAGACTTGCGTGATGTCTATTGTACTGATATTGAGAATAGCATTCACCAGAGACTTAATACCATACTCATTAATGTGATGAATGGGGCTTGCCTCTGATCTCTTGTTTTGTACTGAATGTGAAAGCTAAAATTGCAGGGTCAATGTTATGTTAATAAAAATCGTTTAATTCCGTGAAAGCTTTATGTACGACAATACAGCATCCTTATTACTTTAAGGACCACGCATCATTTTAAATTATACTAATAACTAAAACCCAGATTGGCTGAAGAGCCCAGTGGTTTGGAAAGAAATTGACTATTTAGTATAATTTTAATCAGAACAGCCATGGAAGTTTAAGTGAGAGTAATATTCTTATCAGGTCTCCACTTAATGTGTAAAAAAGTATTATATTGTAGAATATTTAGTTGGCATGTGAACATTTTATTTATTATGACGTATGTAAGATTTTCAGAAGATGAAGTTTAAAGCTCTGCTAGTTTAATTATTGTTCTTAAACTTGCTATTAGTTGAAACATCTTCTTAACTAATGCATTCTCTTGTTGTTTAGATTAATTTTGTGTAATTTTCTGTTTCAGTGATCAATTTTCTTTCATCCACTAGGGCAGAGGGATGGCGGTGCATAGGTTAATGGTTAAACTGTGGTGCATGCGATGTACTTCAGAGTTCAGACATAATTCCAAGAGCAGTATTGAGGTCATGCGTGTGCTTGAAACGAGTTTGAAAAGAAAAAATACAAAGTTCATCTAAACAACTAATTGGTTAAGATAACACAACGGTTAGGACAACTCTGGTATTTCATACCCATATCCAGATGCCCTTTAAGGTTCATTAAATTGGTTTTAGTCACCCTGGGGAAGCCATTCAGTGAAAGGCAAGCCAAAATAAACAAGATCCACTGTGTGTAATCCATTCAGTTTGTTGCATTTCCCACTCCTTTTATCGTCAGCGGATTGATGTTTTCTTAATCCCTATCAACATCCACAAACACAAGAGGATTGCACCCACACATGTGTACTAACGGGTAGTCTTCTTCTTGGGAATCCCACTTTATAAGCTCATACTGTATATTTGAATGCCTAAGAGATTGCTTTATGTATTATTTTATCATGTAATTTATCACTCGTTTTGATTTGTTTGCAGATGCAGTCCCTAGTCTTTTCTTTAATATATCAGATTATGCCAAGTCAATACCTAGGGAGCGTAAAGTTGTCGTTAAGGCAAAAGTGTCGGGGGTGGGGTGTTGACTCAGGTAGGGGCAAAATTACAGGCATTACTGCAGAGGGAGTATTTTTTAATATTAGGTAGATTACGTTTACAATCAGGCATGCTTAAAATTCAAAGGTAGAGCACAGCACACAGTCACGATAAAGAATCAAGAAGTGCTAAAAATGAAAAAATAAAAGTCACTACATTTAAAAAAGATATAGACACGTGAAATTTTCAGTCCAGTAAAATAAAGGGCTTTACATAACATCAGCAAGTAAGAAATTGCAGTGTCCAGTGTGAAAACACAATACGAAATAATAAATTAACATCCAAAGTAGCACTATAGCATTGACATGCTCAATACAAAATAAATACTCTTGCAGTGTCAAAAAGTAAATTTGAAGAATCCAGAATATGGATTGTAGTGTAACAGGAAAGCGTAACCAATCAGACTGCGGGGTCTAATCCGAAACTGCCAAACTCCACGTTATCTGAACTGAAGATAACCCTAACCCTGAATCATTCAATGCACAGAGCATCTACTTCTTGGCAGTTTTTTCTACTCACGTGAGCTGAGATATTTCCCCTAAGGCATTATTTGCGCATGGTCATTAAAAACTGAAAATTTGACTTTCAGTTAAAAGTTGGGGTGGGGCGATCATTCAAAACGGGGCCGTTGACTCGGCATAATCTGGTAGATAACTAAAGTGATGTTTCAAAGTGGAATTTATTTATGTCTGGAGTTAAAATCATTAAAGAAATTATGAAAATGGCTCTGTTTTGAGGTGGAACTGCACATGGCCTATTGTACTGTTTGGTTCTTGCCGTTGATTAGCTGTTTTTAATAGCTTGGTTGATTTGATGGTGTACATCTATTCAGAAAAGTTCCATGGCAAAACACCAAGCGAGTACACAGTCTGATCTTTGAGTAGTTGACACTGATTGATGGCTCATTTAAACTACTGATCTGCTAATCAGGCCATCATGTCACCAAAAGCATGAATGCCAGGAATGTGTGAGAATAGCTACTGGTGCCACATTCCCCCTGACAGCATGAAAAATGGCACTGAATTAATGCCAGTAATTAAAATCCTGAAAAAAGGGGTTGTGAGCCTAATGAATGAACATGAAAATCTGTTCAAAATATTGTCAGAACAACACTGACATGATCAATAAATAAATAATGTTTCCACACTGATAATGTATGAGAATAATGATCTTTAATAATGTGGTTTGGTTTGCAAATTGAATTATGTACACTACTGAATACTGAAATGCAAAGCAGTAATTATAAAGAGCCCCACAAGGCAGAGAAGTTTTCCTTTGTATATACTGTACTGTATGTTATTATCAGCATTTACTGTAATTTGTTCTGGTAACTCTCTCATAGCATTTGACAAATACAATGCTATTGATTTTTTTAACAAGGCTATATATTTTGGGTTGCAAAAACAGCTTTATTTTAGTGGGCTGTTTATTTCTGGATAACAAATCTGGATTGATGAAAGCATGCTGTGCCCTGATTACAAGGTAATCTAATGGTGATATATGAGGGTCGGCAGCCCGCTCTTAATAGGAGAGAGATACTAAACACTTTTACACTTCCTTCCCAGTCCTCATTTATTTGCAGACAGCATTCCCTAGCTAGTCCTTAGAGAACATTTTAAAAACTCACTCTACTCTAACAGACGTACTGGCACAGACTCCCACTCCAGGGAGCTGCAACGGCAAGTTACTTCCAAAAAAATCTTATGACGTAAATTATAGTCAGACCATTTTTCAATGTTATAGATCATTAGGAACCCTGGGTGTCTGTGGTGACAGTTGTGAAATGCCTGACCCTTGCATCTTGTAAATCTGGACTGTGGACAAATGCCTGAAAACAATACTGACTGTGAACCACAGTTAATTGTTCCCCTTCAATAATGGCACCACTAGCAATAACATGACCCCTCTAAGTAAATAGTTGTCTGTCCAGCCCCAGGCTTCAACAACACTGAACTGGTCTTTATAGAGTAGGATGTCTGTATTCTGTTATTTATTCTTCATTTTCATCCCTGCAAAACATACATTTAAACCATAGTGTGCCAAAATCTTGCTGAAATGCCCAGCATAATTCTTTCTAACATCACTTTGATGATTATACAACACTGATGTATGGAAATGGGTATTTATATAATTGCTTGCTGTTTGTTTTTATTCAGTTACATTGATATACTCTAAATAGTCATTGCCATTTATATTACCATTGCAATGCTTTCAATTAGAACTAATATACTGGTAAGGAAAAGTACGAGCAGTTCAACTAACATCTGAAATGCTCTCTTAGCTGATTTTTTTTTTTAAAAGCACACTGGGCCCAATATCTTTCCAAATGCATCTGTGGCAGGGTACACCCCACTCCTGTGCGTATATAGTGTTTGTACTGTGCACTGCTATATTATGATTTAAATGTTTGTTGTGCACTGTTGTTTTAGGTCGGCAGAGAAAGGTTAATTCTCTGCCAAATCGCTTCATGTGTAGAATGTGCCTGAGCCCTATTTAATTATTAACAAGCAATCAAGCTCAGTCACAATTGCATAAAAGAGGCAGGAACCTCTCAGTCTTGGCAGGGTATTCTGGGAGAAAGAACGGAAGAGAGACGTGAGTGAAAAATATAAACAATTGCTGCTCGTGCTGGATTTGAACCAGCACAATACTTGTTTGTTCAGTGTTTCTTTGTCTCTGTTGTTTTGGCCAACATGTTTTTGTCTTGTTTAAATATTTTATTTAATATAATAAATACATGCATCACTGCTTCATCCCGCAGTACTGTGTCTGTCTATTTTCTGGTCTATCACCACCAAGCCACCCATGTGACAGCATCCCAGAATTACAAAGTATTTACTGTTTTATTAAATGTAATTAGAACATAAGAACATAAGAAAGTTTAAAAAAGCGAGGAGGCCATTCGGCCCATCTTGCTCGTTTGGTTGTTAGTAGCTTATTGATCCCAGAATCACAACAACCAGCTTCTTGAAGGATCCCAGGGTGTCAGCTTCAACAACATTACAGGGGAGTTGGTTCCAGACCCTCACAATTCTCTGTGTAAAAAAGTGCCTCCCATTTTCTGTTCTGAAAGCCCCTTTATCTAATCTCCATTTTTGACCTCTGGTCCTTGTTTCTTTTTTCAGGTCGAAAAAGTCCCCTGGGTCGACATTGTCAATACCTTTTAGAATTTCGAATGCTTGACTCAGATCACTGCATAGTTTTCTTTGTTCAAGACTGAATAGATTCAATTCTTTTAGCCTGTTTGCATACGACAGGCCTTTTAAACCCAGGATCATTCTGGTCGCACTTCTTTGCACTATTTCTAGAGCAGCAATATCCTTTTTGTAACGAGGTAACCAGAACTGAACACAATATTCTAGATGAGGTCTTACTAATGCATTGTAAAGTTTTAACATTATTTCCCTTGATTTAAATTCAACACTTTTCACTATATATCCGAGCATCTTGTTGGCCTTTTTTTATAGCGTCCCCACATTGTCTAGATGAAGACATTTAACGCCTAGATCTTTTTCATAGATTCCTTCTTCAATTTCAGTATCTCCCATATGGTATTTATAATGCACATTTTTATTGCCTGCGTGCAGTACCTTACACTTTTCTCTATTAAATGTAACTTGCCATGTGTCTGCCCAGTTCTGAATGCAGAATTCTAAAACGACACGAAAACAACCATACTGTCCTGTTACAAAAAAACTTTACCCAGCTACTGGTTAAATTGTTCATGAGGGATTCTTTGTTGTAACTCCACCAACCACACCTCCCTCCCGGCATTGCAATTATTGTATTAACTGAAACAAGCAGAGGAGGACCCCTGCTGCATTATACAGCCTAAAGGTTAAAGGACAGCGTGTATGAGAAATCAGCATGGGAGTCACAGCCCAGCTTTACCTGGGTGACAGCAACAATGCAGAATGACAAAGGGACCAGTTATGCTACAAGCCAAGGACAGTTCTGCATTCTCCCCAGTGTCTGCCACTCACAAAACGGTGACAAAGCCCATCCCAGCAGACAGCATTGTACAAGTTACTAACGTTATACAACTGAGGCTTTGAAAGGGAGCTGCGGCTAACTTTCTCAGGCTTTTATTCTTGGCTTGCAGGTCTCTAGAACCTTCTGGAACCCATGATCAGTTTTAGCTAACCAGTGTAGATGCTAGCCCGTGGGGTGGGGTGGGGTGGGGGTAGTGGGGGTGGAGATAGACACAATGTAATCTTGTGTAGCCTTTACTACACTATGTGAATTTAAAGAGAGATGGCTAGCCTATGCCTCTCACTCATTATCATAGAATGTTTGTCCTTCTCCCAAAACTCTACAATTTCTTAATCAGAAAAATAAATACAAAATAAATAAATTAAATCTATATATATATATATATATATATATATATATATATATATATATATATATATATATATACAGTGCCTTGCAAAAGTATTCAGACCCCTGACCAATTCTCTCATATTACTGAATTACAAATGGTACATTGAAATTTCGTTCTGTTTGATATTTTATTTTAAAACACTGAAACTCAAAATCAATTATTGTAAGGTGACATTGGTTTTATGTTGGGAAATATTTTTAAGAAAAATAAAAAACTGAAATATCTTGCTTACATAAGTATTCATTGGTCAGGCTGTGAACCATTAAAGTTGCTGTCACATTTTCTGGATAAAAACCCCACTGTTGAAGGATCATTGGTCAGGCTGTGAATCTGAAGGAAAATGAAGACCAAAGAGCATTGTACAGAAGTTAGAGATAAAGTAATACAAATGCATAGATTAGGGAAAGGGTACAAAATAATATCCAAGTGTTTGGATATCCCTGAGAGCACAGTTGGATCAATAATCAGGAAGTGGAAGCTGCATCACACCACCAAGGCACTGCCAAGAAAAGGCCGTCCCTCAAAACTCAGCACTCAAACAAGAAGGAGACTTGTGAGAGAAGCCACAGAGAGGCCAACAATCACTTTGAAGGAGCTACAGAGTTCAGTGGCTGGGAGTGGAGTAATGGTGCACCAGTCAACCACATCAAGAGCTCTGCATAACACTGGCCTGTATGGGAGGGTGGCAAGAAAGAAGCCGTTACTCAAAAAGTACCATCTGAAAGCACATCTGGAGTTTGCCAGAAAGCATGAGAGTGACCCAGCTGTGATGTGGGAAAAGGTTTTGTGGTCAGATGAGACCAAGATAGAGCTTTTTGGCCAAAACTCAAAGCGCTATGTGTGGCGCAAACCTAACACTGCCCATGCCTCAAGACACACCATCCCTACAGTGAAGTATGGTGGTGGCAGCATCATGCTGTGGGGATGCTTCTCATCAGCAGGGACTGGGCATCTTGTTAAAATTGAAGGAAGAATGGATGGAGCAAAATACAGGGAAATACTGCAAGAGAACCTGCTTCAGTCTGCTAAAAAACTTGGGAGGAAATTCACCTTTCAGCAGGACAATGATCCCAAGCACAAGGCCAAAGCAACATTGGAGTGGCTCAAGAACAAAAAGGTGAATGTTCTACAGTGGCCCACTCCAAGTCCTGATCTCAATCCCATTGAGAATCTGTGGCACTATTTGAAAATTGCAGTCCACAAGCGTCGTCCAACCAACCTGAACAACCTGGAGCAAATCTGCCAAGAAGAATGGGCCAAAATCACTCCGACACTGTGTGCAAAGCTGGTACATACTTACCCCAAAAGACTTAAAGCTGTTATTGCAGTGAAAGGTGGCTCTACCAAATATTAATGTGTGGGGGTTAAATACTTATGCAAGCAAGATATTTCAGTTTTTTATTTTTCTTAAATATTTCCCAACATAAAACCAATGTCACCTTACAATAATTGATTTTGAGTTTCAGTGTTTTAAAATAAAATATCAAACAGAACGAAATTTCAATGTACCATTTGTAATTTAGTAATATGAGAGGGGTCTGAATACTTTTGCAAGGCACTGTATATATATATATATATATATATACTTTTTTCTAAAAATAGTGTTTTCTTTTGTTTGGAGGAAAAAAAAAAAGGGGGGAGCGCGAGCATCCAGCGCCCAGAAGGGGGGAGCGCGTGCATCCAGCGCCCAGAAGGGGGAGCGAGCATCCAGCCCAGAAGGGGGAGCGAGCATCCAGCCCAGAAGGGGAGCGTGCATCCAGCCCAGAAGGGGGAGCGTGCATCCAGCGCCCAGAAGGGGGAGCGTGCATCCAGCGCCAGAATGGGGGCCCATGCATCCAGCGCCCAGAAGGGGAGCCCACAGGTCCAAAACCTAGGCCTCTAGCAGTAGAGGAAGACTACCTGCTGCCTCTGCCTCCGCCACCTCCACCAGCAGGAGTAGAGCAGCGGGAGCTGCCTCTGCCTCCGCCACCTTCACTGCTTCCACCAGCAGAGGGTGAATACCTGCTGGTTCCGCCACAACCGCCATGGTAGGACAGCTTACCGCTCCCACCTCCACCAGCAAAGGGTGAATACCTGCTGGTTCTGCCTCAGCCGCCATGGGAGGACTGCTTGCCCCTCCCACCTCCACCAGCAGAGGGTGAATACCTGCTGATTTCACCTCCACCACCATGGAAAGGACTGCTCCTGTCCCGCCTCTCACCGCTTTCACTAAGAGCACTCACTCTGGACTTGTGACCGTGCTGTGTTTGTGTGTATCTTGTTTTGTGTATTATTATTTTGGGACTGAACCACCGTGGTTTACTTGAGCGATTCACATCATTGTGTAGAGCCAGGTATTATTGTCAGCAAATAAAGAGCTGTTTTTCCATTGTGAACTGTCAAAATTAGAAATTGTAGAAAAGTCAGTTTCTTCTGCTGCCTGTCCAATGCTTTCTATTACCCTCCACATCTTGCGTGTGTTCCAATAACGGTACCTGTAGTGATTACACGCATCGAACCATTGGATTCATTGTCCTATCCTTCTTTTTACTATCCTTGTCAAATTAATTCACCATTACCTACGTTCCTTAATGATGTATAGAAAGAGCCTCAATACTCCAATAGAGTGCCTAATTAAAAATAATAATGTTATTTTTAATTATTTTATTAATTTGGAGTACTGTTTGAATTTTAAAAAAAACTAGTAAGATTGCAATAGTAAATATCAGGACCCCACTGAGCTTACTAACAATGTGTCTGTCCAGTCAATATATATACAGTACTGTGCAAAAGTTTTAGGCAGGTGTGAAAAAATGCTGTAAAGTAAGAATGCTTTCAAAAATAGACATGTTAATAGATTATATTTATCAATTAACTAAATGCAAAGTGAGTAAACAGAAGAAAAATCTAAATCAAATCCATATTTGGTGTGACAACCCTTTGCCTTCAAAACAGCATCAATTCTTCTAGGTACACTTGCACAAAGTCAGGGATTTTGTAGGCATATAGTCAGGTGTATGATTAAACAATCATACCAAACAGGTGCTAATGATTATCAATTCAATATGTAGGTTGAAACACAATCATTAACTGAAACAGAAACAGCTATGTAGGAGGAATAAAACTGGGTGAGGAACAGCCAAACTCAGGTAACAAGGTGAGGTTGCTGAAGACAGTTTACTGTCAAAAGTCATACACCATGGCAAGACTGAGCACAGCAACAAGACACAAGGTAGTTATACTGCATCAGCAAGGTCTCTCCCAGGCAGAAATTTCAAGGCGACAGGGGTTTCCAGATGTGCTGTCCAAGCTCTTTTGAAGAAGCACAAAGAAACGGGCAACGTTGAGGACCGTAGACGCAGTGGTCGGCCAAGGAAACTTACTGCAGCAGATGAAAGACACATCATGCTTATTTCCCTTCGCAATCGGAAGATGTCCAGCAGTGCCATCAGCTCAGAACTGGCAGAAAACAGTGGGACCCTGGTACACCCATCTACTGTCCGGAGAAGTCTGGTCAGAAGTGGCCTTCATGGAAGACTTGGCGCCAAAAAGCCATACCTCCGACGTGGAAACAAGGCCAAGCGACTCAACTATACATGAAAACACAGGAACTGGGGTGCAGAAAAATGGCAGCAGGTGCTCTGGACTGATGAGTCAAAATTTGAAATATTTGGCTGTAGCAGAAGGCAGTTTGTTCGGCGAAGGGCTGGAGAGCGTGCACGAATGAGTGTCTGCAGGCAACAGTGAAGCATGGTGGAGGTTCCTTGCAAGTTTGGGGCTGCATTTCTGCAAATGGAGTTGGGGATTTGGTCAGAATTAATGGTCTCCTCAATGCTGAGAAGTACAGGCAGATACTTATCCATCATGCAATACCATCAGGGAGGCATCTGATTGGCCCCAAATTTATTCTGCAGCATGACAACGACCCCAAACATACAGCGAAAGTCATTAAGAACTGATGGTATGGCCCCCACAGAGCCCTGATCTCAACATCATCGAGTCTGTCTGGGATTACTTTACAGCATTTTTTCACACCTGCCTAAAACTTTTTATATATATATATAGTATTTCAATGTATATATGGATCAGTCTACAATATTTGGTACCAAAAGTGGGAACACACAGTCAAAATTACAAAAAATACTTCATTGAACTCCCAGTCACGGTCGGCTGTGACATAGCCTGGATTCGAACTTGCGATCTCCAGGCTATAGGGCACATCCTGCACTCCGCACAGAGCGCCTTTACTGGATGCACCACTCGGGAGCCCAGGTTTGACATTTTCAACACAAACTGCAGTTTGTACGTTACATATCCAATACGGACTCCAAGGTGGAGTAGGTAATTCAAATTTTCTTATTTTGGATTTGAATATCATATATTTGATGAGAACGCAAACTTGCACATTTTATAAAATAATTTAAATAAGTAATGCATTCTGAATGAACAGATAAATTAGGATTATTCTTGTAGTGTAATTATTGACAACAAATATAACATGCGAAATCTGCATTTTGATGATCTGTATATCCAACATGTAAGAAAAAAAACACAATAAAATAAAACATTGAAAACATATATAGCAAAGAAAATCAAGGTGCACGATGACTGCCCCAATCATGTCACAAACAAGGTTTTTTTCTTGACATGTGCACATGTCAAGAAAATAATGCACTTATACCAAACATTTCAAAACATTTATCTTTATAAAATAAGGTCTCCAATTGCTTTTTTGCTACTGATTTTAAATTTTACACAAAGTAAAATACATAACCTAATCAAAATTATATGCATGAGGACATGGATCATGTGTGCTATTTGATTAGCTATTTTACCACCTCTGTTAGCTGTGATTGGTTTAATGGGAATGTCACTCATACAATGCAAAATGCACATGTTGAATATGCGTGTTATATTAAAGAGGCGGGTTGTTTTAAATAATTCCAAAATGATACAGTACATCAATGCAATTTTATAAAGTAAGCAGTGCAGTTTAACTTTAGGTTGCTTCTGCCTGTCCTGCTGCTGAGTGCCGTGTCGCTCATTTTCGGTCTATGTAAGCCACCTCCACCTTCACAATAAGCTACTGACCATAAGATACGCCTAGACTGCTGTGACTTTTGATATCACGGAGGTCACGGGTAAGTCTCTGACATTACCGTGCACAATAAATTATCGCTCACAATACATGTAGCGTGCATGGTATAGCATGTAAATTAGCCAAATACTGTGTAAATGGGGCACTAAATTTAGATTTATGGCGCATGTTAGGCTCACTGCTTTACGTGCGCACTAACTCCAAATTGAGTGCCCTTTCGTAAATGAGGCCCAATATGCTGTTATTATAAATAATGTAATTGAACTTGTCTGTTATGCCTTACTTGACTGCTGACGTTCAAGTTAAAAGGTCCAGACATCAATCAGAGCCTATATACTGATGACTCACCCATCATAAAAACAAAACACCAAAACCAAAAAGCTTATAAATATGTTTATTAACAGGGGGAGGGGTAAAAAATAACAGTATTGAAACTGTCCAGAAAGTAATGATTGTAAATTGTACATGGATAGAAACAAAACTGCCTAGACCAAATTTGCTTGGGACTGGTGGTGAAAAAACAGTAAATCCATAGAAACTTGGCATTAATTGTTAAATAGGGACCCAGTGTACTGAACAGCACCACAGATCTGCACAAAACATTTTAATTAAGGCCAAATCTATGGGCATTAGTTGATTAATCGGTAGATTAATCTGTCACATTTTTAATAAAGTTAACAATCTTATAGCAGCTACCCTGCATAGTAATACTTCTAAATCAATTGAAGAAAAACAAAAATAAAAAAGGTAAGCTTAATGGGAATTTAGTCTTTTTAAAAGCATTTTTATTAGTTTTTGTGTTTGTTTTTAGTAAATGTGTAACACTTAGGGAAAGCTATAACAATTATTTCCCAGTGCTTTTGTAGCCGACTATCTCACTGGGCAACACAAGCAAAAATCCAGTGATTAATAAAGAAACAAAAACATAAATATGCAATAAAATTCAACAACAAAAAGTGCATATAAACAGTCAGTGCTTCTTCTAGTGTAAAAATAAACAATGAAAACTAAGCTACTAAAGTACTCTACAGCAGCTTGGCTAAATTGATCCTTAATATTAACTAGAATTCTCCAGCAGCAGTAGTAGAAATTGGCAGCAGGCAACAGCTGCTGTATAAACACAATAGCGATAGCACAATACAGCAATACAAACAACACTTTAATAACCCACCCCTTCAAGGATCTCTTCCAACAGGTTAAAACCATTACCCCGCAACGATCCCCAATATACAAAGTAAATTACAAGTTTAAAACAAACGTGCCAGCCGCGCACAGACTAAAACACATAAAATACACACACACACAAACACAAGGGAGGAAGTAGCAGTGCTGACAGAGCAGAGCTCAGTCTGTAGTTTACCTTTCCTGACTACAAAGTAAAAGCGTCCAAAAACAAGGACCAGCTAACCACATTCTTTACCACGAACACTATCCTGAACAGGTACCAATGTCGGTGAGCGCCACTCCCAAATGTTTTTTTTAGATTTCAACAAACAACCCCCCAAATAGGTTATTATTAATAGTTTTTACTTAACTTAAATATATCTGGAAATAAAATAAAAAAATTTTAAAAAGTTTTTTGATTATTGTTATTATTACAGTAGAGCCTACCCCTAAAAACACATCTGTCACGCTGCCAAGACTGTCAGGAGGACGTGGCACCGACACAGGTGATGTACTGCAAAAAAATGCATGGGTGTCATTTTTAAATACACAGGTTTTGTTTATAATATACAGAAATGTAACGTATTATAGCACATTTTAAAGGGCATTTATTTGTCTGTTACAAAATTATAACTATACCCATTAGGCAATATTTTGAGTAGTATTTATTAGGGGTCAAAAAGTCATAATAACAATGTTTTACACATTAATAATTTGTAAAGAATGTTATTATACAACATTGGATTAATGCATTTGCCACTGAAAAAGCAGGTAATGTGACTATATAAATAATTAATATGAAGCACTTCTATAAATGTTATAAATGTAATCCAATTTAAACTAAATCTGTGCATTGCAAAGTCATGTCTTCCACATGTTTTAACTTCCTTTCTATATTACAAATCAATGTATTTAAATGGTGTGGCATATTTGCAGAATCAGATCCACTGTGAATTGTATTGATGCTACTAGCCTTGTGAGTGTCTGCACTATCTGAGCTGACCTGTGATGATTGACCAGTCACCATCGTCACTGCTGTCAATCACTCGTCTGCTTGCAAGGGACAAAGTAAAAACGTGCCTTAAATGTATCCCAAGTATTCTTAGTGGAGTTTCTACACACACTAATTATTTTATTTATATATGTGTATAGCTCATTTGAAATACTGACCCTCATCTCTCCCTACACCCCCACTCGACCTCTCCGCTCCACCTGCACTAGAAGACTGGCTCTACCTCCTCTATGCTCCCCTGCCTCCAGAGCCCGCTCCTTCTCCACCCTCGCTCCGCAGTGGTGGAATGACCTACCTACAGATGTCAGGACCGCCCAGTCCCTGACCACATTCCGGCGCCTCCTTAAGACTCACCTCTTCAGACAGCACCTGTAGAACTCCTCTGTTTCTCCCCTGGGACACTTTCACCCTTCCTTAAATATGCTTTACTTACTCTTATCTGCCCCTATTTTACTGCATTTAATCCTGTACTTCAGAGTACTGTAATCTGCCAAGTGTTTAAACTGTAGTATTTGGTATTTAATCATATCTTGATGTAACTATCACTGTCACTTTTATCTGCTGTATTATTGAATTGTATTTTGTCACACTTGTACTTGCTTGAACTAGTCATTGTATTTATCTTGCTCTTATTGTATTATTACCTGTACTGTAACACTTGAAATGTATTTGCTTACGATTGTAAGTCGCCCTGGATAAGGGCGTCTGCTAAGAAATAAATAATAATAATAATAATAATAACTGTATTTTACGGTTTGTAGCGACCTCAGACCTCTGTTAAAAATAAAACCACACAAACATACTTAAATATACTAGGACAGACGTGTAGCAGACAAAAAAAGTACTATTAATATATGTATGTGTTTTTCGATTGATGACTACTGAGATAATTTTACATCGATTTAAAAACTGCTGCAGCACACAAAATCCTTCCCATAGGGGATGAACAGGATCACGCTCTATTCGCCCATCCTACTAAAACCAGCAATTGTCCCGTTCTCTCAGCATCTCTGTTCCTTCAACACGCTCAGCAATGTCAATAGCAGCTCACAAATAACACTGACTGACTCGCCCTGGCGCTTCTCCTTTTCAAAGGAGATTAATCAGCACATTGCGACCCGGTTGAAAGCCTGATACGACAACAACCTCCGTGAACAGGAGGAAGACGTACACAAACGACATACTCACAAAAAAACAACATTAAATGTAATATAACATTTAAAGCACAATACAAATAGACAATAAATAAAGAAACACACGTTTACCATTACAGCAACGTACTTGGCTTCCTGTACTACTCCTTTTTATTGAATCTAGCAAAGCCTGAGACATTGAAGAGATTAAGCTGTTCTGAATCTTGTTAGAGGTACCCGAGAATACTGTGGCTATTGACAAGTGATTGCTTAACATGCTGTCATAGAAAGTATCAGAGAAAGTCATTCCACAGAATTACCTCTATTTGGGGAATTGGTGCCTTCATCGCACCGTGAAAGCTAATTCTTATTTGCTCATTGTGATGTATTGTATCCCTACGCTTCTGCTTATCCAAAGGTTTTGAGTGTAACAGTGGCTCACAAGTGACTGGGAATGCTCATGTTTTTGTGCTGACTTCGATAGACATCCTACATTGCTGTAGCCAGTGCGGTTCTATACCACCTTTTCTGTATTAGCAGTATTATTTTTTTAAGTGACAGCTACCGATAAGCCACAGATACTTTTAATAATTCAAATTTTAGGTGCTTTAAACAACAAATTTATACTAAAAGGTAACACTTGTAATTCCCTGTGTGATCATTTTCTGAATACAGTTCTAGATGCCATTACATTGCTATTGAGTAAATAAAAAACCTACTATTTTCTGGGCACCCGAAACACCATTTGTCACACAAATACTGTACTGTTTTTTGAGGGTAGGGCTCAATCCATGCAACACAGGGTTAAATTACTATGTTCTCTATTTTTAAAAACAAAACTAAAATGAATTATTTTCAATCCACACTGCATGAATGGAAAAATCATTATTTTAAATGTGAGGCTCATAGTCTATCAGCGGAGGACCCTCAATCTGTCTTCAGTTCACTGCCTCCTTAAGTTGTACCGAAAAATGCCCCCTCATTTAAGTTAAAGAGACCAGTTGCATACAATAGGAAGTTTAAATGTCATTTAAGAACAAAATGAAAATATGAGATAGGATTATAGAACCTAAATAAACTGGAGAGCTTTAAATCTTTTTTTTTTCCTCATTTAATAAAAAAAAATGCTGTTATGCCATTAGCAGAACACAATTACTATCCAATTAAAAGGACTTGCATATTCCATGAGGCTGATCTTTTAAAACGGAAAAGGATTCTTAACATAATTGACCCATTGAGATGAACAGCATGGTGAGATACATAATGATAAATTCTGTATGCTAAATAATTAAAGCGTTTTAGATTCTAGTCATGCCAAACTCTTTAGAGGTTACATTTCAAATATCCCCAGGATACTGCTTCCTGGTTTAAAGCTAATGGCAAACACTGACTAAATGTGCTAAATGAATCCCTTACAGGGTCTACAACACTACTAGTGTCTTTGTTACATGGTAATTTATTTCTTAACAGATGCTTATAAATTGTATATTTTAAAAACAAAATTGCCATACCCTCAGCATAATCATTGAACTGATAAGAAACCCTTATTTATTTAATTGCTCTGAGTTGAGCTATTAAATATGTTCAATTTAAGATTTAGGGTCAGACTAGTGGAGAAAAAAACTACTTTGTAAACAGGACCAGCTATTGCAACAACTATTCTAAAATGTTGCAATGACATTATTATGATGTTTCAAACAGATGTAGGCATCTGTAAAAGGGTAAGGGATCAGCTTAGATAGGTGTTGAGAGAAGCCTGAGGCGCCTCAGATTTATTTATAAATATTTACAGATTCTTCAGTTTCATCAGTTTCAAACACAGTGAGCCATTGCTAGGATACCAACAGTTGTAGCTCCCACACTGTCTATCTTGCAAAACAGTGCAAACAAAATCTCCAAATTTTGTACACTTATGGAACACTACTCTTACTAATTAAAGCCTATGCAATTGCTATATTGGGCTTGATCTGTCTATCTTTACTTATGCAAAACAGAATGAGATTCAATTCCGCTCGGCTTACACAAGCTTACTCAACCTAGCAGTGAACTTTCTACCTTTTCCAAAAAGCAGTGTCCACAGAAGAGCGAGCAGCAGACCAGTAGAGTTTATAAAGATCTCAAGATTACCACCTGTGGAGAAATTACTTTTGGGAAAGAAATACAAAGAAAACTTGTTAACTTGCTTTCAAGGTGATAGAAGTTGCTCGACTGAGTATTTTTGCTTGGAGTGCCACAAATTGCAAAACATCATATCATACCTCACATTCACTCTACATCAGAACGATCTACTTAACACAAGCAATGTGGTGCATGAATTACTTCTATTTATGTGTGTGGACTGCTTTGAGTCCTACAGTCCTTTTTTCATGGTGATTCATAAACAATGCACATTAAATACACTGGGAAAACGGAGTGCATTTGCCTACATGTGCTATTCCAGAGAACTGGAATCAAAGAATTACCATGGTGGACCTTAATTCAAACAATAATGTGTTTTTTTGTTTGTTTGTTTTTTTATGGTTCATGGTTTATAAATTACTCTGAAAATTCTGTGTATAATATTAATATATCAATGTATAGAGTCTGTAAATGGGTACTCAGATCTCCTTTGAAAAATGTCGAGAGATACATAGGGTTTTCTTTGAAACGCTGGCAGGCCTGTAGGTCTATTTACACAAATGTCAACAAATGTCAATGCAGCCGTTGCTAGGGTACCAGCAATGGTAGCTTCTAGCACAGTATTTCTTCATACGGTACAGAATTAGCATTCTCCCACGAGAAACTCAAAACAATCTACTGTGAAAGAAATAAAGTACGAAAAAAAAAGATCCCAGGCTGGATAATGTGCTAGCCACCTAACAGAGTCCCACGGCAGTTCTATCCACCTAACACTGTCCCACAGCAGTGCTATCCACCTAACACTGAGTCCCACAGCAGTGCTATCCACCTAACACTGAGTCCCACATCAGTGCTATCCACCTAACACTGTCCCACAGCAGTGCTATCTACCTAACACTGTAACACAGCAGTGCCATCCACCTAACACTGTCCCACAGCACTGCTATCCACCTAACACTGTAACACAGCAGTGCTATCCACCTAACGCTGAGTCCCACAGCAGTGCCATCCACCTAACACTGTCCCACAGCACTGCTATCCACCTAACACTGTAACACAGCAGTGCTATCCACCTAACGCTGAGTCCCACAGCAGTGCCATCCACCTAACACTGTGCCACAGCACTGCTATCCACCTAACACTGTAACACAGCAGTGCTATCCACCTAACGCTGAGTCCCACAGCAGTGCTATCCACCTAACACTGTAACACAGCAGTGCTATCCACCTAACACTGTCCCACAGCAGTGCTATCTACCTAACACTGTCCCACAGCAGTGCCATCCACCTAACACTGTCCCACAGCAGTGCCATCCACCTAACACTGTCCCACAGCAGTGCCATCCACCTAACACTGTCCCACAGCAGTGCTATCCACCTAACACTGTAACACAGCAGTGCTATCCACCTAACACTGAGTCCCACAGCAGTGCTATCCACCTAACACTGAGTCCCACAGCACTGCTATCCACCTAACACTGAGTCCCACAGCAGTGCCATCCACCTAACACTGTCCCACAGCAGTGCTATCCACCTAACACTGAGTCCCACAGCAGTGCCATCCACCTAACACTGTTCCACAGCAGTGCTATCCACTTAACACTGAGTCCCACATCAGTGCTATCCACCTAACACTGAGACCCACAGCACTGCTATCCACCTAACACTGAGTCCCACAGCAGTGCCATCCACCTAACACTGTCCCACAGCAGTGCTATCCACCTAACACTGAGTCCCACAGCAGTGCTATCCACCTAACACTGTCCCACAGCACTGCTATCCACCTAACACTGTCCCACAGCAGTGCCATCCACCTAACACTGTCCCACAGCAGTGCTATCTACCTAACACTGTCCCACAGCAGTGCTATCCACCTAACACTGTCCCACAGCACTGCTATCCACCTAACACTGTCCCACAGCAGTGCTATCCACCTAACGCTGAGTCCCACAGCAGTGCTATCCACCTAACACTGTCCCACAGCAGTGCCATCCACCTAACACTGAGTCCCACAGCAGTGCCATCCACCTAACACTGTCCCACAGCACTGCTATCCACCTAACACTGTCCCACAGCACTGCTATCCACCTAACACTGTCCCACAGCAGTGCTATCCACCTAACGCTGAGTCCCACAGCAGTGCTATCCACCTAACGCTGAGTCCCACAGCAGTGCCATCCACCTAACACTGTCCCACAGCAGTGCTATCTACCTAACACTGTCCCACAGCACTGCTATCCACCTAACACTGTCCCACAGCAGTGCCATCCACCTAACGCTGAGTCCCACAGCAGTGCTATCCACCTAACGCTGAGTCCCACAGCAGTGCCATCCACCTAACACTGTCCCACAGCAGCGCTATCTACCTAACACTGTCCCACAGCAGTGCTATCCACCTAACACTGTCCCACAGCAGTGCTATCCACCTAACACTGTCCCACAGCAGTGCCATCCACCTAACACTGTCCCACAGCACTGCTATCCACCTAACACTGTCCCACAGCAGTGCCATCCACCTAACACTGTCCCACAGCAGTGCTATCTACCTAACACTGTCCCACAGCAGTGCTATCCACCTAACACTGTCCCACAGCAGTGCCATCCACCTAACGCTGAGTCCCACAGCAGTGCCATCCACCTAACGCTGAGTCCCACAGCAGTGCCATCCACCTAACACTGAGTCCCACAGCAGTGCCATCCACCTAACACTAAGTCCCACAGCAGTGCCATCCACCTAAAACTGTCCCACAGCACTGCTTTCCACACATGTACGGCATGTTACTATTTAAGCAGTAAGCACATGCCTTCAATTTGAAGAACAGTTTTCACTAGATTTGTTTCTTTATTAGTTACTGTATGTGGAATGATTACAATATTTACAGTTAATGCCTTGAATTTGTAGATGCTTCAGATTGTTATACTTTTCTTTTTCAGCCAGTCCTTCTTGAAAAAAAAAAAAACAATGTCAAAGTCAATATTACTGATGAACCTTACAGAAGCATGTGGTGATAGTGTTTTACTATTCTGTAAACTGTATATAGAATATATAATTATGTATAATTCATCATTAACGTCCAACACTGCTAACTATTTTTTTCCTGTTTTTATTGTGTTCTTATAAATGAGACTGGCTGTGTGGGGGTGGGGGAGAGGGGCGTGTGGCCTCTGCATGAAACTGGCTCCTAATAACACCACTGGTGCTAAACATGTTGAGTCTGTGGGTAAACAATGGCTTGAAAACAGAAATAAATACAAATCTCAGTCACTATAATAGGTGTTCCAATGCCATGCTTTTTAAAATGCTAGTTCAGGTTTTTTTATACATGTGTCAATTTGTTTTTTCTCTATGCTGTCATTGTTAATATACTTAGTAAGGATATTTAAATCTATTTGGGCATGTACCACATCTGAAATACATTTTTATATATCTATCTGTCAGTCAGTACCAGATATACTTCATAAACCACACTAATTTCATTTCTTGGAAAGCCAAGGCCCCTTAAGTGATGAATGTCTGACTATAGTTATTTGCAAGGTCAATAGAAATCAGTATCAGTTTTTCGCAGAACCTATGAAAATCTATGCAGGGATCAAGATGGACATGTCTGATTTATCATACCATCACGTAGGTACTGTAACTCACAATCTCATAAACTAAACAAATCTAAAAGCTGTCATTTAATTATTCATGTATCTATTAGTGTCTGCTTACCTTTTTTTTAAATAAGTGAATTTTTTATTGAAAATGCAATGTAAATGCTGTATATGTACATATATTATTACATGCTTTAGTTTTCTATATAAAAGGGTTTGTGCTGATTTACAGTGAACTCCAAAAGTATTTGGACAGTGACACATTTTTTGTTGTTTTGGCTCTGTATTCCAGCACTTTGGATTTGAACTACACTTGACTATAGGGTTAAAGTGCAGACTGTCAGATTTAATTTGAGGGTATTTTCATCCATATCGGATGAACCGTTTAGAAATTACAGCACGTTTTGTATATAGTTCCCCCATTTTAGGGTACCAAAAGTATTTGGACAATTGGCTTCACAGCTGTTTCTTATTAGGCAGGTGTGTTTGTTTGCATCGTTAGTGCATGCACAAGAGAGCTGTCAATGTCTAGTCTTGATTCTAGGCTTTACATTTGCCTTTGGAGTCTATTGCTGGTGTCTGACAACATGAGGACCAAAGAAATGTCAATGCAAGTAAAGCTGGGCATCATGAGGCAGAAAAATCAGAATAAATCGATCAGAGACATAGCCAAAACATTAGGCGGGCAGCAGTGTGGAGTAGTGGTTAGGGTTCGGGACTCTTGACTGGAGGGTCGTGGGTTCATCCCAGGTGGGGGACACTGCTGCTGTACCCTTGAGCAAGGTACTTTACCTAGATTGCTCCAGTAAAAACCCAACTGTATAAATGGGTAATTGTATGTAAAAATAATGTGATATCTTGTAACAATTGTAAGTTGCCCTAGATAAGGGCATCTGCTAAGAAATAAATAATAAAAGAAAGAAAGCACTGGTGAGCTCAGCAATGGCAAACGACCTGGTAGACCAAGGAAGACCACTATAGTGGATGACTGAAGAATACTTTCAGTGGTGAAGAAAAAACCCCTAACAACAGTCCAACAGATCAGGAACACTCTCCAGGAGGTAGGCATAGATGTGTCAAAGACTACCATACACAGAAGAGAACACCAGCAGAACTTCAGAGGGTACACCACAAGATGCAAACCACTAGTAAGCCTCAAGAACAGAACAGACAGTTTACAGTTTGCTAAAAAGTACCTAAAAGAGCCTGTAGAGTTCTGGAACAAAGTCTCATGGACAGATGAGATGAAGATTAACCTGTACCAGAGTGATGGAAAGAGAAAAGTGTGGAGAAAGAAAGGAACTGCCCATGATTCAAAGTACACCACCTCATCTGTGAAACATGGTGGAGGTATTGTTGGCTTGGGCATGTATGGCTGCAACTGGAACTGGCTCACTTGTCTTCATTGATGATGTGACTGCTGACGGCAGCAGCAGGGTGAATTCTGAAGTGTACAGAAACATCTTGTCTGCTCAGATACAACCAAATGCCTCCAAACTCATTGGCAAAAAGCCCCCGAAATAAGCATGAACTGAAGATGGCTGCAGCACAGACCTGGCAGAGCATCACCAGGGAAGATACCCAGCGGCTGGTGACGTCTATGGGTCGCAGACTTCAGACCAAGTACTAAACATGACTACTTTATTGTACATAATAGGAGGCTGTGTGGTCCAGTGGTTAAAGAAAAGGGCTTGTAACCAGGAGGTTCCTGGTTCAAATCCCACCTCAGCCACTGAATCATTGTGTGACCCTGAGCAAGTCACTTAACCTCCTTGTGCTCCGTCTTTCGGGTGAGACGTAATTGTAAGTGACTCTGCAGCTGATGCATAGTTCACACACCCTAGTCTCTGTAAGTTGCCTTGGATAAAGGCATCTGCTAAATAAACAAATAATGTTAATCTGTCCAAATACTTTTGGTACCCTAAAATGGGGGGGCTATGTACAAAATGTGCTGTAATTTCTAAACGGTTCATCCGATATGGATGAAAATACCCTCAAATCAAATCCAAAGTGCTGGAATACAGAGCCAAAACAACAAAAAATGTGTCACTGTCCAAATACTTTTGGAGTTCACTGTATATTGTCCATGGTTATAGATTACTGCTAAATAGTTCATGCATGCTGTCTGAGGCATGAACGTGAGAATGGATAAATTAGATGCCCTTCAAGTAAAAGAGGTTTTTTTTTCATTTTCTTTTCACTGTAATTACAGAGCCATGCCAAAAATATGTGTCAGAGGTTGCCTGATTAATAAATGTATTCAGACCCATTAAAACACCCAACTCTTACTCTTCTGCATATCAGGCCAAGTGTCATTACAGTGTGGAAGCTACTGAACAGTGCTTCAATAAAACTGAAAAATAAGATACATCATTCCCCTGCTGACTGACAGCCTACAGTGCATTTAGAATTGGCTCAACTCTCTTAACTTGATACAGACCGTGTGAATGAACACATCAAGCAATTTCCAACTTACTGCATGAGTGAGAATGACTATTGATATCAATGGCATGGGTTACCACTTTTGTAACTTGGGTTCCCCACTCCACTGGTCTTGCATCTGTCATTGAGTGCACCAGTCTTAGGGGTTGAAACTTATTTTTTTCAGCATCCAAATGTAACACGGCCATCTACTAGTAGGTACTACGTTTTAATTGTAATAATTTATTATTATTATTATTATTATTATTATTATTATTATTATTATTATTATTATTAATTTCTTAACAGGCGCCCTTGTCCAGGGCGACTTACAGTCGTAAACAAATTATGGGACATGTCTCATCATTTTCAATCATTAATCCATCTTAATAGATTTTCTGTGAGATGGCAATGGACCCCGCCTATGAGACAAAAGAACCAGAAGAATTCTGAATGTTTCAGGGGTTGGGTTTGATATTCATGCACACCCACAGTAAACTCATTTAGTGATTAGGGGTATGTGTTTCTGTTTATTTTTGAAAAGCACACAGAATGCCACATTGACATGTCATGAAACCTGAAAATTGTTCGGTTTCACTTAATGAGGTAATAGTAAAAAACAGAAAAGCGAATGAGTTGGACAGAAAACCATTCTATTCAAATTCAAATTTAACCCTTGTGCATTCTTTTACTTTACTTATTAAATTACATATTTATCTTTCATGTAGACTCTAAAAAAGTCAATCACTTCAGAAATACAGTACAAATGCAGAAATATTTAAATTTTCTTCTGTGTCACAATTTTCCAGCAGTGACCTAGGGGGCTCCTAATGTGTCATTCTAATTTGTTGTAAGTCCGTTAAGGTGGGTGTTAGACATGATTGACACCCAGCTTGTCCAGTTAAAATCTTAGATGCCTGCACCCCTATTACACTCAAGTCAGGCTGTGTTTCAGCTGGTCAGAAACTTTTTTTTTATTTTTATAGTATTATCACAACTTGTTAAGTGATTCAACACCCTTAACAGATTACAGTAAACTCAGAGACAGTATCTTAATTAATGTTCAGTTGGTCTCAACAGCACAAAAACTTTTAGTCTTGCGATTGTGTCATTTTGTATAAATTGTATTATCTGTGAGCGTGAATTTCTGCCATGTATTTAATATACTGTAACTAACTGATTTAAAATATGAAGTGCTTCTTTTTTCCTCCTTGGGATGTGCTAAAGATGTACATTGTGTTTCATTATAAATTAAAGATCCAGTTACAACTAAAACATGATTTGTATAAGCAGCAGATTAAGGTTAAATGCTTGTCTCTAGAAAGTGAACATATTTGTAGAAAGGGATTTTTAAAAATGCGTAAGTGAAAGCTGGCAGCATAGACAGTAACTCGATCTTTTGTTTTCTAGTTACCCAATTCTGGATGGAAATTACTGTATAGGGGAAGCTGGTACTAGACACACAGATTGTTGTGACTGAACTCAGTGGAACTGAAAGGTTGTCTAGCATGTAGCAAGCATGTCTTGAAGCTTTTTGAAGTATTTTTTAATGCCCATCCCACCCCACCCTTTTCTGTTCGTAAAAAAAAATTGATGTACAAAAAAATTAAATTGCAAATGGGATTTGCTGATTCTAAAATCTAAGTAAAGGAAAATGCCGATTTGGTGAAAGAAATAATCAAAATAAAGTCTGAAAACATACTACAGAGTTGTAATTGTTGTTTCTTGAAACCCCACCTGTAGAATATTGAAGTGTCACACTTATAACTGATAACATTGCAATCCATCTTGCCTAGGAACTTGGATAATGTTTGATAGAAACTGAAATTGACCAGAATCGGTTAGATCTTTTTTTTTTTTTTACTAAATGTAAATGATTTTACAAATTATAATAAAAAAATGAATTAAATAAAACAAGAATAATTTGATCCTAACTGATTATCTACAGCAGTATAATTGTGACAAACGCAAGTCAGCTGATTCACTGTTTCCTCCATCTTCAAATACTTCCCACAAGTGCAGTGGTTCCCAAATATGATTAATTTGCTACCAATGACAAATGGTCTGGTTGGAACATTTGTTCTTCATATTACCTCTCAAATATATGTTCCTGCAGTAATACCAGGAGGGGTAAAATGAAGAAAATGAGTTCACGCCCACTTGTTATACCTTAATGTTCTGTCCCAATATTTGTTGGAAGGCAGTTTTTAGTTTTCTTAAATTGAAATGAAAAACATATTTTTTTTTTTTAAGCGAAGCTCTTTATAAATTATTTTACTTCTGTGCTTTTCATGAGCTTACACTGCCCTGGGCGAAGAAAAAAAAAATTCAGATCTATTATTTCTGACATTCTGGTTTTTTTTATTTTTTATAGTTAAACAAGTGGTCTGACAACCAAAATAGACAGCTAACTTCAGAAGCAGTGAGGAGAAACAGATTTCAGATTTATTTATTTTATATGTAAATCTCAATAGTCTGAGGCAAAAGCACTAAATTCTCAGAGGCAGTTCATCTAGTGCTTTTGAGCCTAGGAGAGCTAGCAGTGGCTTGTGGTCGGTTTCTATTGTGAATTGTAAGCCAATCAAATATGAGCCAAGTCTCTCACAAGCCCATGTCACAGCTAATGCCTCTTTTTCGACTTACCGCTGCTTGGTTTCTAACAGTCCCATGGAAATGTCTGCTATCAGTCATCACTCATTGTCTTGCAATTGCATTAGCACAGCTCCAATGCCAAATGAAGACGTGTCAGCTGACACAATTGTCTTGGCTTCTGCATTATATTGTGCTAAGACTCGCTGTGAGCTCAAGTCTGTTTTGATTTTTTCAAATGCTTGTTGTTGCTGGTAGTCCCATGCCCAGCCATTTCTATTGTTTAGCAAGCCCTGCAGTGATTTGGTGGTGTCTGCTAAGTGTGGTAGAAACTTGCCCACATATGGAGCCATGCCTAGAAATCGTCTCACATCCCCTACATTTTGTGGAACAGGCATTTTCCTTATTGCACGCTGTTTTTCTGGGTCTGGTTGTATCCCAGCTGAACTAATCTTGTGTTGCACAAACAAAACTTCAAAGTGAGCAAACTCACATTTCTCATTTAGAGTAAGGACCACTTCTTAAAACCTGTTTAGAACTGCATTTAATCTTTCGTCGGGTTGTGCCCGGTCTTTGACAAAAACTAGAACATCGTTGGCCTGACATATGACTCCAGTAGTTGAGACATGCGTCGCTGAAAATGTTCAGGTGCTGATGAGATACCAAAGGTTAATCTGTTAAAGCAAAACCTCCCAAATGGTGTGACAAATGTTGTTAACTCTGCTGATTCTTTTGCTAGAGGTATTTGCCAGAACCCTGAACGAGCATCTTGCTTTGTGAATATTTTTGCACCATTCAGCTGAGTGATCGATTGCTCTACAGAAGGCAAGATGTGGTGTTCCCGGCGCACTCCCTCATTCAAATTTGTCAAGTCAACACAAATTCTGATTTACCCATTTGATTTTGGCATACCACCATTCCAGTGCACCACTCAGTCGGGTTCTCTATTGACTCCCATTTCTTCCATTCTCTTCAGTTCCTCTTTCACTTTGCTCATGAGTAGTATAGGCATTCTGCATGGGTCAGTGAGGGCATAGGGCATTGCACCATCTTTAATGCAAATTTTGTATTCATCTTCTAATTTGCCCAAACTGGTAAAAACATCTGGGAATTTTCGTTTGAAAAATTCTTCAGGCTCTACAATTTCATTTACCCTTTCTACTCGCCTCTATTGCTGGTAACCCTAATAAAGGCTTTGCCAGCCTTTTGACAACATAGATGGGTCGATTGGTAATTTTCCCTTGATTTTCCAATGTGCCTACAAACTGTCCAGCAACCTGCAGTGGCATATTATTCGGCCCGCATAGCTTCTTCACTGTTGTTTGTAACCGGCCGTCTCTGCTGTGCTTGTACAACTTTGTCGGTATTGCTGTTACTGCTGTGCCTGTATCTAGTTTAAAAAGCACATCGTCTCCATTAAAGTTTATGTTAGTGTGCCAGGCCGTTTCTAATTGTATTGCTTTTATCTCACTCTAACAGGACGAGGAGCCCTGTACAGATATTTGTTTATTTATTTTTAGAATGCCAGAAGGGGAGGAGCCCCTGCCGCCTTCGCAGCCAGAAGGGGAGGAGCCCCTGCCGCTTTCCCAGCCAGAAGGGGAGGAGCCCCTGCCGCCTTCACAGCCAGAAGAGGAGGAGCCGTCACCTCCCAAGGGTCCGCTGCCGCCGTCGCCTCCCGAGGGTCCGCTGCCACTGTCGCCTCCCGAGGGTCCGCGGACGCCGTCGCCTTCCGAGGGACCGCCGCTGCCCTGTCGTGCATCACCTGGGGATGCCAGTTTGCCATCGCCTGGGGATGCCAGTTCGCCATCGCCTGGGGTTGCCTGCTGCTCCGCATCGCCTGGGGTTGCCTGCTGCTCCGCATCGCCTGGGGCTGCCTGCTGCTCCGCTTCGCCTGGGGTGGCTGTCTCCTTTATATCTCCTAAGGTTGCTGAAGGTCTCGCTTCACCTGGGGTTGCTGAGGGTCCCGCTTCGCCTGGGGTTGCTGAGGGTCTCGCTTCGTCCTGGGGTTGCCGAGGGTCCCGCTTCGCCTGGGGTTGCTGAGGGTCTCGCTTCGCCTGGGGTTGCCAATGGTCCCGCTTCGCCTGGGGTTGCTGAGGGTCCTTCTTCGTCTGGGGTTGCTAAGGGTCCAGTTTTGCCTGGGGTTGCTGAGGATCCAGCTTTGCCTGGGGTTGCTGCTGGCTCTGCTTCGCCTGGGGTCGCTGCCAGTCCGGAATGGCAGCAGGAAGTACTGTGGCGGAGCCCGCAAGGGAGCTGCCGCCATGAAGAAGGGGAGGTCAGGAGACCAGCTTCCCCAGCCGCACTTTCACGGCAGGAAACACTGTGGCCGGAGCCTAAGGAAGGGGAGCTGATGGCCATGAAGAAGGGGGGTTCAGGAGACCAGCTCCCCCAGCCACACTTTCACGGCAGGAGAAACGGTGGCTGGCGACCCAGAAGAGGGAGCTGCTGCCACAGAGAAGGGGGGGGGAGGTCAGGAGACCCGCTTCCCCCCGCAGCATTTTCGCTGCCGGATAGTGTGTAGCGGGAGCCCCGGAAGAGGCCATGGCCGCCCCCAGAAACACCTTGCTTCCCCCTCTTCCGGGACTTTGAGACTAAGGGGGAGGTGGACGTTGTGTGCTTTGCACAAGGGGAGATATGTAACATGGTGAGGAGACCTGTACAGGTATTTGTTTATTTAATTTTAGAACGGGGTCTGCCCCTCTGCCCCTGTGTAATTTATTGTTTTGTATTTGTTTATATTATGATTTATTTATTGTAGTTATGACAGCGTAGCTGTGCGTTGGTTTGTTATTGTTTTGTTTTTATTTAAAATGTGTTCTGGCAGAGGTGAGGTCGGTAGCTCGTCCTGTGCCAGGAGTAATTAGAAAACTCGTGCAGAATGTGACTGAGGGAATAATAAATAATTGATAGCTAGTTAATCCCTCAGTCACTAATATAAAAGCCTGCAGCTCTCGGCACTCGGGGCGGGTGTTTGGAAGGAGAAACGGGTGCGAGAGAGACAGAGGAGAAAAACTAAACTAAAAGTAAGAAAACTGAATGTATAAGGATCAATGAAGGCAGTTGCTAAGCCTGAACTTAGCGTTCTTTTGTGTTTGAGACTTTGTTTTTGTTTGACTATTTATTTTGCTCTGTAAGCAGTGTTTTTGTTAACCTTTTATTTTATTTTTGTATTATTTAAATAAACGGCGCGCAACGTCTTTTGAACTGCAGTACTGCCTCCTACAACAATCCTATCCCATATCAGTTCTTCCTTCAACTGCCCGAACTCGCAATACTCCGCCAATTTAGGTAATGCAGTAATGAAGCTATCAGCCGCCTCACCCGGTTCTTGCTGTCTTATATTAAACCTGGCTCTTTCAAATATAACAGTATGGCGCCTGACACAATGTGTATCAAAACAGGTTTTTACTTGGTTATAGACCTTCTTGTCCGCCTCTGACAGGGTTGATCCACTCAATATATCTTCCTCATCGTCTCCCTTTGCAAACATTAGGGTATTAACTTGGAATTCCAAGTCTGAACATCCACACAGTTAAAATTTTCAGGTGGAATGACTCTAAAGTAATCACTCTGACATTTTTTTTTTTTTTACACAACTGTATTGCTTTAAGTTCTTTCTTTACTCACTTTTTTTCTTTTCAGTCTCTCCCTGTCTCTTTCCTGCTTTGTAACTGTTGCCTGGCTGCTCCTGCTCCATCTCACTGTTTGTTTTTCTTTTTGTTGATTTAAACCTCTCGGGTAAATGTCTTCAGGTTTCGCTGCACTATTGCTCTCTTACGAATTATATTATTATTATATTTGGTGAGGATTCAGTCACTTCTGACACCATGTTTTATAAGTATGTATGGAAAATAACAGAGATCAACACGGATGCTACTGAACACAACCAGAATCTTTATTTCTCTTCTGCTTCTGCCCCAGGTTACATCAGACGCTAGCTACATAGCCCCATGTAGGACATTTCTATATTAACCCCTTAACGGTAGGTGTCAGTGTAACACCATATCTTACTACACTCTGTGTATTAATTATTTCTACAGTAAACATTCAATTATTACAACACACATCTACTGAAAAGTGTAATGTGTAATCGTATTGTCAATAGACTGCACTGTTGCAGTGAAACCACATTTTACAAGGGTTAGGCAAATCCATTCAAACTGCTTCTGAGGGAGGAGAGGGATCTCCACAATATGATTTTGGGCTCTGGAGGCTGTGGAACAGTTGTTTTTCTCTCTGCTAGTTTAAAGGAGATATTGACATAACTTTTCCAGTTCACACGCTCTGATTACTTCAATACGTGATTATTTTAAACTCCTTTCAGCTCACTAAAATCAGTGTCATTATTTGTGTCATGTGTAAAATGTATCTTAAAACCAGCATATTTCTAGATTCAAATCATACTATTTATAACTAAATTACATTAATTCTACATTGAAGGGAAGTGTGTCGAAAGGTTGAAAATGTGCCATCTAGTAACAAATCTGGCAAATACATTTAGATAATTAAGAAAACTGGAAGATAACTTTTCAACTCGAATAAGAAATGTAATTAACCCTTCGGGTCAAGTTTTGAAAATGAAGTGTCAAATATCAAATCCATTGACAGAGAGTTTGTTATGATCACAGACATATTCACTGCTTAAAATTCAGATTGGGTTCACCATCAATTTAAAATAAATTGTGTCAGATTTTAGCATTCAGATTCTTAACCTCCAATCGCCTAAAATACAAGAACAGGAAATTAAACATCTTTGACAGGCTTTGTATGAGTTTAATAGATTCTGTGATACAAACGTTGCCTTGAATAAATAAAACGGTGTCTTATAAATATCTAGTGCATATAAAGAAATAAAATAATATTTAGTCAATGGAACTATTAAACACTATTTGCTATCCATTGTCAACTCAATGTGTATTTTATCAGGAACTCTGAAAGGATTAAAACAAAGGCGTGGCTATTTTTTTTTTTTGACATGCTCCTGTGCCTCACAGTTATTTGCTTGAAAAAACACCTGCTGATTTGACAGATAAGAGAGTCGGAAATTCTTTTAAGCAGCCCCAGAGAAAAATGTAGGTTCATGTTACTCTCAAATGAGAGAGAAAAAAGTTAAGCTGTAGCCTACAAAGGACTGTGATAAACATAAAATGTCATAAATAAATGTATATAATAGCAACTCCCAGTGTAATGTTGACAAAGTATAGATGGAATATATGTTTTATATTACAGTACCAGATGAGATGACTGAATTTATTACACGGATACCTAAGCTGTTCAATTTTCCTTGCCTATTTGAGGATGATTTTTTTCATAATAACTATTTTCAGAATTTGGAGGCTCACATTTGGAGGAAATTTTACTTATTGAGTGCATATCTTACAGAAGCACTGTGGTTTCATTGTTAATACTAATTCTAATGTAATCCAGAGGAGTATTCTTCCTGAGCTAAGGATGGAAAACAAGTCTTCTTTCAAAAGCTTGTGTCCGTATTGGTCTTCAGTCATGACTTTTAACCTAACTCATCAATCAGTGCTGAGGAAATTACTAGTCAAAGCATGAGAAGCAGTTACCTGAAAACTCAACCCGCCACAAGGAAGCACAGTATCTTGAAGAAATGAAGGCTTTCAAAGGTGGACTATCCAATAACTTTCTTTTGACCTCTGACACGCTGGTATACAACCGGCAATAACTGACCATTTAACTTCTTAAAAAAAAAAAAAGCATTTACCTTCTTTAATTCAGCGCACAATTAAACGTTTGTCAGAAAGATTTCAAGTTATTAATTTTTTTAAAGTCACTAAATAAGTATTTAGATCTGCCACTATTTAAATTAGAATATTGTAGATCCCAGTATGTGTTGACTGGCATCTATATTGTTGGTTTACAATTACATTTTGTATTTCTTTTCACATTTGCAATCTTGTTCTGGTGAAGTGTGCACAGTTGAAATTAAGTCATTTTTCAATGCCCTCTCTCTTTATTAATAATACTGATCTTAAATGTTTGGCCAAACAATCAATATTCTCGGTGGCAGTTCGTCAGAGGAGGCAGAGGAGCCACTGCCTACTTAAAACATTTTAAGTAAATAAGCTTTTTATGTATTTATATGTAATATGCAACAATGTATATATAACTTTTACACAGAGGCAGACGGCTGATCCAAATTCTCCACTCAGTCACCACTGTACGATCTGAGGAGGCAGAATGCTTGCATGGAACACTGGGTAAAGCTGAATATCTTTGTTAAAGCCGTCTAAAAAATAGCCAATGGTGGCATGCCTTCTCTTCCCTTTAGCCAGTCACCGGACATGTGCCCTCCCACATTGATGACCACAGATGCTCATACTGATGAGACTGAATGGAACAAAGCGTTGTTTAGAAGGAGGTAGCAAATGACAACAGATTGATTTATTTCAATTGTAATGCTTTTTAAGTATAATTAATACATTATACTTAATGAATTATACATTTGTGTTTGTTTCTTCAAATTATAAAGTATCTTGCTCTGGAAATAAAGTACATACTGTATGTACAGAATGGTATATCATTATTTTGTTGGTCAAGTTTAGCAAATAAAGTGGATAAAATGTGCTTGATTTTCGTCTGTCTTCTGCCTTAACAACTTTGTTTAGAAAATATTTAATGCAAAGTATGTTAAAGTGATGTGGTCTTGAACAGTGGCGCCAATTCAGCAAAACCTTGGGGAGGCAAAGCTGAAACCTGATTAATTAATTACTGGTGTTCATTGTCATGAAACTGGTCAGGTTTTATCAGTGCTAACAACCCATGTTGTCTTCATCTTAAGCACCTACATACGGTAAACACTTCAGACATGACACGCGAATAACAAAACAGTAACAACAAATCCCCAATACACCACACGAACACCAATGTTTAATAAAAAAATAAATCTGATCCAATTCTGTCTTCTCAAACATAATCCTGAATAACAATTTATGCAAGATCTTAAAGACATAAAGATATAATTATATATTTTCTTTTAACAGCTGTGTAACAGTTATTGGAATAAACTATGTTGGGTTACTAATTTATTTTCTCTGCTGGCTGGCGGAGAAAATGCATTTAGCAGCCGAATTGGAGTAAAATGTTAAGATATGAAATGGGTTATTAGTTAGAATACAATAATAAGATTCTACTGCTGCTGGAGTCTTAAGGGGACCCCAAGCCCTCTGCCTTTTTTCTGCCTCCCCATTTTGTATCACAGGATTACCAGAAAGTAGTGTTGAAATAATTAGTGGTTGAATATGGGTTGGATTAAAATTGATCATTTTAAATGGATATAAGCAAAGTATTTCTCATTCCCCACAGGTAGAAGTGGAGGTGCAGTGCAAAAGATAAATACTGCAAGAGGAGAATTTGAGGCTTTATTCAAGGTCTCATATTTATTATTTTTTTAAGTAACTGTATTCCCTTAATGAGATCATATGAATAAATATATTGTATACAAAGTAGAATTATTGATTTACAAAAACTATCATTTTTAATTTAAAATGTATTGTATTTGGATTACCTGCCTTTGCCAAGACACGACTGGGCTCTGAAGCAGGCTATCCATTATATCTAAAATGTTAATGTCTGCTAATCTCTTTTCTTTTTTCAGCATCTTTATGAGATAAAAACTGCCACAGTTCTTTAAATAAGGATTATTGCCTCCCCTTTTGTTTCTGGCTCTACTAAAGTGGTGAAAACTATTTAATTAGCAGGAAATACTGTAAGTGTTTCAAGTTCATCCAAATCTGTTTCAATATTAATATTTATACTGGTCCAATGACTAAACATATTAGGGAGGTACAATCAACCCTTTCATTTCAGACATACCAGAATGGGGGCAGTCTAAGGGGGTATTGCTAGGTTTGTGATGTACCGATACCATGTAAAATAATCTAAAGTCTCTCGAATGCGGCCACTGTGGGATTTTGTGCGACCACAGCATCCATCCAGTAGCTCCCCAGAAACTCCTCTCTTAAGCAACCTTTATCTTAATCAGCGCCGCTATCCTGCTTTCAGTCAACACAGTTCATGCTGCTTTCATTCTGATTTCTCATTCTGCTTGTGTTTCTGTTAACTGCTATTGGATAGCCTTAATGTCAGTATAATCACTGCATGTTGATCGGTTGAACTTTCATTCTGATCAGTGCTCATTGGTTGATCAACGAGAGAAGACTGGTAGTGCAACGTGAAATCAGCAGTATGGAGAAATATTATTTTCTTTAATGCAGAGAAACTATCTGAATATTTTAAGGAACATTGCTGCACATGAATTCAAAAGCAAAAATCCACATCTGTGTTTGCCATAAATGTCATAGTTGATAGATATTGATAGATACATGTCACAATGTGTTTTGCCTTGCACTGATTTACCACCTTTCCAGAATTTATGTGATTAACATAAAAAAAACAGGATCAACAAAGTGCTGTTTCAGATGTGACAGGCGAGTCAGAATTGGGGGATACAGATGCAGGTATGTCATTTGAAAATGCTTCACGCTTTCGAAACACAGGCCCAACTTCCTATTTTCTTCACCCCCTTTTCCACATTTATTTTTTGAAGAGTTTATTGAGTTTTCACGTGTCTGTACAGCTAAAAAAAAATTATGTATCTTGTGCCACTTTGTTTATTGTGCAGAAACTACAATGGCAGGGATAAGAAAAAACATGATGTCTACTTTTGTACTGTTTCTGCCTGAACACACACGAAAAAAATCATAACTACTGTTTGACATTCTCCACTTTATAGTTAATTCAGTGGGGCAAAATAAAGCCTATTAATAACCTATTATTCTGAATATTACAGTTTTAGTTAAACCCACATCTGCTAAGAAATTAATAATAATAGTATAATTTTATGATATGACAGCATTGCAAGTCATTATACTTTTGTTGGATTTAAGCTGGGAATTGTTCAGCATGTGACTGGAACAGGAAAGGTAAAGTAGTTTTTGTATTTATTTAATTTCAATACATTAGTAATGTACATTAGCTTATGGATTGTATTAATTTATATCACTTTATATGATTGATTAACCTATTAAGTTTGACCTGTTGTCACAGCAATAATAATACAACAAAAAAATTCTAATGAAACACCAGATTTTTGTTTCCAACGAATAACTACAATTCCTAAAAAGTCTAAACTGCAGCTGGAGATTGAACTCCTGGTAAGAGAAAGGAGGCAACTGAGGAAGCAGTGAAGGAGGCCTTCAGTCTTCTGCAAAATGATCTAAACATAAACTTGCAAAGTGGAGCGCCTATGAAAAGCAATAAAAAGAAATAGCATATAAGAACCAGCTTTTATAAAGATTCATTCAAGTTCGTGAAGAACATATTCACCAGCGAAAAGAATGGTATACTTACAGCAACGAAGCACGAGTGATCTTGAAGAGACATATGCTGATCCTAGAAGAGTGGAGCCTGTCGAGTCCCTCTGAACTTCTACCTACTAACCCACCAAGTGATAGAACGCTTCAGGCAGAAATCAAGTCAAAACCTCTTGGTAACTTCTGGATGCTAATTTTCAAAGAACACCCTGATCTGTAAAGAAAAGCAATAGACATGCTTTTGCCTTTCACTTCAACATACCTGTGCGAGTCAACATTTTCCGCTCTGACAGCTACCAAGACAAAACAGTGATCTCATCTGCAGGTAGAGGGGGATCTCCAAAAAATTGAACTTATCTCATCCCAAATTCAAGCGCATCCATCACATGAGTTATGATATGCATTTGAATTTAAGTTCTAAGGTTTTAACATGTGTGTCAGCAGGGGGGCACAACAAAATGTATGCTAAGAAAAGGGGACAGCATATAAAAAGTTGTTGTACCACTGACTTAGAGCATACATTGATGACATGGCCACCATGACTACAATGATAGCCTGCACCTGCCTGTTACTTGGTAAACTAGCAGGTAACATCAGATGGGCATGTATGCACTTCAAACCCGCCAAGTCGAGAAGTATCTCCAACATCAAAATTGGTGGTTTAAGTTTGGTCTTCTTCCAAGGTTGCAGTGGCCACTTGCTGTGTATGAGATTTCCCTGTCAACAGTTCAAAACATTAGGAAATGGCTGGGCATTTTTCGATGCCTTAGCAGGGTAGCACTCTACGATAAAGGGAAACTGCGGCTGCCAATCACAGCTCTAAATGAGGAATTCAAGTGCGCTAAGGTTCGGCTGGAAATGACACTGATCGAATCTCTTCAAGAGTGTATAAGGAAGTGTGGCAAAGTGGTAATTATTAGAGCAGGTGAAGTGAAGGTGCAGTAATCCAACAAGAAAAGACAACAAAGTACAGGTGAAATGGTTTCTGCTTTATTGTAATCCAAACAGTCTGATGACCAAAACAGTAAACAATAAGAGGACTGGCAATACACAGCAATGTGTATTGTACAGTGGATAATTATGGGTTGCAGTCCTGTAAATAATAATAAACAGCAGTCCAGTACATACACACACAAAACACAAACACCATCACCAGTCCAAAGTGAGTGCTGTAGTGCTTGCTGTGAAGTACAATTTATCCGTGATGCAATGTGCAGGGTTGTCTGGGTTTTGTGCTGGCCGTGGGCGACAGCTCCGGATCGTGTTAGCCATCTAGTCAAACAAACAAACAAACAGTGCGTTTTAGACAGACAGACAAAACAAACAAAAACACTCACGTTAATATTCACAGTACGGGTCCTTTCAGTTCTTAGTGTAACCATCACAAGGAACAGATCACATCACTACGTCCCCTTTATATACCATTCTAGATGGCTGATTTCCGACGAACCCTTGGAATTAATTGTCGGACCATCCAGTCCAGGGTACTCTGTTCCCTTTGCACAGCACCCTCACAGGTCAGGAAAAAGATCTAACACCAAGCATCATTCGATCTCTGTCACATATCCCACCTCTCAGAGTGGAGCCGAAGGAACACTCAGCTAAATCTACTTTTCCCATTACTCCCCCCCCCTCCTGGGAAAAAGAATCCGCATTTTGGTGGTCTTTCCCCGCACGTTGTACCATGTGGTACATGAAGGGCTGCAATGCCAGATACCACCAAGTTATCCGGGCATTGCTGTCCTTCATTGTGCTTAACCACCTGAGTGTGTGTGGTCCGTGACAAGATCAAATGAATGTCCCAGCAGGTAGTAGCCCATTTAATGGCCAAACACTCCTTGTCAACCATGGAGTAGTTCCGATGCTTCCGAGGGAGCATCTTTTTACAGGATGGGGTGTTCTACTCCGTCTACCTTTTGGGACAAGACTGCACCCAAACCAACATCTGACGCATCAGTGTGGAGGATGAATCGCTTAGTGAAGTCTGGAGTGATGAGAGTGGGAGCCTGGCAGAGTCTCTGCTTGATAATATCAAACACCCCCTGACATTCTACTGGCCACTTAATCAGATTTGGTGCACTCTTTTTGGTGAGGTCAACTAAGGGATTAACCACTGTGGCATACTCAGGGATAAATCTTTGGTAATAACCAGCTAATCCCAGTAGAAACCTCACCTGAGTCTTGGTTTTGGGGATTGTTGCGTCGACCAAAGCCTGGTGACAATGGGTTTTACCCTTCCATTCCCCATTAAAAATCCCAAATATTGTGTCTCTGCTTTGGCAAACGCACATTTTCACAAGTTAGCTATCAGCCGGGCTACCCTTAGAGACTGAAGGACGGCCGTAACCTTAGCCAGATGCTCTTACCAGGTGGAGCTGTAAATAACCACATCGTCAATATACGCTGCCGCATATTTACGATGTGGGCATAAGACCTGGTTCATCAGTATCTGGAAGGCAGTGCGCGCACTGTGTAGCCAAAATGGCATGGTTTTGAAATGGAACAGCCCTTCTGGTGTTGAAAATGTGTTTTTCTCTTGTGAACTGTGGATTAAGGGGATCTGTCAGTATCTCTTTGTCAGGTCCAGCGTGGAGATAAACTTCGTTGTTCCCAGTCTATCTAGAAGTTCGTCAAACCGAGGCATGGGGTAGGCATCGAACTTGGCAATAGCGTTTACCTTACGGAAATAAACACAGAAGCGCTTGGTGTCGTCCTTTTTGGCCACTATCACAATTGGACTGCACCACTCGCTCTTGGAAGGCTCAATCACCCCAAGTTTGAGCATCGCCACTACCTCTTTGCTAACACCACTTCATCGACTTTCTGGGATCTGGTAAGGTCTCTCTCGTACTGTGACACCTGAGGGAGAGATAATTTCATATTCAACAAGGTTAGTTCTACCAAGTCAGAAAAAACATTGCTGAACTTGCCAATAAGCTTACGCAGCTCCCGTTGCTCATCTGGAAGTAACTGTTCTTCCATCGAAATGGCTTTAGTGCTAGGGGTCTAGACAGGGGCCTAAATCTCTTAGGCGAACTCTTAGTAGGAGCACATGCTGCACTACATTTTTGGATGAGCCACCCTCCCACCCTGCTCTCAGCAGATCGAGGATGCCGCAAGGCTGTCGGCTGTAAGAGAGCTCGAAGGGGGAGAACCCTTTTGAACTCTGCAGCACCTCTTTCACTGCTAAAGGAGGTAGGGAGAAGCGTGCCCAATGTTTTTGCTCTTGGTTCACAAAACATCTCAGTATCTGTTTTAGGGTCTGATTAAAGCATCCCACCAAACCATCCGTCTGTGGATGATAAACAGATGTCCTGATGGGACGTATTTTTAATATTTTATAAACTTGCAGTAACGTGTTAGACATAAAGTTGGTTCCATGATCAGTCCAAATCTCATTGGGGATCCCTATTCTAGCCATAATCTGCAATAGTTCTTCGGCTATTGCAGCTGCACTAGTGGACCTCAATGGAACTGCCTCCAGGTATCGCGTTGCATAATCTACCACCACTAATATACAGTATGTGTATACCCAGAGTCAGAAGATAGCAAAGGGCCCACTATGTCCATTGCAATGCATTCAAAAGTAGTGGAAACAATTGGCAGTGGGACAAAAGGGGCAGGGCGCACTCGACCCTGCACTACTCGCTGGCAGTCTGGGCATGTGGCTACATATTTCGACACATCATTATGAAGTCCTACCCAATAAAATCAAGCCAATATTTGCTTCCTTGTCTTGTAAGCTCTGAGGTGCCCCACAGAAGGGATATCATGCACCAGCCTCATGACCTGGGTCTGACAAGAAGGGGGTACTGTGCCGTGGCAAGGTTTACCCAATACAGTAATTGCCCCTAGATAATGAAATGTGGAAATACTAGCGCCCCAGCACCTTCAACATCCTTACCTTCAATAGACCAGACCTGTCCCCAAGTGTGCACTAGTGAGGGGTCGTTGTGTTGTCCCCACACTATGTCCGCACTTGAGTGCCACATGTCTGGTATATTGAGAGGGGCTGGAGTAGCATCTGCCCTAGATGACCCAGTAACCTCGCCCTCTTGGTCACACTGCGTACCGACTCCTTTTGATTACCGTTATTATTATTATTATTTATTTCTTAGCAGACGCCCTTATCCAGGGCGACTTACAATTGTAAGCAAATACATTTCAAGTGTTACAGTACAGGTAATACAATTACCGTTTGTTATGATCCTTGCATTCTCCCACCAGACCACAGCCTCGTCTCATTAATGCTCCTTCCCACTTTCCGATCCATCTCTCTTTATTTGTTTTTCTAGGATGAAAGAGAGGGGAAAACATTTCACTTTGAAAAGGAAAAAACATCACCAATTATTTCCTTTTCTTTTTCTGCCACGTTTACGTGTGCAGTCAAGTCTGCCATTAATTTTACCAATTCTTTATAATGTCTCGACCCAGAATTATTGGGTGAGGTAGCCTTTCCGCCACCCCAACTACTAGGTGGCGTTTTATCGGTCCTACCGATAAGTATACTTTTAAGGTGGGATATGTCGCCGTATCTCCATGGATACAGGAGATCGCCACCTGGCCTCGTAGCTGCCACAACAGACCACCCAAGAGAGGTCTGCCCACACCTGGTGTCCACTAATGCATGGGTTTTCACCTTTCCTAAAACCGTATTAACAATTCAAGGCCCCTCCCGACCATTTTTCCCTAACTTACACCGCTTCGGATGCCCAATTGCATATCGCCACGTCACACTCCATTGCCGATGGGCATGACCTAGCTTGATGTCCTGGTTGGTTACATCTAAAACAGGTAGGGGGAAGGAGGGAACATTGGTTACATACCTGCCCCATTGCTGGTATGGCAACGGCGCAGGAACAGCAGCTCTACCCCAGCTGGGGGCCAACCTTGACCTCCATGGAGGGAAGGCAAGGTTGCCCATTGGGGCCAGAGATCTAGAAGGTCTCGGTCCCGGTGTTGTGGGTAAAGCAGAGAGAGGAGGTGGTGTACGGCTGCTCCAGTGGACGGGAGCTGTGAGCAGGCTGGTGTTGGCTGGAGTTGATTCATTATGGGACATGGGCAGGTGAAGCCCGTCGCCACCAAAATCCAGGCTTTGATGGACGCGGCAATCCCGAGAACCAAGTCCCAGATGAGGTCACTTATTACTGACACTTTATCCCCGAGTATGCCACAGTGGTTAACCTTTTGTGAACCTCACTAGAAAGTGTGCACCAAATTTGATTAAATGGACAGGAGAATGTCAGGGGGCCTTTGATACAATTTAACAGAGACTCTGCCATGCCCCTACCCTTATCACACCAGATTTTAACAAGGAATTCATCCTCCACACCGACGCTTTGGATGATGGTCTAGAGGTGGTCTTGTCCCAGCATGTCGACGGAGTAGAACACCCCATCCTCTACATAAGTGAAAAGATGTTCCCCTGGGAGCGTAACTACTCCGTCATTGAGAAGGAATGTCTGGCCATTAAATGGGCCACTCAGACCTTGCGCTACTACCTATAGGGACATTCTCGTCACCACTCAAGTGGTTGACAGTTCATTCCAGGGTCAGTCGGAAGTTGGCCATCCAAAAAGGGGGTGAAGTTATAATGCTACAAGTCATCGACTTACTGTGGTAGGCGATGTGTTAGTCATGGATTGGAGGAGATGTGATTGCACTTGCTACCAAAGGGGGCGTGACTAAAGGTATATCAGGGGATGTGGCTAAGCAATCTGTTCCTTTGTTATGGTTACGAAAGGAGTACAGAGAGAATAGCACCGCAAGTGTTTGTGTTGCTTTGTATTGTCAAATAACTGTTATATTAGTCATTTGTAGACAGCTGTGGCCAAGTGGTTTGCAGTGTGCAGGTGTAGGGGTGATGCGGTGCTCAAGTAATGACAAACAACAATGTTCATGGTGTAATGGTGGTTTATTTACTATCCAAAGTCACTTGACAACTGTAAACAATAATAACTGGCAATTCACAGCGATGTGTAATGCTCAGAACCCCCGCCCCAGGGTTCAGTCCCGAAATAATATTGTTTGTAAATACACACACAGAAGACAGACACAGTCACAATTCCAAAGTGAGTGCTTTTCAAGTGTGAGTGGTGAAAAACATTTATTTTTTGAACAATGGTGCAGGATGTCCAGGTTGGTACTGGCCTGTAGCGACAGCTCCTGGTACGTGTTAGCCATCTAACATAATAAACATTTACAATTAGCACGACAGAACAAACAAACACTAAACACTCTTGATACTTTCACAGTCCTTCAGCAGTTTGTCTGTAACCATAACAAAGGAGCAGTTCGCTCAGCCACTTCCCCTTTAGTACCTTCAGCCATGCCCCCTTGGTTAGCGAGTGCAATAGTTTTTCCTCCAATCCGGGATTGCCACATCGCTTACCATCTGGGGCGATGACTTTGTGTACTGTGGCTCCACCCCCTTCCTGGATGGCCAACTTCCGACTGACCCTGGAATTAACTATCAAACCATCCAGTCCGGGGCACAATGTTCCCTTTACACAGTGCCATCACAGGTTGGGAGGGAGATTTATAACCAAGATTAATTTGTTCTCTGTCACAACGGCTAACTAATCCGGGGGTTGTCGTTAATAGCCAGGACCCACTCCGGGCCACTCCACACCATTGTTGTCACCATTAACTGTATTGAATCACCACTTGCACAAGGAGCACCCACTACTGGACTTGTGAGTGTGTGTGTATAAAGTGTGTGTGAACAGCATTATTATTTCGGGACTGTGCCCTGTGTTTTTACCTGCGCAATACACATTGTTGTGTAGAGCCAAGTACTATTATTTAAGGTTGCCAAACAAGTAACCCCACTGATTAAAGAGCTGTGTTTGACTGTGAATGTATTAGTGTTTATCATTCCTGAGCACCGCATCACCACTACACCTGCACACTGCAAACCACTTTGACACATCCTGAAAAAGTGATGAAGGTCATTTCAAGTTAAGAATCCAAGCAGAGATTTTCCAGGCAACATCCATTCAGTCTGTCTGACTGTTAAGTTGGTTGTAGGCAGGTCAAATTGCAAACAATTAAATCTAAATGTTCAAATTATGAAGAAGATAATTTACTTTAATAGCAATAGCCCATTGAATAATGATCCAGAAGCATGTGCAGAAAAATGTCAAAGCCATAGTTATGAGCAGGAAAAAGTCATGATTAAACACTGTTTAACCACAGAACTAATAAATGATCTGCCATATGTATTGCCAATCTACAGAACTGTTAAACATTGTACAGCACACATCATCAGGGGAACTTTAGAATCTTTGGCAGTATCTCCATTAAGTGTTCTACAGCCTTTATTCTAATGGGTATCCAGATCATTTTGTGATTATAATTACTTAAGTTCCAGGAATGGAATAGGTGGCTCAGGGTAGCAGAAAGGTTTAGGGGTTCAGTCCAAGGTCAGTCTAAACTTAAGTGTTGTCTGAGCCAGGTTGGCCTTGTGACCAGAAAAGCTTGGTAGAAAATATGCTGCTTGGCTCCAAAGAGATATGGTGGGCACCACTCACAGCGTGAGCCCTTTTTAAATTCAGTCTGCAAAACGCTGAGAGTCCAGTGATGAGCAAAGAGTCTTATCCCAGTGCTAAAAGGATACAGTATGAGGCTAGATTGAAGGAACTGAATATATTTAGCCAAGTACAAAGAAGGGTTATGGGAGAGCTGATTGAAGTTTTAATCCAAGTTAGTGTCAACAACTGTTTCCACACACTGGGTATTTTCTTGGTGTTTTTCTTTTTTTGTGGTTTTTTGTTTTTTATAATTATGATTTTTTTTTATTGTTTTGTATTAGTCAAGTCGTTTGTTGATTTTTGCACCTAATTGATTTTCTTTTTTTCACATGTGACTGTTCACATTTATTATTTTGTGTTGTGTGATACTTGTTTGGATTGCGTTTGGACACAGGATTAATGGGATAAGTGGTATACAGCTGAAGAAGTTGGAGGTGCTAATTGTCAGCTTTCCCCTCAGGTGTAGCAATTGAGCTCACCTGAAGGAGATCAATTGTATGAGACCCGCTCTTAATAGATATAAACCTAAACTCTAAAAAAAAAAGCAGAGAAGGCAGAGAATCGAAAAAAATGGAGGAAGGAGCAGGAAAGGATTGGCCGTTGTGAATCAGGAACTGGGAATTTGGAATCTGAGACTAAGCAGAAGCAGCTGATTCCTTATATGTGCAGTGCGCCAGTCGGAAAAAAAATAACTAAAGAAAGCTGTGTGAAGTCCACGCCGAGAGCGAAAAGAGGACATATTGGAAACTATCAGGAGAGTATGCTGTGTTTATGACCTGGAATGCTATTTTGTTGAATTGGTAGTAGCATAAGCCTAAGGAATGTAGTGAAATTATTGAGGATATATAAACGCTGCCGACTCCAGTATAGTATTTGATGTGCTCGCTGTCAAATGCTAAGGCTTGAATTGTTCAGCAAAATTCAACTCAACTAAAAATAATTGGGAAGATGGATATGGGCAAATGAGAACTGAACAATTTAAGTCCATGACCAGCAATTAAAAATAAAGACAATAGATTATTAATCTAACATTGCTGATTGCATGGCCCTTTGGATGGCTAAGTACTCTACAGGGATCTGCCCAGAAGATTTGGGAGAGAGTGACAGAGAGAGGACGCATTGCCCAAGAGACGGGAGACGGCTGCACTAGCGATTATCCCCAAGGCTGACCCTGCTCTGGAGATAAGTATTGCTGTTTCTGCCAGTCTAGGGGTGCGGGAGCATATTAAGGCTGTGCAATAAAATTCAAGGTGCTCATGATTGAGTACGCATATTACTGTCCAGAGTTTGGATGAATGGGGAATTTGAAAAGTATTTGGTTGTGCGGCGCTAATTGGGCTGTGTGTTTTTTGTTTTTACCGCTAGCCCCCATCGCAACAGAAACGTCAAAATACGGAACAGTGTATATTTAAATGAGAGCTGCATCCTTGTACTAACCCACTATTGTCTTTAACCTGAGGTTTTAGCTGAAACACAGGAAGGTCAGGCAAGTCAAATATAATGACATCAAAAAGAGCCATTCAACTTTTTTCTTCATCTAGGTCAAAGTTCGTAACAACCAGGAAACGTTACCCCTTCCAAAAAAAAATGTATTGTTGAATGAATGAACTCTCAAGCAAGGATTATATAATGCGTCTACTGGGATGTGGCTGGGCGAAAGCTCTGCCGAAGCACAGGTGTGTGTGTGTGTGTGTGCGGCGAATATTGGGTGGCAGGGAGTGAGATAAAATCCTCCCTGCAAAAATACGTGGGAATGTGACTGGAGCCACGTGTGTATAGATCGGGTGATCACGAGTGTTAGAATGGTTAATGTGTTAGAGTTAATGTTGGTGTTAGAGACAGGGTATGTGTTTTCGTGTTCTGTTCTGTGCAGTTCGTCCTGTGTTATTTACATCCGTGAGTGTTTTATATAAAACTTTTGTTTTGGCCCTTGTGTCTGTTATTTTGCAAATGTGTTTTTGTTCGTGTCTGTTTAGTGTTTTGTTTATTTATTTATTTTTATTAAATGTGCGCTTAGCTCTTCTGTGTCTGAGTCTTCCTTCCTGGTGGAAACAACATTGCCAGTGATGCTGTCCTGTCACATGGGGTGACCTCAAAGACATGTCCCTGAAACCCTGGGAAACACTAAGGTTCCAGTCCTCTGCATTTCAAGAATGTTACACTTGTCATCAGTATTTCAGACTTTCGTCATTTTTGTGTTATTTGTCTGCATGACCGGTGATTTGTTCTAATAAAAATACCTATTTAATAAAAACTCTAATATTTAATAATCATAATAAAACAATTTATGTTTAATGGTAAAATAACCGTAAGATTATTATTCTGTAACAGTTTATAGACCTCACCTTTCGCTGAGGCAGGTTAATTAAACTAAATGTCTATTTGAATTAGGGACGCACCGAATCCAAGTTTTAAGGATTCTGCCGAATACCGAATCCGTCTCAAAAGATTCTGCCAAATACCAAACCGAATACCGAATCCTACAAAACTTGAAAAAATGATCAAGAAAATTTAAGAAAACTGTTAATGAAAAACAGAGGTTCAGGGACGTACACAATCTATAGTTTTTAGCCTTTTAGTATTTTTGTTACCGAATGGAAATATATCCCCAAATAAGATTTCAGTTTGAAACTTACACAATTTACCACTAGCTCCCATCGCAACAGAAACTTCAAAATACGGAACAGTGTATATTTAAAGGAGAGCTGCATCCTTGTACTAACCCACTATTGTCTTTAATCTGAGGTTTTAACCTGTGTCACCTGATCTGGGAGCTTTAAGGAAAAAATGGCTGCGTGACCTGAATGTCCCTACGAAATAAAACCCACGTTGATTTAAATGCATCGTGTGTGTAACACATATCAAATAAGCTACAAAATAGTTTACAAATGATTTTAATAAAACACTGCAGTTCCCAAATGGTTCAACTTGTATTGGCATTACAATAATGTAATATTTTATTTAGTAAAGCATATTATTCAACACCTTTTTGAACATCTGAAAGTTGTAAAGTTAGAAAAAAAACAACAACAAAGAAACAATTGACTCAGTAAAGCATGATCTCAAGAACACGTTTTACAGACAAAGTCAAAGACAGTTTGTTGTTACTATATATTACAGGTTTTACTGTATAACTTTACTCCATGAAATGTACATTTGCTTTCAAGAATAAAGGGGTTCTGCATTTGCTGGTGAAAGTCTGCAGCAACTGTGTGAGCAAATGTCCCCAGCGGTACTGAAAATGTTCTCACTTAGCACAGATATTGGGGAGGGAAGACCTGTTTGCCTTCCACCACTGAACTGGATCCTCTGTTTGAGAAATGAGAGGATCAATATAAAAGGTGTCCATCTCTGTCTCAACAGCATTTCTAACTTTCTGGGATCGAGACTGGTAGCAACAAACTATTTTCTTCAACTGCCTCAAATCTGTCTTGAATTGATGTGAATATCCAAGCTTTCATTTGCTTAACTCCATGGTCCGCTACGTCAGTTTGAATGCAGCGTTTCAACATTGCCACTGCTGGGAGGATAGTTGAAATGCATTCATCTGCTGTACTGATTTCTCTGGTTAACTCTTCAAATGGTTTGAGAAGTCCTACAATGCTCTCCATAAGAGCCCACTGTTGTGCGTGTAAATACTGCATGTCTCCTGTCTCAGAGACATAGAGATTTACTGCAAGTTTCTGTTCTAGTAGACGCTGGAACATCAAATAGGTAGAGTCGACCTTGTTACATTCTTAATTAACTGATGATTTGGTAAACCCAACTCTAGTTGTAGCTTATTAAACCTTCCCTTTGTGCTAGAAGAGTGCTTGAAGTGACCCACAATTTTCCTGGACACTGCGATCATGTCAGAAATGTCACACTGTGTGAAAAAGCTATCATTTATGCACATCTGGAGTGTGTGTGGAAAGCATCCCACACTAGAAAGGCCAGCGTCAGACATTGCTTTACACGCATGTTAGCTGCATTGTCACATACAACTACATGACATTTGCTTCTAGGAATGCCCCATGTCTTCATTGTGTCCAGTAACGAATCTGCTATGTGTCTAGCTGTGTGCTTGCCATTAAAAGCTTTGCATTGTAAAACTGAACTGTGATTGTAATTATTATCAATCCAGTGTGATGTTAAACTGATGTAAGACTGAGTAGTATACTCAAATGTCCATGTATCACATGTAAAGGTTAATTAAGTCGATTTGTCAGCAGCCTCTGATTCGCTTCATCACTTTATCATACAGATGTAAGATTCTGATTCGGTTCACCGACTCCTAAATATTTGGCCAAATCCGAGCCCTGCTCAAAAAGAATTTGGGCCGAATCCGAAGCCGAATCCTGGATTCAGTGCATCCCTAATTTGAATGCATTGTATAGCCTCTTTCCACGGTTAAGTGATACATCTCTTTTCATTGCTATTCACTGCAGTATTAAAGGTGGGGGTTAGCAGTGATGCTTTAAAGCATGTTTTGCTGTAGTATAAAATCGACATTAAAGATCTTACAACGTGAACTTATTAATGGTGCTTGCTTTCTGTTAATTGATGCAGGATGATGTTCATTGATAAAGCAATCAGCAACTCATTCCAGGTAATCAATGTATTTACACAAGTTCAAAGATTTTCATAAAGTACTGTTTTCAAAAAATAAATATTATTTTGCTCAAATCAGATATTTCCCGTTTATTACATGACTTGGATTGGTTAGACCAAATAATGATAATGGTAAAAGATGCTGTCTACATGCACTTTTCGTAAAATGTATGGTATTCTTTCACACGTATCGGCACAAAGTAAAGGCCATTACACAATAGATCCATTTCTTTATCCGTCATGATGTAGGATGAATGGCGGAAATGTAGGACAAATTGCGGAACGTTTCCGGAGTGCAATGGCCTTCAGATTAGGACTTGGTCCAGTTTGAAGAGCCTTGAAGATGCAGAATACACATATTCATCCAATTGTTATACTACCTCTTAACATACAATATAAAACACATGTATTTTTGTTCTTAAATTAAAGACACTTGTATGTGTGAAAGCCAGTCTGCGGAATGTTCTTTCAATTACATTCCATTATATCTACCTATTCTAAAAAAACAATTAAAAAGCACTTTGAGCCTTCACCTTGTCCTGTCTCGTCCTTGCAATGAAGGTCATCCCCACCCTCTTGCTCATCATCCTGTGTTTGATTTCTCATGGTCCTGCTGCCCTCTGAGCAGACTGATGAGTTTGGGGTCACTCTATGTCAGTCCTCTCCTACCCACCAGGAGCTGACCTGAAACCCCTGGACGTTGTTCCTATGTGAATACTAATTAGAAATACAACCCTGATTACAGAACAGGCTGTCAATAAGCAACATAAATTATTTAAACACTGGGAACAGAAATAAGAGGAAAAGAGTACAAATGTGGAAGTTAATGAGCTGGTGGAAAGTAAAAGACAAAATGCAAGGCCACATCCAACAGACACAAAGTTAAAAAAAAATCAACCAGTTCTACTTCATATTTGTTGCACAACAGGCAATGTGTTTGCGCTGTTTGCCATATTCTCTTCTTTTTAACACATTGTCAAAAATCCTATTACATATTTTACAACATTCAACATCAATTGTTTGTCCAATATTCTACATGTACATCTCATCCCAGCAATGGTTTAACTCAGTAACTTTGAATGGGAATCTATTGTACGTAGCCCTATTTCTTCAGAATGACCCATACACTATCCTCCAAGCCCATGTCCCAATACACTGTCTTATGAAACTTACCTGGAAAGACTTTATGTGTTTGGGTTCGATGATGTGAATAAATGTTTCCTTAGCAATGTTCTGCTCTGACATCAAAAATGTTTTTCAACAAAACTTGAGAGCTTTTGGTGAAATAAACATGGGTATCTAACTACTGAGCTAAAAGTCTGTTTGCTTGGAGTTTTAACAATAATATCAATTTGCTATGCTGCAATGGATTTATTTTTAAATACTCATTTTTCAGCAAGCGAAACTAGAAATATCACCCACCACACACAATCTCCATAAGAGACGTACGGAAAGCTCGCAAAGACATGCTTTTTATTGCTAATGCTGCTAAAATACTAACACATTATAATCACGTTTATTTTATATTGATATACAATAGATCCTATACATACCGATCATTGTCAGCCTGGTAGGCAAAGAAACACTGCACACTAAAGTATTATTTAAGCATTTTATTTAATCGATTGGCATTTAGATACTAAACACTATTCGCATTCTGCATTAAGTTTGGCACTATTCGCCGTCCGTAGGGTGATACTCCATGGATATTAAGTTAAAGTAAGCTATTGCTTTGTGTTTCAAAATACATACATGATATTGATGTCAAATTTGCATATTGTTGGCCACCACTACTTATAATCTTTACATTTCTGTAAGCTTTTGTTTTCCACAAATGATACATTCATGCGATCAGTATCTTGTCTGCACTTGAATTATTAACAGTAATTCTGCATTACTGTAACATCATATAATGTTGAAAAGCTGTGCACGTGTTCATTTTATGCCATGCATAGTTATTAATTCCTCCTTCCCACAACTTACTGTTAGAAATAATGGCTCATTTTGAACACATGAAACAATCACATCACTTATGTTAGGCTGAGATCACAAGATAATAATCTCAGGATCTGTACAATTCAATTTGATTGTCTTAAGATACAAAAGAATGTCAGGATCTCAACATTGTTTTTTCAAGAAACCATTGGGGCAACCTTGCCCAGCACAAAGCAAATAGGCACAACTGTAAAACCGATGGGGGCCAAGGTTGCCCCAATTCTTTCTTCTAACTTGTATCAAAAACACAAGCTAAGTTAGAAGAAACAATTGGGGCAACCTTGGCCAGCACCAAGCAAATAGACACAACTGTAAAAGCGGTGGGGGTCAAGGTTGCCCCAATTGTTTTTACTAACTTGGCTTGTGTTTTTCAGGCACAATAAAAGCGGATCGAACTTGCATCAAAAAACCCTAATATCTGTTACCAACAAAATGTACTGCAACTGACAAACTTGCAGCTATTTACACTGTAATTTTGCAGCATTATATCAACATCTTTTTATGACATCACATTTTACATAAATGTTAGTAATACTTGTATGATATGTACTTGTATGATTGTGATGTTGGTTTTTAAAGTGAATATGTATGTAGTCATAGTGTAATGTAGCCTTTATGAAGGTGTTATAAATGCTACATCGTGTCCTATAAAAAAATGCATGGCTTTATTTTCTATTAAAGCCTTTATATCATTGCTCCTTATCTGTCTCTGATCCAGCAGCCTAACTCACAGCCGGGGACTGCTGAGCTGAAACAAACCATTGTGGTCCCTATAAGGCTTGGGTACCAGTCAACTCATCCCAAAAGCAGGTCGGCCCAAGCCCTGCCAGACGTAAGTCAAATCATCTCATAAGCCTCAGCCTGAGAGCTTATACCTGTATGTGCAAAGTGGTTAACAGTGTGCAGTTGCAGGAATGCTGTGGTGATCAATAAAGAGACAGGCAACGATAATCCAGGTGCAATGGTGTTTTATTTGTACAATCCAAAAGTCTGATGACAAATGGCAGTACATAATAACGATGAGAACAGGCAATGCTCTGTTTTAATCCATGGGTTGGTCCCGAATTAATAACAGTCCCTTTCCTAAACACCCACACGTAACACAAAACAGAAACACAAGTCCACAGTGAGTGTGATAGTGCTTGTGGTGTAAATACAGTTATTCATGAACAAGGTGCAGTGTTGTCCGGGTTTAGTGCTGGCCTTTAGCAACAGCTCTAGATCGTGTTAGCCATCTAATAACAACAAACAAACTGTTTTTTAGATATGACAAACAAACAAAGTCCTCACGATTACAATACAGGACTCCTTCCGGTTTAGAGTTTAACCATAACAAGGAACAGATCACTTCGCTACACCCCCTTTTGTACCGTCAATCATGACCCCTTGGTTAACTAGTGCAACCGCTCCTCCAATCCATGGCTGCCACGTCTTTTTCCCTTTCGGGTCGATGATTTAGTGTATTGTAGCTCCGCCCCCTTTGTAGATGACCGACTTCCGTTTAACCCTGGGAATGAATTGTCTGGCCATCCAGTCCAGGGCACTCTGTTCCCTTTACACAGCGCCCTCACAGGTCGGGAGAGAGATTTATCACCAAGAATCATTCTGTCTCTGTCACACTGTAACATGCTTGCCCTGTCCTGGTAACACTCTTGCAGAGTGAACAAGAAGGCTGAATAACACCTAAGCTTTGCGACCCAAGAGTTTTATGTATTAAAACAGACATACAGCAAGAAACGCATACAGTGTAATATGCAGCTATTTTTAACAAGGTTTTGTCTTTTTACAGTCGAACCAGTCAGTCAAGTTTATAGTCAATACATATTTGACATATTAATGTTACAGTTTGTTAAATATAACATAAATATAATGGAGATGGCAGTGGCTCCTCCCCCTCTGGCACAAGAGATGGCAATGGCTCCTCCCCCTCTGGTACTGGAGACTGCAGCGGTTCCTCTCCATCTGGCACTGGAGACGGGAGAACGGGTACTAAAATAGTATGTGCACGCTTAACCATCTATCTGTAACACATTGTGAGGCAGCAGTTCCTTTTCTCCTTATACAGTTTCACAAACCTCCATTATATCTTGTGACATTCTCTTATAAGATACCCACAGATGTATTTATTGTGTATAACACACTTCTATTACTAACCCATTGTTACAAATAACATTACCATTCATTTCCCTACATTCATTTCTGACATATTCAACGCTACAGTAAATCATTCTAATTTCACGTTGTTTACAAAAAATGTCTACACTAGGTGGCAATATTATCCCATTGGCAGGTATTGGTTCTTCAGCAGAACATCAGTTTTCAACGGTCCCGTTGTCTGGGAGTGAAAGGTTCTGTCCAGGTTCTGGTACTTGAATCGTCGTCAGAATCAACTTGCAAGAAATCAGGTGGGTTATTCATTCTTTTGCTAACATCTGATTTCACTCGGACCACAATGGGGTCCTTCTCTTTGACTTTCCTTTCTTTCACCTGGGAATGCATACTCTCGATGCAGTTTGTAACAGAGAAACAAAATGTTCACTGCTTTAACCCAATGATCTGATCCACCAGAAAGGCTAGCCATTCTCAAGATCTCAACTGAGGCATAAAAGTGCAATTTCTCCTCTTTTTTCTTATCACAAACAGCTATGTCTGAGCACATCACCCAGACTCAAAAAAGAAACTTAAAACAATGTTACAAAAAACCATGGGACCCCCATTCTCCCTCGGTTGTGGACAGAAAATAGGAGGCGCTTTTTACACAGAGGATTGTGAGGGTCTGGGACCAACTCCCCAGTAATGTTGTTGAAGCTGACACCCTGGGATCCTTCAAGAAGCTGCTTGATGAGATTCTGGGATCAATCGGCTACTAACAATCAAATGAGCAAGATGGGCCGAATAGCCTCCTCTCGTTTGTAAACTTTCTTATGTTCTTATAATATAAAATATTCATCCACAACCACTTGGTGGTCCCCATAAATGTATTCAAAATGTTTTGCAGCCCAATGCAACTCTAACAAATGTCTTGTTCATGCCAGGGAGTATAAACATTACCCTCTATAGCAACTTGTTTTGCTAACAAATCTATTGTCATGTAATAAAAGTAAAATAAAAAAGAAAGTTCCTGGTTCTCAACAGCACACACACAGAGATAAAAGTAAATAGGGTCCATTAAGAAAAATAAAATGTGTGTGTGTTTCAGTAGTAAGAGAAAGATTCAGAAATGAGGCATGAATCACTGCTGGTCTTCCAGTTTAACAAAGAAGAATTTAAAGCTTACTATCCAATTCATGCACCAATTCATAAAATAAAACCACATTTGGCTTCACTCATAATCATTAGAGAATTACATTCAAAGCACTTTGCATCACATTCCTTTTAACTACATTACCGAAATCCTTGCACTGCCCTTCTGCTTCTTCTTTTCCTCTTTTCATATCTTTAGCATTTTTTGTACATGTTTTAGCTTGGTTTCCATGACAGCTTGCCTGCAAGCCATATACCACAAAAGCCAATCTTAGCTTTTTGTTTTTTTTATTATGCACAGATCCATTTCAAACAATTCTGTAACCTTTTTCTCAGGTTAATTTTCTTTAGCCACATTTTCTAACATTTTCAAACAACCTCGTGAGGTGGTGGGCCCCTTTAAGAATCTCAGAGAACCTCCGTGATGGACAGGTGGCGAGGACGCTGATTGGGTAGGGGGGCAAAGGCTAACAAGAGGTCTCCTCCAACCGGGTCTGAGAAGCGAGAGGGGGGTGGGCCAATATATAAGAGCTGCAGGGATGATGTGACGGGGAGAAGGAGACGATAGGCGAACTGACTGGTAGAACAGAGAGAAAGGAGGCTGTGTGGTCCAGTGGTTAAAGAAAAGGGCTTGTAACAAGGAGGTCCCCGGTTCAAATCCCACCTCAGCCACTGACTCATTGTGTGACCGAGCAAGTCACTTAACCTCTTTGTGCTCCGTCTTTCGGGTGAGACGTAACTGTAAGTGACTCTGCAGCTGATGCACAGTTCACACACCCTAGTCTCTGTAAGTCGCCTTGGATAAAGGCGTCTGCTAAATAAACAAATAATAATAATGGGGTGTGGCAAAGTGGCTGTAGTGCACAGGTGTAGACGTGATGCGGTACACAAGTAATGACAAACAAGTGACAGCAATGTCCAAACAATGTTTTGTACTGTCAGTCACACACCCTTGGTTAGCAAGTGCAACCATTTCTCCTCCAATCCGAGGTTGCCTTCTGGGTCACTTACTTGGTGTACCGTAGCTCTGCCCCCTTTCTAGATGGACGACTTCCCCCTATCCCTGGGAATGAATTGTCAAGTCATCTGTTCCCTTTACACAGCGCCCTCACAGGTAGGGAGGGAGATTTTAACCAAGAGTCATTCATTCTCTGTCACAGGGGGAAATCAACAATTATTTATTGAATAACATATTTGTGATCTGTTTGTTTGGGACTTAATTTAATTAAACTTCAATCTACAGGATCTACAGGTTGGATATATTGTACTGTAGAATGGCATTACTATTTAAAAAAAAATCATCACTTCACTCACCCAGATAATAAATGTAATCATAGCCTCCCTTCAGACTATCATGGTGCTCATCCTAGTGAGTTTGTGATGCCATTTTAAGGAATTGTTGATGACAATAATAAAAGAAATTATAGCCATTAAACAGTGATGCTTATACTATAACTTACAGGATGCCAGAGAGTCTTTGTTGTTATTCTATTAACCCCAAAATCTTAACCTTAATTACAGTGGTGCTCAAGACGGATAGCTGCTCCAATGCTACAGTATTACGATATTAAACTTTACCACATCTTCTTGCTTAAGGTCAGTGCAAATGCAAAAGAAGTAGAAATATTAAAGGTATTTAGTGTATGTTCCAGGACTGTGAACATCCCACAGCAGATTAGAATTTATTGCGCCCACCCATCTGCAGGAGTGATGAATTACTACAAATGGGGAGGCTCACATCTCTGCCGACAGACAATATATTAAACATGCTCATCATAAATTCATCTATCTTTATTCCAGCACTTCAAAGTTACTGTAATTATAATTAATTTTAGCAGTTTAAAAATAACATGAAAAAAAAGATTCTTGCTACAAAGAGAAATGTTTTTCATCCCTTATGTCTTCAAAAGCAATTGCTGGGCCTGACCTCAGCAGTGGAAGGTACAATGCCATTTCAGCACAAAAAAGCAAAATGCAAGTTTGCTGAGGCCAGCAAAACTGTGACATTGCTCAAACACGCAGCAGGCTTTTAGACTTCATAGACTCATAGACTTCCACTTCAAAACCAAGTGTGTGAGTTATGAGGCTGGAAAGCCGAATCTGACCTCAGTTCAAATTAGTAGGAGTTGTGGCATACGTTCTTCAGGTATAACACAGTGTTTTGTTTTGTTTATTTGATGTGGATTTGCCAGTGACACATTGCAGTTCAACATTTAACTTTAACTTGTGTGAATTGTTAATGGATACTGCAGTATAATTAGCACAGAACCTTCCAAGGTAAGGTACCGGCAAGTTATAAGTGAAGTTATCCAGCAACAAACTCCCCATCCCCAGTTGTACTGCTTTCCTAGAAAAGGGAGAACATTCTGAAGTATTATTCTACTTGTGAGATGTCTTGCTCATTAAAATATTGAGAATATTTTTCAATTGAAGGGTAAAAGTAAGTAAGGGGTCTGAGTGAAGAAAAATGAGCAATACAATCCACACCCCTAGTCTTACTGTAAATCATTTGCACATGTTTAAATGCTTTGCCAATCTAGATATGGAGTCTAGATGTGAACCCTATGAAATTGTGCTGGATACTTTGAATTCGTAGTCAGAAGGACTTGAAGGATTTTTTTTTCTGGATGCCTTGAATTAAGGTCTGATACACAGTAGACCATCATTTACTCCACACTAACCCCTACAAGAAACACAAATATCCAGAACATGTCTGCCACCTTTCCATTGCTTTTTTGAAAACTTAATAAAATCGTGTTATTCTGATGCCAGCCGGCCACATACTGTATATTGAATAATCTTTGTGCATGTAGACCACAAAAGTAAACACACAGGCAAAGAAAGCATTTTCATCATGCCGACCACAAAAATAAAGACAAATACAATTAAACTGGATTGTTGGACTGCCATCACTTCCTCAACAGTTTCATTATTTCAATGAAACTTTAAGGAAGTAAGATATGGACCGGGGGAGGGGGGTGTTGTCAGATGTGTTACAGAAATATTATCTCCCAAATGACAAATGACCCTAGTACTAGGCAGAGCAATGTTCTCCAGGACAGAGGATCAATTCATTTCCATGAACACTGCTGTTAGATGATTGTGGGTCATTTCAAATGTAATGCTTACTACCTTGAAGTCAGCTCTATACTACATTTATAATCTACATTTCCAGTGTCCACACTAAGCTATGTACAATTACACAAAAGGGGTTTGTAACTGAATTTTATATCGTACGTGAATCTGGTTTTCAATACAATATAGTGGGTAACTCTGATTTTTTTTTTTTAAACAGACAAAAATAATGTATAATATGGTCATCTGGAATTAAAAGGAATCATTTTAGATTTATTTAGAATGCTTAATACTTATTGTCCTTGTAAATATGGGTGAGCTAAGTGAAAGGTCAAATTACAAAGTAAAATAGCATGATTCAGCCGTACGTTTTAGATTGGGTAAAACTGTAGTTTCCTATTCAATCTGATTGATTCCAAAAATATATTTAAACATGATGAAAGGTCAAATATAATTTTTTTCTGTTTTATTACACTTGTGGTCATATGAATAGTACTATTGATGTCTTATATAACCTTTTTACTCACCACACTGTGGGCCCTATTCATAAAAGTACTTTCCAACTGCCATAATAAAATGAATTTCGTTTAAAACTAACAAAAGTCATCCATATTGCTATTCATAAAATGATCGGAGTGAATGGCCGATTGTCGCAAAGCACTTTATGAATGGGTATACAATCGTTCAAGAACAAAAACCTGCCTCTTTTTGATGACATCATCAGCATTATTAATGTTCGCTGGGTGGCGTTGATAGCTGTTGCAAAAAGAAAAACGGAATCCACCGACAGTAGTCTACTACCAAAACCCGAGTCTGCAGCTGCCAATCACGGGCAGTTTGAAAAACCTGATTTCCGATGCCCCTATCACGTCTGCCAAAAATTCAGGACATGTCACAATTTAGAATTTTATTTTTTTTTTTTTAAATAAGTACTTTGTATTTTCGTTTTGTTTGGCAACGCTGGTAAACACATTTCCATACACACACATAGGATTTCCATTCTTAACTACAGGACCAAACATAAATAAATATATAAACAAAAAGCACTGTAGGAGGACATTTGAATAATACTGTAATTCTAGTAATAATAATAATAATAATAATAATAATAATAATAATAATAATAATAATAATAATAATAATATTTGAGAATTTGTAAGATTAACATTGAAAGTTTTCAAAATTATTATAATTATTATTATTATTATTATTATTATTATTATTATTAAACCCTGCTTAAAGCAGGGAATCAATCAGGGGCGAGTTTATGTTTTTGAATCAGTGAACGTTTCATGGCGTATTGCACACTGTACACAAAATTGATCATTTTGTGGTGCGCAAAAAAAACAAAACAGTTTAGACTTAATGGTAGAAAGCGTTCAATGACGCTTCGTTATGTCGTTCACTCTTATGAATAGCAGGTTGATGCTCAGGACCAATGAAAACTTTATGCTAATGAGGTCATCGTTAACCTTTCTCTCAATTCGTTAAAAACATGCCTTCATAGACGGAAAATTGCTGGGGCTTAACGACTCATCTGAATTATATCTTACGAATAGCAGCTGCCATGAAATCCGATCATGTTACTCCTGTTTTATCATTTTGCAAAACATTTTATCATTTTAAAACTAGCAAGACACAGCTTTTGCAGGAAGAAACAGTTCTATTGTTCAAAATCTGTTTTTTATCTTTGAAAATTCACTGGATTCAAAATAGGGCCTCCTCTACATCAAATGGTCTCCCAATAATTCACTTTAACTGTTCCTCCAGGATAGCAGTTTAGATTTAGTGACGTGCATTAATGCAGTAAAGCTTGGCTAATGGAGTCTCTTCTTTTCGGTAAGGACAGCCACTTTAGCATTTAGTCAGCATTGTGCAGGGATAACTGTCGTAGTTACAGTCCAAACTGGAAGCACTGGTATCATGATGAATTTTCATTACTGTGAATTCTTGAGCTGATGTTTTTTGCATAGGAGGCTTGGTGGTCCAGTGGTTAAATAAAAGAGGCTTGTTACCAGGAGGCTCCCGGTTCAATCCCAGCTCAGCCTTTGACTCACTGCATGTGACCCTGAGCAAGTCACTTTCGTCCTTTGGATGAAACCGCAGCAGCAGTTGTGATGCATAGTTCACCCCCAAGTTGCTTTGGATAAAAGTGTGTGCTAAATAATAATTATTATTGCATGTTCTTTTTTGTTTTGTTTTGTTTCTATATGTATTTTGATGTCAACTTGCATAATGTTTAATGGATTTATCTTTAACATTAAGTCCCAGGCTTTTTATACAGTACCAACTCAAAATGTTATGATTTTGACCACCCCAAAAAGGTGCATTAGTATGAATTATTGCGTTTACTAATTTGTTAATCAGCAGCCGTTTTCCGGTTTCTTTTCTCTGATCTGTGTTTTTTTCTTTTTAATATCTGACTCTTAGCATGTTATTAATGGCCCTTTACTTTTAAGCTGGTCAGTTAGTAAGAAGATCCTGAGATTTTGGAAGAAGTATTAATAATTAACTAATGTAAATTGAACCCCCAAGTGTATTGATGGGAGCTTGATTGGTGTTATTTGGTGAGGGAGAGAGTTGAAAACGAATTAACTAAGGTTATTAGCTGAAACTATCCCCACTTATTTTGAAAATAGAATTAATAGGCTAAATAGAGTGTATTTATTTTAAAATCTCTATAAGAAATGATATCCCAAGGTGCAAGGTGACTTTTTTTAATGTTTAATTTCCACTAATCTGTATTTACTCTACAATAGTGACTCCATCCAAGTTACAGTTACTATCAAATCAAATGCAGAAAAAAAAAAACATTTTAAGAGAAAACTTGTGTTGTTCTTCATCTTCAACTAGTTCTCTTGTACCCAATCCATCCACACGACCTATATATTGTGCAAACATCACACGTTGAAAACGTAATTGTTAATGAATTGAATGGCAATCAAGTAGTTTCAGTGTGTGTTCATAGTGCATTATTTAAGTAGTGTGCGAAGGTGTGACAGAGACAGAATGATTCTTGATAAATCTCTCTCCCGACCTGTGAGGGCGCTGTGTAAAGGGAACAGTGCCCTGGACTGGATGGCTTGACAATTAATTCCCAGGGTCAGGTGGAAGTCGGCCATGTAGAAAGGGGGTACAGCTGCGGTCCAGAAGAAAAGCAATGTGGCAACCGCGGATTGGAGGAGAAACGGCTGCACTCGCTAACCAAGGGGGCGTGACTGAAGATACAAAAAGGGGACGTGGCTAGGTGATCTGTTCCTTTGTAATGGTTAAGCTGAACCGGAAGGACTACTATGGAGTTATTGTGAGTGTTTTGTTTGTTTTGTTGTCTCTAAAATCTACTTGTTTGTTGTTATTAGTCGGCTAACACGATCTGGAGCTGTCGCTATAGGCCAGCACTAAACCCAGACAACACTGCACCTTGTTCACAAATAAATTGTAAATCACCATGAGCACATGAGCACTCACTCTGGGCTTGTGAACGTGTTTTTGTGTGTGTTCTACTGTGTTTTTTTTATTTACGAAATGTGTCTTATTATTTCAGGACTGCAATCCATTGTTTTGAAACAGTGCGATACACGTTACTGTGTGTTGCCTGGGATTATTCTTTTTGGTCGCCAGACCAGGATTAAAACAATAAAACCTGTTTGGATCGTGAACTTTGTTGTCTGTCTTCTGTTTCACAATCACATCATCACTACACCTGCGCACTGCAAACCACTTTGCCACAGTAGGGTTTTTGTAAAGAAACAAAACAGCAAGTGAAGGATGATTACCACATTTGATCCAATTAGTTATTTAATTCTTAAATTGAACCTAGGTGCCCAATTACTCTAAGTATTTAAAGCCCTGGTTTGCAATTATCTGAAAGCTCTAATAAAGCCAAATAACAGCATATAAAGTAACACAATGCATGTCAAAAAAATTAACACAATGCATGTCATAAATATATGTATTGTCATGAAGGTTGGATCATTGCTGATTAGGATCAGTGGATAAATCATGTAAGAGTAGTATGTATGTTTTTATACAGTATGTGTATCTTGTCAGCTGGCACAGTAATGCACAAAAGCATACCATGAGTTTTAATTGACAAGCAGTGAGGTGACAGTGCAACACAATTGTCAGACCAGGAGATCCAAGCCGTTGTTTCCAATCTGCTGGAATGTCAAAGATCATCAGCTCCACATATATTCTTAGCAAAACAGGTGCAATTTGAGTCTGTTGGAACAGAAAACAGACAAGACATGTACATAGTCTCCTGAGGAAACCAATCCCTGGAAACATTGTGCCCCCGTGTGTCTTTGAGACCAACTTTAAGGGAAAGATAATTAACCCAGGTGTGCTCAATGCATCTGGCTAATTTACTGGTGAACAAAAACAAACGCTTACTTAAACGTGCAATCCTTAAACAAATATAGTGTCAAAATAAATGAAACAAACTCTAATAAATGTGCAAAACATATTAAGATAAATCTTTTTTTTTTTAAAGTGTAATTGATACATAAAACAATCATTGTAAACTACTGTTTCAGGAGCCTGTTTGTATACAGACTATCACTAAGATACACTGTGGCACACTTCAGTTGTGTGCCTGAGACTAACAGAATTAGCTAAATCAAAGGGATGTCGTTGAATAACATGTCGCTGTGGTAATGACTTATAGGCCTTTGGAAAGGTTCAGAGTAATGGAAAAAATTACCTTGAACATTGGTGGTGACAGACCACTTTCAGAGAGTGACTGCTCAATTTGAACATTAATAGCACTGCTGCTGTAACCTTATCGGTTTACAATCCTGGAGCCACTTCTGGCAAGCATTATCAAACAGGTAAAGTATTTAACAATTCCAATGATGTTTAAAAGACTGCATTCAAAAGTGAGTTTTATTAGTAGGAGGATACAAGGGTCAGTGAATACATTTTAACCTGCAGAAATTTAACTAAAACTTCATTAAACTTTATGATATCTTGTAACAGAGTTTTTCTTTCACAACATAAATCATAAATTGCATGGGAAAATGGTGTGCTTGTACTTTCAAATGAGCTCTTTTTGGATGTTCTTATTAAAGTTTCTGAGACTATTCTACATATTTATACAAGTCTTTGAACTTAAATAATTCACTTTTCTGTAGGGACAATTTTTACACTGGTTTGTCTCCCATGTATTCACGTTTTATATTAAAACTCATTCCAGCACATGGATGTGCTTAAACTACCAATTAACTTTACAAAACTACACATGAGTGAGATCATGAATACAACATAATGTACTGTATATGTTAATGTTAATAGTTATATAAATAAAAAATAAATGTGTTATCCTTCACATTTTTGGTGTATCTTTGTAGGCTGAGTAAATACACCAAAAGTACTCCAATGTATTTGAGTAAAGCTGTTTTTACTGTGCTTTACAGACATACGTTAATGCACCAGCTTCATCCTTCATCAGCTTGACTTATTTCCCTGCATTTTCACCAGCTTTCATTTTATTCAACTTGGGATGTGCAACTCCATAGCCTTGGATTACCAACTGATTTGCCCCATTTAATATTTTGTTTGTATATGATCGTCTTTCTGACCTCAGTCCTACCTGGCCTGGTTCCATTTGATTTGCAGGTGGTCCTGGTCTTTGGATGGTGTTCTTTTCTACTGTACACTGAGATTTATTTGTGTGATTTTTATTTAAAAAAACAGGGTGCACTATCGAATGTTACTTTTAGTCCTGTGGGTTTTAACAGAGTCTTTTTACACACTATCTACAGTAAAGTTAAAATGCCACTTTAGAGAGGTGCAGAGGCCAAATGTTTAGTTTGCCAGCGAATCAGGAGAGTGATATAGGCGGGTAGGTGGGGTAAAAGGGAGGAAGGAGAGAGAAGCTAATAGCAGATGGTATGCAGGTGACAGCTACACATGTGATATCCCAAAGATATTTCCTTTGTTAGAAAGTGTATTGTTTTCTGTAAATGCAACTATGATTGCTACTTTTCGATATTAATCGGTAAAGTTTGTTAAATGTCGAATTCCCAAAATAACAATTTAGAAATCATCTATAGTTTGTTTAGTTTTTATGCTTTCTGCCTGTCGCGTCTCCCTTCCACTCTGAATGGCTAGGGGTCGCTGTCAATCATCTCAGTGATCTGTTAGTATAGTCTCACTGTCACTGTCATTTCACCCAGTTCTGACAGATCTTGTTGACTGAAGCAGCGCTAGAATGCTCTCATTCGTTTAAATGACTGTCAATCATCAAGACATGTACCGACTGTGCACTTTTATTTGCCAGCTTAAGCACCTGTCATTCAAAGCGCCTCATTTTGAAATTAGCGGGTTAAGGTGTAGGTAGGCTTTTGCTAGGTATACGGTGACAGTTATTAGTTTGATTTGAAAATGGGGCGCAAGAGGAAAACACTTAATGAGTATTGTGCACAATCCTCTGACTGACGTCTCCACGGCAGGACGAATCGGGCCCATCTGCCTTACCTTCCAGTGACTCCAGCTGTGCTGAAGAATAAGTGCAAGTTAGTTCTGTTCAACTATCTAATGTTTTGTTCTGTGCATATTATTTTTACCTGTAAATTTATGTTATAAAGGCTCCCGAGTGGCGCATCCAGTAAAGGCGCTCCACGTGGAGTGCAGGATGTGCCAGTTCGAGTCCAGGCTATTCCTTTGCCGAACGAGGACGGGAGCTTCCAGGGGGCGGCACTCAAATGGCCGAGCGCCGCCCGGGGGAATGGAGGGTTAGGTCGGCCAGGGTGTCCTCGGCTCACCGCGCAGCAGCGACCCCTGTAGTCTGGCCGGGCGCCTGCGGGCTTGCCTGTAAGCTGCCCAAGAGCTACGTTGTCCTCCGACGCTGTAGCTCTAGGGTGGCTGCATGGTGAGTCCGCAGTGTGAAAAAAAGCGGTCGGCTGATGGCACACGCTTTAGAGGACAGCGTGTGTTCGTCTTCGCCCTCCCGAGTCAGCGCAGGGGTGGTAGCGGTGAGCTGAGCCTAAAAATAATTGGCCATTTCCAAATTGGGGAGAAAATAATAAAAATAATTGGCAATGACTAAATTTAAAAAAAAATAAATAAATAAAAAATTATGATATAAAAGTCTGTGTAATACACTTTTATATGATGCGTTTTCTACGGTTTATTTGAGACAATTTTTTAATTTGTGTAGGATCTTTATCTTTACAAGGTATAGCTCTGCTGTGACCAATCGTCATTTCAATTAGAATGTTAGTAACCACGGTTTTGTTGCATGTTGAATATGATAAAGGGGCTTTGCTAAATGAGACGTTTGTCAATGGCATAAAAAGTCTGTGTTTTTTTTGTTTTTTTTAAAGCATAAAGGTCAATTTCACCCATTCTCTGCTTGAATTGTAAAATAGAGATTGAAAAAAAAAAGGTAAATTCTTTCTAAAATAAACGTCGACTTGGCAAAAAAATAAAAATTATATAGTAGCAAGCCTAAATATAACCTATATGGTTATTAGCCAAAGCAAGTGTAACTCACTTGTAAACTTGTGTTTCTCAGAATGAGGGACAAGAAAGCAAGAGTCCTCTCTGTACTCAGCAAGCGTATTTGTTGCGTACCCTGTTTGAAAGACCAAGATAAAAAACTGAGCCACAAGTGTATCTTCATCCAGCTTTTGGATAACACTTAGAACAGAGGTTTTCAAACTGGGGGGCGCAAGACCTGACTGGCAAATATTTTGTTTCTTGGCGATTGTAAAACAAGGTGCATTGTACCAAAGCTTCATTGTACAATATTCTGATGCATGTCATTGCCCCTTTGCGCCTAAACCAACGTGTGAAGGTAAAGACTTGAATGTGACATAAATGTTATTTGTTCTCACTAGCGATCGGTTGTGTTGCTGTTAGACAGCAAGCAATAGGAAAGAATAGAACTTTTTTTAAAAGTAAAGTTGAGGATATTTATCCTGATGAAGGAGCAGGTAAAGCCGGGCTAAATGAACAAGAAATACCAACCCTCTTACTTGGACTTGGGATTTACATGTATTGGTTCTGTGACCACAATGTGTTGTTTGTGTGGATGTTCCTGCCAATGATAGCATGAAACCAAACAAACTAAAAGTTACGCCATCTGGAGACCAAACATCCTGCCCTCGAAGATAAGCCACAAGATGTTTTTGAACGAAAGCTCTTTCAACTCAAAGGACAGAGGAGGTTAATTGAAGAATACAAACCAAATTAAATAGCAAGAAGTGGAAAACCTCATATGACTGGTGAAGATCTTGTGCTGCCAGCAGCGATTGAAAATGCATCGATAGTATGGGGAAGGAAAGTTGCTGATCAGTTAAGCCTCATTCCACTATCTGACAACAAGGTTAGCCACAGAATTGCTTATATGGCAAAAGACATTGAGGAACAGCTTGTTGAAGCAGTGAGGCAAAGCCCCCTTTTCGCACTACAAATTGATGAGGTACTGACAGCGCCAATGCAGCCCAAATAATGGTTTATGTTTGATACATCAGCTCATCATATGTTTCTGATGAACTCTCACTACCCACTTCACCAACACTCACTCAACCAGCACTTTCAAGTTTTACTAGGCTATTTGGCTGACATATCTGACAAGCTCAATGAACTTATCCTTTCTCTCCAAGGTAAGAACTGTAATATTTTCATCGCACAGGAAAAAGTAGAGCTTTTCCAAAAAACTTTTGCTTTGGAGCAGCTGTGTGAAGAAAATGTAACTATGTTCCAGACACTATCTTCTGTCATTATGGATTTTGGAATGTTCCTGGAAGTTAAAGATGTGACAGTGGAACATTTGTCTCAGCTTTGCACGCAATTTTCCCGAAAGTGAGGCAAATGAAGAATTGCAAGATTTTGTCTGGGTTCGAAATCTGTTTTCAAAGAACTTTGTAGCAAAGGTCAAAATTCTAAAAAGACTTTCTAAAAAGTCTAAAAGAGAATTTCATTGACATTGCTGGTGATTCTGTTTTGAAAGATCATTTCAGAGTTATGCCTGTTGATCAGTTCTGCCTCTCAATAAGAAAAGAGTTCACTGAATTGTCACAAACAGCCGTCAAAATACTTGTTCACCTTGCCTCAACATATCTGAGTGAAACAGGTTTTTCCTCACTTATTTGCATCAAGAACAAGTTTAGAAATCGCTTGAACGTAGAGACAGATCTGAGGTTGAAACTCAACTCTCCAAAATCAAGCCGAATACCACAAACTGTGCGCTAGCAAGTAGGCTCATTCTACTCACTGTGGTACTATGATTCATGAGGTGAAAGTATATGAATAATGGTACTGTGCTATGTCTTAAGAAAAATATGTTATGTGTTGGGAAAATCATCTTTTTCTAAATACTGTACTGTTTAGAGTCTGGTTTCGAGTGACCAGCAAACTCTAGGTTCCTCTGAATTGAAAGAGTTTCGCTGCTCGTGGACCTGGATTCTGAAAAATACGTGCCAGGATGGCAGTGCTGTAAGTAAACAACACCTGCATTTCTAAACAGGACACATAAGCATAGATACATAATTAGCTGACTCAGGGTGTGTGTGTTACACTGGTACATGCCTCAAGGGGCTTTTGCAGCTTCGCTCGAGCCCGTACCATTTTCTTTTTGTTTTGTTTTCTTTCTTTATGTATATATTAGTCCTACTGGTCAGTACAGTATTTATCAGCAGTGCATGCATACAGGTATCACATTTTCTTGTTTAGCTGTAACGTCTTGCTTAGCCAATAATACATGTTTTTATGGTACAATGGAATGGAATTGTTTTATTTATAAGTTTCCTTTTAATGTCTTATTTACTTATTCATCCTGAAATACTTATTTTCCATTTTAAAGCCCAGTAAATGTATTTGATTTAATACAGTGCTTAAGTTTGGTTGCTGAAGACAGGATATATATATGGTATAGAAGGTAAACAGTTGCTCATTCACATTTATCATATTCTGTGCTGTGCAAGGTGGAGAGGAGCTACATACAGTACTCATCTTAAGGTAAAATACATCATTTTATAGGTTTAAGGTTTACAGTTAAAACATGGATGTTTGTTTAATGGATGTCTAATGTCCTATCCTACTATGCACTCGTTTCACCTGACCTACACACCACATTACTGGATCCTCAGCTGATGCTCTATCCTTGCACTATTGCACTACTAATATAAGGTAAAAATGTCCTTCTCCTTCTTTTTTTTGCAGATGTTTTCAGATCCCAGGCACTTTTATCCACACATATGTATATTACAGGACATCCAAGTTTAGTGAAAATTAACTTGTTTTGTCAACATGGAAATATACTAGGGAATACACTTATTGTGACGTCTATATCATTTATATTAAATGATTTATTTCTGTTTTAAAATGGAACATTTGCCTGCAAAAAATATATGTGTTTATATAAATATAAAAAAGGTCTGACATGTGTGGGATTTGATGAAACTATGACCTTCAGTTTGCATGCGTGTTGTGTTAATAACTGTTAGTGCTACACTATTAGTTGAGACAGGCAGTATTTTGAAAGATGAAGTCAAGTCAGCAGGCTGAGAATTCTCTGGACTTTGTTATATTTTGGAGATTTTTCGAGTCATCATTCATCTTCATCTTCATCATCATCATCATTCTGAGATTCTGATCTTGAGCTCTGAAAAATGTTGGTTTCCTGTCAGTGTAACGCTCATTGTGGTCCCTATTGGCGCAAGGAAGTAAAGTTCCTCTCGATACTGGTTGATGAGAGTAACACTATTTGTGGTCCCCACTGGACAAAAAGGAATGTACATTTTTTTCTGATAATTAGCTATGCTGAAGGATAGCCTATATATTTGGTAAAAGAAAAAACATTAATAAATATTGAAATAAATGAATACATAAATCAATACATAGACATTTCTTTCTTTATCTATCTTGATATTTATTTAAGTTCAGCGCTGGAGACAGTCCAGGGCTGAACTTAAATGAGAAACTGTGGGTGCGACTGAGCAAGCATGTGAGCTGTGACCGAAGAGAATATGCAGTGAAAGTGCCAAGACTAAAACGTAGGGTTATTATTTTGGTGCCATGAATTCCGGCCCCTGGCAGGAATTCTCTGTAGTTTCAAATAAAACAAACATTTTGAGAATTCAACACCGTTTCCTGAGTACTACTTCCTAAACATAAAAATGTTACAATATACTAAATTAACAGATCAGCTTATTGTGATAGTTTGCAAAATCAGATGAAAGCTTTCAACACAATCGGGATAATACATAATCATTATTTACAAAATCGTGTTTGTCTTGTTACTTGTTGAAAGGAACAGATCACCTTGCCACGTCCCCTATTTGTACCTTCAGTTACAACCCCTTGGTTAGCGATTGCAGCCGTTTCTCCTCCAGTCCGCGTTTGCCACATCGCTTTCCCTCTGGAGCGATGACTTAATGTACCGCAGCTGTGCCCCTTTCTAGCTGTCCGACTTCCCCCTGATCCTGGGAATTAATTGGCAGGCCATCCAGCCCAGGGCATTCTGTTCCCTTTCACTGCAACCTCACAGGTCGGGAGGGAGATTTATCACCAAGAATCATTCTGGCTCTGTCACATTGCCCCAATTGTTTCTTAGCTTGTGTTTTTGATACAAGTTAGAACAAACAATTGGGACAACCTTGTCCCCCATTGGTTTTACCATTGTGCCTATTTGCTTTGTGCTGGGCAAGGTTGCCCCAATGGTTTCTTGAAACTTGGATTGTGTTTTTGATATCTACACTTTAAATGGCTGGGCACTTTTGATAACTTGACGGTTATTCACATTTCCAATGTGTTTTTGTTTCAGATAAAAATTACAATGGGGTTATTTTTATAGACATAAATCCTTTTTTTTCACCACTAACCAGAAAGCAATTGCCTTTGATTGACTATGGTGACATTATAGAGTATCTACCACCATGGTCTTAAGAAAACCAGATCCTTTGAACCATTCTGCAATGAAAGTTATAACTAACTTGGGTTATACTGTTTATCATTGTGATTTATATAGATTGGCTGGTCTGACTTTTTTATCTTTGCAAACACTGGTACATTAATTGTTTATAAGGCTATCCTTGGCAAAACCCCAAATTATCTTAATCATTTATTAATTACCTCTAGTAGTACTTATAATCTTAGATCTCTAAGTTTCTCAATTCAAGTGTTCTGATACCTTTAAAGGAGACATGTTTTTGTTTTGGCCGATGCTCCTAAATTGTCTTTTGTACTCTGATTAACTTTATTGTATTGGTTATGTTGCTTTTTCTGTATTATATGCCACCTTCTTGACCAGGCCTCCCTTAAAAAAGATATTTAAATCTTAATGGGGCTTTCCTAGTTAAATAAAGGTTAAACAAAATAAAAAATAAAATACAAATTGTTTTAACAGAGGATTCAGTCCATGTATGTTTGTTAGAGTGTGTCAGTGTTTAAACACTTTTGTCATGCTGGAAACATTCCCACGTGGAAATGTATCTCACTTTACACTAATTGGTCATGCGTTACATATGGTTACTTGTGTTTTAGACAAGGCATCAAAAGAATTGGAACTAGCATGGCACTGGAAAAGGTTAATAAAAATCTTACGTAAGGTCGTAATAAGGAATGACTTCCTGACATAATTATATATTCTGCGTTTGGTATCAGGCCCAAAAGTGAATTCGTCATGTTTTAATTCTCTTCCGAAACCTTAGACATTATCATTGTGAGGGTCTTGATGCAAATAGTTTATTGTTATTAGTGCCAAGTATGCAATGTTCTCCTGATTTCAGACTTCTGCCTGTTCCAGGAAAGTTATTCTTTTTTTGTTCACCTTATTAATGTAAAACATATTATAATTTTTACCCTTCTGGCATACTGTATGTGTGTGTAGTGTTTGGGCTTTGAACAAAAAAAACCTGGAATTTTACAAAGGTCTAGACAAAAATTAGATACACCAGCCCTTTGTAACAAGTACAATCTGTCATCCTTATATATATATATATATATACAGTACTGTGCAAAAGTTTTAGGCAGGTGTGAAAAAATGCTGTAAAGTAAGAATGCTTTCAAAAATAGACAGGTTAATAGATTATATTTATCAATTAACTAAATGCAAAGTGAGTGAACAGAAGAAAAATCTAAATCAAATCCATATTTGGTGTGACCAACCTTTGCCTTCAAAACAGCATCAATTCTTCTAGGTACACTTGCACAAAGTCAGGGATTTTGTAGGCATGTAGTCAGGTGTATGATTAAACAATTATACCAAACAGGTGCTAATGATCATCAATTCAATATGTAGGTTGAAACACAATCATTAACTGAAACAGAAACAGCTGTGTAGGAGGAATAAAACTGGATGAGGAACAGCCAAACTCAGCTAACAAGGTGAGGTTGCTGAAGACAGTTTACTGTCAAAAGTCATACACCATGGCAAGACTGAGCACAGCAACAAGACACAAGGTAGTTATACTGCATCAGCAAGGTCTCTCCCAGGCAGAAATTTCAAGGCAGACAGGGGTTTCCAGATGTGCTGTACAAGCTCTTTTGAAGAAGCACAAAGAAATGGGCAACGTTGAGGACCGTGAGACGCAGTGGTCGGCCAAGGAAACTTACTGCAGCAGATGAAAGACACATCATGCTTACTTCCCTTCACAATCGGAAGATGTCCAGCAGTGCCATCAGCTCAGAACTGGCAGAAAACAGTGGGACCCTGGTACACCCATCTACTGTCCGGAGAAGTCTGGTCAGAAGTGGCATTCATGGAAGACTTCGCGGCCAAAAGCCATACCTCGCCCGTGGAAACAAGGCCAAGCGACTCAACTATGCACGAAAACACAGGAACTGGGGTGCAGAAAAATGGCAGCAGGTGCTCTGGACTGATGAGTCAAAATTTGAAATATTTGGCTGTAGCAGAAGGCAGTTTGTTCGCCGAAGGGCTGGAGAGCGCATACCGAATGAGTGTCTGCAGGCAACAGTGAAGCATGGTGGAGGTTCCTTGCAAGTTTGGGGCTGCATTTCTGCAAATGGAGTTGGAGATTTGGTCAGAATTAATGGTCTCCTCAATGCTGAGAAGTACAGGCAGATACTTATCCATCATGCAATACCATCAGGGAGGCATCTGATTGGCCCCAAATTTATTCTGCAGCATGACAACGACCCCAAACATACAGCGAAAGTCATTAAGAACTATCTTCAGCGTAAAGAAGAACAAGGAGTCCTGGAAGTGATGGTATGGCCCCACAGAGCCCTGATCTCAACATCATCGAGTCTGTCTGGGATTACATGAAGAGAGAGAAGCAACTGAGGCTGCCTAAATCCACAGAAGAACTGTGGTTAGTTCTCCAAGATGTTTGGACCAACCAACCTGCCGAGTTCCTTCAAAACTGTGTGCAAGTGTACCTAGAAGAATTGATGCTTGATGCTGTTTTGAAGGCAAAGGGTGGTCACACCAAATATGGATTTGATTTAGATTTTTCTTCTGTTCACTCACTTTGCATTTAGTTAATTGATAAATATAATCTATTAACATGTCTATTTTTGAAAGCATTCTTACTTTGCAGCATTTTTTCACACCTGCCTAAAACTTTTGCACAGTACTGTATATATATATATATATATATATATATATATATATATATATATATATACAGTGCCTTGCAAAAGTATTCAGACCCTGAAAAATTCTCTCATATTACTGAATTACAAATGGTACATTGAAATTTCGTTCTGTTTGATATTTTATTTTAAAACACTTAAACTCAAAATCAATTATTGTAAGGTGACATTGGTTTTATGTTGGGAAATATTTTTAAGAAAAATAAAAAACTGAAATAACTTGCTTGCATAAGTATTCAACCCCTGTGCTGTGGAAGCTCCCAGTTTACACCGATGAAAGAAATTGCCCTAACGAGGAGACAATTACCTTACCATTGGCCTCCACCTGTGAACCATTAAAGTTGCTGTCACATTTTCTGGATAAAAACCCCACTGTTGAAGGATCATTGGTCAGGCTATGAATCTGAAAGAAAATGAACACCAAAGAGCATTCTACAGAAGTTAGAGATAAAGTAATACAAATGCATAGATTAGGGAAAGGGTACAAAATAATATCCAAGTGTTTGGATATCCCAGTGAGCACAGTTGGATCAATAATCAGAAAGTGGAAGCACTGCCAAAAAAAGGCCGTCCCTCAAAACTCAGCACTCAAACAAGAAGGAGACTTGTGAGAGAAGCCACAGAGAGGCCAACAATCACTTTGAAGGAGCTACAGAGTTCAGTGGCTGGGAGTAGAGTAATGGTGCACCAGTCAACCATATCAAGAGCTCTACATAACACTGGCCTGTATGGGAGGGTGGCAAGAAAGAAGCCGTTACTCAAAAAGTACCATCTGAAAGCACATCTGGAGTTTGCCAGAAAGCATGAGAGTGACGCAGCTGCGATGTGGGAAAAGGTTTTGTGGTCAGATGAGACCAAGATAGAGCTTTTTGGCCAAAACTCAAAGCGCTATGTGTGGCGCAAACCTAACACTGCCCATGCCTCAAGACACACCATCCCTACAGTGAAGTATGGTGGTGGCAGCATCATGCTGTGGGGATGCTTCTCATCAGCAGAGACTGGGTATTTTGTTAAAATTGAAGGAAGAATGGATGGAGCAAAATACAGGGAAATACTGCAAGAGAACTTGCTTCAGTCCGCTAAAAAACTGAAGCTTGGGAGGAAATTCACCTTTCAGCAGGACAATGATCCCAAGCACAAGGCCAAAGCAACATTGGAGTGGCTCAAGAACAAAAAGGTGAATGTCCTACAGTGGCCCAGTCAAAGTCCTGATCTCAATCCCATTGAGAATCTGTGGCACTATTTGAAAATTGCGGTCCACAAGCGTCGTCCAACCAACCTGAACAACCTGGAGCAAATCTGCCAAGAAGAATGGGCCAAAATCACTCTGACACTGTGTGCAAAGCTGGTACATACTTACCCCAAAAGACTTAAAGCTGTTATTTCAGCGAAAGGTGGCTCTACCAAATATTAATGTGTGGGGGTTGAATACTTATGCAAGCAAGATATTTCCGTTTTTTATTTTTCTTAAAAATATTTCCCAACATAAAACCAATGTCACCTTACAATAATTGATTTTGAGTTTCAGTGTTTTAAAATAAAATATCAAACAGAACGAAATTTCAATGTACCATTTGTAATTCAGTAATATGAGAGAATTGGTCAGGGGTCTGAATACTTTTGCAAGGCACTGTATATATATATATATATATGAAATGCATCTCCCTCAGTTTCACCCTTGTAAAAGCTTAACATGGTGATTTAGCAGTTAACAGTGCATTTCAAATGATTAGAGTGAGTGTTTACTGTTTTTAACATGTTTTGCTATAGTTCTCAGTAATGTACCATGTTTACTTGTGCTGTACCAGTCTTCCACTATTTACTACACTTTGCTCTGCTTTTACCACATTTTACATTCATGTTTTATTGACTCTATAGAGAGCTGCTTGTTAGAACTCATTGGCAGTTGGTTTCTTATCCCCAGACTATATATTATTATTCATGTTTGAGAAGTGATGGACTTGAAGGTAATAATATTTGCCAAATGGTCATGCATGCCACCAAAACACACTGAAGACAAATAAGCTCAGCCCTGGCTGCATACAGTGGCCCTAATCATATTCATTGTTTAATGGCAAGTGTTTCTTCTTCATTTTTTTTGGTATATTCTTAATTAAGTGAACTATGTTTTTGGTTAGTACAGTACAATGTCAAGCTCAGAACTTCGATATTATAATGAGATTCGTACATTTGCATATGAAAGTATTTTTAAATGATCAAAACTATACTCGTAACTAAACTACTGCAGCGGGGATGAAGCTAAGTTGCGGGAGTGAAAATGACTTAATACATCGCGGGTAGGTCTGCGAAGTCACAAAAACCAAAACCTACGAAAATTCAAGATATGAAAGAAAAATCATTGATACGTAGAGCCCCTAGTTGTGTCTGCTTTAGAAGAACAGCATTGCCAGTCATTAACCTTTATCAATTTTTTTTTAGGGGGACCAGGTGGTCTAGCTGGCAGTATGGTTGACGTTGGGATACTTGACTCTGTACGGAATTTTATAGCATTATGCAGGACTTGTCTGTCTTGTGGCCAGAACATCCTTCATTTGTAAGTTTCCAGCAAAGCATTGCATTTATATTGATGCTGAATTAAGCTAGAAACTGCCAACCTTTCTATAAGTGAAGGCAAGCTGAGTAATGGTGATTAATTACTGTAAGTACCATTTACTTGTTTACACCCCATACACACTGACAGTATTGATTAAACTGAACATCTGCACTATTGTGTTTTATGTAGGTTGCCAGAATTGGGTTAAAAACATCCAAAGTACATACTCTGTTGATGTAAAAGTATTAATCAGCTACAGAATGATTTAACAAAAAAAAGCTAAGAAACATTTGGCACGTAATAGAAAACGACCTCTGTCAGTTTGCATGCTTGCTTCCCAAATTAACAGTGACACTGCAATCAAGAGTTTTAAACAGAATGTCGATGCATTCAAAGTGAGAAACATGTAGCGTCCCCCAGGTTTCTTCACTATCAAAGATCAAGCAATCTCTACCCTCATGAAATGGTAAAGAGGTGTGTTGGCTGCCTGTTTTAAATATATTTATGGGCCAGACTTCTTCCAGGAAAAATAAAAAATATGCTGTAAACAGCCCACTACAGACCGAGAGTTACAACTGGTGATTCTGTGGTTGACTGATTGTAATTTTTTGTAAAAAATCTTTAAAAAAGGGTATGGTCTACTTTATTTTGTCAATTAAAGATCAATTTCCCTGCATGTTTTGGTCCATATTGAAGTTCATAATAAGAAGGTGGCAATTTCTTTGAACTGCCCTCCTGGAAATCATTGATCCAAAACTGACTTGCATCATGAGTCACTTGAATTGCAACAGACAAGTTTGACTGGTTGAAATATTACTGTAACATTTTTATTATCTGCTGCCCACAAAGTGGGTCTCAGAATGCTAAAATTAAGCTTTCCATCGTCCCTCATCGTCTTTCATATTCCTTAGCTGACAAACTGAGTAGGTTATGGAGGACATTGTCACACAGGTAGACTAAGGCATACAAAAGATTGCGGGAAAATTAAATATGAATGTGTGACAGGGCGAGGTGCCCTGTACATTGTTTTGTTTGTTTACTTTTAGATCGGGGTCCCCCTCCGCCCCTGTGTTATTTTGTATTATTATTATTATGATTTATTATTGTATATGTGACAGCGTAGCCGTTTGTTTATTTTATTATTTAGTAGCGTGGATGGGAAGCCCCATCCACATTGTAATTAATAAACTCGTGCAGATTGTGGCCGAGGGGTAATAGGATGATTACCAATTAGTTAAACCCCTCGGCCATGATATAAAAAGCCTGCAGCTCTCGGCACTCGGGTGGGGTGTTTTAGGAGCGGAGAGAGCGAGAGGAACGAGAGCGGGAAAAAGAAACTAAACTTAGACATAGGAACAGTGAAGGCAACCTGCCCAGCCTGACCTGTGTTTTATTTAGTATTTTGGTGTTTGAGATTTGTTTTATGTTTAAACCTTTTATTTCGCTCGTTGAGCAAAGTGGTTTTGTTTGAACATTTTATTTGTTTGTTTTTTGTTATTAATAAAAACGGCAAACGCCCCCTTACCTGCAGTACTCCTCGGTGTCAGTTTCCTTCCTGCTTCTGCCTGACGTCAGACCACTCAGTCAGCCTGTCACAGAATGTCAAAAACTGAAGTAAATTTAATCGACTTTTGAAAACAAATTCTTATGAACTATTGTATTTATTGTTTAATTGTATATAACCTTTATTAAAAAAGAAAGGGATTAGATTTGTACTTAAATTTTACATTTAGTGTGATTAAAAAATAAATATATCATTAAGTGTGTTTAATGGTTTTCCCTTTTCACTTAGTGTTGCAAAATTATATTTGTTATAGTTCATTTCCACTGCTTTCAGCATTCATCATTGGTAATTATTGGAACTGCTTTTTTATTATTCATGACTACATTTTCTCCTTGTAATAATCATACATTATGAATTTCTGGTCATTATCTCCACTATTCATGCTTGTCAGCTTTGTATAATGCATTTCTTGCACACATTACAGTTAATGGTTTTTTAGTTGTTATTTATTATGCCTAATCATGTCCTCTTTTTAAATAAAAACCTTGAATCACTGGAATCTTGCTAACAAAAGTGCCTACATGCTTCAAAAAGACCTTTGTGCCATATATCAATTAATTAAAGCAATTTAACATTATATACTGTATGTCCATGAAAAATAATTTACTAACTTTTATAGTCATAATGGGGAGTATATACAGTCGCAGGCAAAAGTATTTGGGCAGTTAAAAAAATGAGAAAAACCACAAAGAAAGTGATTTCTGTCATTTCTAATTGTTCTATTGAAAGATATAAATTAGAGATTCAGCTTTATAATAAAACAACAAATTATCACATAACATGCATAAAATGAAAAATAACATGTGAAAACTAATTTCATACTTTGACAGAAGTATTTAGGCAATAAACATATTTCGTATGAAACCCATTCATTGCTAATTATTGACAATTATGATTGAAAACCAACACCTGGTAATTGTATCCCAATCCATGCTGTAAAACAATAATAACAAAACCAATGTGTTTTTGAACACCAAACAATACATTTAAATCATAATAATACAACCCAAAATACAAATAAAGACAGGGGCAGGGTGTACCCCGTCACAAAGACCAAGAAATATTTCTGAAGAATCCTCCAATTACTGCAAAAGATTTCACACAAGAATTGAGACAATATGGTCAAGAAATTCACGAGAGAACAATTCAACGATACCTTAACAAGATGAATGTCCATGGGCAAAAATCAAGATGCAAACCTTTGTTAAAAACAATACACAAAAGAAGTGATTGGAGTTTTCCATTGAATACTTGAAGAAGCCTGATGATTTCAACCAAATTTTACAGTCAGACGAATCCAAATTATAACTTTTTACACCAAGAAAGCAACAATATGTTTGGAGGAAGAAAGAAGAAGAATTGAAAGAAAAGTTCATCATGCCCAGTGTTAAACATGGTGGAGGTTGTGTGATGGGATGGGCTTGTTTTTCTTCCTCGGGCACTGGTGACCTTTGTATTGTAAAAGGATCAATGAATGCTGCAAAATATTAAGAGATTTTGCACTCTTATTTCTTACCCAGTGCTAGAAGTCTTATTGGATAGAAGTTTGTATTCTAGCAGGATAATGACCCTAAGCATTCTGAGAAGTCTACCAAGGAATTTCTGAAAAAAAGGAAGATTACAGTTATGGATTGGCCATCTCAGTACCCAGACTTGAATCCCATCGAGATGTTGTGGATTGACTTGAAGGCTGCTGTTACAAAAAGTCGATTGCAAAACTGAAAGCTGTATGTGTTGAAGAATGGGCAAAAATAGCTCTGAAAAGATGCCAGGAACTGGTTTCAAAATACAAAAAAAGACTGCAAGCTGTAAAGGAAGCAAAGGGTGTAAGAGTGCCCAAATACCTTTGTCAAAGTATGACATTAGTTTTTGGATGTTATTTTGCATTTTATGCATGATATGTTGTTTTATTATAAAGCTGAATCTCCACTTTAATTTATCTTTCAATAGAACTTAGAAATTATAGAAATCACTTTCTCCATGGTTGTTCTATTTTTTTATGGTTGTTCTATTTTTTTATGGTTGTTCTATTTTTTTATGGTGGTTCTATTTTTTTATGGTTGTTCTATTTTTTATGGTTGTTCTATTTTTTATGGTTGTTCTATTTTTTATGGTTGCTCTATTTTTTTATGGTTGTTCTATTTTTTTATGGTTGCTCTATTTTTTTTCTTTTTTTAACTGCCCAAATACTTTTGTCTGCAACTGTATATTAGCTATAGCAATAACAAGAAAAAAATATGAGAACGATGATAAATATGAGAACTAACTATGAGAACGATACTGGATAATTTTGTAATGGAGTAAAATAGCAAAAATATTCAAATCAAAGAGGACTTAGTATTTTGGAATTTTAACCAAACTTCCATTCTATTCCACTGCAGAATTTTTTGTCCAACCAATTTATTTATGAAGGCTGACTTAAAGTAAAGCATCAGTTTTGTAAACAGCAGAATTTTTTTTTTTTTACTTTTGTTTAAAAAGGTGTTTGCCTGTACATATTCAACAGTTGTTTTTTTTTGAACTGCTTAAAAAAGAATGCTGTTGAGCTTAAATTGCTTTGTGAAATAAATAGATGGCATCGTTCATGTTGTTTGGGTGATTTGACACTAAATCAGTGTTTATTTTATTTATTTATTTATTTATTTTAAGTATAAACTGTTCCTCAAAAGTAACCATGTATGTTTCATACAGATGGGAAAAGATGATAAAACGTCACTACGTAGACCTACTGTTGTGTTAAGAACAAGTACTGTAGTTTCAAAAAAGATTAATGTTTTAATAAAATGGCCTGGAGATACTGTAATTGTATAACTAAAAAAATAAAACGTTTGAATTTATTGCAAACACAGAAGGTTGTGGGTGGGTGTCCACTGTATTACAAAAACATACATATTTATAAAACTGCACATTTTTCTCAGGTTTGACATCAACCAATTTTTATGGTCAATAATTAGAGGGCTGCTTGGAAGTCATGAATGGACTAGATGGTTGCCTAATACCATGTAAACTGTATTGATATGAAAGACAGATCTGGTTCCAAAGTGAGAACACTAGAAGGTTTTACTTGTCCTTTGATTTTAATAATAGCTATCATATTACACGGCAGACACAGACTGACCATGTATATGTATGGAGACTATTTTCATGATATACCGGTAATTAGAGGCGATCAAAATGCCACAGCTTTTACAGTACCCAGTATTTTCTCATGTGCATGAATATTCCTATTTTTTACATTAAAATACTGTACCTTTTTATGCACTGCATTATTTGTTTGCATTCTGACCTTCCAGAATCTATTGCATCATTTATTTTAAATACAGTTCATTTTGAAATGCATCAGCATTCAACTTAATCAAGCATGACCCATCTTCATATACGACTGGATGGCAGTGTGTTTTTATACAGTCACACATAAATCACATTATTATTATTTATTTCTTAGCAGACGCCCTTATCCAGGGTGACTTACAATTGTTACAAGATATCACATTATTTTTACATACAATTACCCATTTATACAGTTGTTTTTTTTTACTGGAGCAATCTAGGTAAAGTACCTTGCTCAAGGGTACAGCAGCTGTGTCCCCACCTGGGATTGATCCCATAACCCTCCGGTCAAGAGTCCAGAGCCCTAACCACTACTCCAAACTGCCACATACATCTTTCTGCAGAGCAAAACAACACCAAAAGTAACATCTGATTTTCTACTATGCTGAAGAAAGTTATTGGTTTGCTTCCCTTACTTTCAGGTTGTCTGCTATTGTCACACTTCCGAAGTCGGTTCATCTCAGTAGTGTCTTCGGGATCAAAGCAGTGGATGTTGAACTGGTTGAATAGCAACGGGATTGGAAAAGCCATTTTTGATTATCAATGTGATTGTTTTCATTAACCAGTGTTTATTTTTGGTTTCCACAGTATAAGAATATTACATTCTCAGGGTCATTAATTCATTCTCTTTTGCTTCCATATTTTAGAAGAGCCTGCTAATTAAAGGGAATCAGGAACAAATGATATACAGTATTTCTTATTTAAACTGGTCTGTGAATTAAGCTAAACCACAGGGTGTTTTTTAACAGCAAGTTAAGCCCATGGTACAAAGCATTACTTTGACCAGTAACTGTTTCCTTTTATGAACAGTGGGTATGTGGTTATCCACAGAGCAATCAAGTTAGCATTGTAAGCTCGCCCTTTGTGCACTTCCCACATTATTTTTAAAAAGACATTCATTCCCTGCCAGCTATTGTGCATATTTAGGATTGAGACATAATATATATATATATATATATATATATATATATATATATATATATATATATATATATATATATATATATATATATTATGTCTCAATCCTAAATATGTATGTATGTTACACTCATAGTCAGGATTTGGTCAATGACAGACAAAAATAACCATTTCGCGATTTGAGCACTGACAAATTATCAAAGAACGAAATGAAAGGTTATTTCAGTGTTTGAGCAAATTATTTTGATCAAATTGCAAAATGGAAAATATCAAACAATCAAAGAACAAAACACAAAAGAAGAGACAGCTTCTTCTGTCTTTGAGTAAAGCGTTACAAACAGTCAGAATGAATTTCAATTGTCTGATAGTTCATTCCTAACTTTGGACCAAGTACCCAAAGAAAACAGTATTTCTCTTCACACAGCAGCAGGAGCTGATTCTGGGGCTCTGCACGGCTTCATTTCTTGCAAGTACAACATGTTTTGTCAAACAAATAAGTGCCTCTGTGTGTGTGAGGGAGTTCAGTGCAATTCTAAATGCCACAGCAGCAAGCCCTGCAAAAACAAATCCAGTTTCTAAATCTAAATCATCTATCTAAATTATTTATTTTATTTATTATTTATTTATCAAAAAAATCAAAACAGTGTTTTAAAAAGCACCAGACAAAGCTTGATGCAGCTTCATGTTTTTTTTCTTTTTTTTTAAACTCACAAGACTTTCTGGTCAAGGATTGGTAAGGTTAAGTTGCCAAGCCCTTAGAATTTTTTAAACAACAAACAATCTGTGCTATAGCTAAAAGCTACCATTTTATGGCCCTGTGAGGCGTGTGAGTATTAATGGAATGTCCAGACAGCAATTTACATGCAACCAAATATTTTTTATTATTATTTTTAGTTACATGATAAAATAAAGAATGGCGTGAGGAAGGGGGTGCTGGAATAAATAACGATATCCCGAACATGAAAGGGATAAAAACAAAAAGAGCCGTTATTGTAAATTCCAAACACCGTGATAAGAAACCAAAAACAAATCAAAACAAACTGTACTGTGTCTCCCTCAAGCCCAATAACCCCACCTATGTTTTCAAGGACCAACTCAGAACACAGTAGCGTGTTCCCTTTAGTATGCAAAGCCCCGCCCCTGTAGTCAGGGGAACACCAATCCCAAACTGACAAGTGTCCTTACAACTCACTTGACTCAAGGGGCCGGGATTTACATACTCGCACTTCCGCCCCTCACCAAGGTGACGCCCCTCATAAAGATGACTTTCGTCATGGTCACAAGACCTTGGTAAAGAAGTCCCGAGTTAGCTTGATGCCTTCTACTGTCGGGAGGCTGAATTACAAACCGAAACCCCTTAGACTCATCACAGGCCCTAATGAAAATAATTTATTGTAATAAAAAATAGGAAATAGGAGGCAGTCAAAAATAATAAATGGTATTTTTTTTTCCTTTTTAGAAAATGACCTTAATATGGTACCCCTTATTTATTATTATTATTTATTTCTTAGCCGATGCCCTTATCCAGGGCGACTTACAATTGTCACAAGATATCACATTATTTTTACATACAATTACCCATTTATACAGTTGGGTTTTTACTGGAGCAATCTAGGTAAAGTACCTTGCTCAAGGGTACAGCAGCAGTGTCCCCCACCTGGGATTGAACCCACAACCCTCCGGTCAAGGGTCCAGAGCCCTAAGCACTACTTCACACTGCTGCCCTGAGCCCTAACCACTACTCCACACTGTTGCCCGTTTATATAACACAACTTTCAACAACTTAAAAAACATAAACCTTTCACTCTTGTCCCTGAGTGCTGTTCTGTAAATGAACAATTTAGGTCAGATTTATAACACATTCAGCATGGCGTCGGGTAATTTTCAATAATTCGTACTCAGAAAACATGATTATTTATTTATTTATTTTGTTGTGTAATACAGAATTCACTCACAATATTTCCACAGTGTTTTTGATAAATTGTGAAAAAAAAACACTGCAAAACCAATACTGCCATCTGGTGGATAATGCTATAATAGTAAGATTGAAAACTATGGAATGCAGATAGATTCAAATAACACAAACAACATTGGACTGATTTCTGCCAAATTTAATTTACTATAAAAATGTATTTTTTATTCGAACAGACTAACCACAAATGTTGCCTTTTATGAAACCTGCACATTAAGGTGACCCTTTCTTGGTAGCAGTCAGTGCTGCCTAATCGGAATACTCCACTGCTCCGCTCACTCCGCTGCTCCGCTCACTCCACTGCTCCGATCACTCCCGATCACCGCTCGTATCCAGTTCAAGACTCTTGTACTTGCCTACAGATGCCTTGACCAGACTGCACCCAGCTACCTCCAGACCCTCATCTCTCCCTACACCCCCCCACTCAACCTCTCCACTCCTCCTGCACTAGAAGACTGGCTCTACCTCCTCTACGCTCCCCTGCCTCCAGAGCCCGCTCCTTCTCCACCCTCGCCCCGCAGTGGTGGAATGACCTTCCTACAGATGTCAGGACTGCCCAGTCCCTGACCACCTTCCAGCGCCTCCTCAAGACTCACCTCTTCAGACAGCACCTGTAGAACTCCTCTTTTCTCTCTGGACACTTATCACTCTTCCTTAAATGCGCTTTACTTGCTCTTATCTGCCCCCTATTTTAATGCATTTAATCCTGTACTTTAGAGTACTGTAATCTGTAGTATTTTGTATTTAATTATATGCTGATGTAACTTTTACTGACACTTATCTGCTCCATTACTGAATCGTATTTTGTGCTAGAACCACAGTCATTGTATTTTTATCTTGCTATTAATTGTATTATTACTTGTACTGTGATTCTTGAAATGCATTTTTGTTTACAACTGTAAGTCGCCCTGGATAAGGGTGTCTGCTAAGAAATAAATAATAATAATAATAATAATAATAATAATAATAATAATAATAATAATAATAATAATAATCAGGATTTCTGCTTAAATGGGATACAACTCTGGGATACGGTTCTTCCCAATGCTATTTATGTTGTTTAATTGGGACGTCACTTTGTTTAATTGGGATACAGTATTTTCAAATGATGATCGGAGATTGCTTTCCAGAGCAAGACAGGTCGCTTAGCACAATGCAGTGAGTACATGATTACTCTGTGACTTATGTAAATTGCATGAACCACGTTGAACTGTTGAAGAAGGAGTCGTCTCCTGTGGTTTCTCAGGCTGCTGTTGCAATGATAAAATAATTAATGATGTATTCAACATTTAATCATAATGTGATGTGATTTCATTATTTTTCTTTTCATTAAGAAACAAAAAAGTGTGACTAAGGTTGTCTCAACTGCATCTCGTTTAATTGGGAGAGCCGCTTATTCTGGAACATCTTGGTTACAATCGCTTGCCTGATGTTTACCTTTTCAATGCTCTTATGTGATGTCTGTGTTGCAGGATGCACTTTTTGTAGCAATTTGTTTATTTTTGGGAACGTTTGTTTTATTTATTTAATTTCAGATTATTGCACTAAAATATTTGCACATGTTTATTTCAGAATTGATTTGTTTGTGTTTCATTTTGAATTATTTGTGGTGTTTTTTATATATAATTTGTGTTTTGATTGTTATTAATAAGAACCCTGCAACTGAAATTGATTAAGGACCGACACCTGAGACTAATGAGTACCTGCCTGCCCGCATAGCTTAAAAAGCTAGCAGGTTTACCACACACACACATACATGAAAATAAAATGGAGAGCGCATGAGAACATCGAACGCAAAAGAAAGGAACAAGCAAGGGGGCAGGGTTTACTGTGACCGCGACTGGACTGAGCCAAAAGGAATCAAGCATACCGCCGGAGCCAGAGAGAGATTATCCCAGGGTGACTGCCGACTGCATGACAGGCCGATTACTGTTTGTAGGGGAAGCAAGAGATTTGCTCCCCTGCCAAAGTTAAGAACATTGTTAAAATCTACTGTATTGCTCAGTTTAACTGCATGTTTTGGTGTGTGTGGTTGTGTGTTTCCCTGCCTCTTCTCATATTCATATAGCATGTGTTTTGTATGGTTTAGCCCCTGTGTTTGTTTCATGTTTATAAGAGTGAACTATCAGAGGGGGAGGGACTGATGCGAGTGTGGTGCTGCCATTGGATCCAGCTGCGAGGTCCAATCTGAAACAGACTGATCCTAGGAGCAAGGCCCTCTCTGGATACCATTGTTTTAATATATTTAATAGCCTCTCAATTTTCCCATTGCTTTTAAAATAATCTTTTTTTGTGTGTGTTTTATTACAGTAGCCTTGTTTTCAGTATTTTATTCTGTCTTATGACCTCAAGATATAAGTGCTGCTCACTGAGGGAAGGTCTGATGGTGCTCTTAAGGGAGGGGGAATTTGATTTAAAAACTAAATTGGGGTAAGAGTAGCCGAGAGCCTGCGCAAGGTAGGAACAGCGTGATCACCACTCTGAGCCTCACTAGTGCAGACGGTAAGGAGGTGAGATCACCAAATACACACTTATACTTATGGTGATTTTTATTGTGCATTGTATACATTTTTTTAAAAAAACTGAATCCACTTGTTTTAGTAATTTTTATTGGTAACTTTTATTGCTTTTTAATCTGTTTGAGAAATTAATAAAACATATTCTGATAGCAATTATACAGTCTGAGTGTTTCTCCATTGTTGGTATTTGAGTTGCTCCCCACCAAAAACTAAAGATACCTAGCGATGTTATAATAGAGTTGCTTAGACACTTTATAAACTTTAAGCTGGCGTAGGTCACGGCTACATATTAATAATTGTATAAATAGACAAAGTATAAAGTAACATTGTTTAATCTCTTGGAGACACATAGCCTCATTTGGCAGCTGGCTCACAGGAACTCACAGGCGTAGTCGGCAGGATTTGGTTGGGTTGGTAGGGTTGAGCAGCACAGTTACCAGCAGCATGGAGGAAGCACACCACCTGGTGGCCATGATGATGCCTTTCTTTATGGGACCGCCTTGGATCCCCAAGTTTTTTATTTTTTTTTTAATTTTTATAAATTTAGTCGTTGCCAATTATTTTTATTATTTTCTCCCCAATTTGGAATGGCCAATTATTTTATCATGCTCAGCTCACCGCTACCACCCCTGCGCTGACTCGGGAGGGCGAAGACGAACACACGCTGTCCTCCGAAACGTGTGCCGTCAGCCGACCGCTTGTTTCACACTGCGGACTTACCATGCAGCCACCCAAGAGCTACAGCGTCGGAGAACAACGCAGCTCTCGGGCAGCTTACAGGCAAGCCCGCAGGCGCCTGGCCAGACTACAGGGGTCACTGGTGCACAGTGAGCCGAGGACACCCTGGCCGACCTAACCCTCCCTCCCCCCAGGCGGTGCTCGGCCAATTGAGCACCGCCCCCTGGAAACTCCCGTCCTCGGTCGGCAAAGGAATAGCCTGGACTCGAACTCGTGACGTCCAGACTATAGGACACATCCTGCACTCCACGTGGAGCGCCTTTACTGGATGCGCCACTCGGGAGCCCCCTTGGATCCCCAAGTTTAAGGGCACTGGGGCTGCCGTAAAATGGGGTGAGTGGAAAAGAGAAATGTTAGCTATGATGCGCATGCAGACCTTAACTGATGGACAAAAAGTTGATTTTTATTTGGCGCTTTAGAAGGGGATGCTAAACGGGAAATTCTAATGTTGAATAGGGCAGATGGGACCACTTCACAACAAGTGTTTGATCATTTAGGAGAATTATATGAGGATATATAAAAAATTCAACTGAACCAGGGGTGAAATTCTGCCAGTACTCACTGGTACTCTGTGTCAGGACTTATTTCAATGCCAGTACTGGGTACCAGGATTTATTTAATCTGCTTTTCATCCAACGCAGATGCATTCCATCCACTCACACAGTCCACTAGTGCAACATTTCTCAAATGTGCTTTCCTTGAGCACAGTTCATGCTGCTTGCATTCTGTTTTATCATAATGCTTCTATTTCTGTTAGCTGCTAATGGCCACCATGAACGTCAGTATAATCACTGCATGTTGATTGGCCGAGCTTTCATTCTGATCAGATTTCATTTTGGCATGTTTAACAATCTCTGCCCATTTCACTGTGTCAGTGCTCATTCGTTGATGAACGAAAGAAGACCTTAACAGTGCAACGGTATGGAGTAATTTTGATTATTATGAAGTAATAATTTTCTTTAGTGCGACGGAGAAACTAACTGAAATATTCTAAACGAATATTGCTGCACATGAATTTGAAGGCAAAAAGCCACAGTGTTTTCCATAAATTATAGTTGATAAATATTAGAAATAATTATGATAACGCATTTTGCCTTGTACCGATTTACCACATTGACAGAATTTGCATGAAAGTTTCTAAAATGGCAAGTGAAGTGTGAGACAGTAGGGATTAACATTAAAAAAACAGGATCAAGAAAGTGTTGCTTCAGATTTTGGTAAGTGAGTCACAATCGGGATACATAGGTGTGGTTCACGCTTTTCAAACACAGGCCCAACTTGTAAGGTACATGTTAAGTATAGTGATCAACGTTTTGTTTTGTTGTGATCCTAGTATTTTCTGTTATGAGGACCGTAATAAACAAAAAACCAAAATAGTGAGGTGTTTTTTCTTTGTAAGTAAACCTCAGTAATAATATTACTTTATGAAAATGTGTCTTTTGCCACTTTGTTTATTGTGCAGAAACCATAATACCAGGAATACTTTTTTTCTACTTTTATACTGTTTCTGCCTGGATTATTTTTTTTTTTTTATGGAATAGATCACAGCAATTAATCTACGCAGAAACACAGAGAAACACACAGACTATATTACTGTAGGATAAGTAATAAGTAAAAAAATACATAAAAGAAACAGGCATATATGGTCTAATCCAAGGCTATTATTGTAGCATGGCCAGGTCCTGTTGTAGGTGAGTACCCAGGGTCTGGAAAGTATGGGGAGGATTGCTGACAATACTATGGAGATTAAAATGGCCAAGTCAAGTACATCATTAGTCGTAGTAGCGCCTGTTAAATAAAAAAAAATGGAGGGGTATTTTAGCCCCTGTTGTGCATTGTTTGACTTAGACCTTTTTGTATCATTCTTTCATAGCACAATTGTTTTTTTGATACCATTTTTTATAACATCATCCCTTTTTTAGGATATCTTGAAACAAAACTCGCTCTCTACAGCAGTTACTGCGTAACGTAATATTTCTTCATTTTTGTCATTTAAGGTTTCATTTAAGTGTTATATTACAGTACACGACTGAGTGATACATGCCGATGATACTAAGCTTTCGGTATTTTTAGCTTCCTTGTTTATGGTGAATTGTTTATAATGCATTTAAAAAAAACGGAATCTCTTTTAGTCATTTTTATTGGTAACTTTTATTGCTTTTTAATTTGGCTAAGAATAAATAAAACGCATTCTAATAGCAATTATACAGTGTTTCTCCATTGTTGGTATTTGAGTTGCTCCCCACCAAAAACTAAAGATACCTAGCGATGTTATAATAGAGTTGCTTAGACACTTTAAACTTTAAGCTGGCGTAGGTCACGACTACATACTAATAATTTGGTTTGTATAAATAGACAAAGTATAAAGTAACATTGTTTGATCTGTGGGAGACACAGCCTTATTTGGCAGCAGGCTCACATCTGCTCTGTGAATAAAGTATATACAGTGACGTGAAAAAGTATTTGCCCTGTCTGATTTTCAGCATTTTTGCATTTTTTTGACACTGAATGTTATCAGATCTTCAGCCAAAACCTAATATTAGATAAAAGGGACCCTGAGTGAACAAATAACACAAAAATAGTGATACATATTTCATTTATTTATTAAAGAAAGTTATGCAACACCCAATGCCCGTGTGAAAAAGTAAATCGCCCCCTTAGACTCAATAACTGGTTACGCCACCTTTAGCAGCAATAGCTGCAACCAAATGCTTCCTGTAGTTATTGATTAGTCTCTCACAGCACCGTGGAGGAATTTTGGCCCACTCCTCCATGCAGAACTGCTTCAACTCAGTGACATTTGTGAGTTTTCGAGCATGAACTGCTCGTTTCAGGTCCCGCCACAACATCTCATAATATATATATACATATATATATATTAGTAGCAGAGCAGGGAGGGGGTTAAAATCGGTTAATTGTTTTGGCAGTTGGTGATTTATTGTAAATCAGCACCAGCTGCCTATAACTGTTTTGGTGGGGAATCTAAACCCCACAGCTTATTCATTCATGACTGCTGAGTAGAAGGAAGCAGGAAGGTGTGTGCCCTGCTGCTGAGCAGAAGGAAGCAGGAAGGTGTGTGCCCTGCTGCTGAGCAGAAGGAAGCAGGAAGGTGTGTGCCCTGCTGCTGAGCAGAAGGAAGCAGGAAGGTGTGTGCCCTGCTGCTGAGCAGAAGGAAGCAGGAAGGTGTGTGCCCTGCTGCTGAGCAGAAGGAAGCAGGAAGGTGTGTGCCCTGCTGCTGAGCAGAAGGAAGCAGGAAGGTGTGTGCCCTGCTGCTGAGCAGAAGGAAGCAGGAAGGTGTGTGCCCTGCTGCTGAGCAGAAGGAAGCAGGAAGGTGTGTGCCCTGCTGCTGAGCAGAAGGAAGCAGGAAGGTGTGTGCCCTGCTGCTGAGCAGAAGGAAGCAGGAAGGTGTGTGCCCTGCTGCTGAGCAGAAGGAAGCAGGAAGGTGTGTGCCCTGCTGCTGAGCAGAAGGAAGCAGGAAGGTGTGTGCCCTGCTGCTGAGCAGAAGGAAGCAGGAAGGTGTGTGCCCTGCTGCTGAGCAGAAGGAAGCAGGAAGGTGTGTGCCCTGCTGCTGAGCAGAAGGAAGCAGGAAGGTGTGTGCCCTGCTGCTGAGCAGAAGGAAGCAGGAAGGTGTGTGCCCTGCTGCTGAGCAGAAGGAAGCAGGAAGGTGTGTGCCCTGCTGCTGAGCAGAAGGAAGCAGGAAGGTGTGTGCCCTGCTGCTGAGCAGAAGGAAGCAGGAAGGTGTGTGCCCTGCTGCTGAGCAGAAGGAAGCAGGAAGGTGTGTGCCCTGCTGCTGAGCAGAAGGAAGCAGGAAGGTGTGTGCCCTGCTGCTGAGCAGAAGGAAGCAGGAAGGTGTGTGCCCTGCTGCTGAGCAGAAGGAAGCAGGAAGGTGTGTGCCCTGCTGCTGAGCAGAAGGAAGCAGGAAGGTGTGTGCCCTGCTGCTGAGCAGAAGGAAGCAGGAAGGTGTGTGCCCTGCTGCTGAGCAGAAGGAAGCAGGAAGGTGTGTGCCCTGCTGCTGAGCAGAAGGAAGCAGGAAGGTGTGTGCCCTGCTGCTGAGCAGAAGGAAGCAGGAAGGTGTGTGCCCTGCTGCTGAGCAGAAGGAAGCAGGAAGGTGTGTGCCCTGCTGCTGAGCAGAAGGAAGCAGGAAGGTGTGTGCCCTGCTGCTGAGCAGAAGGAAGCAGGAAGGTGTGTGCCCTGCTGCTGAGCAGAAGGAAGCAGGAAGGTGTGTGCCCTGCTGCTGAGCAGAAGGAAGCAGGAAGGTGTGTGCCCTGCTGCTGAGCAGAAGGAAGCAGGAAGGTGTGTGCCCTGCTGCTGAGCAGAAGGAAGCAGGAAGGTGTGTGCCCTGCTGCTGAGCAGAAGGAAGCAGGAAGGTGTGTGCCCTGCTGCTGAGCAGAAGGAAGCAGGAAGGTGTGTGCCCTGCTGCTGAGCAGAAGGAAGCAGGAAGGTGTGTGCCCTGCTGCTGAGCAGAAGGAAGCAGGAAGGTGTGTGCCCTGCTGCTGAGCAGAAGGAAGCAGGAAGGTGTGTGCCCTGCTGCTGAGCAGAAGGAAGCAGGAAGGTGTGTGCCCTGCTGCTGAGCAGAAGGAAGCAGGAAGGTGTGTGCCCTGCTGCTGAGCAGAAGGAAGCAGGAAGGTGTGTGCCCTGCTGCTGAGCAGAAGGAAGCAGGAAGGTGTGTGCCCTGCTGCTGAGCAGAAGGAAGCAGGAAGGTGTGTGCCCTGCTGCTGAGCAGAAGGAAGCAGGAAGGTGTGTGCCCTGCTGCTGAGCAGAAGGAAGCAGGAAGGTGTGTGCCCTGCTGCTGAGCAGAAGGAAGCAGGAAGGTGTGTGCCCTGCTGCTGAGCAGTCAATAGTGAGTACTGTGTAAACCTGTGTGATTTTTTTTTTTGTTGTTGTTACTGGTAAACGATTTGGCCGTCCAGTTTGGTTAGTTTAGGGATTTTTTTTTTTTTTTGTAAATGTTTAGTCAGTGCTCCGAAAAGGATTTTGTTTTGTTTATTTTTGTATTATTAAAAGTGTGTGTAAAAGCACTTAACTGTCAGCCTCTGTGTCAGGTCTACGTTATTAAAGGGGTTATTTGTTGTGGTAACATTGCCATGTGCAGGGTGCAGATAACTAGACACACACACACACTCACACTGTTTTGGAGACAGTAATTGCAGTAAACAAAGGTTTTTATTTATACAGTTTTCAAAACAACATAAAGATCAAATAAATCCTATTTTCAGTTGAAGAACTTACTAGACAGTAAAATGGCGGGTTCTCTAACTCAAAATACAGGACAGCTAAGCTGTATACCCGTTTACAAAAGTATTAGTGGTTAACACTTACAACACAAACGGTATTATGCGATAATACTTTCTCCACACAGGATACACACTCCCGATTTGAACAGATTCTCCTCCACCAACCTACTTCTACTTTACCCCAGCAAGTTCTGAACACAAATTGCAAACAATCAATAATTCAATTAAGTTACTTGATTGTATTCAGGTGATCTTGTAATTTACCATATGATGACTAAAGGCTACCACCTACGGGAGCGTCCTATTGCCATTAAAAAAAACACTATCTCCTACATAGGACTTTTTAACTCCTAAGCAACTTTCTATCTCCTAGAAAGTCTTACTTAGGAGTTAAAAAGTCCTACGTAGGAGATAGTGGGGTGTGTTTTTTTGTTTTGTTTTGTTTTTTTAATGACACTAGGACACTTCCGTAGCTACCCAGTCAGTCTATTGTAATTACAGGTTTTAAGGTAAGAGTGCCCTTTTCATTTTCAGACTTCCATATCTGTTGTTGATGACTACACCACTATATATATATATATATATATATATATATATATATATATATATATAGATATATATATAGATATATATATAGATATATTAGGACTGTCAATCGATTTACAAAGTTTGATTGGTTAATTTATGGGCAATAGTTGATTTGTCCAGTAGATTAATCCATGCACATTTAAGAAAGGTAACAATCTTATAGCGGCTGTCCTGCACAGTAATACTAAAAAACCGATAGAATCTTAAAAGGCAGCCAATGGGAATTTTGTCTTTTTAAAAGGATTGTTATTATTATTATTTTTGTAAATGTAACACGTTTTCACAGAACAACCATTCTTTTGGGCCACTGTCAGTCACATACCTGAAAACACAAGACAGCTGAGCTGCGTTTCCATCGTCGATTGTTTCATCTACCATTGCAGCTACATACTTGGCTTCCTGTAGTTCTGCTTTTATTCGTTCTTTATCTTGTTCGGTACTTGAGAATACTGTGGCTATTGACAAGCAATTGCTTAACATGCTGTCAGTCAGAAATCCGAGAAAGTAATTACCACTATTTGAGGAATTGGTGCCTTCATCATGCCCTCTGAATGCCAGTTATTGCTTGCCAAGGTAAACAGCAGTATCAATCAAGTATCTTTCCCATTGGTTAAACTCACAAGACCTTCAACTGAAATGGAGAATAGCTTCAATGGTGTATGTCCAGCCTCTTTTCACTCATGATTGGACACCTGCCTAACAAGGGGCAGATCTTTGACTGATTGGTTAAACCTACTCAGTAAACAGTGGCCATATGTGACAGAGCGAAAGAATCAGAGTCAACAATCTCCCTCTCGACCTGTGAGGGCACAGTATAACAGGAACAGTGTGCCCCAGACTGGATGGTTTGGCAGTTCATTCCAGGGTCAGTCGGAAGTCAGCCATCCAAAAAAGGGGGCGAAGCCACAATACTAGAAGTCAGCGCCTTACTGCGGTAGGTGATGCGTCAGTCACGGATTGGAGGAGACGTGATTGCACTCTCTACCAAAGGGGGCGTAACTGAAGGTATATCAGGGGATGTGGCCGAGCGATCTGTTCCTTTGTTATGGTTGAGAAAAGACCTGTAAAGGATGGAGAAAGAAAGTAACTGTGTGTTTTTTGTGCTTGTTTGTTTATTGTAATGACAGTGTTTATTTTGTAATTATTAGACGGCTAGCACCCGGGAGCTGTCGCTGTTAAGCCAGCATCAAACCTGGATTAAACACCAGCATCAGTCACTATAACTGTTTATTCACCACCAGCACGGGAGCGCCACCAGAAAGGACGCAAAGCCGTGCCTGTACTTACTATTAATTTGGGACTGAAACCCTGTATTGTTTAGTTGTGCAATTACACATTGCTGTGTATTGCCAGCGTTATTATTTATTGGTACCAAACCGTGCAACACAAGAACTGTTTGGACCGTGAACTCTGTTTGTTGTTGTTTTGAGCAGTGCATCACCTGCACACTGCAAGCTACTTTGCCACACCATAGATTTTTCATAAAGTAATAATATGAGGTTTAGCTGTGTCTTTTTGTAGCTGAACAAGCAAACGAAAACTGAAATTTAACTTTAAACACTTCAAATAAAAACATGGAAATTGCATTGTAAAATGAAGGGGTGGAAAAAACTCAGAGTTTTGGTTCTCGTTTATTACATTCCACATAACAAAGTTGCAACAATATATATATATATATACAGTATATATATATATATATATATATATATATATATATATATATATATACAGTACTGTGCAAAAGTTTTAGGCAGGTGTAAAAAAATGCTGTAAAGTAAGAATGCTTTCAAAAATAGACATGTTAATAGATTATATTTATCAATTAACTAAATGCAAAGTGAGTGAACAGAAGAAAAATCTAAATCAAATCCATATTTGGTGTGACCACCCTTTGCCTTCAAAACAGCATCAATTCTTCTAGGTACACTTGCACAAAGTCAGGGATTTTGTAGGCATATAGTCAGGTGTATGATTAAACAATTATACCAAACAGGTGCTAATGATCATCAATTCAATATGTAGGTTGAAACACAATCATTAACTGAAACAGAAACAGCTGTGTAGGAGGAATAAAACTGGGTGAGGAACAGCCAAACTCAGCTAACAAGGTGAGGTTGTTGAAGACAGTTTACTGTCAAAAGTCATACACCATGGCAAGACTGAGCACAGCAACAAGACACAAGGTAGTTATACTGCATCAGCAAGGTCTCTCCCAGGCAGAAATTTCAAGGCAGACAGGGGTTTCCAGATGTGCTGTCCAAGCTCTTTTGAAGAAGCACAAAGAAACGGGCAACGTTGAGGACCGTAGACGCAGTGGTCGGCCAAGGAAACTTACTGCAGCAGATGAAAGACACATCATGCTTACTTCCCTTCGCCAATCGGAAGATGTCCAGCAGTGCCATCAGCTCAGAACTGGCAGAAAACAGTGGGACCCCGGTACACCCATCTACTGTCCGGAGAAGTCTGGTCAGAAGTGGCCTTCATGGAAGACTTATGCCAAAAAGCCATACCTCCGGACGTGGAAACAAGGCCAGCGACTCAACTATGCACGAAAACACAGGAACTGGGGTGCAGAAAAATGGCAGCAGGTGCTCTGGACTGATGAGTCAAAATTTGAAATATTTGGCTGTAGCAGAAGGCAGTTTGTTCGCCAAGGGCTGGAGAGCCGTACACGAATGAGTTTCTGCAGGCAACAGTGAAGCATGGTGGAGGTTCCTTGCAAGTTTGGGGCTGCATTTCTGCAAATGGAGTTGGGGATTTGGTCAGAATTAATGGTCTCCTCAATGCTGAGAAGTACAGGAAGATACTTATCCATCATGCAATACCATCAGGGAGGCATCTGATTGGCCCCAAATTTATTCTGCAGCATGACAACGCACCCCAAACATACAGCGAAAGTCATTAAGAACTATCTTCAGCGTAAAGAATAACAAGGAGTCCTGGAAGTGATGGTATGGCCCCACAGAGCCCTGATCTCAACATCATCGAAGTCTGTCTGGGATTACATGAAGAGAGAGAAGCAACTGAGGCTGCCTAAATCCACAGAAGAACTGTGGTTAGTTCTCCAAGATGTTTGGGCCAACCTACCTGCCGAGTTCCTTCAAAGTGTGTGCAAGTGTACCTAGAAGAATTGATGTTGATGCTGTTTTGAAGGCAAGGTGGTCACACCAAATATGGATTTGATTTAGATTTTCTTCTGTTCACTCACTTTGCATTTAGTTAATTGATAAATATAATCTATTAACATGTCTATTTTTGAAAGCATTCTTACTTTACAGCATTTTTTCACAACTGTCTAAAACTTTTTGCACAGTACTGTATATATATATATATATATACAGTATTGTGCAAAAGTTTTAGGCAGGTGTGAAAAATGCTGTAAAGTAAGAATGCTTTCAAAAATAGATATGTTAATAGTTTATATTTATCAATTAACAAAATGCAAAGTGAGTGAACAGAAGAAAATCTACATCAAATCAATATTTGGTGTGACCACCCTTTGCCTTCAAAACAGCATCAATTCTTCTAGGTACACTTCTGCACACAGTTTTGAAGGAACTCGACAGGTAGGTTGGCCCAAACATCTTGGAGAACTAACCACAGTTCTTCTGTGGATTTAGGCAGCCTCAGTTGCTTCTCTCTCTTCATGTAATCCCAGACAGACTCGATGATGTTGAGATCAGGGCTCTGTGGGGGCCATACCATCACTTCCAGGACTCCTTGTTCTTCTTTACGCTGAAGATAGTTCTTAATGACTTTCGCTGTATGTTTGGGGTCGTTGTCATGCTGCAGAATAAATTTGGGGCCAATCAGATGCCTCCCTGAAGGTATTGCATGATGGATAAGTATCTGCCTGTACTTCTCAGCATTGAGGAGACCATTAATTCTGACCAAATCCCCAACTCCATTTGCAGAAATGCAGCCCCAAACTTGCAAGGAACCTCCACCATGCTTCACTGTTGCCTGCAGACACTCATTCGTGTACCGCTCTCCAGCCCTTCAGCGAACAAACTGCCTTCTGCTACAGCCAAATATTTCAAATTTTGACTCATCAGTCCAGAGCACCTGCTGCCATTTTTCTGCACCCCAGTTCCTGTGTTTTTGTGCATAGTTGAGTCGCTGGCCTTGTTTCCACATCGGAGGTATGGCTTTTGGCCACAAGTCTTCCATGAAGGCCACTTCTGACCAGACTTCTCCGGACAGTAGATGGGTGTACCAGGGTCCCACTGTTTTCTGCCAATTCTGAGCTGATGGCACTGCTGGACGCCTTCCGATTGCAAAGGGGAGTAAGCATGATGTGTCTTTCATCTGCTGCAGTAAGTTTCCCTGGCCGACCACTGCGTCTTCGGTCCTCAACGTTGCCCGCTTCTTTGTGCTTCTTCAAAGAGCTTGGACAGCACATCTGGAAACCCTGTCTGCCTTGAAATTTCTGCCTGGGAGAGACCTGGCTGATGCAGTATAACTACCTTGTGTCTTGTTGCTGTGCTCAGTCTTGCCATGGTGTATGACTTTGACAGTAAACTGTCTTCAGCAACCTCACCTTGTTAGCTGAGTTTGGCTGTTCCTCACCCAGTTTTATTCCTCCCACACAGCTGTTTCTGTTTCAGTTAATGATTGTGTTTCAACCTACATATTGAATTGATGATCATTAGCACCTGTTTGGTATAATTGTTTAATCATACACCTGACTATATGCCTACAAAATCCCTGACTTTGTGCAAGTGTACCTAGAAGAATTGATGCTGTTTTGAAGGCAAAGGTGGTCACACCAAATATGGATTTGATTTAGATTTTTCTTCTGTTCATTCACTTTGCATTTAGTTAATTGCTAAATATAATCTATTAACATGTCTATTTTTGAAAGCATTCTTACTTTACAGCATTTTTTCACACCTGCCTAAAACTTTTGCACAGTACTGTATATATATATATATATATATATATATATATATATATATATATATATATATATATATATATATATATATGTAATCTATATAAAAGTCACTACACAACATTTCCAACAAGTTGGGCACTGTTTAGCAAGGCATTTCAGAATGATGTGCTTGCCTTTCTGTCCCATGAGATTCTGACTCGCTCTAAAGCAGCAAGCTTTTTTGACCCATATGGCTTTCCATAGAGATCACTGTGTGTGTGTGTGTGTGTGTGTGTGCATAATCTGCTTTGTTTACTTTTTACTGTCTAAACCTTTTAAATAGACACTCATTTTTTAAACTGGTGCAAGGTATTTTTGTCATTTCTAGCGAATACGAACATCTGATTTTTGTATCCAAATACATGTCAAAAAATATTAGTTTGAATATTCGGCCCATCTCTCTCTCTTATATATATAGTATTCTAGCTGATGCTTTTTACACAAATGTATGTGCATAAAGCAATTCGGGTGTTGATATTTTATTTACTGTATACATTCACCGTTGCACTAGGCATTTTAAAAGTTAGCTTGGGGGAACTCTCAAACAATATGTGCATAAACTGACTTTTATTGTGGTGTACCTGCTACTACCTGATGAAAAGAATGAAGATTCTAATTCAGGTACTACAGCCAAAAATGTAATCATACAACCAAGCTTCTGAATGGATTGAAGTTGTCCAAAGCAGTTCATAATGCCAAAAAAGTACACAGTTATTTCAAATGACCTGGGAAGAGAGGAAACAGCACAGTAATGTCCAATACATCTCACAGGTATTGTTATAATTTATATGTGTGTAATACTGGTTATTTGAACACAAAAGGTGTTGTTTTTTATAACTAGAATTGTGCTGTATGAAATGGATGCAATCTCTAGACAAGATAAGATGTACTGGAATGTTAACCCATACTTAACTGTGATTGGTTGATTATCTGGTCTGATTTAAATAGTGTACCAAATGTATAATATTATAATCCAAAATTGATAAAGTTACTACTTGTAGGCACTTATTCTCTTATTCTGTTTCATTTTCAAGAATTCCCTATTATAAATAATAAAAAGCATGGTGTTTCAGATGACTATAAATTGTGCAACTTTATTATTATTATTATTATTTATTTAGCAGACGCCTTTATCCAAGGCGACTTACAGAGACTAGGGTGTGTGAACTATGCATCAGCTGCAGAGTCACTTACAACTACGTCTCACCCGAAAGACGGAGCACAAGGAGGTTAAGTGACTTGCTGAGGGTCACACAATGAGTCAGTGGCTGAGGTGGGATTTGAACCGGGGACCTCCTGGTTACAAGCCCTTTTCTTTAACCACTGGACCACACAGCCTCCTTCTGGCTTAGTGGTTAATTACATTACTTCTTCTTTTCTTCTTTAAGCAGAGCACCAGATCTAGAGGTCTGGTTTCCTTAAGCCCTAATAGGTATTACCTAACTTATAGAAATCATATGTGAATGTGTGCATACGTAGGAATTTTACTGATCTGTGAAAACTTTCGATGCTTGACGCTCCCTCTTCAAAAGAACAGAGAAACAGCACCTGAAACTGCTGCAATTTACTTGAGCCATAAAGTGGACCGTAAATACAGTTACATAAAATGTGCTATAATTCATTTCCATTTGGAGTGTTTGAACTTTTAAATAAAAAGCAGAAGGCGTAGCTAAACGGAAAAGTAGTTGCACCAGACCATCTCTTCTATCAGCCAGCCTCCAACTGGCAGTTTCTATTATGAATGCCAGGAATTCAATTGAAAAAGCATGACCCTGTGTGAATTGCACGTAGTTTATTTACATTCTCTGTCTGTGTTTTACAGACTTGGATCGACATAGTCTTTACTCTTACCTTAAGCTCCTCAATGCAAATACTAGCTAGTCCAGATCACACAAGTTCAATATATTTCCGCAGGATACCCTGTTCATAGGCTTCTTGTGGCAGTGTAGGATTAAAGAATAAATTACCTTGGAGAGAGCCACACATTTATTATCCTGCTGGTAAATTATACTGTTTTTTTTTTTTTTTTGTAAATGCCAAAAGGGAGTTTCTTTGTGCACCGGGTTTCAGTTACGTCGCAGATGGTTTCCATTTTCTTGTCGTCAGTACTAAGAATGTTTTAGTTCATTAAACCTTCTTTCAACTGGCAGTGATATGCTAGACTTTGTGACCACAAGATTCAGGTGGTCTCCCATTAATCTGATTGTACCGATGTGGTACAGATATATTATAGAGTATACTAAGTAAGTTTTACTTTAAAACAACAGGAAATAAACTTCCCCTGACACAGACACAGATACAAACAGGCTTTCTAATATTCCAACTCTGTCTTACCCATACCATAGCACTTGACTCACTCACTACACAAACTGTTCCTGCAGCCTACTGGGCTTTCTGCAGCCTTTATATACAGCTTGAACTCAAATTATCCAGTTGAATAACTGAATGGAAAAATGGCCAACCAATCAACGCCAACCAATTCCAACCACAGAAGGAGAGAGAGTTCCATTATCCAACTTTTTAAAGTTGTTTGTCTGAAAATTATAGTCCACGGAAAGTTCCCTTTTTGAGGAATCCTGTTGAAACCAATTATTTTGCATCTAGCAACCACCCTTTAACCTCTTTGAGCCTCTCTGCCAGTCCAACGGTGGTAAAAAGCTGTCAAAGTAAAAGGTAGTTGTGGTAAAGTAAGGATTTGTTTGAAATTCTTAAGTTTGCTGTTACATTAAATGTCTCTGGCAGTTGATCAATTTATTGACGTACATACTCAGCAATCCAGATAACCTGCGTACTGGGTGTTTTACGCATCGAAAATATATTAATTACGCATAGCAATTTTGCTGCACACCTTGAGTGTGCATGTTATCAAGTTTCTTGTACTTCGTTGGTTCCCAGCTTCTCAATGGTCAATTGTTAATGTATTGCAAGCGGTAGCTAGAGAATGGGTCATAGAAGTGCCGGGACAGCTGATTGTAGCCTGCCTGGGAATTACCAGAAACACGTGACCAATACGTCCGGGTTGTCAATTAAAACAAAACAAAAAAATTCAGTAGGCGTGACTGTCGACTTGGAAAGGGAGAGCACAAGATGAGATTGCGAGAGGAAGATTTACAGACAACAAAAAAACTAGCAGCCGATAGTGGGAGGAGACTCGGTGAACACAGTAGATAACTACATCGAAAGTAGAAACTTCTCGGACTATGTTGACAAGATTTGGAAACTGTTCAGCGGGACGTGGCTGGGGGGGTCATACACATAAAAACATACATACATGCACACACTCATGATCATATAAGTAATAGACTTACCCAGCCCCTCTCAAAAGAAATACATCGTTTTTACTACAGGTCACTGTTAAACAAGCACTTTTCTTTTGTTTTTTGTTTTTTTGTTTGTTTGTTTCTTTGATAGATGCCATTTTCATTTGCTGGACCTGACTATTTAATGTATCTCTCAGAACCTTCAACACTTGCTTCGCGTGATCAACTAATGCTGTATGAAAATGAAGGGTGTTGCTAACTCCAGTGCACGAGGGGCAGCAGCCACTAAAAAAGAGAAAAAAACTGTTTGGCACGAGAGTAAACGCCCTAGACTAGCTGTGCAGAATTTCCATGCATAAATATCAGGATTTTCTTCCAATGCACCGGGAATGGGACATTTGCTAGGAAATCGTGACTGTCCCGGCCATATAGGGACTGTTGGCATGTATGGGACTATAATATTACTAAATGGCTGTGAAAAAGACATCGGTAGATTTTTTTTTTCAGGTGGAAAATAAGGAAAGGGACGTTTTTATTGTAAGACCCAAGTTTTTGCTCAAAGTAACGTTAATCCATACCCCATACGTTAGCTTTAAAGTATTACAGTATTTATTGGAAGTACTACTTTGCGGTAGTGTTACATTTTACTAACCCAAAATAAATGTTACGCATATTAGTGTTTAAATGAGAGAATAAATTACTCAATGACCCAAAACCTTCTCTGGAGCGCAGTACATAATGTATTTTGCCACTTGTCTTCTAGGTAAGGTTATACCTGCTGTGCACTTTGATTTGCTCCAAATACATTTTTTATGGAAATCCTGCAGTGCTGGTGTTAGACAAAGATGATTATTACCCAAGCATACTATAGCAGCTGTGTGAATGTGCATGTTGCATGATCTCTTCTGCCCTCTACTGGCTGATCGTCAGGACACAACTCAAGAGTAATAGAAGGGTTGGTAGGTTTTGTTTGTCTGCTGGTAACAAGCATGTCCGTGTAAAATTGTGATTTTTACCTGCTAACAGACAGGTGGCTTTACAGTATGCCCCTGGTTGAATCACTGAGGAGAAAAGTAGGAAGTGCCTTTATTTGCACAATTTGTACTATATTTCTAATGTAGAATATAAGAGTCTTACAGTGAATTTGTTATTAAACCTCATCTTGAACACTGTCACACATCAAATTTTACTGCAAGGGATGTTTTTATGCATGGTTCATTAGACTAACAAATTAAGGTTGAAACTGATAGCATTCCAAAAGTGCTTGTCCATCAATCAATAAGACAGACAATATAAATCTGTATTGCATTCACAGAGATTCATGTGCTTGATGGTGGGACAATGGAGATTCCTTTCCCTAACACCGCACCTCGGTTGGCAGTTTGATTTAGTGACGTGTCGGTGATGTTAAAGTGGGGGGAGTATGTAGTGAACTCTCTGCGTTTATTTATTAAACACAGAAAGACCCAAGTGGACATTCTGACTACTCTGCAAATGAACCCGAGTTCTTCCATAAGCACAACAATTTTCAATCGCTACCTGCATGTCATGTTAAAGTGATTGTAGCTAACTAAATAATCCCATGCATTCAAATGCAAATCCACATTTTTATTACAACATGTCTCTTTCAAAACTGCACATCTGAGACATATAACACATGTGCCCAACAGTTAAGAGTTATGAAATTATTTTGTTAAGTATAATAACGTTATGGACACAAGAAAAGTTACAAATGAGAGACCATTTGACCCATCAGTACTATTCCAGTTCCCAGTATCTGATTGATCCTAGAATGCAGATTCTAGTTGGTTCTAAATGATACGTCATCAGCAACATAGTTTGCTAATCTATTCCATACACTCACTACGCTCTGTGCTCTGTGTAACAAGTCTATCTCCTCTCAATTTCCAACTGTGTCCGCTGGTCCTGGTCTATGTGCTGCGGTTAAAATATTGACTATGGTGAGTTTTGTAAACTTTTAGGATAAATCTCCCCTATCCCTTCTCGGTTAATAGTTTCTCAACCTATCATCATAATTCATACATTTTAGCTGTGGGATTAGTCAGGTACAGGTTCCTGTTTGTCCAAACAGAAAGAGATGACATCGCTTTTATAATAGGAGACACACGCCATAATAAGTTATATTATGAAAATGACAGGAATGTTGTTACACTTTGATGGGGAACTGCCAGTTGTGAATGATCAATTAAATTGTATGTTTTTCTTTCTAGGACGCAGTTCTTTAATTTAATAAGATGCATTTGACTTAGACTTAGTCCATTCAAGGGACAAATTGCAGGATCATCTTCTTACTGAGGCAGAAATAAACTTCATCTCCTGTAATCCCGTTGCAAATCTTGTGTTAAGAAATGCATGTTGCACAACATCAAAACAAGTAGCGCAAGGGCCAATGAAACTCGGTATACTTTTTTTTTTTAAGTGCCAACCAGGGACGGCACAGAGCTACATCAGTGATCAGTACTAAAGGTCTTCATGGGTCTACCCGGACCTAAGGACCCGAGACCCGACCCGTACCGAACAGGTTTTCGGGTGCAAAATTGTCACGCAACACTCAGGTCGGGTCTGGTTCGATTTTGTTTAATCAGTAATACACAAACTGTCGATTTACTATTAAAGAGGCTTTCTTTGGTACTAAAAGTTACTGTTTATAATTCCTGTTGTGTGGATTGGCTTTCCCCAGTAGCACATGACATGGCTTGCAAAACTTAAGAAAAAACGAATTCCATGAACAAAAGCTCACAGAAAAAAATGCAAGTTTGCGGTGTGGGAATCATCTGTTGTTATTGTGGAAAAAGAAGGAAAACGAGTTTTGCAAAACACAAATTTTACATAGTCACGGCCATGGGTGGTAAGCTATCCCATCGATCGTGTAGTTTCCCTCGTCCCCGATACTGGGTATTACGGACCAACACTCGCTCCCTGGGCAACAGTGGTGGAACTTGAGCCTTCCGAGTGTACCTTTGTTTGTCTTTGGCAACTGCTCTTCTGGTCTGCTCCTCCTTGTAGGCCAGTGACTGTCTCTCATGGTGCCACTGGACCCACTCCTCCATGGTAACTTATTTTTTTCCATTCCAAACCCCTAAAGTCACTTCCACAGGAAGCCGAGCATTACGTACAACCATCAGGAAAACTGGAGTGTAGCCAAGTGTGTGTTCCTTCTTCTTTTTTTTTATAAATACAAACAAGAAGTGATAATTGGAGACTGGGCTGGAAATCCTAATTTGTCATCCTGTGCCATAAACAGTAGAGTAAGTGGCATTGGTCAGAATAGTGTTTCCAAAATGGTGCATGTAATAGAAAGGGTTAGCAAGTATGCAGTTTAATGAGCAGATGTAAACATCTTCAGTGTGTGGTTAGCTAGAGTGCTGTCCTTCTGTCTGTTATTAAAACCAGGCACAAATTTCAAGTAAAAGAGGATCAATTACTGCAGGGTTATTGAAGCCATGAATGCACATTCTAACTCAGACCTGGCTATTTTTCTTTAGTTATGTCATGTACATTTCACAGAGGGATCTGTTTAAATTGGTTCTATCAATGCATTTTTGTTCTGGATTAAATCAAATCAAGTCTTAGAGCATACGTTAACTCTTTTTTTAAAATGACTATTTAAAAGAAAATAACTGAAGCTCATAGAGAACAGAGCCACTTTTAATTAGCTTCAGTAAAGCCCACAAAGCTCTATAATGTCATTAATGAAATAATTACATAAATTATACATGTCAATTTACAATGTTACATTTTCCTTTTTTAAAGGGAGCCAAACTTTCCACTAAAGCAAAAACTATATCTTGTTTCGCAGTGTGTACCGTACTGTAGTCTATTCACAGTGCTTCATTTGCTGTAGTTAAAATGAAATATTTTACTGGGTCCCAGGTGGTTCATCTCCAGTTGTAAATGCACAGCCAGATGGAGTGCTGGAGTGTGTTGATTTGTATGCCGGTTGTGACAGTCTTTGCTGAGAACTCAAGGAGCATTGCATTGATCTTTGTGTTCCCATGGACTAGAAGAGAAAATCTGCTCCACTCTGCTGCTCCTTGATGAACATGCTGCTGCACTGCCAGCTTTTGGGCCTCCAGGAGATTACTTTAATAGAGGTCTGTGGTGTAGCGGTGGGAGGTCAAGGCTGTCAGCAGCAAAAGTAGCAAACCCCAAATGCAGAACTTTAGTTTAAAATGCCTTAGTGCACTTTCAATAACAAGCAACTCAAAACCGGAACAAACAAAAGGTTTAAACAAAATCCCTTCAAAACAAACACAGTATAACACCCAAGCTTCGGGTATCCCAGCATTCTCTCACTCTCCGTTTCTGTCTTTCTCTCTGTTCAGGCCGGGCAACACACTTTCACTGAACTCCAACACACTTTCTCCAAACAAACACTCCTTTCATCCTTTTATACTGTGTGGCCAGGGGCTTGATTGATTCCATCATTCATCCAATCACCCTGGCCACATTCCACACTTTTCCATTCAAAGTTCAATCAAACAATGTAATGTGGTTGTTCAAGGGTAGCCATCTTGGTTCCAGCTTACTTCACCAAGATGGCCACCAGCCACCAAACTCCCACACCCATGCCCCCATGTGCACAGCCTCTGCTCTGTCAGAAGGTCTTTAAACAGTTGCTACATGAAATGGGTAAGTTTGATTTCTAGTACACTGACTGTATACTTTATATACCCACTGCTGAAAAAAAATCAGGTTACAGTAAATTTCAATTATTTGATCACATTTTACAGTAAATTATCTAAAACTTTTTAGCCTGTACCCCCATCCACGAGCACATTTCTGAATTGTGTGGTCATTTCATAGATTAACTAAATAGATGTGATTTACAGTATGCTTTAAAAATCAGTTTGTGGCTTTCAGCATTCTCTTTTGCTTGGTCCAAGATGGCAGCTGCTGTCAGCTTCATTACTTGATTGGAATTCTGTTAAGGTCTCGGTGCCTTATCTAAAATAATAATAGTGGTTTACAATTTGCACACTTCAGAGTAAGACCACCTTACTACAGTGCACTGCTATAGAGCTGGCTCATCATAACCATAAACATGTCAAAGCATAGCTTTGTTACTTTCTCCGACATTAACTAGACTCCACACTCGCATTTCAAATTCTTTGTGTTTTTCCTACTTCTTATTTTTGCTCATTAGGAAAGGATGAAAAGGGTGTTATGAATATCAATTTACTGTTTGCTTGTGACTTCTGTGTTAATGCTGTTTATGCACACTAGGTGGAAGCAGTTGTCACAAATCTATTTTATGCCAACTAAAATGTGAACTAGTAGCACAGTTTGCAGAGGGTTGGTCAGTCTATTAGACCCTGATTTGTTGGTTAAGTACAGCATTACCAGTTGAGAGAAAATGTGATGAATATAATCTCCAAACCAGATGAAGGTTGATGGTAAACAACCTTATTAATCTAGCAGAAATATATATGCTTCAATGAATGTATTGTTTTCTCAGGCATGTCATCTTGATTTATAGACTTTAGTCAGTAACCTGCTGCTCGGTAAATGTTTTATTGTCCCTCACAATCTGAACCTGTCTTGCCTGTCATGCAGCTTATTGTAATCTTTTAGACTTTAACACAGAGTGTCTTAAAAGTGTAAACAAGTTTCAAGCCCATTTCCTGCTTTTGGGAGTTTCACAATAATGGATTGTGAACAGGCTAGCTTTTAGGGGTGACATCAGGCCAGAGAGAATCACACAAGCAGGCAGGCAGTACTGGGGTTGAAAATGAGACGCTGTGGCGCTCAGTACGTTTAATGAATAAAACAAATAAAAGATTTAAACAAAAACAGCACACGGCACTTGAGGCCAAAATAAATAGACAAACAAAACAGACTAACACTAAACAAACAGTGGACAAACAAACACGGTGAGTCCTACCAACACGCAATAGCATTTGTTGTTGTTATTGTTGTTAATATTATTTCACTTTATTTTTCTCCTCCTCTCTCTCCCGTTCACTACTCACCGAACACCCAACCCCAAGTGAGTGAAACGTGCATTTATATATACTGTTGTGCCGGGATTCAATTACTAATTAATTATTCACTTGAATCCCAGCACGTGAACTAATTTGTGCAACCCCGTGCTCATATACTATTAAATACTTTAAATGCACGTGAAGTGCAATCCCTGTGCCTAAATGTAACTATATATTTTAAATCACTCGTGCTACACAGACCCATTTATATCCCGTGCACCAATATCTATACACCAACATTAACACACCACACGCAACACATAACATACAAATACACACAGGGGTGGGGCACATTGCCACATAGATTAATAGATAAGTTACAATATTACAGTTTTTCAAAACACTGCCTGCCCATTTACTTTGCTGATGCCAACAAGCTGTCATGCTTTTGTCTCAATTGGAATCAGTTACTGCAATGCTTTGTTTGTTCTGGCACTCTGCTGTTGTCAATGGCTCTATCGGCTTCCTGCTGATCCTGGTTTTCATAGGAGATCTTCTATTCAAATACTGACCAGACCCAGCCTTTCAGCTTTTTGAGCTGTAATCGTTGCATGCTGTACTTTGGGGCAGTGTTTCTTCATAAACCACAAGGTGTGAACTACATTTCACATGACTATAATGATGCATTGTGCATAGATTAATACTTACCTACCGCTACGCCAAGCAAGTGTACTGAAATGATGCTTCATGACAACCCATTTCTCTGACCGACCTTCAGTCTGTATATCACAAAGTAGATTACTGTTACACAGAAAAACTAAGTAAGAAACCTCTGACTTTTGACCTCTGTGACACAGAAATAAGTCATGACATCTATAAAAATAGGTCGATCCTCCGTTTCGCATTTCTCAAACTTGGACACATTTAAGACACATTCTTGTAATGCACAGTGCAGAAGATGCTGTGGCAATGTTGTCTGTGTAAGGTTCTGTATTGGCTACAGATACCAGTTTTTGTTTTTTCGTTAAATGGTATTAGCAGCAGTATCATTCTTTATTATCAGCCTATTTCAGCATCCATTTTTGATGCCAGAATTTATCTTACATTCTCCAGAGAAATACAAAGTGGTCTTTTCTTTATTATGAGGTTTTATTTTTTGAAATATATATTTTCCTTTTAATCATGTCGGTAGTTCAGGAACTTATTTGATATCCATTAAAAAGTGGGTTTTAAATGACGCAAGTCTTTCTTTTTACTTACTCTTATGATGTGTTGTATGTAATGAGAAAAATTGGCATCGGTGAACAGCATTCTTTTCTTTTCTATTGTCCACTTTTCTTGAGTCATACAGGATATTTGTTCCAAAGAGAACAGCCTCGCATCCTCCCCTGGAAACAAACCAAAGCGTGTCTTAGGAGTGACTGTGTGACATCACTGCCCTGTCTGGCACAATAATTAAGTGTCAATAAACTCTCTTAGGATTTTTAAATATTCGCTTCCAAAGAAGAATACAAAGGCTATACAATATTTCACTGCAGAAGCAGCACTGTATTTCCCACAGTTTCTCCATATGTACTGTAGATTTGATTAGTTTAATGCAAATGAAAAGGAATAATGACAGAACCAGTGCAGTAACAAAAACCTATAACATTAGATCCCCCCAGTGGAGTGCAAGAGCCTGTGCGAGTAGAAGGTATTACTCAACATATTGACAGAGTGCCACCAGGTTGCCCCATAATTGAATTATTATGCACTTCGGAGTAATGTATCACAGACAAAGCAAGTGGGAAATCATATTGTTTCTAAATTAAGCATCACATGAATAAACATTAACGTGTTACTGAGCATAGGGTTTACAACAAAACAAATTAGTTATTGTTGGTGGGGGGTATTTTTATGAGTGGAATTGTACTCACAGGGGGACACCTGACACCTCCCCCTCCCACTCCCATATTCCTGCAATCTTTAACATATAATTATTTTTATTAAGGTATTTTTCATACCATTTTCCAGAAATGAGGCACCATAACCCAATAAGCATCTCAATTAACATTTAAATAAACTAAATAAATTCAACGTGCAACATGCTGTGAATTACATTTTTCATTGTCTGTCTCCAACCATCCAAAAATATTGTTTCCCCACTTTGTTTTCTATAGTGCCTCCTTTTATATTCAACAATTCAAAAGACTAAGGGCATTAGTATGAAGCACACACTGTCTGAAGCATGTGGTTGATGTGAATGAGCCACTGTCTCCTTATTATGGAAGCAGTTCCAAGCCTGTTATTGAAACCAATGTTTACGGGGTGAAATCTATGATTACTGTATTCTATTTCACCAATGAAGTACCAAGACTCCCGTTGAATGTGTCAGGGGCCGTTCAAATATGCATGTGTGCGACTGCAATATCTGCCCCTCGGTAACCGTGGCAACTGTTAGTGAATATAAAATGTCTCTACAAATGTACAGTTTCAGGCCAGGGCTGAATGAAATTACAACTGCACACCCCTAGTTTTAATTTCAAATCACCTAACTTCAGAATTTACCTTTTAGAAGTGGTTAACAGACATTATTGCTCTCATAGTAGGATATGTGACCCATACAATAAGACATTAAACAGGTAAGAAGAATAAAATATTTTGAAAATAAAGAGATGTCAAAGTATCCCTTTCACTTTGTGTCCATTGTATATTACTGTTGCCCCTTTAAGTGGTTCCCAACCTGTGGTCCGCACACAACTCCCAAAATTCGGTTACGCAGTTCTTGCAAAACCCCATTTCAACACAATCACACATTGTGCTGCTACTATTACTAAGCAACACGACAAACAGCTTTAACCCCGTGATATATAATTATAAGATATGTATGCAGTCTGCATTCTTCCCCTTTATCTGTTTTCTTTTATTATGGGTGTGTTTTATAAATATACATTACAGCTCCAAATCAGTAACATGCAAAATGGTGAACAAAACAAAAAGTAGTCTTGAGCAATAACCACAACAATCAAACAATAATACTAAGAAATACAGTGTACTGTGAAGTTGGCAGGGGTGCAGTACCAGCCCAAGCCACCAGGGGAACCGCCGCCAAGAACCCCAACAAAGCTGTATCAAAAGATAAATTTAAACTGCAATTCTATATCTAAAAAAAATGTATAAAACATTTAATTTGAAAGTTTAGAATAAATAAACATGAGTTAAAATAACCTATTCCGAATAAGACAAGTTTCACATTTAACTCAATAGACAGAGGGACCGGGAAGGAGGAATCGTAAGGACAGCGGCAGCTGACTTCAAACAGCAATTACGCAGACCACAAGCAAATCGGCCGTCCTGCAGTGAATGGATTAACCTAAATATCAATAAGGAAATACAAAAAGTAATAAGAAAACTTCTCACTTTCTTTCCCTAGACTTCACTGCACGCCACAGCCCCGCCCTCCTGCCCCGCCCGCCCCGCCCCGCCCCGCCCGCCCCGCCCATCCTTACCATTCCTCTCTCTCACCAGACTGTAATCGCCCCGAGTCGCAACAACACAGCATATATAAAGTGAAAAGACAAACAAGGAAATTAGCTGCCAATTACATAATTAACAATATAAAATAGATCATTTAAATAGAAAGAATTAACACAACGTGCAGCATATAAAAAGGTACCAGGTGCATCAATTAAACAATGACATAACCAAAAAAGGTAAGCTACCGATAAAAGGACAGCGTCAATCCATTCTGACTCCAGCCAGCTATAAACTAACCAGTGTATTATCAACATCGATTCTTAAAGTGCAGTGGGCAATAATGGATTTATTAAGGCAGTCCCACACTAATTAAAAGACAAAATAGAGAATAAATATACAAATTAAGTGCATGTTTTGTTAATTACTTTATTAAAAATGCACATCTTTCTAATTTGTGCTCATTCTGCTGCTTGTGTTCACTATTCAGGAAAAAAAATCACATCACATTATATCACAGCCCACCAGAAGTGGTAAGAAACACCCGGTACACTCTCCGATGATTTTGAAATGTTTCAAATTGCTTCCCACCCACCTCGTCTTCGTATTCCGGTGTGTTTTTCATATGTACATAGAGCGAAGTTGGCGGCTCAGAGTGCGATAAATTGCGTTAGAAGTGGATAGATTAATTTGCTACACGATGTTGCGGGGACCAGCACGTATTTACATTTACTGGATCCGAGGACGACTCAAGCCCCAGTGCATTATTTGTCAGGAGGTTTTGTCAAACAAAACTCTTAAACCTGCAAACTTGAGGCGCCATTTATCTACAAAGTATTCAGAATGTAAAAAAAATGTAAACAAAAGAAACAGGAACTTTACCATCAGCAACTTTCAATGCGCAAAATAACAACATTCCTTGTGACCTGGTAGCGAAGATTCAAGCCCAGGAATCTCATGAAGTTAGGTACGTTATATAAAAACTTTACTTTTTACGTGTACTTATACATATACATATACACATACAAATGAGTTTCAAAATGCTGTTGTGAAAAAATGCATGGCAAATGGTATGTGGGAAATATTCCAACATCAGGGTGGTCCCTACATTAAAAAAGGTTGGGAATCACTGATCTAGAGCAACAAAGGTTTTTACGGGTTTATAGGGATTATTATGAGAGCTATGGAAAGGTTTATATGGGTTTAAACAGGTTTATACAGGGTTCTATATATTTATTAGAGTTATGGGCCTGATTTAGCACTGGGCAAATTACTGCCATTTTTATTTCATTCAAAACTTTGTACAACATTTTGCCAGGTGCAAGTATACGACACCAAACAAAAATGTAGCTGAAAGATACATAATGCATCATTTTTACTAGGTGTTAAAAGTGCACAGGTCCCACAGAGTTAATTAGACAGATGCCTTTATGAGATTTAACTGTCATGTGACAAAACTATTTGGTTCAAAGGCAGTCGTTAACCACACCTGCTGCATTGACTGTACATATCTTAGATGTATTTTGGAATAAGAGACTATTCTGCTTTTTTTTAATTTAGCAGTCTCCAATTGTTTTTTGTATTTTCTCCCAATTTAGAATATCCAATTATTTTTAGGCTCAGCTCACCACTGCCACCCCCGTGCTGACTTAGGAGCGGCGAAGATGAACACATGCTGTCCTCCGAAGCGTGTGCTGTCAGCCGACTGCTTCTTTTCACACTGCAGACTCACCATGCAGCCACCTCAGAGCTACAGTGTCGGAGGACAATGCAGCTCTGGGCAGCTTACAGGCAAGCCTGCAGGCGCACGGCCAAACTACAGGGGTCGCTGGTGCGCTGTGAGCAGAGGACACACTGGCCGACCGAAGCCCTCGCCCCTCCCCCGGGCGGCGCTCGGTCAATGTGTGTGCCCCTGGGATCTCCCATCCAAGTTCGGCAGTGAAATAGTCTGGACTCGAACCTGTGACGTCCAGACTGTAGGGCGCATCCTGCACTCCATGTGGTGCGCCTTTACCAGATGCGCCACTTGAGAGCTCCTTGTTTTTGGGTGTTTAATAATCTCCACCAGGATTAGTACACAAACTGTTGTTATTTATATCTTTCTCTCTTTCTTTTGAACCTAGTCTGGAGCCACAACAGGGAGCTTGTACATGTATTGGCACCCTTTCCTTATATACAATAATTCAAGGTAACAGATTAAGGACAAGCACTGAGTAAACTTTAAGCACTTTTTATATAAAACAAACAAACAAACTTCTTTCATTTAAAGTTTGTTCATGACAAAAGTATTGGCACCCTTGCTTTAGTATTTATTGTGTTCTCCTTTTGCTTTAATTACAGCTTTCTGAAATATGATAATTTTTAACCAGTACTGTATGTTCCATCATTCTGGTGAAATCTGGGCCTATTCTGTCTTGCATATTTTCTTTCAGCTCAGACAGATTGGATACACAATGCTTGGCTACAGCTTTTTCAGATCAGTCCAAAGCATTTCTATTGGATTTAGCTCTGGTGATTGCTAAGGCCATTCCAGAACTTTTATGTTCGTTTTCTTCAAGAATTCCAGAGCTGACTTGGCCGCATGCTGTGGGTCGTTGTCGTCTTAGAAGATAAACTGTCTGCCAATCAGCCTACGATACATGGCTGCACTCATTTGATATTCAATCATATGAATGTCTCCATTCCCTGAACTGCTAAAAATCATAGACGAAGAAAATAATCATAGACGAAGAAAAAAAAATAGCAAATATATTAAATGATTACTTTCCACAGGTTTTTACAAAGGAGGACACAGACAACATGGATTAGGGAGTGGTTAACATGTAGAAAACAGAAAGTACTGATTAGAGGAGAAACCTCAAAATGGAGCGAGGTAACCAGTGGTGTACCACAGGGATCAGTATTAGGTCCTCTGATATTCCTAATCTACATTAATGATTTCGATTCTGGTATAGTAAGCAAACTTGTTAAATTTGCAAATGACACAAAAATAGGAGGAGTGGCAAACACTGTTGCAGCAGCAAAGGTCATTCAAAATAATCTAGACAGCATTCAGAACTGGGCAGACACATGGCAAATGACATTTAATCGAGAAAAGTGTAAAGTATTGCATGCAGGCAATAAAAATGTGCATTATAAATATCATATGGGAAATACTGAAATTGAAGAAGGGACCTATGAAAAAGACCTAGGAGTTTATGTTGACTCAGAAATGTCTTCCTCTAGACAATGTGGGGAAGCTATAAAAAGGCCAACAAGATATATTGTGAGAAGTGTTGAATTTTAATCAAGGGAGGTAATGTTAAAACTTTACAATGCATTAGTAAGACCTCGCCTAGAATATTGTGTTCAGTTCTGGTCACCTTGTTACAAAAAGGATATTATTGCTCTAGAAAGAATGCAAAGAAGAGCAACCAGAATTATCCTGGGTTTAAAAGGCATGTCGTATCCAGACAGGCTAAAAGAATTGAATCTATTCAGTCTTGAACAAAGAAGACTACACGGCGATCTGATTCAAACATTCAGAATTCTAAAAGATATTGACAATGTTGACCCAGGGGAACTTTTTGACCTGAAAAAAGAAACAAGGACCAGGGGCCACAAATGGAGATTAGATAAAGGGGCATTCAGAACAGAAAATAGGAGGCACTTTTTTATACAGAGAATTGTGAGGGTCTGGAACCAACTCCCCAGTAATGTTGTTGAAGCTGACACCCTGGGATCCTTCAAGAAGCTGCTTGATGGGATTCTGGGAACAATAAGCTACTAACAACCAAAAGAGCAAGATGGGCTGAATGGCCTCCTCTCGTTTGTAAATTTTCTTATGTTCTTATGTTCTTCTTAAAATACCCCCATATCATGATCAAACCACCTCAATGTTTAACTGGTTTAACAGGTTTTCTTCATTGAAGGCTTTCCCTTTTTTCATATTGTAGTCCATTTTTGGGGAAAAGTTTTAAATTAGTCTCATTGGACAAGAGAAGTTTGTTGAAGAATGCTTCAGATTCCAGCTCATATTTCTTGGGAAGTTTTAGACAGTTTGTTTCCTGAATGTTCTTTATGATTTCCATTACATGAGAGTAGATGTTAAAACTTCATGCTGATTTGAACTTGGCTCTCACCAAGATAAGCACCAACTAAGACGTAGCTTCACAGTAAACTAATGTGATCCATATGTGTCTCCATCCATTTGCACTTCCTTCCATATGATGATGTAGATATCCTTCTGTCTGGTATTGATGGCTGAAGTGTAATGCTGGCTCCAGGGATCAGCTTATTGCCTCCCTAACGCATCAGCACACACAACGGCTGCGATGCTGGCTCCTGGGATCAACCATAGTGCGGTCTCCCCAGCGCATCAGCTTGACAACCGTCTGGATTGAGCTAAGTAGGGTACATCTCTGGGGTCTTCAAGTGGGCACCTTCCATCCTCAGTGTTTCGTCGACTAGCCCACGACACCTCAAGAGGGCTTGACGGTGATTCTGGCGTCCCAGCATCACCCCCCTCAACTCAGCCCAGCTTACTTACCTGTACATCAGCGTTTCTTTCTTTCTATTGTGCTTGAGATCCCCAGCCAGAATCTTTCCGTCTCAATCACAGCCAGTTGCTGCTCCTCTCTGCTGCTTCAGATAAGTTCTTCACTGTGCGACGCAACTCTTGGCCATTGAATCCGACATCTCTGAGAAACCGGGTTGTAGAAATCCTCGACAACCCACTTCCACTGGGTAAACCCAGACTCTCCATCCTCGCTGTTCCGCTTCAGTGGCTAGTTGAGCATACCGCAGTTTCTTCCTCTCATACGCCTCATCTACAGCATCCTCCCATGGCACTGTTAACTCTACCAGGTGAACAAGGCGTGCTGATCCAGACCACAAGACAATATCTGGTCGAAGGTTAGTGGTGGCAATCTCAGGTGGAAAAATAAGCCGTTGACCAACATCTGCCAGCATTTTCCAGTCTCTAGCAGCTTCCAGTTGTCCTGGCGAGGATTGGTTTTAACACCTTTTCTTGGTGGTTGCTCTCCTGGGCGGAGGAATGTTGTCTTTTGTTTGTAATGTTTTGATGGAACAGGTGGCAACTTATTGGTCATGTTACGCTTGTCTTCCAATGCTAAGGCCAAACATCGCAGCACCTGGTCATGGCGCCAAGTAAACCGTCCTTGGCTAAGAGCCACCTTACATCCTGTCAAAATGTGCCTTAATGTTGCAGGTGATGAACACAACGGACATGAGGGATCCTCTCCTACCTAGAGGTTTAGGTTCTGTGGTGATGGGAGAACATCATATGTTGACCTTATAAGGAAACTGATCCTGCTCTGTTCCATTGACCACAGGTCTTGCCAGCCAATCTTGCGTTGTTCCACACTCTCCCATCTCACCCATTCTCCCTGCTTGGCCTGGGAAATGGCCTTTATACACCTCATCCTCTCCTCCTGCTTTTGCACCTCGTTGACTACCAGCTTCCTCCGTTGAGCTGGGGCTGCCTTGTGCCATGTAAAGGTGGTTTGCAGCGAGCTCTATGTGCACACAACTGTTCTCTGTTCAGGTGCCTTTGTACAGTTCTTTTGTGTACTATTTTACCTGATGCTTCTGAATCTTTGCTGTAGCCTTATTTTTCTTTGGACGTCCACTCTTTTTCTGGCTATTGACTTTATATTGCAGCTTAGGTACTGTGTAATGGTTTTCAATCAATGCATAGATTTTTTAATTAGGTCTATTACATTTGTACATCCTTTTAATGTAAAGGTGCCATTATTTTTGTCATGAACAAATATTTGAAATTGCATAAGTGCTTTTGTTATTTATAAAGATTGTGTGTTTAACTACCAGAAATGTTGTATATTGGTCTTTGTCATATTAATTGGTGGCTAATGTTCACTAAATGCTTGTGTTTAACATGTTTTCTTATAGTAAGTGTAGAGTGCCAATACTTTTGTCTGTGGCTGTAAATAGAGTACAAATACAAAGAAAACCTCTTTTTTGCCAGGTAAAGCATAGATTAGAGTGAAGCAATCAAAGTTCAAGGTTTAATTAAATCTTTATTGTTGGTGTCAATCTTTAAAAAGTGGAATTTGCAATAGTCAAAGATAGGTCTTTTTATTTATTACTACGTGTGGTATAAACACAGTGTTAAACAATATATCACACAATAGTGTTCTATTAATCGCAAACAATAAGGCAGTGTATACATAATAATAAAAAGGTAATAACAGCCGCCTTGTTCAACCTTTTTATTTTCTGCCTGTTAATAAAACACTGTGCGCTGCAGCGTCTCAGATTCACTGCAACTACTGTCTGTCTGTGTACTCCTTTCTGGTCTGACATAACCACTAAAGCCAGCTTGTCACAGACCCCTTTTGTTGTTTCCAGATTGTGGACATGTTATCAAACCACACCACACAATGGTTAATATATATACAATATGGCTCTGAGGAATCTCCAGTGCATTTCACATGGGCTCAATATCCACTACAGCACAGCAAGTCGCCATAAGCGACCATTATGTGAAACAGATTGCATGAGTTTGCTTTGAGGTGAAGAAGACCAGCTCCAGCTCCTCAATTGAACCCACAATCTGAGTTTGTTCTGATGCAAGATAATGCCTGTTTTCATACTGCCAGGATTGCCATGGGTTATCTTGAGCAAGAGACTACAGAGGTTATGAACTGGCCAGCAAGACATCCGGACCTTAATGCCATAGAACACCCTTGGGGCCTTCTAGGACCTATTTATGAACTTTAAAAAATACATGGTCCCATGTGTTAAATATTACTAGTGTAATAGCTTTGAAAGCACCTTTATTAAACAAATGACATGATCTACTAGGATCTGATAATTTATGACAATAAAACCATTCAGCGTTGGCTCATTCATAATATTTGACTGTAAAATCTACAGGTGCAAAGTAAATATGGGTACTATTATGCAGAATGGTATTCTTTGTTGTAAATTCTTATTTATTTCCTTGTAAATTCTTATTGTTATTTATTTCCTTGCATCTAGTACAGTAGACAAGCAAAATACATAGATTACCAATTACCTTTCTATTAATTTCTATAAATACAATTGTCATGTACCATGTGTTTGTTCAATTAGGTCAAATAAATATCTTATGAGAACAAGGTTAACACCGTTAGCTGCAATATCAGTCTTCTGCAAAATCTTTGAAAAAAATACTGCGACTTTGTGGCAATATTCTATTGTTTTAAATCATAGAAAAGATCCCACATGACAGTGTTGTAAAATATTGGCTAAGGTCAATTTTACCTTTTGACACATTTTGTGTCTGACAATAAATGAAAGGACATTGTATGTACAAACACATAATTTTGCCACAGTCTTCCATGGGGTTGTTACAATACAATCGATTTGGAACTGATAATCCCAACGTATGTATCTGCTGTTTGTTAACCATCTAAGCTTGCCTTTTTTATTAGTTTGTAAAAGAGTAGTGTTACTATGTTAGCGAGCAAAAAATGAACAACAATTGTTTATATGGTAGTTAACTTGGTAACAGCTATTATAGGAGCACCTTCGAATAAAGTGAGACCAACTAACTTGTATTGTAGCTGTGTGGCAAAGTGGTGAGTGAATACAGGTGAGTGCAGAGCGAATATAAAACAGACAGACAATGATTTCCAGGTGCAAGGGTGTTTATTGATTTAATTAACAATGTCCAGAGCCTTGTGGCAAACACCTGTAAATAATAATGATGGAGTGATACAGCGGCGTGTATCACTCGGTATTTGTAATTCCCCGGGTTTGACCCGTAACCAAAAAGTCCAGTTTTACACACTAACAAACACAAGACAAAACTCACGGTTCACTAAACAGCACACAGAGTTCTTGTAGGTTTTTAGCACTAACCATTTACCAAGGAACAGATCACGTATGCTAAGTCCCCTATTTATATCCTCGCTCATGACCCCTAGATTAACGAGCGCATCCGCTCCTCCAATTCTCAGATGCCACACCGTTTACCATCTGGGTCGTTGAGTTTGGATACCGTAGCTGCGCCCCTTTCCTAAATGACCAACTTCCACCTACCCTACGGATTAAATTGTTGTGCCATTTAGTTAAGGGTACTGTGTTCCTGTTAGACAGTGCCCTCCCAGATCGAGAGGGAGATCTAACACCAAGCACCTTTCAATCTCTGTCACAAGCTGCTATAGCCAATACATATTATTTTATCACTATTGCAGTGCAGCTTATCTGGAGAGCTCCCTTCCACATACAGAATGTGTTCTCATGTCAATCTGTGACATAATCCTAAACTGACCAGATTTTTAAGTCCTTAAACTGGGACAGTATGGACACATTGTGAATAACTTCCAACTTCCAAGCTACAGGGAAGCTCTAGGGTTTTTATTTTCACTTTGGCAATTTTTGAACAAATATAATATTGAAAGTGAATGCAAAGACTCATGGTGATATTCAGAGTGGAATCTTTTACTTTTCAAAAACTTTTTGTGAATGCATTATCTTAGTCTTTGTCATTTTATTTCTACACAAAAAGTATATTTATTACATTACACAGTATCAATTCAATAATTATTAGTTTATTTAGCAGACGCCTTTATCCAAGGCGACTTACAGAGACTAGGGTATGTGAACTAGGCATCAGCTGCAGAGTCACTTATAATTACGTCGACGGAGCACAAGGAGGTTAAGTGACTTGCTCAGGGTCACACAATGAGTCAGTGGCTGAGGTGGGATTTGAACCGGGGACCTCTTGGTTACAAGCCCCTTTTCTTTAACCACTGGACCACACAGCCTCCTATAATATCAAATTGTTAGATTCTCAATTCACAAAAAATATTTTTTTTTTATTGCTGATTATTGCTACAAATCTAGTCCTTTTTGTGCCTAAGAAACTGCATCTTCTCTGATTTCCACTTTCAAGAAGCCTCTCTCTCTCTATTTATTAAATGGTTACTTCATAGAATCTATTTTTTTCAAAATATTTAATGTATTACCATTTAATATGGCATGGTATTTGTTCTGTATATTTTTTTATATTGCAGTTTCTGCTTGGATCATTAGTGTGCCATGATTAATAGATACTAGGAATTTGTTTCAGATACTTTCTACTGTTAAACATTAAACAGTTTATATTATGTGGTGGAAAGCCTCAAGATGATGAAATGTGTTAAATATCTTATCTTTTGACTGTGCAATAACTGCCAACTGCTTCACACATAAGCTTCCTCACATTTTCACAGATAATCAGCTTTTCTGAGTTTTGTTTAGAAGCTGCCCTGATTACAGAAACAGGAATTTCCTTCTGAAGTAGTTAAGTATGGTAAATAGTAATCCAGGTCGGCAAACCCTTTGTTTCTTTGAATAGGAATTGTATTTCCAAATCCCCTTTTAACATGCTGTAAGCTGACAGGTATCACTTCAAATGGAATGGAACCTGTTAAATGCATGTTAATTGCATGATGCAATTTCCTACCCATTCTATTACTTTCAATCTACACAATTTTTCGGAACAATGATCATGGGAAAGCGTCTTCTGACAATCTGAATTGGATAACTATGCACTTTCTGAAGGAAAAACATGTTTTTATTTGATGTGTTGTTTTCTTCTATTAACTATTAAACTAGTGGCTCTGATAAAGTAAAATACTTATAAAATACCTTTTATAGCTATCATTCGTACATCGTCTTAAATGTGAGTACTCCATTGTCTCTATTTTTGTCTGAAACATTGCAGAATAAAATATACTTCTATAATAAATGTAACAGAAATAAAAATAAGGGGTCACCAAATTAAAGAGAAGTAACCTGCCTCCTAAGGCAGCTTATTTAGATGTTTTTTTTAAAGAAGGTAAAATGACATGAGGATGTTTTTTTTTTTTATTGTTATAAACTATTTGTATCATATACAGTACTCAACTATCAATGTAAGTAATGTTTTTAAACAAATTAAATTGGCACCTGGAGACCTGAAACTATTGTATTTAATTATTGCAAAAAACAACATAAAATATATACTTAAAGAAATAAAAAATGTTCTGAAACTTTTGAAATAATTTTACAACAAATGTGAAAACAACTAGTTCATAAATTGTTTTATATTATTCCCTGACATACATTTCTTAGAGGGTACCTGTGGAGAACCAAAAGTGATTATAGGCTTTCAGTAGAAAATATGTTTCCAAATACTTTTGTCATGTTTTACAGCCCCTCCTATTGTTGAGGGGCTATTTTGATGCACAAAGTGTTCAAACCAAGACAAGCTTCAGTACACTGCATTGTAACCATGGCACGGTGATGTGACATGACAGTGTTGATTTTCCGCAGTTGTCGCCTATAGCTACACACGAAGCAGTCGTTTGCATATCATGGATGAAGAGAATAATTCCAACACAATACAATGGTGCCTGTATGAGCCGTTATTGTTGGACTACAGTAGTCTAACCTCGTCAGGGGTTCAGACGAGGATAGCCGCCAGTTTGTTTTAGCAACAGATATGGCAGTAACACAGCAGCCTGCATGAAAATACAATATTCTGTTACCGGCGCAACAATGTCCTGGGGAAAAAACAGGACGAAACGAGCGTCCCAAAAAAGGTTCTGGGGACACTGGGACCAGTGTTCCAAAAGTGGGACTGTCCCGTCCAAAACGGGACGTCTGGTCACCTTTTATATATTCCATGAGACGATCCAATCTGTGATATATTCCATGAGACAATCCATACTAGACAACTGTTAAGGAGATCTGACTGTTTGATTTCCAACTTGGACATGCTTTTCCTTGCTGGATGGAGAACTGGTGAAGACATCAGGTTGCTAAGGACTGCCAAGAAGGGGAAAGACCAAGCAATACTTTTTTTTAGAAAACAGGAACGCGAGATACATGAGGAGGCATGCTCAGGGAAAATAAGATATTGCATCACCATGGGGTTGTGCAAGGAGTTGGTCCCTGAATTTCCAAAGTAACTGGAGCAACCACAGGTAGAGCCTACAGGTGCTGCTACAACAAAAAGGCAATGTCATGAGTGACTCATTAGTTCGGGTTGTGCACATTATGTTTTGCTTTTGAATTTACTATATTATATTGGTTTTATTTGCACTTGTTAGGTATAACACGTTATTTCTTTTTCATTACCCAAATGGAGGCACTTTTGTTGCTTATTTTGTATTTTTGTGTTATGCATTTATTTGTTAAGTGTATGTGATTATTATCTGTACAACAGCATGGGTGAATAGAAGGAGAAATTAGTCCCATTCCTCAATTCCAAATGCAGCCAGGTGTTTTCCATTTGCACCAATTAAGTCCATTATAAAAAGGGAACCAAAAGTACAGGAAGGGGAGTGTGGGAACCAAACGGAGAAAACAGGAAGTTGGCTATTTTGACAGACAGACCTGGATGGTAATCAACGAGGATTGTTTGCAACTTTAAGGGGAATATAGACAGATAAAGACATGACAGCCCAATGGAAGGAAGGACTGGTCAGAAACTGATAGCAAAGCTAAGTGTGTATCCTTGAATTCTACTGCTGAAGTGGCGCTGTTTGGATTAAGAGAACTGTTAATATAACGGCGAGGACCGCATGGCATGTGGCATTTGACAATTGCTTCAGAAGTAGGCACTTGGCAGAAATATTTAGATTACCAGTATTAATGGTAGTTCATGACAAGGTGTTGTATTCCTTCCTTTCAAGGCACCCCCCTCCATGACCGTTGCCCCGGAAGATCAAACAAGCACCAGCCAAGAGACGGATGGCCAGCTCCCTGTACACACTGAGATGCAAGGTCATACCCTACCTAAGTTAAGTACCAGTGGCCGGTTTGGAAGACCAAACCAGAGTGGGGAGGGTCGAGATCAGGGTATACGTGGTGAATGACCAGGGACACGGAGTGTGGAGATCAAGTGCTGTTTGTTCTTCCGTTGCAGGAACCTGTGTCGTGGTGCTGGAGAAGGGGGACCAAGCCTGAAGGGAGCTAAATACAAGCCTTACACTGGGACAACCCAATGGATTAGGAGGAGCTTGGATCGGTCATTTTCAACATTACCTTTCCTTGTTGGCGTTTCTACTGGGACAGTGTTTGGCCACTTGGATTAAGTACAGAACCTACAAACTGAGGGTTTGTTTTGTTTTTTTTGTTTGTTTTTTGAGGCCCAGGTGAATATACTGGATCTATCGTTTCACCAATCTGGTGCTTGTAATTGGGACTCTGTTGTGGTAATATATTGTGTGGAGTGGAATAATTGTAATACTAATAGCCCCCTGAAGTCACAAGTAGCCTGTTAAAATTATTTTATGGAAGGTTGCAGTGGTATTACTTGGTGTACAGTTTTAGGTGTTGTGTGGTTTTTTTGTTTTGTTTTGTTTTTTTAGAATAGATTTTGTTTGGAGATAATGTGCAAAGTGATTTGAAGGGGGAAGTTTGCAAATTATTTGATAAAATAAGTTGTATTTAATTGTCAATTTCCTGTAATAAAGAAATCTATTTTACTTAACTGATTGTGTGATTCCTGTACACTCATTGGGAAGGTCTGGGTGGTCAGTTTGTAATCCAAAACAACCTGTGGGCAAAGGGTTATAAAGGTATATTAATTATAAAAATATATAGTTCCTTAGAATTAACAGTATGTATTATGAGGAAACAGTGACGGGAGCACTACCATAACAGTATTGGCAGCTAGCTACTGGAGATTGTCTAGTTTTTAAAGCCAAACGATTATAGTTAACACATGACTTTTCCTTACTTGTATAACCAGTGTTCTTTACATGCATACTGTCTTTCAAATGGTGATATTTTGTAGAAACTTGCACTGGATTGCAATATTAGACCAGTTAAATGTATCACATAAGCATATGATTTTAACTAGTAAAGGAGCATGAACACAGATTTTCAATTGTTGCTGTCTTTTGCTTTTTCAATATAGCCTTTCTAGATCTTTTTGTCAGATGTAATTCTTTATAATAGGCCTGTCTCTGTTACAGAACGTTACATCTCATACAGTCTTCATCCCTGCCATGTGACCTCCCCCTGCCTTGAACTGTTTCCTTGGCAACAGGAATTCAGAGGATGGTTACCAGAGCAGCAGGCAGTCATAGGCTGGGAGACTTTGACCACCTTTGTGTCAATTGTTTGAAATCCTATGTGCTGGAAATGTTTAGATTGAATTGGTTATTTGGATTAATGGTTTGTGAATTCAGCTACTGTAATGTGTTCCACAAATTGTCCAGATGTCTCCATTATGTATTTCTCCAAGTGTTATATAAATAATTTACAGATTTTGATTGATTTTTTTTTAAACCAAACACAGTATGTAAATATATTGTTAAATGCATGTATATATATATATGTATATATACATACTGTATTCAATTTAACAATAGCAAAAGGTGTTGTCTGAAAGTATTTTGCTTGTCAATTAAACTTCTAATTTTTGTCAAACGGAGATCCTAATAGAATGGATTTTTAATAATTTGCACATTTGGTTTAAACAATTAGACATCAAGTTAGTTCCCTGATCATTTAGAATTTCTTTGGGGATCCCTACTCTTGATACTCCAGTCAGAGGGGCTCAATGAAGCCACTATGTCCATCGCAATCCTTTCAAAAGGGATTCGATAAGGGTAATGGGACCAGCGGGCTGGGCAAACCCGCCTCGGTACTACCTGTTGGCACTGCCACATATTTCCTCATGTCCTCATAAATTCCCATCCAATACAACCGGATCAATATCCGATCCAGTCTTTCTATAACAGAAGTGGCCAGAAAAAGAGATATCGTGAGCCAACCGCATGACCTCAGGCTGGAAAGACTTAATAACCAATAATTGGGTTACAGGCTGTCCTGTGTCCGGGCTTTGGGATACTCTATATAGTATATACACAGTTACAATAAAGTGAGGGAATGTGAGCAAGGGCGCCGGCACCTTTGTGGAAGTGGGGGGGCCAAAGCCAAATTATGGGGGGGAGTAGCGTCCATTCGAGGTTGGACAGTTCTCAAAAATATATTAACATGCTACTTAAATATCCCGCAGAGTACAACTGTAGCATAAATAACCAAAATATAAAACTGACTGCGTCTGTCACTGGTGAACCACTTTTCAATAAGAACTTCCGTCCCGCTGTGCACAAAGGATCCTGGTATACGAGAGCCCGAGTGACCTCTGCATGCCAGGCTCCTTTGCGCACAGCATGACGGACAGCATGATCCAAAGACATTCTGAGAATATGAGATTATGTTTTCCCACAGTGCATATGTTTTGTTAAAAAGTGGGGGGACCGGGCCCTCTGGCCCCATCAGTTCCGGCGCCCCTGAATGTGATGGTGAGCTGTTTTTTAAAACTAATAACAATTAAGCAACAATTGTAGCGTTCAACTAAGGCTTCAATGAAGTCACTTTGAGCTGAGTTACAGCAGAGACAGTGGAGTCCCCAGGACCAGAGTTGAGAAGCAATAGAATGGTATTTGAATGTTTGAGCCTGTATTTACATGACAAAAAGTAAGAATGTTAGTATGGTTCTGTATTGTTTTGTGGTGTTTGGCAGGGATGGGGTTAATTTCCTATCCCTGCCAAAATACATGTGAGAATGTAGCTGGAGTAGGTATAAAAAGGGGAGAAAAGCCTTTGTTGTGGTGGAGTGTGGAGTGTGGAGGTTGGGTAAAGTTCAGTGAAGGCTCTGCCCAGCCTGAACAGTTTTGTTTTTGTTTAAACCTTTGTTTTGGCCCTTGAGCTGGTTATTTTGTTCTTGTTTACGGTGTGCCAGACCTGTTTTTGTTTAACCTTTTATTTTTGTGTTTATTAAACCGCACAGCTGCGCTTAAACTGCAGCTTCTTTGCCTCTGAGTCTCCTTGCCTGCCGATACCATCTGGGCCCGCAACGCTACCCTGTCACAGGTTCTAACAATTTGCTTAGACTTTTTAATTTTTTTAGCTTATAAAAGGTACAAAATCCAGCAGAGACAGTGGAGTAGCTTTTAAATTTCCCGTTATCCGTTTCCGAAAGCTGTCAATAGATATTATCATCGATGACATGTGCGATCAGCCATAAATGTATTTACTGCGCATGTGCAGCAGAACAGGACAATGCTCAGAAAAAAGTATTTTTCATAATAATTACGGATTGTCAGAATTTGCTAATGCTGCCATTTTCTTCAAAAGACCTTGGGCAAATGTGAAATCTACTTCAAAAATGATTTTATTATTTTAATAAAAGTCATTTTATTAACATGTCGAAAACCAGCACAAACAAAAAATTCTGCCGAGCTCTCTGTATATACCACAATGCTTTGCGCGTAGTGAGACAGAACTAAAGGCGGAGTCGAGTATCTTGTGAAATAGAATATCTTTGGAGTCTGCCCAACCCTGTGAAGGCGTACCACCAACCTTACTTAGTGCCCTTCCTGGTCGGGAGGTAGATTTGCAGCTCAGATTTCTTCTCTCAATAGACCGAACCTGCCCCTGAATGCTCACCAGAGTGGGAGGGATTCCTCTGCTCCCACTCCAAGTCAACATTCCAGTCCCAGAATCGGTATATTGAGCAGGGCTGTAGTAGCCTGTGCACTAGGAGTCTCAGTAATTGCTGCACACAACACAGCTGATCACAATAGAGTTGTTTACCAGTCTTACAGCTACTGAATGAACCTGAACTCCTGACTGTATGACTCACCCTGATTCCAATAGCAATACATCTTTCAATGTGATACTGCTTATTTTGATATATTTATCATTCGTCATGGGTCATACATCATCTGGGGACAAAAATCTGATTTCCTCACATTTCTTTGGAGGCCTTTGAAGATTTTGACATTTTGTATTCCTCATCTGATTTCTCTGCCCATGGTGTGTGAACAAACATATCAAAACAATCATGATTATGTTATATTGCTGCAATTTTGGACGCCTTTGTAAATGAGCTATTTATAGCTCATATGGTTTTTCCAATAAACAATAAAAGAAAAAAATGTAGGTACAGTTTCACTACAGGAAGCAACATTGTCTTCTCTTTGTGGAAGGGCAATTGAGCAAAAGAATGCAAAAGAGGACTAATTAGATCTCATTGCAGCCACCCATAACTTCAAACACTCAATCATACATTCTGAGGTAAAACTATAAGAAACTTAAACAAACGGTCAAACTTTGTGATTATTGCATTTCTTTTTTACTTATAACACATCCACAGAACCAGAGTCACGTGATTGCCATTCACTTCCTTCACAATCACATTTTCAACATGTACACGGCTATGCATTATTTAGGTAGTGTGAATAGGGTATTATTCGTTTCTTACAGTTATAAAGGAAATGTTTGCAGTTGGCTCAGTAACAGAAGCTATTTTGTTCAAGCTCTTTTGTTCAAGCTCTGTGAATGTATCCAACACAGTCTCAACAATCAATTAAAGAAACAGACGGGTAACCTTGGACATGATTACTGCAAGGCCATAGAAAGGGGAGTCATTGCCTTTAGTCTGTACTGACTGGTTGAAGATGAGCTAGTTTGGTAACTATTTTGGATGTTGCTTTTCTTCAACTGGGGGCTAGTTTCCCGGGCTGCCAAGTGTAGGAAAATGGCAGCTGGGGGGAAGAGAACAGTAATGTCATTAGTCCTTGGAGAGGAATCGGATCCCTTGCTAAATTTAAGACCCAATCTGTATGTTCTGTTACATAGTAGGGTTGCTTTACAGTCACGTTACGATGAGTATTGGGTGGGCAGTAGGGCTCACAAATCAGAACCGGGCTGGGTTGTGATCAGTGGAAGGGGAAGGAGGTATAAAAGAGTAGCTGATGATAATATGGGCAACTGTTCAGAGTGGGACACTTGGGCTAGTCGATCCTCTCAATATATAGCTATAGTTTTTGTTACATAAAATCTCCCTTTATGACAGAAAGGTTTAAGGAGGACAGAGATGTTTTAAACTCCTGTAGTGATTTTGTTTGTGCACTGGGCGTGCAATATGTCCAGACAACTTTTTAATCGTCAGAAAATTACACAGACTGATTTAATTTGAAGTTTTAACGAATCAGAGCAGTAGTAGTGCTCTTTTCGGTTTATTAAATACATCAGAAGTCCCAAGTAAATCTAATCATCACTCAGCCTTGACATTTCGTATCTTTAAGTTAATGATACATTCTACAAGGATCTGGTCAAAACTGATTGGATATAACTTCTTGCCAAAAAATATTGGAACATGATTTCATCGCTCTCTTTTTCCAACTCCTCCTTTTTCTAAAAAGTCAGGTGGACCAAAGTTCACAGAATCCTTGCTATAATATAGTACAAGTATATGTGTATATATGAGAGATGTTTTTAATATGTAACACCAGCTCTATTTGATTATATTAAGCTGGGTCAAAAATATTATGTTACCTTTTCAGTGTGTTGTTAATGGGCCAGTTTAACTTCATATACAAATGTGTGTTAACAAAGTATGGGACAAAGACTGCCTTTGAATAAGCATACAGTGGTCAGTTCAGTTATTTTCATTTAAATGCAAGCTATAATAAACATGTCAAGTATAACAGCCTTATTTAACTGTGCCATTCTCGGACTATGCCTGACCTCTCTCGGTTTCTAAAAGTTACCTGCTCAAGCAGTATTCAGACACCCTGTTTTCTTGCCAAGACTATTGTTTTGATTAATATGAAACACCATTGTAAGCACTTCTCCAAATTCACTGCATGAAGTCAGTTCTCTCCAAAGAAAGTCGCTACTTATTTGATAATAACTGATACGTGGAATGTTCGCTGCGACTGCCATGTTTTCTTATCATAGAAAGACCTTGGATTCACAACTGCGGACTACAAGTAAATCTCACTTTGACTGTGTAACATGGGAGATCTGTGCTGACTGTCTGGCACATGCGTGGTTCTGCAGGAAGAGGGCAGCAGTCTTGCAGGATCCGCCTGTCAGTCATGGCGATGACACGGAGAGGTGGGGAAGAGGGTGTGTTGGCTTTCCCTCTCTCTGAGTGGCTGAGAGGCGGGCCTTGGGGGATTGCTGACCCTATAAGATAATGCTCTGTTGTTCCCTCAGCCTGCCCCTCTAAGACGAAGCGAGCCAGCTGGCGGAAGCTCTGCTGCTAGACCGAGCACGGCCGGAGAAGAACGGGCAACAGTAAATTAATCAAAAAGAAAAGAAAAGGAATTTTTAATGGTGGGGAAAACTTGGCAGAACCCCGAACAGTATCCACAGGTTGAGGGAACAGGTGAGCATAGGACAGAGACCCGGGCCTTGCAGATAGCGACGGTCGGGGTAACGCTGCCGAGTGCAGCACCTTTATTTTGTAGTTTTATTACTTTGTTTTATTTTCCCTTTTTCTTTCTCCTTTTGCTTTCATTATTATTTTTGAGCACTTGTATGTGCACTGGACTGTACACCAGCATTGGTAACCCTGTGGTCCTGTTTACTGTTGCCAATATTAAGGCCACGGACAACAGCACTCTCTGCGGGTAAAAGATAAATCAGTGCGCCTGAGCAGCGTTACAAATAAAGTTCTGTCTCTGTGTCAGTGAATTGCCCACCACCCTTCCACAGACTGCCAAAAAGAACCTTCCATGTCTAGCACTGCTCTACTTTGCAAGCAGATAAGGGCAAGGCTATTTTTCTGTATTTTTATTGTGTACTGAAATTATTGAATACAGTTTACACTTTATTTGTCTAATATTCCAACCTATCAGTTCCTGTTTTTTTATTGCAGTAAAACCTTTATATAAACTAAACATTTATATTCTTTAATTCAATGGATATTGTAATGTCTAAAAGATTTTTCGTTTAGTTGGAGAAACTGAACTAATTCTTAAATTGAATTAGTTCTGCCCCTGCTTTTACAGTAGAGCCTTAAACAAGCAAAAACACTTGTTAATTTAAATATGATGTTTCTTATTAGATCAAAATACTTAAAACATATTATTTCTCTTCAGAGAGTTTCGTCACTCTATTATTAGATCAGAATACTTTTTTAAAAAACCTATATGCTTAGTAACAACACAATCAAGTAAAATCAAATAGGTCTTTTTAGTTTCAAATATCATTCTGTCTAAAAAGGGTTACCCTTTTATTTTTGCTAATTTGCAATACCTAGCCTCCGTGTTTAGTTTCCCCAGATGCCTGCTTCTTTCAAGGTTACAGGCTTCCATGCGCAATAGTCTGACTGGCTTCCAAGAGTGTATGTGCACTGATGACAAAGGCACATCGACAAGCTGTTTTTCTAACATTAACACTTGTTCAGTTTCTTAGTTCAAATCATTGTAACCTGTTCATAATTTGCTGCAATATTATTTATGCTGGTTTTATATTCTTTAAAACACAGTACAATTATTACAATATTATGACAGTGTCAGTTAGTACTGGACTTCTTTAGTTTTTAACTGCAATATGTTTTTTCAACAATAATAATGTTATTTGTATAACAGTTTAACTTAAAATGCTTTTATAACATGTATTTCTAATTCAGTTACTTCAGTATAACAGTTGCTCCAAGAAATGGTAATATTATTTTACTGAATTAAGTCTGACCCCTTTCTCTGTTCATACAAAATCCAGTTGAAGCAGGTGTTAAGACATCCTAGCCTTCGGCCAAATTCTCATAAAACTGAAATACAGTACTGTGCAAAAGTTTTAGGCAGGTGTGAAAAAATGCTGTAAAGTAAGAATGCTTTCAAAAATAGACATGTTAATAGATTATATTGATCAATTAACTAAATGCAAAGTGAGTGAACAGAAGAAAAATCTAAATCAAATCCATATTTGGTGTGACCACCCTTTGCCTTCAAAACAGCATCAAGCATCAATTCTTCTAGGTACACTTGCACACAGTCTTTGAAGGAACTCGGCAGGTAGGTTGGCCCAAACATCTTGGAGAACTAACCACAGTTCTTCTGTGGATTTAGGCAGCCCCAGTTGCTTCTCTCTCTTCATGTAATCCCAGACAGACTCGATGATGTTGAGATCAGGGCTCTGTGGGGCCATACCATCACTTCCAGGACTCCTTGTTCTTCTTTACGCTGAAGATAGTTCTTAATGACTTTCGCTGTATGTTTGGGGTCGCTGTCATGCTGCAGAATAAATTTGGGGCCAATCAGATGCCTCCCTGATGGTATTGCATGATGGATAAGTATCTGCCTGTACTTCTCAGCATTGAGGAGACCATTAATTCTGACCAAATCCCCAACTCCATTTGCAGAAATGCAGCCCCAAACTTGCAAGGAACCTCCACCATGCTTCACTGTTGCCTGCAGACACTCATTCTGTACGCCTCCAGCCCTTCGGCTAACAAACTGCCTTCTGCTACAGCCAAATATTTCAAATTTTGACTCATCAGTCCAGAGCACCTGCTGCCATTTTTCTGCACCCCAGTTCCTGTGTTTTCGTGCATAGTTGAGTCGCTTGGCCTTGTTTCCACGCCGGAGGTATGGCTTTTTGGCCGCAAGTCTTCCATGAAGGCCACTTCTGACCAGACTTCTCCGGACAGTAGATGGGTGTACCAGGGTCCCACTGTTTTCTGCCAGTTCTGAGCTGATGGCACTGCTGGACATCTTCCGACATGGCGGGAAGTAAGCATGATGTGTCTTTCATCTGCTGCAGTAAGTTTCCTTGGCCACCACCGCGCTTCACGGTCCTCAACGCTGTCCGCTTCTTTGTGCTTCTTCAAAAGAGCTTGGACAGCACATCTGGAAACCCCTGTCTGCCTTGAAATTTCTGCCTGGGAGAGACCTTGCTGATGCAGTATAACTACCTTGTGTCTTGTTGCTGTGCTCAGTCTTGCCATGGTGTATGACTTTTGACAGTAAACTGTCTTCAGCAACCTCACCTTGTTAGCTGAGTTTGGCTGTTCCTCACCCAGTTTTATTCCTCCTACACAGCTGTTTTTCTAACATTAACACTTGTTCAGTTTCTTAGTTCAAATCATTGTAACCTGTTCATAATTTGCTGCAATATTATTTATGCTGGTTTTATATTCTTTAAAACACAGTACAATTATTACAATATTATGACAGTGTCAGTTAGTACTGGACTTCTTTAGTTTTTAACTGCAATATGTTTTTTCAACAATAATAATGTTATTTGTATAACAGTTTAACTTAAAATGCTTTTATAACATGTATTTCTAATTCAGTTACTTCAGTATAACAGTTGCTCCAAGAAATGGTAATATTATTTTACTGAATTAAGTCTGACCCCTTTCTCTGTTCATACAAAATCCAGTTGAAGCAGGTGTTAAGACATCCTAGCCTTCGGCCAAATTCTCATAAAACTGAAATATGTTAACAAGGCCTTATGATAAGAGCCTGCCAAGTTTGACTCCTTCCAGCAGGTGCTTTCATAGACTGCACCCAGCAGTTTTTACTGAGTATACAGATCTTTTTGAAAGGAACATATACAGTATTACTATAATTATTGACAAAGCTTATATATTACTTCAATCAATACAGGCCAGTTTAAATCATCCAATCCATGTCTAATAACTCAGCTCGTTCCCAACAGGATTCACACTCTGCGCCAGGCTCAGGTCGGACTGGTTCTGTGAACACCACAACAGGCCTGTGCATCCAGCGTTTTACATCAGAGGTGTGGGCAACCAGGGCCTTTACTTGATACCTGCAAAAACTTCAATCTTGTTAGCTGGGCTCCCATCTCTACATTCTCATTCCCATCATCAGTGGGAAGATTTCAAATAAATTAAACTGTTTCTATCAAAGAGTCAGACATCTCAGCCGCATACACCCTTCACTCAAAAAAAGGTGCTTGCACCTCATACAAGGGAAGACAAGGAGTTTTAGGGTCACTCTGTGACAACTGTGTTGTATGAACTCTGTGCGCTACCACTGCTGGTAGTGTCAAGTGAGCTGTTCAGTGTGTTGATATGTAAATAAATCCTGTTCGTCTGCGGGGTGTGTCAACTTCGATCTCACTGTCACTCAGCAGTGAATGCACACATCCACACGGCAGACAGCTACCCTATCACAAGCATTAATACCCTGTATTTTTCTAAACAAGGGATTTAGGGGCGCTCCCTAATAAAAGCTGAATCTAAAAACAATAATTGTGTGAATATAGTAATTGTTACAGCTATGTATAATGGTATTTAAAACAGGATTCATTCAACCAACTTTTTACATATCTGCCCTTACTCTGGTCCCACAGCAGTCGGATATGTGACTACAATATTATTATTGTAAATAAAGCATTATTTTTTAATCTTAGGAATTTGTACTGAGAAAACTGAGGTTTAGCAACTAGCTGATTAAATGTATGTTATTATTTACTCCCACTGAAAGGATTCATGACCTGAGGTCAATTAGAGGTCTTTGTTTATTTTGACCTAGAGAAGCCCTTTTCCTGACCTGGCTTCTTGAATAATTTGCCTGCTGATTTGATTCAGATGGCATCTACATTTTTTATTTAATATATATATTTACTATAACTATGTAGTAAATTACATCACAAGCACATTAATAGATTTAAATATAAATACATGAGTGCAGTTACCATGCCATATATTGTGATGGGGTGTATGTTCCTTATGTGAATGCAGAGGCATGGTGACCCTGGGAATAGAGCATATACACTCCATCTTTAATAAGGGCAAATGAAGACAAATCTACAGTACATACAGTGTGGGCAGAATTGCTCAGGTGGTTGAACCAGTTAAGTGAGTTGAGACACTGCTGACTGAGTGATTCAATCAGCTGGGGAGTTAAAGACATTTGATAAAATGTCCTATGGAGGACAGACAAAGGCAGGATTTCCATGGAAAAATTAAAATAAGCCTCATCTTTTTCTCACACAATTTTGGTAGTAACTTGCAGGTAAGTTGGGTTTCCATGTAGTTTTCTTTTAGGGAGAGAAATTCTCCTTCCGAATGCAAATGGACTAATTCATATTTAAATACGGGAGGGTATATTTAATTGTTTCTGCCTGAGTTCCAATGATCAAACCCTGCTCTGATCAAGCACCCCTTCCCCTGCTCTTCAATTGGTTTTTTAGTGTTTTGTGGGTGTGATTGCTTCGCCATCGAAAACCCGTCGCTTGTCCATTTCCTCGATCTCGAGGGACAGCAGCTCCTCCTCCTCCGGCTGTTGGGACGGCAGCTCCTCCTCCTCCGGCTGTCAGGACGGTAGCTCCTCCTTCTTTGGCCCTTGGGACGGCAGCTTCTCCTTCTCTGGGATGGCAGCTCCTCCTCTGGCTCTCCGGACGTCAGCCCCTCCTTCTCCGGCTTTCATGGCGCCAGCGGAGGTTTTCATCCACGCCTCCGTTGGCTCCCTCTCTGTTTCCCTCAGCAGCCCCTCCAGTGGCTGCTGAGTGTCACCCTCAATGGTAGTACAAAAGCTAAATAAAACACTGTACAAAAACATATAAATAAAAGGTGCATGAAGACGGCGTGCGCTGCTCCCTTACATGGGAGGTCCCTCTCATACACTATGCTATACTTTGTTGAGATATAAACTCTCAAAGATAATCCCTGATTAGTAAACAAACCCCAACCTCAGTATTCGTTCCTTCTTTTATAATTAAACCCGACCCCGGTTTGAACCAAAAAAAAAAAAAAAATTTGGCTCCACTTTGGAGATAAAATCCCACAGAAAATAATTCCCACTTTATTCGTATTGGGGGAAAAAAACATAAAAACCCAAGGTTATTTCTGTTTAGATAAGTGGTGAATTGCACTACCACTGGCAAATGTTTTTGGAATCAAAGTCTCAATTTTAATATGTTGGGCTAAACATGTGTTAGACAGCCTGCTTTTAGAAACGCAGTGTCAGGTTCATAATTTGCCAATACTTGATTTATATACACCTGATCATACTGCAACTCAAAGTTCAGTGTACTGGTCATTATTTTTTCACAATTTGATTATTTATCATTTTTTAATACTTTAATTAAAATGGGGTAAGTCTGGTCCATCATGGGTGACTTAGGTGAAATGAATAATAAACTGACCTACCAAAATCTTGGTTATTCCTGAAGAAGTTTACAGTATATAGGGGAACAATAATGGCTGTGTGTTACATCCATTTCACATAGGTTATCAGAGTGCTATTCTCAATATGACCCTGTCTAAAATCTACCATATAACCGGCTACTAACCAGGCCTTTACTATTTGGCGGTTTCCTTCATAGTCTTCTTAAACCTGCTATCACCCCTCTGTGGTCTGAGCCTCTGCTGCCATATGGATTGTATTGTTGTACTCCTGCAAAAAAAGTGGAAGCAAACACAATAACATCTTTCAACAATAGCTGAGCACAATGTTGCATTATCATGTAACAGCAGAGTTTGAGTTGTAATATCATTTTCTTTATCTATAAATGGTAGCGCCCCAACCATCTTCTGTGTAATGGGAGTCCTGCATTCTTACAGCTTGCTTTTTAATGTCCTATAGAACAATAATCCTGGTTAAAATTCAGTATTTGACTGTGCTGTACATGTATGTACATGAAGAATTCAAGGATATATGTCTTGCAATACAGTGTTGTATTGTCATGGTAACATACTTGTATATGCATATATGTATCTATAGTTCAGTAAGGGGCAGCATAACATGTAAGAATATAATACACTTTCTGAGGCACGGCTAATGCTAGTTTAGTGTAAGACATGTGCACTTTATTTAAGCTAAAAATAGAATCCCTGCTGTTCAATATGTAAAGCTGCAAATGTACTATATTACAGTGGACCCCTATTGATTCTTAGTAATGTTTGAGTTTACAGGAATTAAGCAGGGGTGGGGGGAAATTGATTTCATGGTAGGTCACGTCACAAAGGAATTGCATGATATCATGGATAGGGAATGAACTCTGTTGTTGTACAAGGTGACACGATACACTGGGTGGTAAAATGAATCACACCTGCAATCTGTCTTTGTAGAATGAATTGAAGAATGAATGAGCTGTTGTGTTCGCCATGTCTTTCATTCATTATCTTCTACCCAAAAAAATAAAACAAACATTTGAGTGCATAAACAAACACATATAAGGGTGATTATCTGTGCATTTTTCCAATAACAGTTTATTTCTTTAAGCTTTTTACAATGGTCCTATTTAAAGCTCACATTTATTGCCCTCCAGTGTCCTTATCACTTATGTTTTCTGGGGAAAAAAAGCCAACATTTGCATTTTAATTTCAAATGTACAATTCCTTGGGCAATTCACATATCAGTGCTGATAAAAAGCTAAAAAAAGCACATGCAGCCACAGAAAGCATTTGCATATTTGCTTATCATAATGAATGTCACATTGATCTATAGGGCCGGTGACATTTTGTATAAATTTGGTTGTGGTTCATGTCATTAAAAAGAGAGGAAGGCTGACTCTGGGTGCTAGTTTTGCTGATGTTCTGCAGCAGGGAGGGTTTGCAGAATCCTGGATAGTAAAGCTGTGAGTTAAACTCCTCAACAGATGTGGTATGTCTCTTTATCTCCTCATAGTGGACAGTAAGGTCACTCTGCCCTGTGATGAGGCGAGTTGCTGTCCTTCACAGAGCGCGGGAGTTTATACAAGTCTGTCTGATTAACATGCGCTCTTACATTCCCAAAGACTACACTGTAATTGTCTTATATCAATGTGGCACTCATTGAAAATGCATTTAATTAGAAAAGGTTAGCACCCCAAAGAAAACTAAATCACATTCATCTTAATTGTAAACCAATAAGGGTTCTGAGGTTGTGCTATGTTTCTGAAAGTCTTTGTGTTTGGTGCTGCTAGGAATTATTTAATTACACTATCAAATCCTATATTGTCAATGGATGTGGGCCCATAAACTGTTCCAAATGGGAGGGGTCTTTCATGAGAATGAAGGTTATTAATGTGATAAATGCTGTACATATCAGGGAATGTGGCTGAGCAATCTGTTCCTTTGTTATGGTGTAGCAGGGCGATTGCCCTGCACGTGTGTTTAGTGCTGGTATAATTTGTATGGGGAAATGGGTTTATTGTGTGTCTTTTTGGAGTTGTTTTATATGATTGAATTATTGTTTACAGACGGGCGCTCGATTGAGACTTGCTGCCTGCTAGGCATGGTTGAGGGGAAGGGCAGCAAGTGATTGGCTGTGCTGGACCTCAATCAACAGGTGGGCGGGTCTTGACCGAGTGTCCGTCAGTTTAAAAGCATCCGCGGGAGATGGTTCGAGGCGACTGCAACGCCATGCCAGAGGGGAGCGGATTATACGTGGGAGGAGGGGGTCCGCTCTGCAGGAACGACCGCTATGCAACCCTGAGACTGCAAGTGGTGCTTGTGAAGGCAATGCCCAGCCAAGGCCATGTGAAGCAGCAGGAGTCGTTGTATGAATACCGGCTCGTGAGTAGGTTAGTTAGGTGATAGTGATCCCATGTGATGAATAGCGAGGGTTACGTAGTGTAGCCGGTTCCTGGAGCGGGACGCCTCGTTTTAAGGCTAGAGCTCGCCCTCTGGGGCACCTTTTATTTGTAGTTTTTGTACTGTGTTTTATTTTGTATTTTTGTACAGCTTGCTGTATGTGTCCTCTGTGCGTTACCATGGCTGATAATGTCACATGACCACCTTTACTTTCATTTCTGTTTGTATTAATAAATCCTGCGCGCCTGTGCTGGCGTTTCAACGCTACCCCCCGTTGTCTCTCTGTATTGCTAAACAGCGGCTATCCACGCACGTGACGTAACACCCTGTCACATATGGTTACAAAAGAACCTGTAAAGGAGTACAGAGAGAATAGCACTGCGAGTGTTTTGTATTGTCTAATAACTGTTACGTTTGTCATTTGTAGACGGCTGACTAATCCGGGAACTGTCACTAAAAGCCAGCACCCACCCCGGACCACTCTACACCATTGTTGTTACCATTAACTGTATTGAATCACCACTTGCACAAGGAGCACCCACTATTGGAATTGTGAGCATGTGTGTATGAACAGCATTATTATTTCGGGACTGTACCCTGTGTTTTTACCTGCGCAATACACATTGTTGTGTAGAGCCAAGTACTATTATTTAAGGTTGCCAAACAAGCAACCCTACTGATTAAAGAGCTGTGTTTGACTGTGAACTGTATTAGTGTTTATCATTCCTGAGCACCGCATCACCACTACACCTGCGGACTGCAAACCACTTTGACACACTCACACACCAATTCCAATTTTAAAACAAGTAAGGAACAAATTAAGACTACTTACAGCCAATTAATGAAATGTCCTTTATCTCTGGATTGGTAACTTTACAGGGTGTGTGTATCCTTTCTGAAACAAACACTGCTAATGGTGATATGGAGTAAGGAGCATTATGGATTTAGCACAACATATCAAACTGAAATTCTAGGCATTTCTATAACATGAAATTACCTTAATCCACTGCAGATAACTTTGGATTATATCAGGTACTATTACTTAATAATTATACACATTTCTTCTAATCAATGTAAGCAAGCTATTCCCAAAGGACAGTGTCGTAAATGGTGAAGGGTTTTGTGATAGGATCTGGTATAGGTTTCCTGTCAACTTCTGCACAAGGAGTGGGGTCTGCTTTTGAGTCATGATTGTAATTTATTTATATTTCTTGCTGAGATAGTACTCTGTGAAAGCTGCACATGTTATTGATTTTGTGCTTACAGTCAGTGATCATCATCCTGGGATTTGTATTTGTGGGAATGAGCTTGGAATAATAGTTGGAATACCATGGGGTTTGCTGTAGGAGCAACATTAGACACATGGGATTCTAATCTGAACTCCCCCACCAGGAATACTTTCTGCCTTCACAGCACATCCCACTCTATTCAGCAGCATGCCAGCCTCAATCCATTCTGCAGCTGTGGTTTACTAGTTCTGAAAGTTATTAAGCTGACCATGTGCTACTTATTTCAAGGAACCTATTTTTATTCATACACATAAGTTGCACATTCCACCATCTCTAGGCGTGAGCTGGGTTGCGTAGTTGGTGAGGAAGGGTCGGATTCTTTGTATGTTGCTCAGGAAGAATCGGCAAGTGCGTGCCAGAGTGGAGATGTGCTGCGAATAAGAGAGGCAGGGGTCCAGGGTGACTCTGAGGTTCTTAGCTGAGGAGGAGGGAGAGAGTGTGGTAGATTCCAGAGGAATGGAGATAGAGAGATCAGAGGAGGAGGATGAGGAGGAGAAGGGAAAGAAAAGGAGATAATTTAGAGAGTTTGAGTTTGAGGTAATGCGAGTGCATCCAGGAGGAGATAGCAGACAGACAGGTAGAGATACAGGAGGGGATGGTGGAGTCAGAGGTGGGGAAGGAGAGGAAAATCTGAGCATTATTATTATTATTATTTATTTCTTAGCAGACACCCTTATCCAGAGCGACTTACAGTTGTAAACAAAAATGGTATGAGAAACCATAGGATGCAATGAGGGGGCCCAGGGAGCGGGTGTAGAGAGAGAACAGGAGAGGACACGAGACTGACCCTTGGGGGACTCCTGTTGTCATTGCGCTATTGGATGTCCACATCAAAATATTGTTAAATATTGAAAACAATGAATTAGTAAAGGGCTTTATATGGTGAAGTATAGTAGATGACAGTTTACTGTCAACATTGCCTAACTGTGAATTAACTACATTTGTGAATTAGTGAACTGTGAAATAACGAGGGAGCACTGTAATAACATTTCAATTCAACAGCCATCCTCAGGGGTAGATGTACTAAAGCGTTGCGCCTGTCGCAAACCAGTTGCAAACAAGTCTGAAGTCTCGGGTGAAATGTACTAAACATGTGGTGTTTGTGACTTTTTAAGAAATGTTTGCGGCAGCAGTTTTTCTTTGTGGTTCAGCCTTAGATGAATATGCAACTAAGAGCTTACAATTGAATCAATTTGTTAAGAACTTTTTAAAGTATGTTTGAAACAGTCGCAATTGTTGTGGCATGTCTGCGTTTTCTTGTGTGTTGCCAGTTGTGCTCAATGCATTTTTGAGGCAAACACCCAAGTACCTATTTTTTCCTAAAAGCAGGGTGTACTTACAAGCCTTGAAAACACATTTCTATGGCATTTCTGATTTCCCCAACTTGTTGGGAGCAATAGACTGCACACATGTGCCGCTAACCCCTCCAGCTCATTCTGAACATCTGTATAGGAATAGGAAACACACCTATTCTATTAATGTGCAGGTGGTTTGTAATTGTGCACAATTTAGCACTGCACCACTGCCCTAACTTAAATAACAACTGACAGTAGACATTTGGCTCATAGGCTACTCATGATAATACGAATTAGTGGTATAATGCAAAATTTGTTGCTGGTTCCTTTACATTCGTATTAAAAAGAATTGACTGTCCTGTAAGTATCATAACTTTTCAGTGTGGCACCATGATCCATTTTGTGTTAATTGTCTAGGCTACTAAATACCCCAAGTTAATAATAATAATAATTTAAAAATGCTAAAAAAATGATTTAGTTTCAATTTAAGATAATCTTTTATTTGCATTGTACACTATGGTATTTTAAATGTTATTATTATTACTGTGTAAAACATGCTTTCAAAAGTTCTTAACAAATTGATGCAATTGTAAGTGTTGCAATTGCCAGCAGCTTTAGTACATCTCATCATAATATTTGAGAACCCTCATTTGCACTATCCCCACCCACTTTTTGCAAATGTATGCAGGAACGCCCATAATTACATATGCATCTAAGGTTGAACCGCAAAGAAAAACTGCTGCCACAAAGCATTCCCTAAAAAGTTGCTAACAGCATTGCGCATGTTTAGTACATTTCACCCTAGACGTCCGACTCGTTTGCAACACTTTAGTACATCTGAGAGTGCATCCTTTAACCCTATTTTAAATTAATCAAACATTCTGCATATTCATACCGGTTTCAAGTGGTCCAAGGAGGCTAAGAGCATGAAAAATAATATCTGGGAGTAAAATTTTAAAAAGAAGTGAAAACGTATCTGAAAACTGGTAAACACTTGGGTGGGTAAGTGAAATAATGCTTGTGCTAAGTTGCCAGTCTTGGGTTGGAACCTACATGGCGATCTGCATTGGCCTTTGTTCTTCTGCTGGGTTAGAGATGAAAGTTTGATTGGAAAAGTGAGCCTCATTGCTTCTCAAGATTGATCCTTTACCTCCAGGGTTCAGTAGCTTGTCAACATGCTTGCGTTCAGCAGGTGAAAAGAGGCCTCCTGTAAAAATGTATTTTAAAAATGTGTGTGTTGTAACAAACCTTGCACCGCTCACGGTTCTTTGCCCCTTTAAAAATTGACCCAGACACAGGAAATGGAGTTTTTAAAGCGTGGATGCGCTATTTTAATTCACAAAACACAAAATCAAAATAAACAAAACAAACACCTAGCTCTTCTGAGCACTAACTAAACATGCAGGAACCTAAACTATATGACAGGACGGCTAAGCCGTTTACCTGTTAAACACCAAAACACTCTCTTCTTTAAACTTAATTTTTGGTCCTTTTCACGACTGCTTGGAAGCAGAGCACCCCTCCTGCCTCCTTCTCCTCAGCAGCCCCGAGCAGACTGACTGCTTCTCCTTTATACCCTGCACCTGGCTCTAATTTAATAATAATCACCAGGTGCAGGGGATAATTAAACAATAAAACAATTAACAAAACTAATTAAACAATAAAACAAACTAACAAAAATGTGCCTGTGCACATGTCTTACGCAGGGAGGATTTTAACCTCCTCCCTGCTATGTTACACTCCCCCCCCTTGTCTTTTCAAGACACTGGCCATTCGACGGCCACCTCCCTCCACCCTTAAAAGACCACCCACCCTCAAGTCCAGAAATGTCAATTTTCGCCCTCTTCCATGGATGGGCTTGAGGGTGGGTTGGTCCCTCCGGCGTTTCCAGTTTCGGGACCTAGGACTGATGAGGAGGGACCCAGATGGCTTGTCCAGGGCGACCACAGTGCAGGCCGGTGACCGGGAGCACGGAATGCCAGGCAGAGGCGCATGGCTGTGGACTGGCGCAGAGACGTCTGGGATTCCAGGGGAAGCGGAGCAGTAGGTAGGGGGAAAGGAGCAACCAGCAGAGGGAGCGCCAGCGATGTCTGCCTTTTGCGCAGTGACGTCTTCCTCCTGTGCAGCGACGTCTGGGGTTCCAGGGGGAGTGGAGCAAGGGACCAGGCAGGCGACTATGCCTGGCTGTACTTCGACCTGGGAGCCAGGTCAAGCGGAGGGAGGTCTGGGCATTCCGGCCCGTGTCCACACTGCCGGGACAAGGGACCTCCCATGGCAACGCCGGACTGGCTTGCAGGGGTGGCGGCATGTCCTCCCCCTTGGCTTCCACCGGTGGCTCTGGCAACGGTGACTCCTCCCCTCTGGGCTCTGGAAGCGGCGGCTCCTCCCCTCTGGGCTCCAGAAGCGGCAGCTCCTCCCCTCTGGGCTCGAAGCTGGCGCCTCCTCCCCTCTGGGCTCTGGAAACTCGCGGCTCCTCCCTCTGGGCTCTGGAAGCGGTTCCTCCCCTCTGGGCTCTGGGCGGCTCCTCCCCTCTGGGCTCTGGAAGCGGCTCCTCCCCTCTGGGCTCTGGAAGCGGCTCCTCCCCTCTGGGCTCTGGGGCGGCTCCTCCCTCTGGGCTCGAGGCGGCTCCTCCCTCTGGGCTCTGGAAGCGGAGGCTCCTCCCCTGGGCTCCGGAAGTGGCGGTCCTCCCCTCTGGGCTCTGGAAGCGGCTCCTCCCCTCTGGGCTCTGGGCGGCTCCTCCCCTCTGGGCTCTGGAAGAGGTGGCTCCTCCCCTCTGGGCTCTGGAAGCGGCTCCTCCCTCTGGGCTCTGGGCGGCTCCTCCTCTCTGGGCTCTGAAGCGGCTGCTCCTCCCTCTGGGCTCTGGGAGCGGCTCCTCCCTCTGGGCTCTGGAAGCGGCGGCTCCTCCCATCTGGGCTCTGGAAGCGGCTCCTCCCCTCTGGGCTCTGGAAGCTGTGGCTCCTCCTCTCTGGGCTCTGGAAGCGGCTCCTCCCCTCTGGGCTCTGGAAGCGGCGGCTCCTCCCTGTGGGCTCTGGGCGGTGGCAGCTCCTCCCCTCTGGGTTCTGGAAGCGGCGGCTCCTCCCCTCTGGGCTCTGGAAGCGGTGGCTCCTCCCCTCTGGGCTCTCGGGACGGCAGCTCCACCTCCCACTTCTGGAGCAGCAGGTCCAGCTCTGTAGGCTCCGGCTCCGGCAGCCCTAACTCCACTCTCCATCTCTTTGTCTGCTCATTCTGAGCAGTGGTGTTGCGATTGATCTTGTCAATCAAATCTTTAAAATCCATGTCTATTTTAACTGGGTCGTAGGCGTCCACACACACTGCCACCATATGTCTTACATGGGAGGATTTTAACCCCCCTCCCTGCTATGTTACAATGTGTATATATATATATATATATATATATATATATATATATATATATATATATATATATACAGTGCCTATAGAAAGTCTACACCCCCTTTCAAAATTTTCACCTTTTGTTGCCTTATAGCCTGGAATTAAAATGCATTAAAATATTTTCTTTTTTCTTTTATCTACATATCCTACCCCACAACTTCCAAGTGAAAAAAATATTCTAGAAATGTGCAGAAAATTAATTAAAAATAAAAACTGAAATAGCTTGGTTGGATAAGTGTCCACCACCCCTTGTAATAGCAATCCTAAATTAGCTCAGGTGTAACCAATTGCCTTCAAAATCACACAGCAAGTTAAGTGGCCTCCACCTGTGTTAAACTGTAGTGATTCACACGATTTCAGGATAAATTCAGCAGTTCCTGTAGGTTCCTCTGCTGGGTAGTGCATTTCAAAGCAAAGACTCAACCATGAGCACCAAGGCTTTCAAAAGAACTCCGGGACAAAGTTGTTGAAAGGCACAGATCAGCGGATGGGTATAAAAAATATCAAAGGCCTTGAATATCCCTTGGAGCACGGTCAAGGCGATTATTAAGAAGTGGAAGGTGTATGGCACCACCAAGACCCTGCCTAGATCAGGCCATCCCTCCAAACAGGATGACCAAGCAAGAAGGAGACTGATCAGGGGCTACCAAGAGGCCATTGGCAACTTTGCAAGAGCTACAGGCTTTTATGGCCAAGACTGGTCAAAGTGTGAATGTGACAATATCCCAAGCACTCCACAAATCTGGCCTGTATGGTAGGGTGGCAAGAAGGAAGCCATTACACAAGAAAGCCCACCTTGAATCCCGTTTGAAGTATGCAAAAAACACTCAGGAGATTCTGTAGCCATGTGGCAAAAGTTTTGTGGTCTGACGAAACTGAAATGGAACTTTTGGCCTAAATGCAAAGCATTATGGCAAAACCCAACACAGTGCATCACCCAAAGAACACCATCCCTACTGTGAAGCATGGTGGTGGCAGCATCATGTTATGGGGATGTTTCTCATCGGCAGGGACTGGGGCACTTGTCAGGATAGAAGGGAACATGAATGGAGCAAAATACAGAGAAGTCCTTGAGGAAAACCTGCTGCCCTCTTCAAGAAAGCTGAAACTGGGACGGAAGTTCACCTTTCAGCATGACAACGACCCAAAGCACACAGACAAAGCTACACTGGAGTGGCTAAGGAACAAAAAGGTAAATGTCCTTGAATGGCCCAGTCAGAGCCCCGACCTAAATCCAATTGAAAATTTGTGGCATGACTTGAAGATTGCTGTCCATCAGTGCTCCCCAAGGAACTTGACAGAGCTTGAACAGTTTTGTAAAGAAGAATGGTCAAATATTGCCAAATCTAGGTGGACAAAGTTGGTAGGGACCTATCCCAACAGACTCACAGCTGTAATTGCTGCCAAAGGTGCTTCCACCAAGTATTAACTCAGGGGGGTGGAGACTTATCCAATTATGATCTTTCAGTTTTGTATTTGTAATATATAATTTTTACTCAATAAAAACTTTTTTCCCCTTAACAGTGTGGAGTATGGTGTGTAGATAAGTGGAAAAAAATCCTCATTTAAATGCATGAAACTCTGAGGCACTGACACAACAAAATTCAGCTGTTCTTGGATGTATAGTATATTCTTTGTAGATATAATAGGTTGCTATGGTGATCTACATCCTTTGTTAACAACCAGGGGCCAATATAAACTCATAACGAATCATGAATGCTAACCAAGCACTATAATGAAGAACAACTCTATAGCATCAAATACATTTGCTAATTTTATGGTAATACTGTTACTTCAGTTTTACCACAGATGTTATGATTGAGAGTTTGATGTTATGATAATGGGGTTATATTTATAAAGCATTCTCGAGCTGGTAATGCCTTGTGCTGAACTACAATGGGATTTAGTAAATAAGCCAAAAGTGAAGAAAACGGACTGTACTCTTGTATTGGATAAAATCAGGAAATCTGAACTGCTAATGCATTAATCCACCATTACAGACTTTTATTTTGCCTATATTTATCCTTTTATTCTCAGCTGTGTTCAGGACCACCTAATTGCACCTAATTTTCAAATGTTTATAACAAACATGATTTTAAGAACTTACATTGTTACTTGTCATTTTAGAAAAAAGCTAACCCTAGTGTATTTATTTATTTATTTATTTATTTACATTTTTATAGCTTTTATACAGGGATATCTCAAAGCACTGTACCAATCATAGCAAAGAGAATGATACATTAAGATAAAACCATACATTAGTATAACATAATACATATACATCTACCACTGTCCGATCATAAGACAGATAAATAACAGTGTAGAATAATAGTGTAAAATAAATACATACATATAAATATAGGTGCCAATATAGACATACATGTATTCACTTTTACATAATAGTACTACTAATAATTTAAAAAAATGAATAAATAAATAAATAGTATGATAAAAATGCAATAATAGCACAATAAACGCAGCAATTAAAAGTTACATTCAAACCCATTAAGATAATAATACGTTTTCAGTCTTGATTTAAAACTGTAACGGTATCTGCTTCCCTGACAAATACAGGCAGAGCATTCCATAATGTTGGTGCTCTACAGGAAAAGCTCTGCCTCCGTATTACTTTTGTTTACCCAAGGAACAACAAGCAGCCCGTATCCTGTGATCTCAGAGAGCGGCTAGGATGGTATGGGATCAGCAACTCCTGCAGTTAAACAGGTGCTAGACCATTAAGGGCCTTATATGTTAGGAGCAAAGTCTTAAAATCAATTTGATATTCCATCGGAGCCAATTTAAAATGCTAAGACAAGGGTAATATGGTCACTTTTCTTGGTTTTAGTCAGAATTCTAGCGGCTGTGTTCTGAATAATCTGTAAGCAGGATACCAAACGTTTTGAGATACCAGAGAAAAGTGCATTGCAGTAGTCAATGAAACAAAAGCATGCATCAGCTTCTCAGGAATACTTGGCCTAAGCTTAGCTATATTTATCAAATGATGGAATGATATTTTAGTTATTTTCCTAATATATTTTAGTTATTTTCCTAATATTTTCCTAATATGATAAGATAGATTGGGATCAAAGATGACCCCCAAATTTCTAATTTCTAATTTTAATTCTGATGAGAGACTGCTTAGGTCTAAGTTACATAATTCGCCATTTTTGTTGATGCTGTGAGCCCACAAGCATGACCTCTGTTTTATCTGAATTCGGTAATAAGAAATGATATGACATCCAACATTGATGTAAGCAAAGCAAGCAGATAATATCACCTCAGTAGAAGGATTGCCTGGGTTTATGGATAAATATAACTGGGTGTCATCTATGTAACAATGGAAATTAACTCTGTGCCTGTGAGCAATATCGCCTAAGGGCAGCATATATAGAGAAAATAACAGAGGACCTAGAATAGAGCCCTGTGGAACACCACAGGTAACTTCTGATGAATCTGATTTTCAATCAATCAATCAATCAATATTTATTTTATATAGTGCCTTTCATAGTGGACCACCATCACAAAGCTTTACAAGATAGTGAGGAAGAATGCATAATACATTAACTACAGTGAAATACAGGGCATAGTATATTAAATACAACATTAAAAACAATGCAAATACATTAAATATAGGCATAATACATTAAATAAAAGGCTTTGATGTGAATTCTAAACATTGTGGATGTTTGTGCCTAGCAGAATCATACAGATAAGATGGAGTAAAAACCTGAAATAGCAATTTAGACAACAGCTAATAACAGATACCAGGCTTAAAGAGCACTGAAAGCAAGAGAGAACAAGTGGGTCTTGAGAGTTGAAGTGAGCGACTGTGGGAGCTGCACGCACTAAAGCTGGGAGAGAGTTCAGAGAGTTGGGGCCATGAAGCTAAAAGAGTGCTCTCCGAGTGTGGCATGCTTTTGCTTGGGTATAACCAGCAGGCCTGAGTCAGAGGACCTCAGCTTGCGTGCAGGGACATAGCAGGTCAGCAGGTTGGAGAGATACTCTGGACCTGTGTGATGGAGGGCTGTGACAGGCTAGCTGCAGTGATGACGTCAGACCAGAAAGGAGTACACAGACAGACAGTAGTGAAACTAAGACACAATGCCTCGCGATTTGAAGAAGATTGGTGTAACTATCACAGAGTTCATATGAGTATTTAGTAAAGAATGTATAGTGATTCGACCACAGAAGCCGACACACCTTCAATGGGACAAGCCTGTTTTAGATTTTTGGAGATAAATTAATTAGCATTGTCTATGCTGAATAACTTTTCTCACTAATACCTTGTCCTTCCCTATACCTTAATCAAAAAATCTTTTAGGTAGTTTTCAAAATGTGCAGCGAGCTTACTTGCTCCAGTATTGTTCAAATGAAGCCCATCTTTATCATATAGTTCTTGTGTTTTTTTTTTAAATTGTCCCAGTTGTTAATGTATCCTATCTGTTCTTGAACACACCACCCAGCTAACCAATTATTTACTGATAAAATTCTACAATATTGTTCATCACCTCTGCCAAAAACAGGCAGTAGGCCAGAAAGAATGGGTTTGCAATTTAGCTCTTTCAGTTTCTTAGTTAGAGATTTAAATCTTTGTTTCATCACTTCTGATTTTCTATCTGTTATGTCATTAGTACCTACATGCACAATTACTACTGGCCTCTTTTGTGTTTTATTAGAACTGTTTACCAGTTTGTGTATCCTAATATCAATGTAGTTCTCCTCTACCGGTAAGGGGCAGTATTTGAGTGACAGGGTTCTATTGTGGTGAGCAGGTACATTTTGATTTTTGCAGTCTTTGAAAACAAGTCAGTGTTATTTCAAGTTGCACTTTCCATGGCTGGAATTTTATTTTCGGTATGTAAATTGAAAATGCACAAAGGATTCGCTCAGGTAACCAAACAAGGAGGCGGGTCTCTCTCAAATGGGAAAATGAGAGAACAGCAAAACACAGCAAAAACTTAAGGTCAAATTGTTTAAAATTAAAAAAGAAGTACAGCAACGACAGTGGGTGACATTTAGGTGTCAGAAATCGCACATACTCTTTTTATTTATATATACTGTATGCTCTGAGCACAAACTCAGGGGAGACGTTCAAGGAGGACAGAGATGTTTTAAACACCTGTAGTGGTTTTGTTCGTGCACTGGGCGGGTTATATGTCCAGACAACTTTTTAATATTCAAGAAAATCACACAGACTCATTTCATTTTGAAGTTTTAAAGAATCAGAGCAGTAGTAGTGCTCTTTTCGGTTTATTAAATGCTTTAAAAATTGGATTGGTTGGTTGCGCAGACCACCATAAATCCCAAGTAAAAAGCAGTCTGGGCGATCTAGTGCCCTTTACAGGTTTAACAGCATTAGTACTTCAATACATTAATACGAATATGGTTATTATATATTTAGCCTTCAGGCTATGCATGCATAAAGCTAAAAACGCCCACTGCTAAATTCTAGAACATTCAATATATATCACTCTCTTAAGACTAAAACATAATTTCTATACCTTATAGCAATGCATCAATATAAAAAGAGATATTAAATTCAATAAGGGCAGGCATCTGGAGAGTCCCTGAGCTCATGCACAAAACCACTACCTTCCGCCTGCAACCCAGGGCTTCACCACTGAGACACCTGCACCAATCCCTCCACATGAGGAACAGAAAGAAAGGGGCTCCACTGTCTACTCATTGTTTAGAAATGAATACAAAGGCTTATCATATGGATGTTAATTTATAACTGTTGATTAGTTCATATATTTATTTTAGCATATACTGTATATATATATATAACTGGGGTAAATATATTTTATGTTTATTTATTTATTTATTTTTATTTTATTTTTATTTTTATTTTTATTTTATTTTTTTTAAATGTGGCGAATGGCTCTTTAAAAAACCTACTTGGAGAACATGCAAATAGAATGTTTCTCTTGACTCAATCTTTGAAGCAAGACTCCAGGTAAAAAGATCGGCATTGTTTAGATACAGACATTATTTTAAATTAGTTTTTACATAATGAGTAAAATAAAAGATTTTGTTTGATTTGTATGTTTCTTTTGTATTATTATTATTCATTTATATATATATATAAATGAATAATAATATATATATATATATATATATATATATATATATATATATATATATATATATATATATATATATATATATATATATATATATACAGTACTATGCAAAAGTTTTAGGCAGGTGTGAAAAAATGCTGTAAAGTAAGAATGCTTTCAAAATAGACATGTTAATAGATTATATTTATCAATTAACTAAATGCAAAGTGAGTGAACAGAAGAAAAATCTAAATCAAATCCATATTTGGTGTGACAACCTTTGCCTTCAAAACAGCATCAATTCTTCTAGGTACACTTGCACAAAGTCAGGGATTTTGTAGGCATATAGTCAGGTGTATGATTAAACAATTATACCAAACAGGTGCTAATGATCATCAATTTAATATGTAGGTTGAAACACAATCATTAACTGAAACAGAAACAGCTGTGTAGGAGGAATAAAACTGGGTGAGGAACAGCCAAACTCAGCTAACAAGGTGAGGTTGCTGAAGACAGTTTACTGTCAAAAGTCATACACCATGGCAAGACTGAGCACAGCAACAAGACACAAGGTAGTTATACTGCATCAGCAAGGTCTCTCCCAGGCAGAAATTTCAAGGCAGACAGGGGTTTCCAGATGTGCTGTCAAGCTCTTTTGAAGAAGCACAAAGAAATGGGCAGCGTTGAGGACCGTAGACGCAGTGGTCAGCCAAGGAAACTTACTGCAGCAGATGAAAGACACATCATGCTTACTTCCCTTCATGTCGGAAGATGTCCAGCAGTGCCATCAGCTCAGAACTGGCAGAAAACAGTGGGACCCTGGTACACCCATCTACTGTACGGAGAAGTCTGGTCAGAAGTGGCCTTCATGGAAGACTTTGCGGCCAAAAAGCCATACCTCCGGCGTGGAAACAAGGCCAGCGACTCAACTATGCACGAAAACACAGGAACTGGGGTGCAGAAAAATGGCAGCAGGTGCTCTGGACTGATGAGTCAAAATTTGAAATATTTGGCTGTAGCAGAAGGCAGTTTGTTAAGCGAAGGGCTGGAGGCGTACACGAATGAGTGTCTGCAGGCAACAGTGAAGCATGGTGGAGGTTCCTTGCAAGTTTGGGGCTGCATTTCTGCAAATGGAGTTGGGGATTTGGTCAGAATTAATGGTCTCCTCAATGCTGAGAAGTACAGGCAGATACTTATCCATCATGCAATACCATCAGGGGAGGCATCTGATTGGCCCTAAATTTATTCTGCAGCATGACAACGACCCCAAACATACAGCGAAAGTCATTAAGAACTATCTTCAGCGTAAAGAAAGAACAAGGAGTCCTGGAAGTGATGGTATGGCCCCACAGAGCCCTGATCTCAACATCATCGAGTCTGTCTGGGATTACATGAAGAGAGAGAAGCAACTGAGGCTGCCTAAATCCACAGAAGAACTGTGGTTAGTTCTCCAAGATGTTTGGGCCAACCTACCTGCCGAGTTCCTTCAAAAACTGTGTGCAAGTGTACCTAGAAGAATTGATGCTTGATGCTGTTTTGAAGGCAAAGGGTGGTCACACCAAATATGGATTTGATTTAGATTTTTCTTCTGTTCACTCACTTTGCATTTTAGTTAATTGATAAATATAATCTATTAACATGTCTATTTTTGAAAGCATTCTTACTTTACAGCATTTTTCACACCTGCCTAAAACTTTTGCACAGTACTGTATATATATATATATATATATATATATATATATATATATATATACTGTATATACGGTACTGTGCAAAAGTTTTAGGCAGAGTAATGAAAAAATGTAAAGTAAGAATGCTTTCAAAATAGAACATGTTAATAGATTATATTTATCAATTAACTAAATGCAAAGAGAGTGAACAGAAGAAAAATCTAAATCAAATCGATATTTGGTGTGACCACCCTTTGCCTTCAAAACAGCATCAAGCATCAATTCTTCTAGGTACACTTGCACACAGTTTTTGAAGGAACTCGGCAGGTAGGTTGGCCCAAACATCTTGGAGAACTAACCACAGCTCTTCTGTGGATTTAGGCAGCCTCAGCTGCTTCTCTCTCTTCATGTAATCCCAGACAGACTTCGATAATGTTGAGATCAGGGCTCTGTGGGGCCATACCATCACTTCCAGGACTCCTTGTTCTTCTTTACGCTGAAGATAGTTCTTAATGACTTTCAGCTGTATGTTTAGGGTCGTTGTCATGCTGCAGAATAAATTTGGGGCCAATCAGATGCCTCCCTGATGGTATTGCATGATGGATAAGTATCTGCCTGTACTTCTCAGCATTGAGGAGACCATTAATTCTGACCAAATCCCCAACTCCATTTGCAGAAGTGCAGCCCCAAACTTGCAAGGAACCTCCACCATGCTTCACTGTCGCCTGCAGACACTCATTCGTGTATGCTCTCCAGCCCTTCGGCAAACAAACTGCCTTCTGCTACAGCCAAATATTTCAAATTTTGACTCATCAGTCCAGAGCACCTGCTGCCATTTTTCTGCACCCCAGTTCCTGTGTTTTCGTGCATAGTTGAGTCGCTTGGCCTTGTTTCCACGTCGGAGGTATGGCTTTTTGGTCGCAAGTCTTCCATGAAGGCCACTTCTGACCAGACTTCTCCGGACAGTAGATGGGTGTACCAGGGTGCCACTGTTTTCTGCCAGTTCTGAGCTGATGGCACTGCTGGACATCTTCCGATTGCAAAGGGAAGTAAGCATGATGTGTCTTTCATCTGCTGCAGTAAGTTTCCTTGGCCAACCACTGCGTCTACAGTCCTCAACATTGCCCGTTTCTTTGTGCTTCTTCAAAAGAGCTTGGACAGCACATCTGGAAACCCCTGTCTATCTTGAAATTTCTGCCTGGGAGAGACCTTGCTGATGCAGTATAACTACCTTGTGTCTTGTTGCTGTGCTCAGTCTTGCCATGGTGTATGACTTTTGACAGTAAACTGTCTTCAGCAACCTCACCTTGTTAGCTGAGTTTGGCTGTTCCTCACCCAGTTTTATTCCTCCTACACAGCTGTTTCTGTTTCAGTTAATGATTGTGTTTCAACCTACATATTGAATTGATGATCATTAGCACCTGTTTGGTATAATTGTTTAATCATACACCTGACTATATGCCTACAAAATCCCTGACTTTGTGCAAGTGTACCTAGAAGAATTGATGCTGTTTTGAAGGCAAAGGGTTGTCACACCAAATATGGATTTGATTTAGATTTTTCTTCTGTTCACTCACTTTGCATTTAGTTAATTGATAAATATAATCTATTAACATGTCTATTTTGAAAGCATTCTTACTTTACAGCATTTTTTCACACCTGCCTAAAACTTTGCACAGTACTGTATATATATATATATATATATATATATATATATATATATATATATATATATATATATATATATATATATATTGTAACCGGCCGACACTCACGGTCGTTCGTTTGCCCCTTTTAAGCAGACCCAGGACACAGGAAATGGAGTTTAAAGCGCTTTGCTTATTTTAATACATCCACAAAACACAAACAAAATAAACACCTAGCTCCTTGTTGGAGCACTGACTACACAGGCAGGTCCCTGACTAGCTTCGCAGGACGGCTAAGCCGTTTACCTGCCCAAACAAACACCAAACCACACAGGTTTAACACAAAACAAAAAAGGTTTTCACACTACCTTTTCTTTGTGCGCTTGACCACACTGTCAGGCGGGCTTCTAAACACACCAGCAGCCCTGAACAGACTGGCTGCTTCCTTTATATACCGTGCACCTGGCTCTAATTTACAATGATCACCAGGTGCAGGGATAATTACTAATAAAACAATTAACAAAACAATAAAACAATTAAACAAAATGCATCCGCACATGTTTTCTGCAGGAGGATATTAACCCCCTCCTGCTGTGTTACACATCCTCCCCTCAAGTGTGCAACACTGATCGGCCATTCCAAGGCCACCCTCCCTAAACACAACCACCCACCCTCGAGTCCACAAATGTCAATTTTCGCCCTCTTCCATGGGCGGGCTTGAGGTGGGTCGATCCCTCGGCGCTTCTAAGAAGGGACCGTGAACCCGGCGACCACGGGACCCCACCCGGGATGACAGGGCGACGGGCGACGGCCGGGAACAGGAGGATGCAGCAGCGGGCAGAGGTCTTCACCTGGGGACCGGCGCAGCGATGTCCGATCACCCAGGGGAGCCGAAGCAGCGAACAGGGGAGCACCAGCGGCGTCTGGCAGCAGCCCAGCGACATCTGGGTGATCGGGGAGGCGGAGTAGGGAACCAGGGGCAGAGCTGTGGCCGATGGTGCAGACTCCTGGGCTCCAGGTCTAAGCGCAGGGAGGTCTAGGCAGACCGGCAGGGTGTCCAGGAGCAAGGGGCAAGGGACTGCACTGACCAGCGCCGGACAAGCTTCTGGGGCTGGGGGCTGGAGCTGTGGTGGAGGTGTGCTCTTCAACTCCTCTGGCTCGGGAGCTAGCACCTCCTCTCCGTTGATTGCAGCCGGTGGCTCCAGAGACAGCCACGGCTCCACTTCCTCTGGCTTCGGGAAGGACTCCTCCTCCTCCGCCCTTGACTCAGCACCAGCTCCTCTGGTTCAGGAGACTGCTGGGCTTCTTTGCCGACTCCAGCTCCCACTTCTGGAGCAGCAGTTCCAGCTCTGTAGGCTCCAGCTCTGGCAGCCCTAGCTCTAGTCTCCACGCCTTATTCTGCTCCACTTGAGCAGCGGTGTTTCTGTTGATCCTTTCGATCAACTCTTTTAGTTCCATTTCTTTTGGGTCATAGGGCCACACACGCTGCCACCATATGTAACCCGGCCGGCACTCACGGTCGTTCGTTTGCCCCTTTAAGCAGTCCCAGGACACAGGAAATGGAGTTTAAAGCGTTTGCGCTATTTTTAATACATCCACAAAACACAAACAAAATAAACACCTAGCTCCTTGTTGGAGCACTGACTATACAGGCAGGTCCCTGACTAGCTTCGCAGGGACGGCTAAGCCGTTTACCTGCCCAAACAAACACCAAACCACACAGGTTTAACACAAAACAAAAAAAAGGTTTTCACACTACCTTTTCTTTGTACGCTTGACCACACTGTCAGGCGGGCTTCTAAACACACCAGCAGCCCTGAACAGACTGGCTGCTTCCTTTATATACCGTGCACCTGGCTCTAATTTACAATGATCACCAGGTGCAGGGGATAATTACTAATAAAACAATTAACAAAACAATAAAACAATTAAATTATTTTCTTATACTATAATGAGATACATAATCCTGTCTTTCTTAAAGCACCTTCCGTTGGTTATCATTCAAGGTTGGCAAATCCCGCTTTTAAGAGCCAACACCAAATCCTGCTTTGAGGTGCCAAAGACTAAGCTTTATTTTTTGAAGGTCTAATGCCCTTCCAGAATTCTACTGTGTGTCTGAGACAAACATTTAATTCTTTCACTTTTAAACTCTACAGTACCTCTGTTTATTACTGCAGTAAAATCTTTATATAAGCTAAACATGTACAGTGCCTTGCATAAGTATTCACCCCCCTTGGACTTTTCCACATTTTGTAGTGTTACAACCTGGAATTGAAATGGATTTAATTGGGATTTTTACCATTTGATTTACACAACATACTTAATACTTTGAAGGTGCAAAATATTTTTTATTGTGACACAAAAGTTAATTAAACAAAAAAAGACATTTGTTGGTTGCCTAAGTATTCACCCCCCTGAGTCAATACTTGGTAGAAGCACCTTTGGCAACAATTACAGCTGTGAGTCTTTTTGGGTAAGTCTCTACCAGCTTTGCACATCTGGATCCTGCAATTTTTGCCCATTCTTCTTGGCAAAATTGCTCAAGCTCTGTCAAGTTGGATGGGGACCGTTGGTGAACAGCAATTTTCAAGTCTTGCCACAGATTCTCAATCGGATTGAGGTCTGGGCTTTGACTGGGCCATTCTAAGACATTCAGGTTCTTGTTTTTAAACCACTCCAGTGTAGCTTTGGCTGTGTGTTTAGGGTCATTGTCCTGCTGGAAGGTGAACCTCCGCCCCAGTCCCAGGTCTCTTGCAGATTGAAACAGGTTTTCCTCTAGAATTTCCCTGTATTTGGCCATCCATCTTGCCCTCAATCCTGAACAGTTTCCCAGTCCCTGCCGATGGAAAGCATCCCCATAACATGATGCTGCCACCACCATGCTTCACCGTGGGGATGGTGTTCTCAGGGTGATGAGCAGTGTTGGCTTTGCGCCAAACATAGCGTTTTGCGCTAAGGCCAAAAAGTTCAATTTTGGTCTCATCAGACCAGAGAACCTTTTTCCACATGTTTTCTGTGTCTCCCAAATGCCGTTTGGCAAAATCCAAACGGGATTTGATATGGGTTTTTTTCAGCAATGGCTTTGTGGGCGTCCGGGTTATAGTTGTCCCATGGACGGTTTCTCCCATCTCAGCTGTGGATCTCTCCAGCTCCTTCAGAGTTACCATTGGCCTCTTGGTTGCTTCTCTGACTAATGCCCTCCTTACCTGGTCACTGAGTTTTGGTGGACGGCCTTCTCTAGGCAGAGTCGCGGTTGTGCCATATTCTTTCCATTTTTTAATAATGGATTTAATGGTGCTCCGGGGGATGTTCAGAGTTTGGGATATTTTTTTATAACCCAACCCTGACTGGTGCTTCTCCAGATCTTTATCCCGGACTTGTTTTGATAGCTCCTTGGTCTTCATGATGCTGTTTGTTTAGATATGCTCTCTAACAAACTCTGGGGCCTTCCAGAAACAGGTGTATTTAATCTGAGTTCATGTGACACTTTAATTGCACACAGGTGGACTCTATTCAACTAATTGTGTGACTTCTGAAGGCAATTGGTTGCACCAGAGCTTATTTAGGGGTGTCACAGCAAAGGGGGTGAATACCTATGCAATCAAGACTTTTCAGTTTTTTATTTGTAAATAATTTTGAAAAATATGTAGATTTTTTTCCCCACTTCGACATTATGGACTATTTTGTGTAGATCAGTGACAAAAAATCCTAATTAAATCCATTTTAATTCCAGGTTGTAACACTACAACATGTGGAAAAGTCCAAGGGGGGTGAATACTTATGCAAGGCACTGTATATTCTCTGGTTTAATTGATATTGTAATGTTCAAAAGACCCTCTGCCCAGTTGGAGAAACTGAACTAATTCTTAAATTGATTTCCTCTTCCTGCCAGATTCTAATTATTTTCTGTTATATATAGAAAATGATTCTGTTATCCGAAAGTTATTTCTGTTCGTTAATATTAACGAGATTGCTCATTATAGAGAGGATCTTGGCTTTTAAATAGCTGACTTTCAAAAAATCCCTGCTACATTGGCCAAAACCAATGAGTCATTTTCAACACTGCTTTTACTACAAGCAGATGAGAACGAGGTTACAACATTAGTTCTATTCCTTCAGCAAGTTTACTGTTAGAGTTACAGTTTATACTTTAAATGATTTTATAACATGTAGTTCTAATTCAGATATGTCAATATAGCAATCTCTTATAAACTGCAATTCTATTTTACTTCATTGATATACACAGAAGGCAAGAGGCTAATTTTTAATTAGCAGCAAATGCAACCTTGAATATTAAAACTTAGGACTTTTTTTTTTACTATAATCAAACCTAGTTCAATTGCTTCTAGCATATTAACTGTGCTCCATAGATTTTGCCATTCTGCTCTCGCTGGATCAGAATGTTTTGAGATTCTGAGTATAATTAAAATAGATGCTATTGCCTGATAAGGGAGGTCTGGAACTTTCAGCAGGTCAGGCCTTACACAGATCTGCTAATAATATTTTCTATTGGTTGTATATTCTTTAAAACACATTACAGTCATTACAACATTTGTTGCAGTTTCACAAATGTTCAATTTGTTTCCCAAAGATCAGCCTGCTTCCAGTAGCTGTGACAGTCTTGGGTCAGTTTCTGCTCTCCGTGAGTCCGTTTCTGCTCACAGGTGTGGGTGACAGTCTTTAAAAGCCTGATACCTGCAAAAACTTCAATCTTGTTAGCTGAGCTCCCATCGCTACTTTCTCATTCCCATCATCAGTGGGCAAAAACATTTTAACTGAATCTGGGTCCATCAAAGAACCACACACCCTTGCAACCGAGGCCTTCCTTGCAAAAGGATCTAATGACTTATAGCACAAAAGGGACGTGCCAGAACCATCTGTGACATAGGTCTCTTCCAGGTATGTGTGATGTTTTGGGGTAATTTTGGAGTAGGCAAAAAAAAAAAATACTTTAGTACCATCCAGAAAACTATAGTTCCCTTTCATGAGACTACCCAAAACAGCCCTAAATGGCAGGTGTCTTTTAAAAATGATATGTACTTGATGAATATATAAAATATATAAAATAACAAATAGAAAACAGAAAATTGAGTAAGAACTTTGCAATACAATGGGTTGGTGCTTTGCAGCAGTGAAAAATCGGTATCCATGCGCAATTTTATCTCCCTGATAAAATGATGCACAACATGTACAAGACACTCTGTGGAGAGGGCTCAAGTGCATTGGGAAGATTGCTACTTTCTTTGCTAACCTTGGCTGTTGTTATTATGTGTTTTTTAAATTGCACTTTAAAGGCTGAGACCGCAGGATCAAAGGGCAAGTCCTGTCCAAAGTGCTTGTGTGTGTGTGTGTGTGTGTGTGTGTGTGTGTGTGGAGGTAGTGCATAAGAGGGTTTATGTGAACAGTATAAGCTACGTAATTGTTGCCTGAATTTGCATTAGCAAACAGTGCACATTCAAGTAGAATAAGGGCAGGCATCTGGAGAGTCCCTGAGCTCATGCACAAAACCACTACCTTCCGCCTGCAACCCAGGGCTTCACCACTGAGACACCTGCACCAATCCCTCCACATGAGGAACAGAAAGAAAGGGGCTCCACTGTCTACTCATTGTTTAGAAATGAATACAAAGGCTTATCATATGGATGTTAATTTATAACTGTTGATTAGTTCATATATTTATTTTAGCATATACTGTATATATATATAACTGGGGTAAATAGATTTTATGTATTATTTTTATTTTTTTTGTTATACAAGACTGTTTGTTTTTTATTATTATTTTTTGTTTAATGTGGCGAATGGCTCTTTAAAAAACCTACTTGGAGAACATGCAAATAGAATTTTTCTCTTGACTCAATCTTTGAAGCAAGACTCCAGGTAAAGATCTGTGTTGTTTAGATGCAGACATTATTTTAAATTAGTTTTTAAATAATGAGTAAAAATAAAAGGGAAAGACAGTCTGATTTTGTTTGATTTGTATGTTTTATATATATATATATATATATATATATATATATATATATATATATATATATATATATATATATATATATATATATATAACTACCATTGTTACATGTAAGGATAAATTAAATCGGTACTGTAGATTTTTTTTTATTCGGTATATATATATATTTCATAGAGGTTGCCATTGCTCTATTATCTACCTCTTTGAGAATAGGATTCAGTGTATGCATTTTTTAGATCTTTATAAAATCTACAGTACCACATTTCATTTATCCTTACATGTAACAATGGTAGGTTTTTTTTGTTTTTGTTTTTGGTGAGACCTTTCTCACAGCTTGTGGCCTCAAAATCCAGTGTATCTTATAGAAAAACAAACAAACACACGCACCATACATAGTGCTGATGCATAGTTCACACACCCTAGTCTCTGTAAGTCGCCTTGGATAAAGGCGTCTGCTAAATAAACAAATAATAATAATAATATACACACACCCATACACCAAATATTTGACTTTGTAATTTTGTTCACATTTATTGTCCCACATTTACTAAGCTCTTTCTTAAGATAAAATGAAGTGGTAATGTTACAAAACTAGAAAACAACAAGTACTGTAATCCCTTATATTAAACATAACCTGTCAGTAACACTGAATAGGGGTTCATATTCTTTAGTAAAAAAACAAAACATAAATGCATCACACCAGACGATCATCTTACATAAGAAAGTTACACATTCCAAACCACAGACAGGGAGCTGAGCTTTCTGTTTACGAAAACCACAACCGAAGGTAAGAGTCATTTCCAGGTAGACAGGGTTTCACATGGTGGTGCACTTGGTAATAATCAACAGATACTGGAAATGACAATCTAACGAAAGTAGGTGCTTTTAAAAGAGGTATTTCCAAAAACAATGAACTTGTTTTTTTAAATAGTGCATGGTAAAAGCACAGCAAACTGTCATAAAGGCACAGTGAAAGCATGGTAAAGCACTGTTACATATGATCAATCAAAGAGAAGCATGGTAAAACAGAGAAGCTTTGTTAACTACAGTAAATGCATAAAAGCTGTGCTTTAACTATTTTAAGAGGTGATCACACTGGCATGCTGTATGCATTTCCATTATCCTTTATCTGTTTTCCTATGAACACTTTGGGTAACAAAGTTATTGTAATCAGCTATAATCAGCTCCTGACTTCTTTAACATCCCTGTGTGGGTCTGGGTTTCAGGTGCTCATATGTTTTACAAGTACATAACCTCAGATCTTGCACCCAAATCTGACTGCATTCACCCACTAAACCATTTGCTTTCAAGCATCTGCTTCAGGCACTGATTAAGCTCAGCTTTGCCTCACTGGGCTTGTTAACTTCAACCAGGTTTGTCTCTCTTGGTATCTTCTGAAAGTCAGCTCTTGCTAAAAATATGTTTGCATGTACTCATTACTTCAAAAAATATTTGGTGGCTCCCAGTCTGAACAAACCTAAAATCTATTTTCAGGTAATTTTTCAGGTAGGTGTGGGGTCATGTATCTGGTAACTTTAGTTTAGGTAAACAGAGTGGCTTAAAAATACATATTTGCAGTAAGCATTCAAATAGATATCTACAAAGAGGAAAAGGCCTGATGGATTTTAACACCTTTGATGTATGTCATACCCGGACAGGAGGTGAAAGAGTTTAAATAAAACAGGTCTTACTTGTACTACCCCTGGTCTGGCAGTTTATTCTGACTGTGTTCTTGAGTGCTACCAGACTGCAAGTGCATTTTGCGGACTGGCTTATGTGTGTTTTAGCTTTTAAAAATGTATACAGTGATGTATAAGTGCAATATTGATTGGAGGTTTCATTTGTTTCATTTTGGTATTTTTTCTGTGAATAAGATTTTTAGCCTTTTTTATGTTAAATACTTTGTCCATCTGACTAAATAGCTTTTCCTGCAGAGTCATCATTAACAGTAACAGGGTGTGTTCTGCACACATTAACAACAGGATGCATCTGTTTTCAGTAACGGTTAAAGAACCATATAAAGAACCATATATGATTATTAATATCCGAGTTTTAAGACTTAGCTTCTGTTGCTGTAAGTGATTTTAGGGTCAACTGAACTAAAAGTATTTGCTGTAATTAGAAGTCTTTGCTTTGTGAATTTGAAATGCTAGAATAAAGTACTGTTACTATTTTTTCACACCTTGGGTACAAAAAGACATTCTCTGAGGACTTTTCTTTTTTAGAATGTAAGTCGTTGATATCTTGTAGAATTACAGAGTCATGCTGTATTTCTAAATTTATCTCTGAAGGACTCATTTTGAGGATTTAAAAGGAATATTCAACAAGTTTCCAAAATACTGTTTTCTCAACATTGTTAAATGTGTCCTGATAATATGAAATTGCCTACTTATTCTAACAGTTTATACTCTATTTAATAAAAGACAGATTTTACTAAATGGCTAATCGGAAATAAATGTACCTGTTATTAATACAAACAAACTACATGTTAGAAAAGTATTCACCCAGATGTTAAAGTTCAAAGCATCAAAATCTCCAGGGTAAAAAAGCAAATGGCTGATGTAACGCAGCTCTTTAACATTGATGGAGTTTCCATGTGTGGTTATTTACTCGTGAAGTGGTGATGCGTGTGCACGTTTGGGAGAACAGCTCGAGAGGATCAGGTTTGCAGCCGAAAATAACGGCCACAGAGAGAGAGAGGGTAAATCTCATTTACTCATGAGCATGACGTAATACACAGGAAATACATGCCCATTTTCACATGGAAACCCGCATTTCACGTGAAAACGTCCACTGCTCCCAATCCAGACTTGGAGCACACGTGGAAGGTGTCTGGCACAGATCTCTGTAACCCTACGTCTCCGCTGGTTTGCAGCCATGGTGATCTGCAATAGCTGGGTTTGACAGTTTCATGATATACCTCCAGGTTAATTATTTTCTTTTTTCTTTAATTCATAAGTCATGTGATAAATTAGTTGAAATATTATTAACTACGAACGATATGCCACCCCACCAATAGACAATTGAAAAACAATTTGGGCAAGAGCAACCAGGCACGAGACATTTACAAATCAAAGCTTTATTACATGAGCTTAACACTGTGCTTTAAACTGTTTCAATCAAACAAGATGTCACGTGACAACCATGGATAGCCAGGTGAGAGTCTCTCGTGTACCTGTTCTTCTTGAGTAAAATAAACTGGGTCAATGGAAACCAGAAATGTATAGGGTAATTTTTCATTTGGCTCGAGCACAATGTCTTGAGAAAAATTAGAACACACATGGAAACTCCCTCATTGGTGATCATTTTACACACTGTTATACCAAACTAAGCATGATCCAATGTGACTTGATATATTGTACATGATTCTGGGCCAGTGAATTAACTGTAGTGATGGTGGTGGAATATTCTACAACCCAGAGTGGGGATATCTTTTAAATTGAATGAAGGCCCTTCTATGCATTTATTTTTAAATGTATTAGCAACCTTGTCATGTTTTTCAATTCACAGATTATGGCTAATATCTTGGCATATGGAGTCCATTCTTGAAACCATTTTCTCTAATGGTTCATGTGGCTAATTGTTGGAAATTAATTATATAAACTCAGTCCTTGTCCTAGTGGTTCCTTCTTTTGCTTCCTTAAGTTTTTTTTCTGCTGTAAATGGAAGAGCAGCTAAATCTACAATACCGTCAAATGCAAAATATGTGCATTTTTAACTTAAACGTATTACAATGATTCTAACATTATGGCCATAATATGCCTCAGTCCAGAAATCAGTCCATATTAAATAGCATTTATAATTAAGATAAAAACTGCTGGAGTTCTGAGCATTAATGCTCTAAAATATCTTTGCATGTAATCTGTTCTATTTAATAATTGTAAAGGACAGCATTTGAATATTGTTTCTTGTTTTGCCATTTAGGGGACATTTTTTGTCATTACGTGAGATTATGTGTATCATCAGAGGAACATATTTCCAGCTTTTCCTTTCATGGATCCATGCACGGGCATATTCAGCTCTAAATAGTATTTCAGGTAAAATAATAAGAAACTAAATCAAGTAGACAAATGTTTCAGCCAGTGCCCCTTTTGGTGTAAATCACACTACCAAAATAAAAATAAAAATCTTACCTCAAATCTAATTCCCCATCTCTCTCTAGATCTATTTCTTTCTTTTCCTTGTTTTTTCTTAGTTGCTTTTTCTCTGGAAAATCCACCACCATGTCCACAAAAGCATGGGTCTGATTGACTTAGTTTCTTATATTTGTACCTTACAATTCCTTTTGAGCATTTTGAAATTCCTAAGGATGACTGAATAGTATTTGTAAGTACCCCAGCTAACATGCTGGCAGAAATTGATTTAAAAGCCGGGGTATCATTCTTGACATGCACAGGCATACTCTCTACAATTAAACAACACCAATCATTTGTTTTTGTTTGATGTACAGGAATTTAAAAAAACCCACTGACGTCAGCAGGAACATTCAGAGTTTATGGAAAGTACTGTACTCTTGAGTGTGAACTCTAGCACTTAAGCCACATTATTGGCATATAGGACATATAGTATGTATTTTTTTACTTAGAAGGCAATATTGCAAAAATCTATACATTTTATGTTACACCAAAGCTTTAAGCAGGTTATCATCAACCAAAACCCCAAGACGTTATTACTGGCCTTATTGTTTTAAGATGGTGTGGCAATGTGCCCCACCCGTGTGTATTTTTGTGTTTTATGTTGTATGTTGCGTGTGTTAATGTTGGTGCATAGATATTGCTGCACGTGATATAAATGGGTGTGTGTAGCACGAGTTATTTAAAATGTATAATTGTATTTAGGCACGGGGATTGCACTTCACTTCACGTGCATTTAAAGTACTTTAATATGTGAACACTGGGTTTTCACAGATTAGTTCACGTGCTGGGATTCAAGTGAATAATTAATTGGTAATTGAATCCCAGCAAAACTGTATATATAGATGCACATTTCATTCACTTGGGGTTGTGGGTTCAAGAGTGGAGAACGGGAGAGAAAGAGGAGAAACGAAAATAACAAATGCTACTCGTGCGAGAGGGCTCGCACGATACTTGTTTGGTTCGTCCACGTTGTTTGTTTGTCTGTCTGTCTATTTACTTTGGCCAATGCGCCGTTTTTGTTTGTGCAGTCAGCGTTCTCTGTTTTGTTCAACCTTTTTATTTGCAATAAACCGGCGTAAGCAAGTGCCTTCATCATTTCACCGTCCTGTGTGTGTTTCCTTTCCTGGGTCTGACGTCATCACTCAGCCAGCCTTGTCACAGATGGGAATGCAGAAACTACAGTATTTCTAAAGGTTTCAAGAAGTTTATGGTTTAGAGATGTTTTGTTCGTTACAGACGTGAAATTACAACAAACACCACCCAGACTTTTTATTTTATTTATTTTTGTTCACCATCAAAACATACATTTTCTTTACTATTAGATCTATCACTGGAAAGGAAATGGATGGTATTTCTAATCAGTTCAAATACTCCATCCACTGCAGCAAACACAAACTAAGGGTTGCCTGTTTAAAATACTTGCCTCTTGTGTTTTCTTGCCTCTTAAATGAAGCTTATAGCAGAACGCTTAGTCATGCTCTAGTTTTCAAAATAAAGCTCTGTATTGGGCCACAAGCCTATAGAAGCGTCAGTCCCAAAGAAAGTGCCTTTACCACTGCAAAAAAAAGATCAGTCCTGTTGCTTATAATACATGCCACAATAGTCAAAGCTATCAAAAATTGAAGTGTGTGGCACTTTTTCAAACTTGAGACCTTGGCAATCATATTTCCTGTTTTGGGGATTTTATCTTGAACTTTATTATTTTGTCAGCAAATGGCAGACAATGCAAGAGTAAGATTAATTTCCTGTTATAAGTGAGGTTTTCTTACATAAAGTGTTTTACTATATTTTTCAAAACTTTCAATGGAAATAACTCAATACCTGTACAGCAAGCAGTATATCTAAAAAATTCCTAGTCATGCTGTACAAGTATTGAAATAAAGCATAAATAAACATCTACTGTAACAGATGCTAAACAACATTTTTCAGTTTGGAATACTTTATTTATTTATGTATTTATTTATTACATTTATATAGCACTTTTCATACAAAAGTATCACAAAGCACTGTACAGACATAAAAAAAGCATTTACATTAATACACAATACCTTTGTATAAAGAGCCCCAGGCATGTCACACACACAACTGCTACATATTAAATAGCAGATTAAAAAACAGTATATATATTTAAAAAAATGTCTGTTTTAGCTATTTGGACATAAATTGCCTGAAGGTAAGATAAGATAGTATTATGCTGTAGTGTTGCTTTAGACATTTCCATATACATCAGGGGCTTTAAGGGTTTTGACATTTACAAAAAGAGTTGAGGCAATATACTGCACTCATACATTCAAATGATTAATTAATATTAAACCATCACCTTAATAAAGCTACATAACTATCATGGTTAGACTGCTTTACTAATTAAATAGGTGGTCTTAGAGGATTCCTAATTTTTTTAATGCAAGTTCCATTTTTGTATAGCTTATACCCTTTAGAGGTAAAGCATTTGTTGTGCTATAACCTGCATTTTAATCATTTCACAGTAAAAGGGACTCCACATGTAGTGCATCAAACGCTTATTTTAGGAGTAATATTGAGATAACCATGGATAAGTGACTAATGGAAGTCCCAGACGCTTTTAGGACTGCTGAAAGTCTGATCTCAAGAAGCAAGAAACAAGAAACAAATCTGGTCAGAGACAAGCAGCTTAGATCTGAAGATTTGAAGGACATACTTCCATGTTGTAATCCTCAAACAACATCAGATATGTCTGCAGGCAGTAGACCACTCTTCCCTTTAGGATAGCTTTGTAACTAAGAATCTTCTTGAAGTGAATTTTCTCTTACCTGGACAACTAGCTAGTCGCCAGAGCCTTTTCATCAGGCTTTTAACACTGTTCTGTCCGATCTACAGTCTCAGCTTCGACAGGAACAAAACTCATCCAAGTGTAGTCCATTGAGTTTCTTGGAGTGCTACTGTATACAGCTTGACTAACACAGAAAATTATCCATAATCTAAAAGAGCAGGTAAGATACTTCCATGCCATGAGCACCAGATCAGTGCAGAAATGTCAGACTTTTTCTCAGTTGGAGGCTTAAATTAGTGTTCGAATTTCTGACTAAGGCTCCACTTGAGCCTGTGGATACAATTTATTTTAAGCAATTAATTTAAAAAAATTAAAAAAAACGTTTTTTTATTTCAATCACCTCATCGCTGCAGGATTATAGAACTTCAAGCTCTTTCTTCTAATGCCTAAGCCTCTCTTAGACATAGGCCTGCTTTTCTGCACTTGTATTGTATTTCCTCACTTCTCACACTCGATTGAGCTTTACATTTTAAAAACAGCTTCCCATGAGACTAATGGCAACAAAATGTGATACTGTTTGTGTCCAGTCTGGGCTTTAACAACCTGTTTGTGTTGCACTGAAGACTTTAGGAAAGATAAGCAGCTGTTTGTCTGCACTGGTCCAAACAAGAAAGGACATGCTGTATCAAAATTCATGCTGTAGTAAAATTTGTGCTGTATCAACATTCAGACCCTCCCTTTGGCTGGTCAAGTGCTGGAGAGTTGGAAAAACTGTTCTGAAAGAAGTCGGTAAGTTTTTTTTCTTAAATACCTACTTACATACAGTATATAATTAATTATTACAGTGACCATAATACCACACAAACCAATGCTTGCTTTTATCATTCACAGAATCACACATATAAGTTTACCAAATGTCTCAAGAAAGCTGGGATTGGCCCAGTTTTCAGCCTTTCATTTTTTGTCCCGGTCTGAAACAGTAAAACTATTAAGTCGTCCAGTTTTTCTACTGTAGCAATGTGCTCAGCAAGTTAATGCAGAATAAGCTCAATTCAGAAATAAAATAAACAATCTTATGGATTATTTGTTTAATAATTCTGATTGTGTTTATTAATACATAATAATAATATTAATTCATAAGTATATGGAAAACTACAAAGTGGTATGTAACTCAATATGTTAACTTAACATTATTCAGCATGTTTAATTAGACTTTAAAGCAAAATTATTAGTTCATTCTATGGGGTTGATGCAAAACATTTGGCCATAGCTGTACGTTTTTAATTGGTAAAAGCTGATCAAATTGTTCTAACCTGGCCTTTTGTACATTTAACATGTTTTGGTCAGGTGACAATAGATATAAAGCAATGAATTGTTGTGATCTGCAATGACCCCGTGTTTAATGTTACAAGAAAACGTAATATACACGAGATGTGTCATTCTTACTTCATTTTAATAAATACAGTATGACAAGGCCAGCAGTTTCCAAATAAAGTTTCTATCGTTGATATTATGCGTTAGGGAGGCAAAATAAGCTGATCCCTGGAGCCAGCATTACACTTCAGCCATCAACACCTGACAGAAGGATATGTACATCATCATATGGAAGGAAGCGCAAATGGATGGAGACACATATGGATCACATTAGTTTACTGTAAAGCTACGTCTTAGTTGGTGCTTATCTTGGCGAGATCCGAGTTCAAATCAGCTTGAAGTTTTAACATCTACTCTCGTGTAATGGAAATCATAATCTTAATCCGAAAACTACAAAGACTAATTTGAGTTTCGCATAATTTTCGGGACTCCACCCTTTATCAAAGCTAAGCTCAGTCGTTCTAACAATGTGAAAGTAACAGCGTCCTATGGTAGCTAGATAAAACTTAAAATAATAGCGTTCGGATAACTGTTACCTTTGTAAGATTTCATACCAGTTTGTCTCAGGGATATTAATTTGATTGAAATTTTGTGATTTTTCAAATGTCTTCCCGGTCTAAGTTTTTTGGTCTTTTTCTTTGTACATCATAAGTTGGATGCAATATGATCTGGGGCCCGTTTCATCAAAGTTGTGCGACTGCGATGTGCTTGCAAGCTCGCACAAGACTGCAATGCTTGTGTTTCATGAAGCACATCGCAACGAGGTCGCTTGCGAATGCTGTCTGCGATCTGTGAGCTGTCGCTTGCGAATGCTGTCTGCGATCTGTGAGCTGTCGCTTGCGAATGCTCTGTCTGCGATCTGTGAGCTGTCGCTATGCGAATGCTCTGTCTGCGATCTGTGAGCTGTCGCTTGCGAATGCTCTGTCTGCGATCTGTGAGCTGTCGCTTGCGAATGCTCTGCCTGCGATCTGTGAGCTGTCGCTTGCGAATGCTCTGTCTGCGATCTGTGAGCTGTCGCTTGCGAATGCTCTGCCTGCGATCTGTGAGCTGTCGCTTGCGAATGCTCTGTCTGCGATCTGTGAGCTGTCGCTTGCGAATGCTCTGTCTGCGATCTGTGAGCTGTCGTTAAGTGTTTTTAAAGAAGCGTGATTAGCTAGAAAGTGTGATAGCAAACATTTTAATTTAGAAGTCGCCCAATTGGAGGTTGAAAATATTTGCTTGGCTGTGGAAAGAGAGCGTTTGGAGGTGGAGAGGAGAAGAGGAAGAGATGGAGTTTATCTTTGTGAAGACTGCCAATCAGAAAGAAAGCACAACGAGTTTATTTTATTACAACTTGTAAGGTTTAGTTATAACTACATTTTGTTAGTTAATAGTATTTCCTGTTGTTTTTACTGTAAACTGCACTTTATATTTTCATGTTTCTACTGTATAAAGCACTTTATATTGCTAGGTTTTCAATGTTTAATTGCACATTTTATTTAAATTTTGTTCCAGTGTAAGTTACTGCATTTTGTTATTCTTTGTGAAATGTTCTGTTCTGTTTGTTCGATCATTTTTAATATTTAAAAAACAAAAAACAAACAAAAAAAACATTAAGTAAACTGAAAAAAATGTTTTATTTGTACTGCTGGGTATACAATATAAATAAATTTCAACAATTAACATATTAAACCTAACGATTAGAAATAAACTAACACATCTGCATCAAGATTTTACTCTAAAACACATTAAATAATAATATGAGGAAGAATAACAGCAACAACACGGCTATGGCTACAACTATTATTATTATTATTATTATTATTATTATTATTATTATTATTATTATTATTATTATTATTATTTATTCATTTGCAGTAGTAGTATTTGTAACAAGGCAAATTTGAAAAAATAAAATGTGTTAACTTCAATTGTATACAGTAAATGTTTTTTCTCCAGTATTCCTGTGGCTGCTTAGCCTATTTTAACTAAAAATAAAGGACTTATGCATCATACAATTATGTATATGTACAAGGTAAGATAATATTGGTGAAGAAACAGAATATAGTTCTTTTGAAAAACAAAAGGGTTTTTATTACAGTTTTAAACAGCAAATTTACTTATCTTACTCAAGGTGAAATCCTTCACATAAGAAATGGGTCAGGAACCGCTATGTTGTGTCAAACACTGTCTAAACGAATAACCATTTTTCTCGTAGACTGTAAGGTAAGATCTTTTTTAGATGAATCCCCGCAATATGAACACGACGCTGTATTGTTTGTTTCTAATACCTCTCTGCCTCTTCAGCCTTTCTGGTTCGGGGAGGGGAAAACTCGTCATCCCTTCAGTGGTCGTTATGACGTCACAGAGCACGTATTGTAATTTAGATGGTATGCGCGCGCATTTGGACCTAAGCCGGCTCGGCACAACCGCAGTGTAAACACTACGTGAAAAAAAGAATCTCCACGATCAGTTGGACCTGAGCCTGGACCAGGTCCAAGGTGGCAGTGTAAACGCAGCATAACCAGTAGACTATATAACCTGCTTCAATACTTGACATAGTTGTTAAATTGGATTCATTTATCCATAGAAATACTTCATACCACCCCCCACCACCACCACCACCACTGGCCCACCCACTTTTAGAAAGGTTCCGGCGCCATTGGTATTGTGCAATGTGGTCTCACAAAGCACTAGACACATATGCATCGTGACATGGTGGCTTCACTTATGCCATGACAATCGCCCAGCACTTCCTGAAAACTGCACCTAGCAAAAGACCTTAATGTTGTTAGCACTTGTAATGAAGTAGTGAGTGACATACTTTGTCTTGTTTCTTGCCTTAATTTTTGCTCAAGCAAATCACATACATTTGTAATTTCCAATCTAGGCAGCCTATACTTTGCTATTAATTCGGAATAGGTATAAAGATCAAGAGGGTTTGATCGATCCCTAAACACCCTCTCCTTTCTCATCTCTACTATATGACAATGAACAAGTAAAATCAGCACCGTTGAAAATGTTTCTCGCTGCTAACTCTGGATTTGCGATGAAAAAGGGCACTTGTGGTTGCTTCCAGACAGTTCCAGATTTCAGTAGAAAACCTGCGATATCGCAGCCCCTGCAGAATCTGCCCTTCATGAAACGCAAAATTTTACTTGTGACCTCACTGCAACAAGCGATTCCTCGCAGATCGCGTTCATGAAACGGGCCCCAGTATTACAAGCAAGATAATGAATATATGAAATGAAGTCAATGGTGATTAGTAATATAGTATTTAGTGTAAGAATATCAGTCTATCAATGTTAATTTGTTATGAAAGGTAAGCTTAAAGTACACATAATTAGGGCGTCTGATTTCCGGGTGAATTTTTTTTTTCCAAATTTAGGTGAATGCTTTTTTTAAAAATCGGGTAGAATTATTTAATGAAAAAAATTGGGTGAAATCGGGTGGATTGTTTTATATATAATCAAGAAAGAGTAAATATATATATATATATATATATATATATATATATATATATATATATATATATATATATATATATATATATATATATATATATAGCTCACCGCTACCATCCCTGTGCTGACTCGGGAGGGTGAAGACGAACACACACTGTCCTCCAGAGCGTGTGCTGTCAGCCGACCGCTTTTTTTCACACTGCGGACTCACCATGTAGCCACCCAAGAGCTACAGCGTCAGAGGGCAACACAGCTCTCGGGCAGCTTACAGGCAAGCCCGCAGGTGCCCGGCCAGACCACAGGGGTCGCTGGTGCACGGTGAGCCGAGGACACGCTGGCCGACCTAACCCTCCCTCCCCCCGGGCGATGCTCGGCCAATTGTGCACCGCCACCTGGGAGCTCCCGTCGACGGTCGGCTGTGGAATAGCCTGGACTCGAACTTGCGATGTCCAGACTATAGAGCACATCCTGCACTCCACGTGGAGCGCTTTACTAGATGCGCCGCCGGGAGCCCCAGCAGCCACATTTTTCTAATAGGTAAATCAGCTTGCCGTTATCGGCGCCAGTTCTGCGCGCTTGCATTTGAATCTCAGACAACTACGCATGCGTTTATTCATATACAGTATGTGCCTATTCTGGGAGTTTTCGGGTTTAACCTGAATGTTGAAAAAGCATTCGGGGCAGTAGAGAAATCATGTTAAATCGGGTAAAACCCGAAAATCAGATGCCCTACACATAATGCATCCAAAATACAGGAATCATAATACTTTCTAAACAACGTTATTATACTTTCAATCTTCAGTCGCTATTGTTTCTCTTTTTGACACTTGAGTGTCATTGACATTTTGTGTTTGCAAACTGTGAGGGTGGCAGATTTTTATTCATGCATTTTTATCAGTTTGTTGCAACATTGCCAACCTTAAAGACCTACATTTTTTTAGCATAGCGCCAAATAGTTATTTAACGACCTAACAGGAAAATACATGACGTTTAAAGGATAATATCTGTTTTTCTTTAATTTAATAAAGCTACATATTTTACATTACCTATGTGTTGACTCTTTTTATTTCCTTGGAAAAAACAAACAAACAAACAAAAAAAGCATAAATAAATCAAACAAACATGAAAAATATGTTGATTTTCTATTAATAGCCTTCTTGTGTGTCCTGGAGTACTGTGATTTACATACTGGAGTTTGTATATGCTTGTGAGGTCTGAGAGGAAAACATTGATTGGCTGTGCTAACAGTCACTTCAGGCTCACATTTTAGGGCCCCCCTACTTTTTGTCTCATAATTCGAGCACTGGTCCTGAGCCTTCCTGAACTGAAGTGGTTATGTCCTGAGCCTTCCTGAACTGAAGTGGCTACGTCCTGAGCCTTCCTGAACCGAAGTGGTTACGTCCTGAGCCTTCCTGAACCGAAGTGGCTACGTCCTGAGCCTTCCTGAACTGAAGTGGCTACGTCCTGAGCCTTCCTGAACCGAAGTGGTTACGTCCTGAGCCTTCCTGAACCGAAGTGGCTACGTCCTGAGCCTTCCTGAACCGAAGTGGTTACGTCCTGAGCCTTCCTGAACCGAAGTGGTTACGTCCTGAGCCTTCCTGAACCGAAGTGGCTACGTCCTGAGCCTTCCTGAACTGAAGTGGCTACGTCCTGAGCCTTCCTGAACCGAAGTGGTTACGTCCTGAGCCTTCCTGAACCGAAGTGGTTACGTCCTGAGCCTTCCTGAACCGAAGTGGTTACGTCCTGAGCCTTCCTGAACTGAAGTGGCTACGTCCTGAGCCTTCCTGAACTGAAGTGGCTACGTCCTGAGCCTTCCTGAACCGAAGTGGTTACGTCCTGAGCCTTCCTGAACCGAAGTGGTTACGTCCTGAGCCTTCCTGAACTGAAGTGGCTACGTCCTGAGCCTTCCTGAACTGAAGTGGCTACGTCCTGAGCCTTCCTGAACTGAAGTGGCTACGTCCTGAGCCTTCCTGAACTGAAGTGGCTACGTCCTGAGCCTTCCTGAACTGAAGTGGCTACGTCCTGAGCCTTCCTGAACCGAAGTGGTTACGTCCTGAGCCTTCCTGAACTGAAGTGGCTACGTCCTGAGCCTTCCTGAACCGAAGTGGCTACGTCCTGAGCCTTCCTGAACCGAAGTGGTTACGTCCTGAGCCTTCCTGAACTGAAGTGGCTACGTCCTGAGCCTTCCTGAACCGAAGTGGTTACGTCCTGAGCCTTCCTGAACTGAAGTGGTTACGTCCTGAGCCTTCCTGAACCGAAGTGGTTACGTCCTGAGCCTTCCTGAACCAAAGTGGTTACGTCCTGAGCCTTCCTGAACCGAAGTGGTTATGTCCTGAGCCTTCCTGAACCAAAGTGGTTACGTCCTGAGCCTTCCTGAACTGAAGTGGCTACGTCCTGAGCCTTCCTGAACCAAAGTGGTTACGTCCTGAGCCTTCCTGAACCGAAGTGGTTACGTCCTGAGCCTTCCTGTACCGAAGTGGTTATGTCCTGAGCTTTCCTGAGCCGATCATCTCTGCATGATTGCTACAATGTGTCAGTCTTGGCCACACCACACATTTCGACAAAGATTTACCTCCTAAACAGCTTTGATTCCAGGAAGTCGTTTAAAACGTTGGTGTTAGGCGTTATTTAACACTTCCGTCCAAATCTGGTACAAAAAATAATCTATATTGATCCTTGAAATACAACATTGGGTTATGAATATTACCTTTGTTTTATAAAAGGTATTATTTTCATTATAGTGAGAACTGCTTGTTGCCTAGCAGCAGCTTTTTAATTATGTTCTGAAAATGATTCATTCTCAATAAACACCAAATAATGAACATTGGAAACTGGGTAAAGAGCAAAGAGCCTCTACATTTGAAATTATCCAATATAATTACACAGCTGGGTAACTCCTAATAAGGATAACATAATAACATGTAGTCTTTGCTGTCACAGGCTTCAGTAATTTGAAATAGGAAATGTCAACAGAGAGTCATTTACACAAAGATTGCCACTAAAAAAATATATTTACCTGTGGGTGGTGGTTTAAAAATTATTTTGTAATTCAGCTGACTAAACACACATCAGGGTATGTAACACAAATTCCTGGTTACTTGGCCACAATTTCTAAGATTGTTTAATCACTGCAGTTCAAGTCACTAAGGCCATTAGGATTAATTAGTAATGAAATCATATTAGGGTCTGTAAACATCACAGAAGTATAGTAACTCCAACAGGAGTTGTGGATCTGCCTACTGAATGTCAGGATTGTGAACCAGCCAGACTCACTAGGACAAAGCCTGGTATTTTTTTATATTGGTTTCTTGAATGTTCTGGAGCATTCTTTATCAATACTACTATAGTAACAGCCTTTTCTTGTGAGTATTCTAAATGGAGTCTACTTTGAACTTCATCTACTAGAGACATAGATTGTTCAAAATGAAAGGTTACGCTTTGAAGTGATGATTCAATAACCACACAAGGAATCTGAAAGACAATGAACAAAGAAAAAAGGTTTTGAGGATAGCATGCATTGAAATCATTCCTTATAGCAATTGCTTTCAAATTGCATTCATGTTTCCTACTTGATCTGAGCATAACCCTTTCTTTTTTAGTCCTTTTTTTCAATGCATTTTGGTACCATTGAAAAGAACAAAGAACACAATTAACACAGTGCAACGTTGTATGTGATTAAGCGTATGTGTCACGTCGTGTGCTGGTACCTACACTGGCCGTAACATGCCAACCCTTACCATGTACCAAATATAGCCACATGTACCGACTACTATCTATCTATCTATCTATCTATCTATCTATCTATCTATCTATCTATCTATCTATATAAAGCAAAGTGCAACTCTCCACAGTAAGAACAAAGAAAAAAACTTCACTATAAAAAATGTGTCCAAACAAATCGCGTCTGTCCTTCCGAATCAATCACCAATGTGCCTCGGCTTAAAAATAATTACTTTTAGTAAAACCACTATAATAACAAATACATTTAACAGCTAAAAATATCCTGGGTCGACCTGTATCTAAAACTAAATACAAAACAAGAAATCAAGCACAGCTATCCTCACAAACACACTTCAATCTTAAAATGCTGACAGCCAAAGGTAGACACACAAACTAAAAAAAGGGAACAGAGAAAGAACACTTCGCTTCTCTCTGGGGCAATGATGTTCCAGTGTTATTGCCATCACTCCTGTTTCGGCCGCTCCACCGCTCTCGTTCTGAAATTAATTTACAGATATACTCCAGTAATGCCGTCCTGTGATTTGTTTCTGCGGTCCTCTGTCTCTGCTGTACTTACTTGTCCTTCTCGGTCCTTCTCATTCCCTCTACTGCTCCCGTTCCCTGCTTCTGCTCATTGCTCGTTGCTCAGAGATCTCTGTTAAACACAGATATTTATACCAGGCCAGAACAATGCAATACGGATGTACTGTATATACTATTATACTGCATCATGCAGCTCTGTCCAGGTTCAGGTGCCTGGAATAAACAATAATTAAACATGATACTCGTTTCTCTATACATTTGCAAAGCGCTGCAAAAAGTCACAGCACTTGGTCACCCCATGTGACATACGCATGTCAATCAATAGGTGAAAAGCACTCAATGCGCTCAATGTTGCATTCTGCATATGCAGTGGGCCCTGGAACTTCCTTCAAAATATTTTGTTTACCCCTTCTACCTGCAGCTTCAACACCAAGATTTATAGTGTTCCAAACAGTGCCATCATTACCAGCCTCTTGAGTGCCCGGTGGTGCTGGCGCTACCGCTGGAGAAGTAGCTGCCTCAGGTGAAGTAGCGGCTGGATCAAGTGCAGGGGATGATGCAGGTGAAGTGGCTGGCATCCTTGCAGGGGCTGCCACGGAATCTCCTGTGCCCTCTTCACACACTCGGTCCTGGCACTTTGCTGGCATCCTCCTCATTGTCTCTGTTGCTGGAAGATTAATCTTTGAAACCCAGTCTGCTTCAGAGCCAGATTCATCATTGTCCATCTCTGCTGCATCAGAATCGTTGTTTGGTAAACATTGCAGAATTTCAAACACTGCTTTGCTGTCCTGCGTCTTCCGCAATCCATTTTCAATGTGTATTGGGGTAACAATGAATTTCTTAGAAAAACGAGTGACTTGTACAGTAACCAGTGTGCGGACAGACAGCCGGGCACCGTGAGCTGTGAAGGCTGACTGATGGGCTATCAGGAGGCTCATTGAAACAATAAAAATGTCAGAAGACCACTCACTTGAGGAATGCAGACTGATATAATCAAACTTCAGTACATGGTGGCAAGTCCCCACTGATAAATAATATGTTATAATATGTTTTATATGTAGTGGCCAATTTGACAGCTCCTGGTAGGAATAGGCATGACAGTATTTTATCTCCATAATTTATCAGGGTAATTAATACATATATTTAGGAAAAGTCAGGAAAGCACAGCTCTGTATCTTAAACACACACACCGCAATTTAAATTTAAATTCCAAAAACTGTAAAAATGACCGCCCTGGTCGTTCTAGTGTTAAACATCAGCAGTATTATAAAATATGGCATTTCCAACATATTCACTTCCTAATCTGTATATTTTTATAAATGTAATTTATTATTAATGCTTTGCTCATTTTATGTGAGACATTCTACAGCAGTGTCAAGAGGGTGATGGAGTTATAGACTTAAGGACAAGTATCAAATCCTATTTAATACAACTCCCCCCATTGTTTAAGATGCCAGACTGTACATATAATCATGTGACTATTAATATAAAAAGGTCAAATTGAACATACTACATCTCCATTACAACAAAAGAGATAACTTTACAATGTTGCTTAAGTTCATGATCTACCCTGGCCTTCTAAATTGATTGCACTTTACTGTACAATGCCCAGCCAACCATAAATGTATTGTTGCACAATCTGCTTCTATTTTACACTCAAATATAATTGATTGATATCAGCTTACTAATGTATTCCAACGTTTTGCCTCATTGACCAGGTTTTTACAGTTGTTTGCAACCATTACCCCAAAGAGCAGTTTTAGCTATAAGGACAAAGGATTCCCCAGTTTTGAAACCCTTTTTGCCACAGGAGAAATATATTTCTGTAAAGTAGAAGTCATAATAATGTTTTGCAATGGGGTTGAAAGAGGGAGTAAAAATGATATTCCTGTAGCAAACCTACAAGTCAAATACAGTTCACCTTTAGCACTTGTAGCCATGTTTGCTATTGTTTGCAGATACTAAATACAGGTTTTTCAGTTTTGTTGCTTAAAACGCCAAAACAAACAAAAAAAAACCTGAACATGTTTATTTGGCCTCTTCACAGCAGGATGAATCAGTCCAAGTTTTGGTAATCTTTATCTTGATAATTTGTACAAACAGATTTTAAAATAAATTAACAAGTGCTTCATTGTTGTTTCAGAACAAAATATGGTTTACCTTTAGCAACAAGCATAAAACACAACATTTTGTTTTAGTGTTTGGTTAAACTACATTTCACGCTCGTCCAAAAATATAATCATTTATAAGGGTAATTGAATATACAGGTTCTTCAAAGACCATTTACAGTCTGGAAACTTGTAAATGAAAAGAGTGTAAAACACATTGTGTTTGATTTGTGTGATGATGTAACCTAAATTTAGTTCCTAAAACTTAAAGGTGTCAAAGTCTAACAATTTTAAAACGACTGTTTGCCTTCTGGGCTGGTAAACATGTGTAAATAGAAATGGTGAGTGAGTAACTTGCTGCACTGGAGCAGGCTTAATTAACAGCTGTAAAAAGCTGTTGTTAAGATCATCTCCAAAAAACACAAGATAGTTCAAAATAAGAAATACTGTGACTGGATCTGTTTCGGATGCATGCTGGTCATTTTAAACAGAATGTAACCTGACTTGCTCACACACTGTAAGTTCTAGTTTTATTTCTCTGCTTATCAGTCTATTTTTACTCTGGCTTGGTTTGTCAATCTACACTTCCTTTTTCAAAAGCTCTTGGAATCAAACAGTTTATGGTATGCTCCTTGATATTATTAAGTTCACATCTTTGTCATTTATTTTAATGCAGTCTGTTTTCCAATTTCAGTCTTAACATCTTGCTTATTTGCTTGTTTTAGAGTACTTTACAATAAGCTTTTAGAACATAACATTTTCATTATAACTGAGAGTTGAGTCTGATTGTAACCAGGGGCGTGCACAAGAGGGGCAAGCAGGGGCACTGGCCCCTCCAATAATCATCAACATAATATTGATTTCTAATTATCAATGTATTGCATTTGCCCTTTCTGTCAATGACACTCACAACGTATTTCCTCATAACGTGTAGTTATGTATATATTGAATATACAGTACTGTGCAAAAGTTTTAGGCAGGTGTGAAAGAATGCTGTAAAGTAAGAATGCTTTCAAAAATAGACATGTTAATAGATTATATTTATCAATTAACTAAATGCAAAGTGAGTGAACAGAAGAAAAATCCAAATCAAATCCATATTTGGTGTGACAACCCTTTGCCTTCAAAACAGCATCAAGCATCAATTCTTCTAGGTACACTTGCACACAGTTTTTGAAGGAACTCGGCAGGTAGGTTGGCCCAAACATCTTGGAGAACTAACCACAGTTCTTCTGTGGATTTAGGCAGCCTCAGTTGCTTCTCTCTCTTCATGTAATCCCAGACAGACTCGATGATGTTGAGATCAGGGCTCTGTGGGGCCATACCATCACTTCCAGGACTCCTTGTTCTTCTTTACGCTGAAGATAGTTCTTAATGACTTTCGCTGTATGTTTGGGGTCGTTGTCATGCTGCAGAATAAATTTGGGGCCAATCAGATGCCTCCCTGATGGTATTGCATGATGGATAAGTATCTGCCTGTACTTCTCAGCATTGAGGAGACCATTAATTCTGACCAAATCCCCAACTCCATTTGCAGAAATGCAGCCCCAAACTTGCAAGGAACCTCCACCATGCTTCACTGTTGCCTGCAGACACTCATTCGTATGCGCTCTCCAGCCCTTCGGCGAACAAACTGCCTTCTGCTATAGCCAAATATTTCAAATTTTGACTCATCAGTCCAGAGCACCTGCTGCCATTTTATGCACCCCAGTTCCTGTGTTTTCGGCATAGTTGAGTCGCTTGGCCTTGTTTCCACGCCGGAGGTATGGCTTTTGGCTGCAAGTCTTCCATGAAGGCTACTTCTGACCAGACTTCTCCGGACAGTAGATGGGTGTACCAGGGTCCCACTGTTTTCTGCCAGTTCTGAGCACATGGCACTGCTGGACATCTTCCGATTGCGAAAGGAAGTAAGCATGATGTGTCTTTCATCTGCTGCAGTAAGTTTCCTTGGCCGACCACTGCGCTCACGGTCCTCAACGTTGTCTCGTTTCTTTGTGCTTCTTCAAAAGAGCTTGGACAGCACATCTGGAAACCCCTGTCTGCCTTGAAATTTCTGCCTGGGAGAGACCTTTGCTGATGCAGTATAACTACCTTGTGTCTTGTTGCTGTGCTCAGTCTTGCCATGGTGTATGACTTTTGACAGTAAACTGTCTTCAGCAACATCACCTTGTTAGCTGAGTTTGGCTGTTCCTCACCCAGTTTTATTCCTCCTACACAGCTGTTTCTGTTTCAGTTAATGATTGTGTTTCAACCTACATATTGAATTGATGATCATTAGCACCTGTTTGGTATAATTGTTTAATCATACACCTGACTATATGCCTACAAAATCCCTGACTTTGTGCAAGTGTACCTAGAAGAATTGATGCTGTTTTGAAGGCAAAGGGTTGTCACACCAAATATGGATTTGATTTAGATTTTTCTTCTGTTCACTCACTTTGCATTTTGTTAATTGATAAATATAATCTATTAACATGTCTATTTTTGAAAGCATTCTTACTTTACAGCATTTTTTCACACCTGCTTAAAACTTTTGCACAGTACTGTATATATATATATATATATATATATATATATATATATATATATATATATATATATATATATATATATATATATAGTTTAATGTGCCCCCCCTCCCCAGTAGTGGTCACATTTTTATTTCTGTGCACGCCCCTGTTATTTTGGTGTAACTTGTTCTACATTTTATGCATTTTAAGGACATCCCAGACTCCAACACTCCCTTAATAAATAGCTGCATTATTTAATGATCATACACCCCATACACCGTACTGTACAATTTATAAGCTCAAAAATTGTTCTGTGGTCTTTCACTGACTGTCAGGTTCTGGTGGACAGTAACCTCACACATGGCTCTTCAGCATAGCACAGCAGTGTTCTGGTCAGTGGAGGGTTCCTATTGATTTTTATTATCTTCAAATGTTATATTTACCATACTGTGTTCATTATATTTTCGGTGCCAATTTTTGTCGAATCCCTTGTATTATTATTATTATTATTATTATTATTATTATTGTATTAGTAGTAGTAGTCGTAGTAGTAGTCCTATTTAAATGACCGTGAGGGGACTACTCCAGTCACTTGACAGCTAGAGAAAAGAGCTTGCTAACAGGGACGGTCATTTAACTGATTAACCGGAAAGAGGACTGTAAATTAAATATTGAGTTGCAAAAGTGCACCAAAAAGGATGATACAGAGCTCGCCATTTAGAGCCCACTGGTCGACAAGGGCCATCATGTCGCCAGTGGACTCCACGTTGGCGTGCTCTAAAACAACCCGGGAGTTGATCAGGGCCCTGAACATGGCTCCGCAGTCAAAGAGACCCTCCCCAATGATCTTGTACTTCCAGGTCTTGTAAATTGCCAGTTTAGCAAGAGCCAGGAGCAGATTCACCAGGAGGTCTCTCTGCTTGGTGAAGCCATGAACAGGATGCCCAAAAATAAACAGGGTAGTAGTAGTCGTAGTAGTCATAGTAGTATTTATACATATAAATACTGCTACTATAGTAGTATTTATATATATAATGTATCACATGTAGAAACATATTTCCACTATGCCTTGTTCATATTTTTTATATTATAGGAATTTTTAAAGGCACATTTTCTGTGTCTGAAAAAAAAAATAAATACAAATACAAAACCAATACACATTTGAATATTCCTAGTAAATCTATTCTTGACTAACTATGCTGTTTTTAAAACTTAAAATAACATTAAAACAGCTGCACAGACTTCAAAATGCAGTGTTTTGTATTTGCTTTCTTACTGTATTTGTATATTTGTAGCCACATGTAGCTTAATAAATTACTAAAATAGCTAAATGTGGCAAGGCTGAGGCCTGCCCCTGTAAATAGTACGTTTTGCTTTGGGTTTCTAAATAAAATATGGTTTTGGGTTGGGTTGTAAATAATAGTGTGTTTAATTTGTTTAATCGGATGGCAGGGCTGGAAGGTTAGACCTCCCTGCTTGTCTAATTAAAATGAATGTGCAGCAGGTGGCCAGGGGGAATTGAACAATTGACAATCAATTAACCCTGGTCACCTGCCTTTAAAAAGAGGCTGAAAAGACAGTTCTGGGGTTCTTTGTTCTGTGCTGTTTGTGTGTTTGGTGCTTTGTCTGCACAGCCTGGAGGGGAAGGAGGAGAACCCTCACCACTGTGTGTGGAACCAGGGTGAGCTTCAGCATGATCACTGTGTGTTTAACTGGGATCATGGACTTTATTGTAGGGATTATTTTAGGGGATTTTAATCCTACCAAGTTTATTTAGTTTATGTGATGAAGAAGGTTCCTGGTGCGGGACCTCCCTTTATAGCTGTTTTTTTAACTGTGTTTTGTTTATGGAGTTTGTTATTCATGTACTGCCTAGTATATATCCTCTGGCACTAGGGCTACCATTGCTGTTACCCTAGTGGCGGACACCAACACTGCAACTTCAATACTTGTAATAAATAAAACCTGGACGCCTGAGTGGCGTTTCAAAAACAAACCCTCTGTGTGTCTCTCACGTTTCTCAGTGGATAACCACCCAGTAACAGTACACCCCTGTTGCACTCAATTAAATGGATATTCCCATCTTTGTGATTCAGTTTAACACGCTTAAGAGTATAACCTATTTTTCACGAATATGTATACACTTAAGTATGCACATTACAAAATGCATTAAGCTTGGTCTTTCAGTTTCCTTTTCTTCAACCATTTCAGTGCGGGAATGTATTGAAAGCGTTGAGGTTCCTGACAATGTGCCCGTCCCTGTTTCTGTCTGTTCACAATGCACAAGCTTGGTTAATTTTATAAAGAGTAAAACAGAAATATACTCTTACAATATTACACTTAAACAGGGTACATTTAATGATGCAGAACTAGTAATTGTTTTGGATTTTGGAATTGAATACACTTATGTGGGCTATACACTTAACACTTAAGTGGGGTAAACATAGTATTTTAGAAATACTATGTCAAACTGCTGAAGCAAATGAGTCACGTTATAAACATACCAGAAATAAATGTGCCAAATAAAGACTTTCAACCCCTAATGAATAATGAAACGCCCCTTAAACTCTCAGGATAATCTTCAAAGAATAGACCTATTTACAAAGTGTTAACATATCAGTTATTTTCAGACTTTTTTTTTAAAAATTTTTAAAAGGACTCAAAAGTTCATGCGTCACAGGCATGGTACCAATTTCTTTAAATGATCTATTAGCTTATTAATGTTTTTACTGACCTCACCCTTCTGTTATCAATAAGTACAGTATGTACCATATTCAGATATTTCAAATACAGTGCTACAGATAAACTTGTGCATTCTGATTTATTTTATTTAGGTCACATGGTCGATTGACGGTACCATTGGAGGGAGTTTCAAATACAGTCCATTGAGTAATTACAGTAAGTACCAAGAAGCAGCAGTCACGTATCTATAATATTGACTAAAATATCTGAATATTTATCTTGTAAGTCCAGATTTAGGTATAAAATACAAGGAAAGAACTAAAAGATCTTCAACAGAAGATAAGAACAGTGGTAATGTAACTGGTGATACCAGAATTGGTTTGTTATGAAGAGTTCCATGACATAATATTAATAATAATAATAATAATAATAATAATAATAATAATAATAATAATAATAATAATAATAATACAGTGCTGAGGAAAACACTAGCTTTAAAAGAACAAAAACAAAACCTAATGAAAGTTATTTTTATTGTTTTTCTTTCGGTTGTTACAAGAACACAGAGAGGCCAAGAAGTAACGATTGCTGAAAAACTATACACCCCACAGTGTATTATCATCAATATCCAGTTGTCTGTCACACCCACACAGTAAGTACTATAAACGTAGGTTAGAATTGGTCTTGTTTGCTGGTAAATAAATAGTGCACAGTAAAATAACTGTAAAATAACCTGTGACAAAAAGATAAGTGAAATCGTGAATTTGCAGTCACCTTAAGGGTGAATATGTCTGCAAAACTTGGCCAACAAATACTGTTTTAACCATCAGTAAAACTGTGTCCTAGTGATATGAGTTGCCAGCATCAGCAAAAACTGAGGTGTGCTGAGCTTTGTTCCACTATCTAGACAATTTATTACAGCCTTTCAGTCATAAATGGTTTCAGTCTGCCTCAGTGGTGATTTTGCCAGAATGCACTCATTGTTCTGTGCTTAAGTGACTTCTAAATTCTGCTTTTCTTTTCCATATAAAACAAACCTACAGTAGTTAAATGCATTAAACAAGGGTAAATGTATCCAGTTTAACTGCAGCTCATTATACATTACATTTCTATAGTACTATACCCCTTTATGAAAAGGTATGTTTAAAGCCTATTTAGACAACAACCTAATGGTTGTAGATAATGAATAATGCTGGTCCCATTTTTAACATTGACCAATTTTAGGTTTGATGTTTTTTTCCTAGGATAACCAGATGGATATTGGTAAATAGTTCTTGTTGTGGGATTCTCTTTTTACCCAATTTTACAGATAGGACGGATGGCACATGCAGGTCAGAGCAGTCTTAATCCCATAATCTCCTATATTACTGTTTTCTAAACCTTGAAACAAACTCCCTTGCATGATATTTACATGACATGATGTTCTTTAACAATTTCAAAAATGCAGTACTGATTAGTATTATTAAAAAAAAAAAAGATTTTTGATTTAAACAATACTGTTTTTATGAGTGTAAAGCAGTTTACTTATCTTTTGTAGCTGATTGCTACTACAGTGTGGAGTGAACTTGATCATATTGAACATTGTTATGCTATACTATAACATGTATTTTACTATTTATTTAAATTGCGCATTACAAGACTGACTGCCATCCTTTTTTTTTTTTGCTAACGTGTAATTTAAATGAATACAAGGGCCACTAATGTAGTTTATACGCATCTTTTGTCTCTCAAATTAGCTCCAGATAAACCCATCATTGAATCCACATTGTTTGGGGTTCCAAAGTAATTGTCAAGTTTTTTTTTTTTTTTTTTTTAATAAACTGTATTTAGTAATACTAAATGAAAATAACTTAAGTTGCAACACACTGTAAATTATGGCATTATTACTCTATTTTTTATCATTATGGTAACATAAATGGCAGTTTTAGGCTTTTTGTGACTTTTAGGATTTCACTACATTTCATTTGTGATCTACCAATAAAATAAGAAACTTTCTAGCTCTTATCTGTCCTGTCAGTAAACACCTGAGCAAGATGTTGGATAAGCAGTTCATGGTTACTGAGAAGGAGAGCCAAACTTGAGTAATTTAAGTTCTTGTCAGAAGCAATTATGTTACTCAGTAACCAATCAGTGCTTTTCCAATGACTAGCATGTTTTATTACGTTCATTCATATGACCTCTTAAGGAAGGACAGATTGGTAAATTGAATTCATTAGTTGCTAAAAGCAAATTTGATTAATAAATGAGAAGTAGAAAAATACATGTTTTCTAGTTTTCTGATTCTCATTAAGAACAACCTTATTTGGTTATATAGACATCTGGAGGTGTAGGACTGAATTGTTGGTCTGTATGTGTAAAATGAGCTGTGAATTTTTAAAACACAGAATATAGCTGATATACAGTAGAAGGTAAAGTAGGAATTACTGTGTAATTTAGATCAGCTTTTTCAGTTTCTGAAGCAGGAACTGTAGAGGCTATCGTATTGTTGTACATTTACTCAGCAGCACTCAGAAAATATAATGTAATGCATTTATTGAATGATTCATGTTTACAGTATGCAATATTAAGCAATCATTTTCTATATCATTATGTCCCCCTAAGTAGTTTGTCAGTTGTGAGTTTAATTTAAAAAAGATAATTTAAATGCATCTTATATTGTACAGCCTTACATTTCATACTGAGGTTTTTAAATTGATATTGTTATGACAACAAGCAGACAGTACTTTTTTCTTAGCTGATCACTATAATATGTGCAAGGTTGCAAGTTTTTGGCAGGTTACATGTTTTGTCCTTTGTCCTTTTTTAGTGAAATCCAAAAGAATGTTCTAAAAATAGCCACTGTTGTGGCCTCCCTTTATGTCTTGGAACAGTTTTATTTTTGATGGTTGTCAAGCATTTAATTTAGTTTTCTTTATTGTACTTTTTCATTAATTGGAAAATACAGCCTTTTAATATCGATTCAAACAGACTGAGCAAATATAGTGACAATCAGCAGAGTTGACGTTATCAGGAGTTCACCAATAAACCAGAAAAACAAGCATTAAAACAAATAAGTGTTGATGCAAAATTATTTCATTTTATAGGGTGATGCAAAACCTTTGGCCATAGCTGTACAGTACATTACAAAAAACATTTGATACAACGGTAGCTAATTGCATTGATTAGGATAATTCAATGGTTTCATAATGATTATGCTCATTAAATAATTGCTATGAAACTGTTATGTGTGTTTTTTTTTAAATATTACTGGGTTATCATATAAAGCATTCCTTCAGAAGCATAACTAGGTCTTCGGGGAAAAAAAAAAGCCAATTTAAAGTGCATCTGTCACTTACATTTGGTGCTCTATGATTGTCAGTCATTTATTAGTTTCCTAAATAACACAGAATACGCTTAGTCAGGTGGCATTTTCCAGTGTTTTAATTGCCTGCTGTGACATAATTATTCTGACATTTCAGGATTTTTTTTTTAACATCTGGAATTAAATATTCTGGCATCCCAGAGTGCCAAATGAAGGTGGTCAAACTGTACTGAAGATATTGGCAGTTTCTAGCTGTTAAATGAAAAGTATTTCTTCCTCAGTCAAGTTGGTTTTGTCTGGTAATTTTCTATCAGCATATAAAACTAGAAAAAAAAGAAAAAATGTACAATTTGACTGATAAATTATCCATAAATTGATCATCTTAAATGTATTTTTTCTCCAATAACCTTGTACTGTTAATCATTTGTATGGATACAATTAAAATTAGACTAACTAAAACCCTCTGTTTGAAAGTAACAGCTAACAATGTAATCTTACTTTCCTTTGTAATTATGACCCTATTGAATTCCATTAATGGAAGCAGCACTGGAAATGTCAAGTAGCCTTGAAAGCAGAAAGGGTACAGATCAGGTTTCCCTTTTTAAATCTCCTCCTGTCTACTACATATTTAGATATATTATGTGACACTTCAAAATATATTTTTAAAAATTGCAATATAATTATTAGTATTTAGTGAGCAATTTATTTGGTTTCAGAAACACACTTATATTGCAGTTCTCAATGTTTGGCAATGTTCATTTGTTGATAGACTTAATATGGTTAACCCTTTAAATTGTGCTTCAATCTTGAAATATGTATTTGAATGTCTTTTTTTACCTTTAACTTACATTGTAGCTGTTAAAAAATAAATGGTGAAGTAAATAATACATTGTTTTTGGGAGCTGTAAATAATACTTTTTTTCTGTCAGAATTTTGAGTTTACATTACTTTTAAGCCTTTACTTTTATTGTAATGGTGATTTTATTGCTAGTTAAAACACTATTTAGACTGCACGCATGAGCAGGCATTTGAAAATCAGCCTTTGGAGTTCCCATATGATCTAAATTACAGTCCCCTTATACTGTAGATGCAATTGAAATACATTAACTCTTCTGTCAGCACTGTAAATAGCAAATATGAGGTTGCATGCCTGATATAAAATGTTTTATAGAGGCATTCAAAATGGAAAAGACCTACTTATTTGCAAGTAAGTTTGCATGTGCTGAAATGATTATCGTTGCTTATGAATTATTAAGTAGGCCTATAGCTTTGAATAAGTCAGTTCCAATTATATATATTTATTTATTTCACTAGGGTTTATCATTTTCCTAACACTATCACATCTAAGCTTTGTCCTAACTAAGGTTAAAATACCACAGCAGAATCATGTTTGACATACAGTAATTTTCATGACAAAGACAATATATTTAATGTATTTCTTTATGTTTCAATATACAATTACCAATAAAAATGTACCCTGACACTCATAACCAAATTCTAAGTAAAATAAATACCGGAACAATCTCTATTGATGTTATAATAACGGGCCACTTAGCCTAGGTAGCCTATGTTTCAGATAAATCCAATCATCCATTGTGTTTTTATCAAATACATAGTAACATCACTGTGATATCTAATTGAGGTATTGTTTTACAGACATGCATTTGGTAACAGGTTTAAAAAATGTAGTTTTAAAAATGTTCATTCACTGAAAGATTTAAACTGTAGGTTATTAAATACTGAAAACCTGAATCGTCTCCTGCAATAATGTATTGCCTAGTATTCACTCTAAAAATAATAATAATAATAATTATTATTATTTGTTTATTTAGCAGACGCCTTTATCCAAGGCGACTTACAGAGACTAGGGTGTGTGAACTATGCATCAGCTGCAGAGTCACTTACAACTACGTCTCACCCGAAAGACGGAGCACAAGGTGGTTAAGTGTCTTGCTCAGGGTCAAACAATGAGTCAGTGGGTGAGGTGGGATTATAACCGGGGACCTTCTGGTTACAAGCCCCTTTTCTTTAACCACTGGACCACACAGCCTCCTTAATAATAAAAATAAAAACACCTATTGTAAATAAGTTTACACTACAGCCCACAGATAAAAGCCACAAGTAGTATGCGTAAGGGTTAATGACGAACAGCGTGGAGTTGTGTCTTGTTTTCATTGCTTCACTCTCTGAAGCTCCTCCTCTGTTCGTGGGTGACACTTGTCAATCAAATGCGTACGAGAACCTCAGTATGTAAATATTTCAAGTGACGTCACGCGTACAGCGAGAGAAGGACAGGCAGAATGGCTGCACAGTGCCGTAGCTCCAAATGCACGGCAGAGAGGAAAGGATTCCGGCGGGAACTAGATTCCTGGCGGCATACACTGGTCCACTGTGTAGGTAAGCAAATTAAACTTTTCATTCGCTTTCGATCTGTGTGCTTTGTTGCTGGTGTTATTGCGGTAAGCGGTTTAAAAAAGGTTCAATATATAATCAAAATGTGCCCGTGCTCGAGTTCAATAGAAGAGGTACCTTTCCTGTCTCCATTTTCTTTTGTCTTGACTCCTCGCTGTTCCGATAGACGTCCGGTGCCCCCTCGGGAATTTTCTGCTATAGAGAAGAAATGGTTTAACTGTAAAGCGTTATTCGTGAGATTTCTGCTGCATTCACATATATTTCTGATGTGTAAAGTTGGGACTGGGTTGTCTACAGCTTTAAGAGGGGAGTCGTGCGGTGACGGTTGGGATTTGAAGTTTTTTTTTTTTGAAAATCCGTGTTAATTCAGCTGCCATGGAGACGGTGGATTTTTGGCCAGAGAGGAAGGGGAGTATGCACGAGCCCTAACTGCCATCCTAAATTCCGGGATCACGTGTTCGCTTTGCTTTATAAACAGCACAGCACCCTTTATCTAACATTATCGGAAATTTGTATTTGAAGGGGTATATTTTTGCGCAATGTTATCTATTGTTGGCATGTCCTACGTTTCTAACCGCTGCTGAATTATCTGTACGGTTTCTTCCATGTATTGTATCCATAGCTTCACCTTTTGACATACGGTTGTAAAACTCGTTTTCAGAAGGAGTTCTTGTGTTTGAGGATGGGTTATCATAAGTTACACTTATTTACAGTGACAGCAATTGTGGTGAATGTTATTAAGAGGGTCTTGCATTTTAATGGCAAAAGCGAATGTGGAAACATCTGTGCATACTGCCAGCATCACCCCGTGCGAGTCAAGTGCAATTCCGTGTAGTGCAACTTGTTTATTTTAATTTATTTTGATGTTTGTTATACAAACAGCACGATTGAAATTGTTTTTAAATTTTACAAATGCACCTTTTTATGTATGTCTGACATTTGTCAGTCTGGAGCTCAGGAAGGAGGTTTAGTTGGTGAAATATAACAATTCCTCAATGAATACTACCTCTAATTTTAAGGATGTGTATTTTGGTACATTTTCTTATGAACGTTTAAATGCTATGCAGCAGTGTCGGCGTTCAAACCATATCTACACACACACACACTTTTTATATTGCGTTCCAATGTATCCTGACAGCACTGGTTAGTATTTTCTAAGCAATGAAACCCTACATAAGCTAATAACGTTTTAACAAAGCAAAGACTTAACAACAAAGTTTAAAATGTATTATACCTACATCATCCTTAGTGCCTAAAATCCTTATGTCCGATGTAAGATTTTAGAGACTTTTAAGCTGCTTGATGTCTTTGTGTAAATTGTTTTATTCATTTTGGGGGTATTACGTGCTGTAAGCTGATACTAGGAAACTTTGACTTTTCCACTTAAAATTATGCAGCCCATGTTGTAAGTCACCAACCCCAATTTCATGTGCCCAGTACGTCAGCAAATAATGATACCCAGGCAAAATTATATATTCTGAATCTGCACAAAATAAGGATTTTAGAGATGGGTAACATAACATTTCCAGTCAATGGTTTGTTACCCATAATCCTTCTGCAATCTGAGATAATGTCATTGTATGTAGTACAAATCACTTGTTTGTCAAAATATTTGGACCTCTGAATCTGACAGCTTTTGTTTCATTGTTGAAAAAAGTGTTTCTGAATTCCTTGGAGTGTCCTGAGTTCAAAGATATCAAATATGTGCACCTTTACATACATTTCCAGGCGTTTACCTGCCCTAGACTGACACCAGGCCACTTTGACTTTTCTACTTTGAACTATGCAGCCTATAGTACCCACCTCAATTTCATGTGCCCAGTACGCCACCGAAGAATGAGATACCCTGGCAAAAGTATGTATTTTCTGAATCTGCAAATAGGTAATATAGCATCTCCCTTCAATGGGTTGTTACCCATAATCCTTCTGGAGTTGGAGGTAATGTTGCTGCATGAAATAAACAAGTGGTTTTTACTACCTTTGGTTATGTTGGTTTGTTTTGAAGGTTTATTTAGTCCTTCCAGTACTCATGTACTGTGTGATACTTTTCAAAACACTCCTCCAAACAGAGGCCTGGCTGAGAGGGACAGCGTGGATAGTAGTACCGTTTATCCCTCCGTATGCCCTTGCGGGAACATACACAGCACCTTTTTTTGAGGATAGGCTTTTCTCCCAGACTGTGGCAGCATTCAAATAAAATGCTGTTCATTAAGCCTTGCCACAGTTTCTGATGTTTCAGTCTGTAGTACTTCTCGTATATGAACAAAAGGCTGGAGATCAGAGGTCTGAAATAAAAGAAATGTGAGCTGCAGCTCTGGTGCCGTACTTGGGTACACTGCGTAGGATTGTACAATGAGATCTGGACCATGTACATGCCAAGCTTCTTATACCATTATCCCGTGGTCTTCCTTGCAGCATTGTACAGCTCCAGCATCTGGTCTGACCTATCCACTCCTCCCATATATTTGTTGTATTTTTTTTCATTTTTTTTTTTAATGGATGAGGACACAAAAATCCAATGAAACCAACAATTACAATCAATTTATTTTATTTTTTGCATTTTATTTTTTGCAGGAGAAAAAAATGGTATCCTGAAAGGGTTGGAGGGGTGGGGGAGAGGAGAAAAAAATACTAATCTAAATTGAATTTTTTTTTCTTTTCAAATGCAGAAAAATCAGATACATTTTGAATAAAATTGTCACTTGTATGTGAATTATTATAAAATAAATACAAATGGGAGACGGTAGACAAAATTATAGTCAAACAATTATATTTTAATAAGCAGATCAATCAAAAATTAGCTGAATTCGTTTCTCCAACACCAACTAACCTAGACTCCTGTGCAACTTACAGGAACTCTTACAAAAAAAACATATGGTTCCTTTTGAACCTCTGATTGCTGACCTCAAACGTCACTAGGGCTGGGACAATGCATTGATACATCGAATCGTTGGAATAACCATCGATGGTTGAAAAAAAAAAAAAAAAAAACGCATCAATCAGTTCATTAATAGCACCGTTTTTTATTCGGACCGGCAAAATTTACGCTCTTATTCCTTGCCTTTCCTTTGGTTCCTTTAAATAATAAAAATAATAATAATAAACCTCCCTGCCCACTACGCAGCATGTACGTTTTCAGAGTAAGCGTGACAACAAAACAAAAAAAACAAACATGGAGAAGACACTAGAGGTAAGCTGCATTTCAGGATCAGATTTTGCTTGTTAAATTCTTCTTTTCCTGCTCGTGTTAACTAGCATCTGATTTGCTGGCCCCATCCTACCAGCGAATCAGTTTTGAAAATGCTTTGTAAGTACTCCCCTCTGTATTCACTGTATAAATAAAAAAACAAAAAAACAAAAAAAAAAAGCGCACTGCCTTGAGTCCAGAGCAGGATGACAGGCTTCCTGGCAAACAGCTTGTAAATAAATTGTACACATTGAAGAAAACTGACTGTATATAGTTTGCGTTTCTTTGGAGTTTCAAAATTAACTGTTATATAATGAATATTTAACAATTAGTTTAAAAATAAATAAACGATCAGTGTGATAAGCGCAATTTTGGAGTAAGGATCAGCTAGCGGGTATGCATGTTGTGGTAAGTAAATCATTTTATTATTATTAGTAGTAGTAGCCGTAGTAGTAGTAGTATTATTATTATTATGTCTTGGGCAGGGATTTCCGCATTGTGTTTCACAGATAGTGAAGGTTAGGTGGTACAGTATTAACAATATGCAATGCGTGATGCTGCAGCTGTCACTGAATAAAAAAAAGATGTTTTTCTTAAACTCGTGTCTAGTTTATATAGATTACAAAGTACTGCAATCTGTTTGCAATAAATATTTTAGTAACACTCCTGTAGTATGCTAAACTTGCATTAGGCTTGTTGCGAATGCTGTTTTGTTTTTTGTTTTTTCTCTCCTGACGCTACCCAGGTGTAATTACCCCTTGCATTCAATTGTTGTGCACAAGCTTTTACTTAACTGCAATGATATTAAAATAATAATGTCACGGGAAGAGGAATGCACCGAAAATGTATGGTGCAATCATTGATAGTTACTCGAATGATTATATTTTGTGTGCCCAATTAATCGATTGCTATTTTGAGGCTTAACTTACAGGCCTGATCAATTGCATTTAAGGAGAGTAGAAAAGCAGATGTAAAAGACCTATTTATAGACATATATGCGGTAATTTTATAGAAAGCTATTTATTTTAAAATGCTCGGAGCCCTTGCAGCTAACGCACTTCCCCCAAGGTGGCCGACTTCCTGTTCTCCTGCTGTCGAGACCACACAGAGGGGGACGCATACTACACCCCTTGCACAGTGTCTGTTCAAAATGTTTTTATTTTAACGTTTAAACTATATATAAGTTTAAACGTATATTAAATTAAACGGAATCTAGCACCCCTTATGGTGAGGCTGTGTCACAAAGACGGCCAGAGTGGGTGACGTCAGACCAGAGCCAGGAAATAAATAAACAAAGACTTGGGGTTTTGATGACGCTGAGCGCGTGATCGCGCTCAGCATTTAATAATTAAACAGAAAATAAAAAGGTTTGTACACAAAACAGAAACAGGACACGCACTTTCGCCAAAATAAATATATAAACAAAACGGACTAAACAGTAAACAGACAGACAAACGGTGAGTGAAGCAAAGCAAATCTTTCTTTCTTTCTTTCTTTCTTTCTTTCTTTCTTTCTCTCTCTCTCACCCGCTCTCCACTCACTAACACCCAACCACGAAAGTGAGTCAAACGTGCATCTATATATACTGTTGTGCTGGGATTCAACTACTAATTAATTATTCACTTGAATCCCAGCACGGAATTAATTAAGTGCAACCCCGCGGACACACATTATACACATTTTATCTGCACGTGAAGTGATGTGCAATCCCGCCTAAATACAATTACATCTTTAAATACACGCGAAACACAGACCCATTTATATCCCGTGTCCCAATGACTATACACCAACATTAACACACATTACATACAACATATAACACACACATGCACACAGGGGCGGGCACATTGCCACATATACCCCTTGTAAGCAGCACACATGGCCTCAACGGCCACCTCCCCTTAAAACCCAGCAGTCCAGGACAAAGTCTCGGCTGGGAAGGGAGGCTTCAGTGGGCCCATGGCTGGCAATGTTGCCAGTAGCCAGGCTGTTACTGGCCATGCTGTCAGCAGATCGGCTGACAGCTCCCAGACTGACTCCTTCAGCCGGGCAGTCCTGGCAGCGAAAGGCTGCTTGGGTGGTCTCCGACCTCCCCTTCTCCGCAGCTTAAACTGCTGCTGGGGTTGGTGGTCTCCGACCTCCTCCCCTTCTTCAAAGCCGCAGCTCTAGCCACAGTACTTCCGCAGCGAAAGTGCTGCAGTGGGCGAGGTCTCCTGACCTCCCCACGATCTCCGGCAGCTAAACTGCTGCAGTGGGAGCAGGTCTCCTGACCTCCCCCACCTTATTCGTGGCTGGCAGCTCCCTTGGTGGGGTTCCGCCACAGTACTTCCTGCTGCGATGCGGAGCAACAGGCAGCCCCAGGCGATGCGGAGCGGCTGGCAACCCCAGGCGATGCGGAGCGGCTGGCAACCCCAGGCGACGCGGAGCGGCTGGCAACCCCAGGCGATGCCAGACAGGCATCCTTGGGCTAAGCGTGGCGAGCATCCTTGGGCGGGCAGGCAGGCATCCTTGGGCTGCCAGGCAGGCATCCTTGGGCAAAGCGAGGCAGGCATCCTTGGGCTGCGAGGCAGGCATCCTTGGGCTTAAGCGAGGCAGGGAGTCAGGACAAGCTGGGGTGCGGGTGTTGGCTCTCTTCGGCCTCTGCGGCCGGGCGGTTCTTCCTCAGGCTTCCCTCAGCAGCCTATGCAAGGGCTGCTGAGGACCGCCAGCATCTAGTCCTGGTCCTTCTGGTGAAGGGAGAGGCAGCTCCTGCTCCTCTCCCCTGATGGTGATGGAGGCAGAGGCAGCTGCTGCTGCTCTGCTCCTGGCGGTAGAGGTGGCGGAGGTAGAGGCAGCCCGCTGCTCTGCTCCTGCCGGTGAAGGTGGGAGCAGCGTGTAGTCTCCTGGCGACGAAGGTGGGAGCAGCGTGTAGTCTCCTGGCGACGGAGGTGGGAGCAGCGTGTAGTCTCCCCCTTTTGCAGGGGACTGGTGCTGCTCTGCCTCTCTTGCAGGGGACCGGTGCGGCTCTGTCTTTCCCGCAGGGGACTGGTGTGGCTCTGCCTCTGAAGGGGAAACCAGCAGGCATTCTTCCTCTGCTGGTGGAGATGGGGACAGCAGGCATTTTCCCTCTGCTGGTGGACATGGGGACAGCAGGCATTCTTCCTTTGCTGGTGGACATGGGGACAGCAGGCATTCTCCCTCTGCTGGCAGCTTGGGTCCTAGGGCTGTGGAAGCCCCGACTTCCCTCTCTTTGGGCTGTGGACGCACCGACTCCTCCCTTTTGGGCTGTGGACACTCAGGCTCCTCCCACTCAGGTACTGGCGAGCTGGCATAGGGGCATCCCGACCAGTCATGTCCCCCTTCCTCACACCGCCCACACCAGCTCGGGTGGCACCTCGAGCAGTCCCTCCAGCGGTGATCCACCTTCCGCACCAGGGGAACAGGTTCTCTGGCTCCTCTGGCCGCTGTTGCAGTTGTGGTTGGGGCGGTGGGAGCAGCAGTCTACCTCCCCTGCTGGTGGTGGAGACTGAGGCTTACCCCTGCTCCTCCCTCTCCCGATGGACAGGGCAGCGGCCACGAGTGCTCACCTCTGCAGATGGGGCATAGTTGGGGTAGCTGTCCGAGGGGTACCAGGGGCAGTTGGTGCTGGAATGCCCAGGCTCAGCGCAGCAGTAACACCTGGGCTGCTGTTCCTCCGCTGGTGTTGTGATTGCTGTTGCAGCTTTCCTTTCCCCGCTCTTTTCCTTCTCCCTACCTTCCTCCCTTTGAGCTGGTTTCTCCTCCTCTTGGAAAGGGCAGACAACCACTGTGTGCCCGTATACTCCACAAGCAAGGCACCAGCCTTGGTCCTCCAGGCCCCGAGGAGATCCTCCAGCTCACTGCAGCCATCTCTCCAGTTGCAGCCTTCCATTTTTTTTTTTTTTTTACTTTTGTTGTTGTTTTTTTTTTTTTTTGTTTGTTTGTTTTTAAACAACAAATTGCGGTTCCTGCTCTGGTCTGCGTCTAGGAGGCGCTGATAATCCCACGATGACACCACGGTCACAAAGACGGCCAGAGTGGGTGACGCCAGACCAGAGCCAGGAAATAAATAAACAAAGACTTGTGGTTTGATGACGCTGAGCTGCGGATCGCGCCAGCATTTAATAATTAAACAGAAAATAAAAGGTTTGTACACAAAACAGAAACAGGACACGCACTTTCGCCAAAATAAATATATAAACAAAACGGACTAAACAGTAAACAGACAGACAAACGGTGAGTGAAGCAAAGCAAAGCAAATCTTTCTTTCTTTCTTTCTTTCTTTCTTTCTTTCTTTCTCCTCTCTCTCTCAGCCGTTCTCCACTCACGAACACCCAACCACGAGTGAGTCAAACGTGCATCTATATATACTGTTGTGCTGGGATTCAACTACTAATTAATTATTCACTTGAATCCCAGCACGTGAATTAAGTGCAACCCCGTGATACACATTATACACATTTTATCTGCACGTGAAGTGATGTGCAATCCCGTGCCTAAACACAATTACATCTTTAAATACACGTGAAACACAGACCCGTTTATATCCCGTGTCCCAATGACTATACACCAACATACAACATATAACACACACATGCACACAGGGGCGGGGCACATTGCCACAGGCTGTTATAGGAATGCATAAAAAAAATGAAAAAGCTTTAGATGAAGGTAAAAAACAGAGCTCAGAATCCTGTCTGATTACCATGCGGACAGTCTATTGGATGGCGCAAGAAGAAATAGCAAATGAGAAGTTCTCTTCTATAAAGCAACTTCTTAAATACAAACCTCAAACTTGATGATTTATATAGACACCACTCATCTGTGACAGGATGCAGCACGCCTTAGCCAAGTGTGTAAGGGAAGAAATTATCCAGGAAGTGCAAGTTCTTTTGTTGGAATTTTTTTTGGATGAAACAGTCAATGTAAATATTAAGAAGAAATTTATTTTTTATATACGCTACATGAAAGACGGCAAAGCTGATTGGTAATTGACGTGCCTGGTGGTACTGCAGAAACTACAACCAATAAAATTACATGTGCTCTACAACAACGTAATATCCAAATAACTAAAGTTGTCGGCTTTGGGTCTGATGGAGCAGCTGTGATGACCGGAAGAGTGTCGGTGTTATCACTCGTTTAAAACAACTGAATCCTCGAATGACATCTGTGCATAGTACAGCACATCGTGTAGCACTCGCCTCTTCAGGGGCTGATGCAAAAGTAAACAAAATTAAGCCGTATAGGCAAACAGTCAACACTGTGTTCAACTACTTCATGTACTCAGCTTGCCGCTGTGAAAGACTCCAAAAACTCAATCGAATTCTTGATGATGGAAACTTCAGGAGTTTAAAAGAGCCATGTTCTGTGCGGTGGCTGTCGCAGAGCAGAGCAGTGGAAGGAATAGAAAGAAATTGGCCTGCTCTTATACTGCAGTTCTGTGACGATGCATGGACCAATGCGACAGCGAAGGGTTTGCATAAACAAGTGTCAGCCTACAGCTTTGTAGCAACCACATACATGTTACATGATGTGATGCCCATCATGGACAGACTCAATTAAGTCTTCCAATTGGAGGATGTAAATCTTGGCCAGATCAAACTTTAAATTTGCTTGGCGATTTTTACTTCCCTCTAGCGGTGACAGAGAGGTAGACTTTGAGCGAGAGATCACAGACCAGCACGTCAAGGGACACAAACTTAAGTTCTCTGGTCAGACAAATGTAAACTACAAAGCCACGAGACTGGAATTTATTCAAGAACTCGGATCAAACCTTGAACAGGTTTCACCCTTCTGATGCTGACACGATTTCGATATTGTTTTTAACCCAATGGCATTTCTGACTGACGGTGGGGAACTAGCGCCTACGCAAAAGAAGCTTTGGAACATCTGATTGTTTTTTGTGCAGAGACCAAAGAAACACCGCCAGCTACAGATGCTGACGACCTAAGAAATTCATTTCTGCCCTTTAAACTCGCAGTGAATAACCATAGCGGATTGAACTTCACGCAGATATTCTCCCACAGTTTTCAAGACATAGCCCTTGTCATACCTGTCTCTGCAGTAGAATGCGAACGTGGTTTCAGTGCTCAAAATCGCATTCTCAACTTGGAGAAGCCGTTTAACTGAAGCACACAGAGAAGACTTGATGATTCTTTCGCTGGAGGGCCCTGATATTGAACATTTTAACTTCACACAAGCAATTGAAATCTTCACTGGTACTGCAGAAAGGCGCACATTTTGATTTATAACGGGTAACATTTTTTATTTTTTATTTAATTTATACTAAAAGAATGAACATTCATAGTACATTGATGTACTTTTTGACTGTTTTTAAACGATTTTGCTCACATTTTTTTACCTTTTTATCCCCTATTATATGCGCCACTGTTGCTAAGAAAGAACTGACACAGCTAAACTGCTATACTCACTGTTCTCCTTAAGAATACAATTGTGATATTTTGTGAAAGCTATCGGATAGGATTTTCTTAGTTGACTCAAGAGAACGTTTCTAATTAAGAAATAGAGGATGCAGTGACAAACATTCCACGATCATACCCTCGAGAGCGTTGTGAGTTTTTTTTACAGTTTTGTGTTGTAATAATTTTCTTTTTGTTTGGTTAGAAATATAAACACATCTGCTAATATGTATATAGCGTTATTAGCCTTTATTAGTTCGGCTTGCCGTTTGTACAAATAACTGATTTAATATTGAAACGCAAATTCTGATGGATGGGACGTAAAATTTTGGATATGTGCATTTCAGGAACTTATGAACAAAAGCAAACGCGACCTCTGAGTATTTCTTCTGTGTTAAGTTGATAGTTCATAGGCATATCCCGCGGCAAGTATAGGGTTTTGTAGTTATCATATAAAAAATTTAAAAAAGCATTTAAAAAGTTTAATCCAGATTCTGCTTCACCGGCATAAATTGGCTGTCTGACATTCTTCTGAAAAATAATTGTGCTTCAACCACTCAACCATGATCGAGGAACATGCAGTGCTATCTAAGAAAAGCTAACCCACTAGTACATCTGTGCTCTATTCAAGAACTTCCAATTTTTTTCTTTTTCAAATTTAATTTTAAAATAACCTAGGAAATGTCTTGAACTTCCTTCCTAGTAGTTTAAACATTGTAAATAATTAGTTACAAGAAGTTTGAGTTATTTAGTTTTTTAGCTCCAGGAAATGCACCAATAAATATCCCGCATACCACACGCGTTCCACATGTTATAGGAAGTAAGCATCTAAAAAAACTGGTATGACTTCAAAGGGAGGGTAAATTGCCTTCTCATGCTAAAAGGCTATACCATTGACCAAAAACTTTATATTTTTTTGCATGGAAACTTGTCCGTAAGTCATACGTTATTCTTATGAGACTTCAGCAGTGAAAATCCCATTTTTGTGCCGTAACCTTGTGCAACTTTCTACTATAACTGAAGGCCGTACCAAGCAATCCTATTGACAAGCTTCTTTAACCAAATAGGAACAAAATAAGCATACATAACGAGGAGCTTAGTGTTTTGCTTTGTTTTTAGTTTTTTTTCAGAGTATCGCCATTGCTTTATAGTCAAGTTGTTTTATAAGCAAGGTTATGAAAAATACTGAAGCTACTACAAATAAAATACCCTTTGCAATAAATACATAAATAAATAAATGATAAAACCGTTTACACTTTTTGTTATCTTTGTGGTTGGTCATCACATAGCTGATTGCTTTAGCCTGGACTTTTTTGTCCCTGAGCAGTAATAAGATGCAATTCATTGTACACTAGCCTTAAGCAGCATTTATCATGGTTTGTACCAAAATATGTATTAAATTAGCATAGCTGTGTTATTGCTGCTGGCTACCGACAACATCAGGCTTGAGCCTAATTCACGAAGCAAGATTTGTTTTAAAAGTACGAAAACATGAAAAAAAAAACTTTGTTCTGAATTATTGTTGTACTGCTTTTAGAATGAAATACTCCCCTATAGGTACCAAAACTGACTTGGGGTTACTGAATAAGAAAGTTTCATAGAGTTTTGCTTTTATGCAGTTATACTTTTATGCAGTTATCAACTGCTATTTGATTTTCTATGATAACATGGAAAAATACGGATTGTCTGATTTTGTTTTTTTTGTTTTACATTTGAGAAGGGGCAAAAAACATGCAAGGCTTTTTTTGTTTGATAATAACCAAATCAATACACGTACCATATACAGCGATTGAAATTAACACCTGCCAAAGACGGGTTAATTTGGTCTGTGGCGGGTAAATTTCACATACTTATATGCCACAGTGTCGGGTACGTTTTTGTACACTTAACACTTTAAATGCCAGAGGCTCTGTGCCAGTGGTGCGAATTTGCGACAGACGGCTGTACCTTTAAACAGAAGCTGTTGGCTAAAACAACAAGAAACTTAAAATTGTCACCACAATAAGCACCACGACTTCTACTTTCGATTGGTCTATTTAATATATGCTGTCATTCAAGTTTTTTTTTTTTAATCAAATCGCATTTGAAAGTGATGTTGCTGACAGCCAAACAAACATAGAAGGAGGCGGTGCTTGCGCTGTGAAGTGATAGGACTAGTTTTCCATACAGTCCTTCAGCATCTCTCTCGTTGCGGTTAGTTTCTGATATTTACTTAATTAAATCTAAAATGATTTTTATAAACAGCTTCTGTTAATAAGATAGTATAAATATTATCCTATGTCATTCTTTTTAGATGTAAATCGCTTTTAATCAGAACTTGTAAATGCTTACTGCTTAAAAAAAAAAAGCTTACTGCTAAATTAGTTGAAGTAATGTTTTACGTGTTTTTTTTTCTGATTGATTTACGGTAAAGTCAAATATTATTTAAATATGTGTGGAAAATATTTCTCTGTGTGAAAGGCATAGCAGGCAGCTTGTCAGATTGAGTGCTGCGGGAAACTTACACAGGTTCAAAACAAACCCTTTCTCTCCCTGATTACCCCTGATTACTGTTTATTTTTTTTATTTTTACAATGGCAAAAAAATACACTGCACTGCAGGCTGTTGGTCTTCTATTTGCTGACCAAGATAGCGAGCCCGATAGTTGTGATCCTCAGGACAGTTTAGCTAGCGAGATAGGAAGAGACGAGGTAGGAGAAGGGGGAAAAAGCAGCAGCAAAAAAAACTTGTATTCTATATGTGTAATCATATTTGTTCTACAGAGCTACCAAATGAAGACATAAGCAAACTAGGGTTTTCTTGTATTGTTGCATTATATACCGAGCATCAAAAGAAACGTATCCCAATTATAACACATTTATTTTTGAAAAAAATAAGGTATGTAAATGGTGGACATTGACAAAATGTTTTTGTTTTCTTTTTAATCACTTGATCATTAATCCTTGACCATGACACACTTGAGTGACTATGACTGAAGCATTACATTATAAATTAAATTATACATGTAAAAATGATTTTTTTAACTTATCTCCCTATATTTGAACAACTTGCATTGTTGAAATATTTATTGTTGATGTTTTGTTTGTAATGTTTTGTGAATTAAAAAATAAAACAGATGAATTAGATGAAGATGAATTATATAAAAAAGTATATACTATGTTACATAGTTTTCAAACACTATCCTCTCCTGAAGACATACTGTGTATATAAAATAATTTTAGGAAATTATTTCACATTTACCTATATTGTATACATTTTTACCCAGTTTTCCAATCGGTTAATAAAATGCGTACCTTTACAACCAACCATTTCATAGCCTGCAAAGTAGGGAACATATTCTCCTTATGTAGTTTTGTTGTATCATTTATTTTTTTAAATTAATTTATTTATTTTAGCTATTCAAGGATATAAAACCAGTTACTAAATCATGCGGAATGTTGGTGTAAAACGACGTTGTACGGAAAAACAATGTTAAGGCTGGTTTATATTCCATCACTCGACTGTCGTCCTGTCACTGTGCAGTTTTTACTTTCTGCTGGCAATCGCCGTGCTCAAACTGCAGTCGCTGACAGTTCAAATCAACGGAACTTTGAACTTGTCGCTATGGTTATTACAAAGCCAAAATGGATGACCGGTTGTTTGTTGAGAAGCTGCTCAATGTTTATCCCTGCGTATATGCAATCGATAGAGCTGATTATAAGATCAGATGAAAAAGGAGAATGCATGGATATCATTTGCTGAACAAATGCAGTCAACTTGTGAGTATTTTAACTTTGCTGAAAGTCTATATTACGAAGTGCCCCAGGTCCAATACGTTGTTGTTGTTGTTTTACTGTGCTACAAGATTTTTTTTTTTTTAAATATAGCGTAGCACTTCCAATATTTTCTGTAATAATAATAATAATAATATTTTGGGTGCTACAAACTCTGAACAAAGGGATTAAAATGATTGATAGTAAACTATAATGCAACCATATTAAATAAAGTAAACTCTTATTTGGTATATAAGATTAATTTTGGTGAATTTACTATTTACTGGAATCAATTGTATCTTGAACTGACCTGTTTTAAAGCTTTAAAGAAAAAGTTAATTTCAAGCCCTGCATATATAAACATTAACACAGGCAACTTTGCTTTAAATTTACGTAACCGTACCTGTCTAATAAAACTGCTTCCGGTATTCAAGTTGAGTGTTGCGTGAGGCTTCAGTTTACTTCGGTCAGTATCCAGAGCTGTTCAAAAATGGCGAAAACAATATCAATCACCCCTAAAGATTGGATCAACGAGTTTGGCAAGGACGAATTTCACGCCGATGGTAATGTGCTGTTTTGTACTTCATGCAGCAATGCTATAGATTACACTCGTAGGCAGACGATTGTATAATGGGAAGCGCTAAACATAAATTGAATGAAACGAAACATAAACAGCAGCAAACTTGTGATTCTTTTCTGTGCTCAATGCCAGCGTCTCACGACAATCTGACTGGAGAATGCCGCAGCTCTATTTTACAGTAGCCACCCGGATGACGAAGACTGAGTTGAACTAACATGATATCTTCTTTTTTTTTTTTTTTTTTTTTTTTTTTACAACAATGAACTATTTGTAATATGTGAAGTTAAAAATTGATTAATGGCACTGAAGCTTGTAACTTGCTTAGAATTTGAAAGTGTAAAACATTGTATTCACTGTAATATTTCAATGCCTGTTGTGATTATTATTGTTAATGTTATTCTACTGGCAATACAGCAGTAGTTTATTATGTATCATGTTGTTGAGCAAAGTGTATTTGATATATGACGGCGTATTACTGTTTTTAGATTCCTGAATGAAGTTGCCGTAGCTATATGTGGAACAAGGGTTTTGTTATAGCCATATGTTTGGTAATCATCCAAGAGAAGGGGTAATGCTGATCTTCAGTCTATTTGTAATGGTTAGGGACTAGAGAATAATAATGACAAAGATAATAACGAGTAAACAATAGTTTAATGACCGTGTTTGTAAACAAAGACGGTATTCATGTAGGTTAAACAAATCCGTATAACTGAGAAGAAACATGTGCAATGTAAAATATGACATTTTATTGTAAATGGAATTAATGTTATGTTTTTTTTTGTATAAAATGATTCCAGGTGTAACTGGTTATTGAATAATTATTTAATAGTGTCTTTCCTTAGGAGGGAGCAGTAGTACTATTAGGTGGTCAGTAGTGAGCTTGTCTTGTGAATGTCAGTCATTGTGTATAACCTGGTTAAGTTATTTGCAATCTGAGAAGTATCCATTATGAAAATAAATAAATAAATAAATATGGTCTTATAAGAATAATGTGATTGTGGGTGGGGGTAAGCTTGGACCATCACCCCGTTGTACACCATAACAGTAAGTCAAAATAGTCTTTTTTTTTTTTTTTTAAATATATATACCATAAAATTGCTTCTGTGCTGCATTGAAAAAAAACTATTAAGAAACATTTGCTACAAAAGGATTACTGTATATCCGGTAGCTCTTTCATTCTGAGTGCAGGCTATCATTCCTTAAAAAAATAAAAATTGTTTTTGCCTTTTTGTTCATCTCGTCTCTTAATAATGATTGAACACCAAAACAAAATACTGTACATGGACAGGACTACAAAACATGCTGTATTACATAACAGTGGATCCATTTCTAACAGATGTGACAGCGGTCGTCATGGAAACAAGTTCAGAACCTGAACATCGTTGATTTAAACATACATGAATGTGGTGGACAGGTTTATTGCAACTGTACCCGTGTCCCAGGAAAAAAGTAGATCAGGAAAAAAGTTGATCAAGCTCTAGAATTAAGGGGAGGTTCCATTGTTTCTAATGTAAACGAGCCTAAGCTAGGAAATATGTAGATCGCATATATTAATGAACAATAAATAATTTAAAATGAATGTTGTAAGTATAATTTATATCAATTAGTAGATCGGATTTATTCGGCAGTATGCTGCTAGATAAGATGATGTGAATATCGCTTTAGATCTGATATATTAGCCTAACAAAAATGCATAATTTAAAATGACTTTTGTACATATAATTTACATTAACATGTAGATCGGATATATTCGACAGTATTACGCTAGATAAGGGAATGTGAATATCGCTGTAATATATATTCGCAGCAAATAAATAATTTAAAATGAATTGTATGATTGTGTATTTCTGTTTGTGTAACAAACGTTAACTAGCAATGTGTTTGATGTTATTTTGCATTTCTGGAGGTGTTTTTGTTTTGGGAAGCACTACAGTATGAACAGCAGGTATGCGAGCGATTTGTCCAAAAGTTAAAGCATGAGTTTCAATCATGGAAAAAATTAAGCTCCTTGCTGTGATTACTAACTAGGCCACGGTGCACATCAATCACACGATGTACTTGAAAAATATTGCTTATACAGCATTATTATTTTATATTTGTTCTTTCATTTATTTTTACATACAGTACTTTGTATAATTAGGACAGAAAACAAACAGGAGACTAGTTATCATAGTGTATGTATTTCAATTACAAATGTGGGAAGAAACAATACATTCATTAATTAAAAACTAAAGAGTTAACGTCTTTGCTAAACCGTGGTAAATACCTGTAGTTCAACACCAACCAAGATTTTGTGTTGTGAGAGAGATCGTACACAGTATATGTAGGCTACTCCTATATCAGCATAATTTTAAAATCGTAAATCCCTGTAGTGCAACAACCAATAAGACATATAACGAGAAAGAAATACAGTATATTTAATTAAAGTGAATTATCACGATTTAAAATCATGTAGATATACACATATATACAGTATCTCTCTTCCTCATTATATATGTCTTTTTTTATATATCTCTATCTCATTATAAATTCCTGTAGTGCCACAACCACGTAAGACATAATGAGCAATCAGATCTACCATGGCATACGTTTTTCATTTCTGTATTTGTCCTATCAAGAGGATTTGACAGGGTCCTTTTTTATGTTTTTTTACATAGTACAAATCTTCTCCCTTAGTAATACTATATATTACTGCAAGAAATACAATTGTCACGTTTACGAAGAATATGGCATTTATGTTAATGTATTGTGTGCAAACAACATTTTTTTTTAATTCCCAACCTGAGTACACAACACAATTCTTTTCCAAAAAAACTTTCATCTGGCTATTTGTGGTTAATTTTCTTCACCCTATCCCAATTTAAAAACCACAACCCTCAACCTAGAACCTTTTTTAAGTAAACATAAGACATGCAGACAAATCAAGGTACTGTATATACTATTCATTTTTTTTAATTGGCGGTTTTGCCACGTCTAAACTGTAGTAAAGTTACAGCTATACTAATATTAAAATGTAAAAATACGACCTTGTCATACTAATATGATGGATGCAGATGGACGACGTGTAAAATAATTTAATATATAAATAAATCTCCACGATCACACATAAACTACATCTGATTGACAACGATGTTATAGAAACATAAAAAGACAGGGATTTAAAACATTTTACTGTATAGAGCTGTCGATCACACATTTTAAAGTTTATATGAAAAGACAGTGGCACAAACACGCACCAATATACACCGTCTAGTAAATAAAACGGCCAGATAAAAATAAAAAGCCATGCAGTGAACGTCCCCTTGAATTAAACTGTAGCCCCGCCTTACTTTTGTCTATTTTTGTCTTATAGCGCTTGCGCGATCAACTTTTTTCCTGGTCAACTTATTTCCTACGACACCGGTATTGAAAAGTGAGTTAGGACAGAAAGTGATTTCGTACCGGTATATTCCATACCGAAACAAACTGCACTAGTATCGTACCAATACAATTGTGAACAGGGCTTAAGAATCTCAAAATAGAGCCCTGTCGCTTTTTAGATGGGTATTGAGGAATGTTTCCCCAATCCAATACATTTTTCAATCGAATATGTTTGTAGGTTTCTTATTGACAAGAGTGGTGGGGAATATGGGAAGGAGTGTGTGATATATAATTTCAATTCTAAAATAAGTGTTCAGTTTTTCACCACTTTTTTTATAAATGTATTGAAAATTAAACATGGCATTTGAACAAATATAATGTTGATAGTTAAAATAAGTGAATTAATAAATATCACAATTTCCTTTCCTTTTTTTTTAAATTGAAGCCAAGATTTTCAATCAGACTTGTTGCTGTAATAAGTAAAGCACCTGAAGACACTTGCATGTCATAATGTTTAGAAACATCACTTGGCTCATTGCTGGCAGTATCATATTTAGTCTTCCACTAACACTGTAGTTCAGTCTACAAGTAAGGGTGTTGAAAAGACCGGTTTAGCTTATTGCTGGCATTACAATAAAAATACAAAATATTAAACCGTTTAGTAACAGTCCAGCAATGTCATGTGAGAGTAATCCTATTTACAGTGCTCCACAAATGAAGTTTAGCGGTTTACTGGCATTACAGTAACAAGAAAAAAATATGGTACACTTTGATAAAGGCGTGTTGACTGACTCGTTGCTACACAGGCTCATTGCTGTGTATCGCCCAATTTGTAATTTAAATAGCGCACCTTTTAATGTAAATGCATAATGAATCCTCCCAATTCTTTCTTTGTTACACCTTGTTAAAAGGCAGAATTATCTCCAGACAGAATGCCTTGATGAAACAAATGGTGTGCAGTGTAGTGACTCAATTCTTTACACAGTAAAGCGATCATTTTCCTTTAAAGAATGTGCCACTCAAAAAATAGCTTTGAGTTTGCATATAATTTAATTAAGAACTGGTCATGGTCATTGCGAATTATAGCTTTATTAAATGCAAGTAGAGTTGAAAGAAATAAACAAAACAGTAATTTAAATACGTAATTACCGGATTTTGCCGAGTCAACGCCCCAGTTTGCACTGGACATTGATTCAGACAGTTGCTTGCATCATCAATGATGAAGGTTCAGATGATGAAGACGTGGAGTTCGGTGGTTTCGGATCAGGTGATACTAGCTCCACAGTCTGATTTGATTAGGTTTTACTATTGTGCTACAATCCATATTTTGTGTGTATGTGCAGGGCTTGAATTTCATTTTTGTGTGCTGGGGATTTCCCCTCTGCTGCAGCCAATGGGGGTGATTCCAAAATTTTAGGGGAATGGCAAAAAACAAACAAACAAAAAAAAAAACTTTTGCATATAAAAAACTATATATATTTTACTGCATCATCATTCACACTGTTGTTGCTTTAAAATAAGCTGCTTTCAGGAGACCTAACAGCTGTTCATCACTGTGGGACAGAGCACTCTCCATTGCTTTTGCCATTGCCTGACGTGAAGTTTTTGCATGCAGAAGAAGAAAAAGGTGCTTTTCTTTTTAACCAGCACTATTCCTTTTTTTTTTTTTTTTTAACTCTTTACACTCAGCCCTATTTCCGCCTGCTTTTCACGGTTTTCATTTATGTATGTTCATCTGCTGGATAGTTTGTACTGCATGCAATGGCCACAAAATTCTTTCATATTATGTAAGTTACAAGTAAGTTGCATTAACCCTAAAGAGTTAGGGATTCAAAAGAGCTTAAGAAGGTTTCAGGCAGTTGAGAGCAAGAGAGTGCTTTGTCAGATTGTGTGTGTGCTTTTCTTTATTTGAAATGGTTTTTGTAGTGCTGCTTTTACTAGTGATTTCATATGCATACTATGTGTTTTGTAGGTTTGAAAGTGCTGTTGAAAAAGTTATTGAAGTTTTACTGTAGTTTTTAATTTAGAAATAAAGAAAAACATTTAATCAGGAACCTTTTTGTATTTTTTTATACATTGGTAAACAAGGATATGCAAAATGTTGGAAAATGAACAAGCAGAAGAAAGGATCTGCACTGAAAAACACAATTGCATTTACCACTGTTAATAATAATAAAGCAAAGATGACCATGTTCATTGTTTTAAAGAAGGGGAACCGTGCACATCTCAAAGAGCTACTGTCCGTAATACATTTTAAAACCAGCTTTGAAGCTTTTTTTGGGCATGCTCAAAGTAAGCCAAATAAAACTTGCTTTTTTTTCTGATATTAACAGGGCTGCCTTTTTAGTGTATTTTAGTGAATTTTTATTTTTGTTAACTATTTCATGAATTGGTAAGCACACACAGTCGGTGTATTGGCAGGAACATCCAGTATGACGCGCATTCTATTATTCATAACCCAGCGTTTGTTTACAATACTTTGCAGTTGCCCTGGCGCCTATTGGAGACCGGGGTTTATTTGAGACCCAGAAATTATTGGAAGTTTTACGGTATTACACACCACAGTATGTATTATCTGAAATGTTTATTTTGTTTGATTTTTTTCATCCATTTCTGTCATGACTGGTTTACTGTGAACATGTCTTAATGTTTTAGATTTTTGCTGTATATTTGGTTGTACAAAGCATCTCTCTCCAGTACAGGTCCTGTCATTGTGAGTTGTCAGGATATAAGAGTTGTCAGGTATTAAATTTACTGCTCAAAATTGTTTAGACATTCTTGTGTGGGTTAGTACTAATGGCATTTGCTTGTACCTAAAGTATTGGCTAACCACAATATCTACGTTAATTGTCTCCTATCCCAGGGGGAACATTTTTATATTTTTGAAAACGTAGCTGCAATGAAAGTTGCAAGGAAATAACTGGGTGGTTGCTGTGTGCTGTTGTAGCTTGAATCATGTTACATTTGCACTGCAAGTGGGCTTCTGTACTTTTCATTTTGCTTCATATGCAATGAATGAGAAGTCAAGAGCACAGCTTGGTACATTATATAAAGATTCTGTTTGATAATCATGCTTCTAGAACCTTTGCATCTTTCACGACGCACTACATAAAGGAGTTTCCTATTTCACCATGGTCATGCCTCAAATATGTTATGTTAAACCAATTAGTTACAATATCCAAACAAATGATAGTATTAGCAATGTAATTTGAGTATTTATTGGACATGTATGTTTGTTTAACTGAATTATTTTGTACTTACAGGTTTTGAAAGTATACTAGAAGGGATCTATGGACCAAGGCTACTTAGGGACCTCAGTGTATTTGAGGGTAAGTTTAAACTATTGTATTTTTTAAAGATTTCTGGGTTTATTAGTTGTTTTATTTATTTAGATAAACATGCTTCCATGTTATGCTAAAAAGGAAGCAACTAGACCAGCATTGTATGTAAAATTATGTGTTGGCTAACTATAGTAATGTAATATCCAGAACTATGTGTTCTCCGCAATTTTAGAGAAAGCAGTCCTGAGGGTGTGACTGTTCTAAAAAGGACCATGCAGTATGTTTGTGATGCTGTCATAATGTCTTTCCCAAAGTATCAGTGTTTAATTCCCTAAATGTACAAACTTTAGGATTAAATGAAATGTAGCTTTCCTTGTTAAGATGTATTGTCCATGCTTATCTAAGAAGCTAATAAAATCTACAAATGGGAACAAAACCTAAAGGAAATATAACAAATCTATTGATTCATTATTATTATTATTATTATTATTATTATTATTATTATTATTATTATTATTATTATTATAAGATTTGAAGGGCTCACAGGTGGATCAGGCTTTCGTATTCTTTCAGCTCATATTTTAACAGATTTCCTGGTTATGTAGGAAATACTGTATTGATGAAGAAATGTTTTTGTTAGTAATCAGAACTAAATGTAGTGTGTTTACATTTCTTTAGACTGTGAACCAGATGAGGTGAATGATTGGTCTATGGATGAAAATTGTTCATTCTGCAACCTACAAATAGAGAAAGTCAATGTAAGTGTATGTGTTAATAGGTTAAATAAAAATGTAGGACTGTTTTACATGTTTAGCATTGTTTGATAGATGTAGTTTTAGAATCAATAACATTTAATTACTTTCTGTTCTCTTCTGTGCTGAACTTGACTGAAATTACTAAACCAAATTAAACACACTCATGTTGTGTTTTGCAATTAGGGGTGTTACGATATGACGGTAAAACGATAATCGCGATATAAATTGTAACGATTATATCGTCAGTATTTTTATTTATCATGGTAACTTATTTACAGTACTGTGCAAACGTTTTAGGCAGGTGTGAAAAAATGCTGTAAAGTAGGAATGCTTTCAAAAATAGACATGTTAATAGTTTATATTTATCAATTAACTAAATGCAAAGTGAGTGAACAGAAGAAAAATCTACATCAAATCAATATTTGGTGTGACCACCCTTTGCCTTCAAAACAGCATCAATTCTTCTAGGTACACTTGCACAAAGTCAGGGATTTTGTAGGCATATAGTCAGGTGTATGATTAAACAATTATACCAAACAGGTGCTAATGATCATCAATTCAATATGTAGGTTGAAACACAATCATTAACTGAAACAGAAACAGCTGTGTAGGAGGAATAAAACTGGGTGAGGAACAGCCAAACTCAGCTAACAAGGTGAGGTTGCTGAAGACAGTTACTGTCAAAGTCATACACCATGGCAAGACTGAGCACAGCAACAAGACACAAGGTAGTTATACTGCATCAGCAAGGTCTCTCCCAGGCAGAAATTTCAAGGCAGACAGGGGTTTCCAGATGTGCTGTCCAAGCTCTTTGAAGAAGCACAAAGAAAGCGGGCAACGTTGAGGACCGTGAGCGCAGTGGTCAGCCAAGGAAACTTACTGCAGCAGATGAGACACATCATGCTTACTTCCCGCCATATCGGAAGATGTCCACCAGCAGTGCCATCAGCTCAGAATTGGCAGAAAACAGTGGGACCCTGGTACACCCATCTACTGTCGGAGAAGTCTGGTCAGAAGTGGCCTTCATGGAAGACTTGCGGCCAAAAGCCATACCTCCGGCGTGGAAACAAGGCCAAGCGACTCAACTATGCACGAAAACACAGGAACTGGGGTGCATAAAAATGGCAGCAGGTGCTCTGGACTGATGAGTCAAAATTTGAAATATTTGGCTGTAGCAGAAGGCAGTTTGTTCGCCGAAGGGCTGGAGAGCGGTACATGAATGAGTGTCTGCAGTCAACAGTGAAGCATGGTGGAGGTTCCTTGCAAGTTTGGGGCTGCATTTCTGCAAATGGAGTTGGGGATTTGGTCAGAATTAATGGTCTCCTCAATGCTGAGAAGTACAGGCATATACTTATCCATCATGCAATACCATCAGGGAGGTATCTGATTGGCCCCAAATTTATTCTGCAGCATGACAACGACCCCAAACATACAGCGAAAATCATTAAGAACTATCTTCAGCGTAAAGAAGAACAAGGAGTCCTGGAAGTGATGGTATGGCCCCCACAGAGCCCTGATCTCAACATCATCGAGTCTGTCTGGGATTACATGAAGAGAGAGAAGCAACTGAGGCTGCCTAAATCCACAGAAGAACTGTGGTTAGTTCTTCAAGATGTTTGGGCCAACCTACCTGCCGAGTTCCTTCAAAAACTGTGTGCAAGTGTACCTAGAAGAATTGATGCTGTTTTGAAGGCAAAGGGTGGTCATACCAAATATTGATTTGATGTAGATTTTTCTTCTGTTCACTCACTTTGCATTTTGTTAATTGATAAATATAAACTATTAACATGTCTATTTTTGAAAGCATTCCTACTTTACAGCATTTTTTCACACATACCTAAAACTTTTGCACAGTACTGTAAATAAGTTACCATATATATATGTGTGTGTGTGTGTGTATATATATACAGTACTGTGCAAAAGTTTTAGGTATGTGTGAAAAAATGCTGTAAAGTAAGAATGCTTTCAAAAATAGACATGTTAATAGATTATATTTATCAATTAACTAAATGCAAAGTGAGTGAACAGAAGAAAAATCTAAATCAAATCCATATTTGGTGTGACCACCCTTTGCCTTCAAAACAGCATCAAGCATCAATTCTTCTAGGTACACTTGCACACAGTTTTTGAAGGAACTCGCAGGTAGGTTGGCCCAAACATCTTGGAGAACTAACCACAGTTCTTCTGTGGATTTAGGCAGCCTCGGTTGCTTCTCTCTCTTCATGTAATCCCAGACAGACTTGATGATGTTGAGATCAGGGCTCTGTGGGGCCATACCATCACTTCCAGGACTCCTTGTTCTTCTTACGCTGAAGATAATTCTTAATGACTTTCGCTGTATGTTTGGGGTCGTTGTCATGCTGCAGAATAAATTTGGGGCCAATCAGATGCCTCCCTGATGGTATTGCATGATGGATAAGTATCTGCCTGTACTTCTCAGCATTGAGGAGACCATTAATTCTGACCAAATCCCCAACTCCATTTGCAGAAATGCAGCCCCAAACTTGCAAAGAACCTCCACCATGCTTCACTGTTGCCTGCAGACACTCATTCGTGGTACGCTCTCCAGCCCTTCCGCGAACAAACTGCCTTCTGCTACAGCCAAATATTTCAAATTTTGACTCATCAGTCCAGAGCACCTGCTGCCATTTTTCTGCACTCCAGTTCCTGTGTTTTCGGCATAGTTGAGTCGCTGGCCTTGTTTCCACGCCGGAGGTATGGCTTTTTGGCCGCAGTCTTCCATGAAGGCCACTTCTGACCAGACTTCTCCGGACAGTAGATGGGTGTACCAGGGTCCCACTGTTTTCTGCCAATTCTGAGCTGATGGCACTGCTGGACATCTTCCGATTGCGGGAAGTAAGCATGTGTGTCTTTCATCTGCTGCAGTAAGTTTCCTTGGCCCACCACTGCGCTCACGGTCCTCAACGCTGCTCGCTTTGTGCTTCTTCAAAAGAGCTTGGACAGCACATCTGGAAACCCCTGTCTGCCTTGAAATTTTTGCCTGGGAGAGACCTTGCTGATGCAGTATAACTACCTTGTGTCTTGTTGCTGTGCTCAGTCTTGCCATGGTGTATGACTTTGACAGTAAACTGTCTTAAGCAACCTCACCTTGTTAGCTGAGTTTGGCTGTTCCTCACCCAGTTTTATTCCTCCTACACAGCTGTTTCTGTTTCAGTTAATGATTGTGTTTCAACCTACATATTGAATTGATGATCATAAGCACCTGTTTGGTATAATTGTTTAATCATACACCTGACTATATGCCTACAAAATCCCTGACTTTGTGCAAGTGTACCTAGAAGAATTGATGCTGTTTTGAAGGCAAAGGGTTGTCACACCAAATATGGATTTGATTTAGATTTTTCTTCTGTTCACTCACTTTGCATTTAGTTAATTGATAAATATAATCTATTAACATGTCTATTTTGAAAGCATTCTTACTTTATAGCATTTTTTCACACCTGCCTAAACTATATACTATATATATATATATATATATATATATATATATATATATATATATATATATATATATATATATATATATATATATATATATATATATATATATATAATGTGTGTGTATCAATGTTTTACGTGCATGATACATATTTAAATACTAGTCCCTTCAGATCTGTAGACTTGTGTAACCTTTTTTTCAGCACTGGAAGCATTAATAATAATAATAATAATAATAATAAATAATCTCCATTTTAAATACATTTATTAATGTTAAATGCGCTTCATGCTGGGGGATCCTTTGTGACCTATATCGTGATAATACCCCACAGAATAATCGTCTTAAGAATTCATATTGTGACATCCCTAGTTGTAGTAATACATAACTAATACATATTTTGGTATGATTTGTATAAGGAATGTAATCCTGTGATTGTGTTGCTTTTCTAAATTAATAAGAGACAAAAAAAGCTAACTATGTGCTAGTTATAATGAAGTATAAAACCATCTATCACAATACCACATAATACAGGAAATAAAAGCTTTAATTGCACAGCAGTTTGAGCCATTCCTGGTTTTACTCAGTTTAATAAGACACACCTGAGCTTGTTATCGACAGCTATGGCCAAAAGTCATCCTATAGAATTAACTAATTTAGCTTCATAAAGTCTAATGAAACCTGCTGAATAACGTTCACATATTGAATTACATACCACTTTGTAGTTTTCCATATACTTAACAAAAAAGGAACAAATTGAAGCATGTGACATTTTGAAATCTAACAAGAAATACTGTACTACTATTATGGCTTCCAGCTGAGTTTGTGATATCATTTTGTATTTTTTTATTCCATATAAATAAAATATGTAAATTATGTTCAGGTTATTTATTTTATTTTTTATTGTCTTAATCCTAAAATTATAGAGGATGCAAAACTTTTGGCCATGGCATACACCGTGGCTAATCAAGCTCCTACTAATACCTGGAATAAGTGGAACTGAGTCTCATTCCCCATCCCTGCAATACTGTATATCCAAAAATGATACTGCAAGTAAAAAGGAAATTGCAAACTACCACACAGTTAAACACATAGCATAGCAATACAGTTCTAGAAATAAGACCCCCATTCATAACATATTTTTACACTCCAGCTTATTATGCCTGTATACAATAGGTAGCAAACCGCTTTAGGTTTTCCAAAAGGAATTATTCAGAAGGACCTCTAAGGGGCAATCCAAAATTCAGTATTTTCTGAAAGAGTGAAAGCATGTGCTTGGAGGTGAGAGGGAAATGTGCACTTTTTATAAAAAATGGTGACAGACCTTTACATCTAGAACGGGACTCGTCACTGTACTACGTTTTCCTAAGTTAACTCACAATACTTGGATGTTGGAATCACACTGTACCATGGGTATCGATATACTGCCGAACACATATTACCTTAAATACATCTGTTAATTTGAGTGAAGTTGCTCAAAGTGCCCTTTTTACAGTATAGTGTTTTAACATTTTCCTTCATGTAGGTTTCATGAAGCTCAGGTCTGTTCCAACTGTCAACTTTGTTTACAGGATCATATTCCTACTCTTTGTTCATCACAGACAACTCCAACAGAATCTCCATCTCAGGGCCAGTCTAACACTGAGCAAATTGAATGCCAAGCAGACAAATTTCTTCATGCAGTCTTTCGAAAGAAAGGTAAAGTAAACCCTCAGTTAGTCGTACTGTTTGGAAGTCTCGAACAATGAGCACGATAATGGACATTAGAGTTTTGTGAAATGGAAATGTTTTGGTAAAAGCAGAAGTGACGTGAGATCATTTTCAAATTGGTTCTTCAATTTAATATTTAATGTCTTTTGTAGCAGAAAATCATTTTTAACTTTGAAAGTGGTGCTTGGCTTATTTTTCTTTTAAACTGTTCAAAAAAACTAAAGATATTGATGGATTATTTATTTAATTCTGGTCTCTTATTTTTTATTTTTTTTATTTAGTTGCATTATATATTATTAAATGGTGATTTCAAGGTCTTTCTTTCAAACCTTCTAAAGAAAAAAGGATCGCAAAGCTGTGAAGATCAGAAATCTGTAACAGAAATCACCTGCTTTTTGTATTTAACACTTCTGGAGTCAGAATGTACATGGTTGGTTCTATAGTGATCATTTTAAATATTTGTTAATGTGTTAATGCAGTTTGTGTGTTTTATATTTTGTCTTTCTTTAATAGACCTTCCTCAGAACTGTGATCCGAACATTCCCTTAGTTGCTCAGGAATTAATTACAAAAATGATCCGCCAGTTTGCTATTGAATATGCTTCAAAAAGCCATCAGATGCAGGAGACAAATGTATCATTGGTGGATCTGGATTCAGTATGTAGCAGTCTCCAGCAACCACAAGATCAAGAAGGACCGTTGGACCTCACTGTGAATAGAAACCAACAGAATGTCGAACAAGGTAAAAATAATAATGTACCATACTCTTACCAGTGTCTTGATCTGTCCAGTTAAACTCAAGTTTTGACTTTTTCTTGTATTTTTTTTATTCATGTTTTGCAGTAGATGAAGTGCTTGATCTGTCAAAGAAAACTAGTGCCACTTCAGCACCAATGCCATCTGATGTAGCATCAGGGTAAGTTCTGTTCAACACAGTCTATTCCAGAGGTGATTTCTGTTCTTCAGCTGTTAGATGTTTTGGTTGGAGTCTTTTACTTGATGGCTTTTTTTCCCTGCTTTTTTTACCACTTTAATTTCCCAGGGCAGTATTGGGCACTCATGCTTGTATATTTATTGATTGTATTTAACTATGAGCACACTGACTATGGAAATATCAGTCTCAGTTATTGAATTTTAATTTGTGTTGGTAGTTACTGGGAGTGTTGATGCATCATGTTTACTGCCTATTTTATGTATCCCTTTACGTGTTTATAAAGTAGTGAAGAGTGACATCCTACTATTGAAGGATCTTGTTTGTTTATTTATGTATGTATTTATTTATTTATTTATTCATTTGTGTGGGACTACTTTTTAAATATATGCAATAAAAATATATATTTTATAACCTCTGAAATATATGTAGATCTTATATATACATATATACATACACACAGTCGCAGACAAAAGTATTTGACATAACATGCATAAAATGAAAAATAACATGCAAAAACGAATTTCATACTTTGACAAAAGTATTTGGGCAGTCAGCAATTCTCATGATTGAAAACCATCACCAGATAATTATAGACTAAATAAATAAATACATAATGCTGAAAAATACATTGGAAATTTGTGATTCAAAAATGCTTAAAACTAAAGAGTACAGCAACAATCTCAAAATGGCAGTGATACAACTAAACGAAAAAGGAGAAACTACCAGAAAATAGCATAAAGACTTGGTGTACCGAAAACAACTGTGTGAGCTATTATTGACAAACACAGAAGAACATGAACTACTGCAAGTAGCTCCAGGTGTGGAAGACCAAGAAAGATTTCTGCAAAATCTGGAAGAATTGTTTGAGCAGCCTAGCAAAATCCTCAGATTACTGCAAAAGATTTGACACGAATTGAGAGATGAAAGATGATCAAGAAATTCACGAGCGAACAATTCAACAATGCCTTAAGATGAATGTCCATGGGTGAAAACCAAGATACAAACCTTTCTTAAACAATACACAAGAAAGTGATTGTAGTTTTCCATTGAATACGTGAAAAAGCCTGATTTATTTCTTCAACCAAATTTTATGGTCAGACGAATCCAAAATATATCTTTTCACCAAGAAAGCAACACTATGTTTGGGGGAAGAGAGGAGAAGAATCTAAAGAAAGGTTAGTCATCCCCAGGTTGTGTGATGGTATGGGCTTGTTTTTATTCCTCAGGCACTGGCGACCTTTGTGTTGTAGAAAGATCAATGAATGCTACAAAATGAGGTTGCGCTGTGGTTAAAGAAAAGGGCTTGTACTGGCTCACTCACTCGCTGTGTGACCTTGAGCAAGTCACTTAACCTCCTTGTTCGCCGTCTTTCGGGTGAGATGTTGTAAGTGACTCTGCAGCTAATGCATAGTTCACACACCCAAGTCTCTAAGTGGCCTTGAATAAAGACATCTGCTAAATAAACAAATAATAATAATAAAATATCAAGAAATTTTGCACTCATTTGTTACCCAGTGCTGGAAGGCTTATTGGACGGAAGTTTGTATTCCAGCAGGATAATGATCCTAAGCATTCTGCAAAGTCTACAAAGGAATCTCTGAAAAAAAGGAAGATTACAGTTACGGATTGGCCATCTCAGTCTCCAGACTTGAATCCCGTCGAGATGTTGTGGATTGACTTGAAGGCTGCTGTTGCAAAAAGGAAACCAAAGTCAGTTGCCGAACTCGAAGCTGCATGTGTTGGAAGAATGTGCTTGAAGGTGAGTGGGAAATGTGTGTACTGGTTTCAAAATACAAAAAAAAGACTGCAAGCTGTAAAGGAAACGAAGGGTGGGCACACAAAGTACTAATGTAAGGGTGCCCAAATACTTTTGTCAAAGTATGAAATTTAGTTTTTGCATGTTTTTCATTTCATGCATGTTATGTAATAATTTGTTCATTATAAAGCTGAATCTCTAATTTAATGTATATCTTTTAATAGAACAGTTAGAAATTACATAAATCACTTTCTTTGTGGTTTTTCTCATTTAACTGCTCAAATGCTTTTGTCTGCAAGTATGTGTCATATAGATATATAATTTATTTTCACAAGCAGAAATTTCAAATTATAATTTTTTTGTTGTGAGCTTTTCGTGCATGTGTTTTAACTAGTGCATTGTTTGACAAAGGGGTTGACTCTTTTATTACTTGTTCAGCGGTAACGTCACAGTTCTAACAGCATAGTACAATAGAGTATACTCAACTGTACCGAACAGCTTATCAGTAGAAAAAATGTTTTGCACTTCAAGCAACTTTGAAAGGATAGCAAGCATATAACGCATACACAATCTGATGAAGGGTGACCACAGAAGTTTTTACCGCATGATTGACAGACTGTCCTACCAGGACTCTAACCTTTGCAACTATAAACAATAACTGCCACAACTCAGAGACACTTAAAATGTGAGAAGCAGTGATGTTACCTAAATAAGGACTGTAATAAAGGAGTGGACCCTTCCCTTCCATAGCTCTGTGCCAGTCTGTCATGCGTCAGCTTACCAACGTTTCATTCCATCCATCCTAGGAGACTGCAGAAGGACGACTATGTGGAAAGAAGCACTGAGCTTTCACAAGGTTTGCTTTCAAAAGCCTTGAAAGACATTCAGTCAGGAGCACTGGACATTCACAAAGCAGCCATACTTTACGGCATACCTCAAAAAATGTTACTTCTCCAGTTGGAAGCCTTATCTGAAGGAAAGCTTACAACTTTAAAAAGCATCAGCCAAGATGCTCGGGATGACTACTTTTCAAAAAGCAAAGAGACTCATCTTGTTCTGCAGAAGGTGGCTTCTTGGGCTCGGGCTCAAGCTGAACGTACAGAACAGTGTAAATTCAGCCTAATTGAAAACTCAGGGTTGAAATTCCCAAGAGCTTCCACTTACCTCCACCAGTTAACCGTACAGAGGATGGTCACTCAGCTAAATGAAAAAAATGAAAGCCTTCACTACGAAAGTTCAAACAGTCCTCCTGTACAGTTAAAAATCCCTCAGGTACGAGTCAGTTCCGTGTCAAAACCTCAAGCTGATATTTCTGGTCTTGTGGATGTAATGTATCAAGTGTCTAAAGCTTCTTCAATGCCAGAAGGGTCTGCTCTTCAAAAACTCAAGACTATACTCCCAAAGCAGAGCAAAATTGAATGTTCTGTACCTCTAGTCCACTCTGGTATTGATTATTGCGTCATGCAAGGTGACCTTTCTCCATTGTGTCTTAATATAAAGAATGGTTCAATTGATGAAAATGCAGATGATCTGGATAGGAGGGATAAGCAGCCAAGGAAAAAGCGTGGCCGCTACCGCCAGTATGACCACGATATCCTGGAGGAAGCCATATCAATGGTGATGGGTGGGAAAATGAGCGTCTCTAAAGCACAAGGAATTTACGGTGTACCGCATAGCACTTTAGAGTACAAAGTAAAAGAACGATCTGGAACACTGAAAACCCCACCGAAAAAGAAGCCCCGCTTACCAGACGCTGGTATATTTAGTGTGAATGATTCAGGGACAAGCAGTTCAAAACACTTGTAGATTTATTTTATTGGTCTGATTTTAGAGACAAGCAGCTCAAAAATTTTATTGGTCTGATTTGAACACTCAAACCTAGACTTGGGGTATTTAAGTAAACACTTCAAAACACAAACATGCCTTTAAAAAAAAAAAAAAAAAAAAAAAAAAAGTTTATTCAGGTTTTTTCACTGTGGATATAAATATGTGGTGCACTATTAGTTTCAGTTATTGCATTGTTATCAAGAAATATTCAGGTTTAATTTAAGACAATTTAAGCTTCTTGGAGCATTAATGATTGTTGTGCAGCTTTCACACTGGGATAAAAAAAAATCCAGACTAATAAAGTGACTTGCTATTAAAAGTAGCTGGTGATTAGTAGATATTTTATTCAAACACATATATTGAGTATGAAGTAGACAGAAAAATCATGGGAAGATAATACTGTATAAAATGCTGTTATGAGAAAACACTATGAGCTTACTGATTGTGCAGCATTTTATTTTTTCAGTCAATATAAATCTAATCAAAAAAAAGGCAAAAGAGAAAAGCCTGACAAGTTGAAGGTTAATTTAACCAAAACATGATGTTAGATATGGAACATGAGAGTGAGAAATATTTTGAAATGCACTTGCTGGTGTGTGTTTTTTTTTTTTGTTTTTTTTTACACTTGAAAGCTGAATTTTATAGTTCAGAAATGTTGAATTAAATTAGAGCACACTAGATTTAATTTTGTTTTAAATGCAATTTTAGGCAGTTAACAATTTAAAAGATTTAAAGTTGTATTGCAAAGTGTAATGGGTAAGTTGGAATGCAAAATAGAGCATGTTCAAAATGTGCACAAAATAAGCTTAAGTGGTATATTTAGTGAATGCGTGCTGGTTAGGTTTTATTGATTAATTTGTATTTAAAGTTTGTCTCACACTCCTACTACTGAAAACCTCACTTAAACTAACGTTGCTGCTGTGATATTTAAAAAAAAAAAAAAAAAAAAAAAAAAAAAAAAAGTGTTATCCAAATCATTTGTCCAAAAATCAGAATGGTCCTTTACATTGTCATTCAGCTAATACCAAATTTTACAGTTCAGGGTCTTATTTCACTAGTTATGCAGTTTCAAGTTAGAAGCTGTTTCAAACACACATGGTTTGTCTTTATGAAAAAAAGAATATGGTGAATTAAAACAGGGCAAGGATTTTGTATCTCAATGGTAAAATAAAGCTGATGTTTCATATCATATTTTTGAAAGAACGTAAAAGCTACCAAGTGTTATCTTCATATTTCATTAGCCATATGCCTATGTAAAGCAGTCACTTGTTTGGTAATTTGGACCTGTAACTGCAGATTATTGTGATTTGTTGGTAAAGCTATTTTAAAACCATGATTTATCAAATGTTGGCCCCAATTAGAAAACGTGAACCCTTTCTAATGCATTCTCTTGGGAAAACAAATGTACCTGCATCAATTTACCTGGATTTCAAATTATTCCCAGTATTGTAACTGTTTTTGTATTTTTTATTGTATTTATTTATTTTTTACTTCTTTTTAAAGGGCATTAGCTTTTACAGATTAAACAATGCCGGTGATCCTGAAATCAGTTTATAGAGCAAGTCCTGCTGATGTGGTGTTTTGACTTGCAGCTTGTTTGAATGTTTCCTAAAACATTTTGTATAACAAAACAGTGCCTCTGTTTTTATAACTACTACTCAGCAGTTGTTTAACCATTTTCTGGTAGCTATTGACAATTTTATATTCAATTGTATATTACCTTTTAGTGATTGATTTGTAGTTGTTTACAAAATACTTTACACTTACTGGTGTTTTAATTGCAGTATTTCCATTGTCACAGTACAATACTCGAAGTAATTTCCATGGCAGCCTTGATTTTTACTTTTTTTTTTTTTGGATAATATAAACTGATTTTTAGGTAATTAGTTATATTTATGCATAAATCAATTGCACTATAATTCATGAATTATTTATGATATTTTCGAATTAAATAGTGTACCTAATTGTCTTGTGTTGTGAATGTATCGTATTTATGTTCTCTTTTTGTCTTAATCTTTGTATGGTTACTGTGTTTTAAGTTTGTAATTTGTATTAAAGCACTTTGATGCTTTTGCACATAACAGTAAAGCAAATTGTGCGTGTGGATTTCTTGGCTTTTCTCTTACATCAGTGTAGTTTCTTTATAATGGTGATTGCTTCATGTGCTCTCTTAAAACAATGGTTCTGATGCACTTAATGGTTGTAGCTAATAAAATTAATTCCATACATTGTATCTGTTGTGCACTTCCATTTGCTATGTAGCCTAGGTGTTATGTATGAGGTTTGGAAAGAAACACTTATATCAAACCATATTTTTAATGCCTGTTTGTTTTTATTGAAAAATGTCATTCACTGTAATCACTTACCATGGGACACGTAGATTGTTCCAATTGTACAGGCATGTTTTGAAAGATTAAAACATTTGCATGTACTGTATAGTAATTTAAATATGCTAATTTTTGACCACTTTGAACAGCCATTGTGTTTTTTGTTTGTTTTTTCTGGCAGAAATATGTGTTGTCGTCGGGTGATTTCCATAAAAATATATATATATATATATATATATATATATATATATATATATATATATATATATATATATATATATATATATATACAGTACTGTGCAAAAGTTTTAGGCTGGTGTGAAAAATGCTGTAAAGTAAGAATGCTTTCAAAATAGACATGTTAATAGATTATATTTATCAATTAACTAAATGCAAAGTGAGTGAACAGAAGAAAAATCTACATCAAATCCATATTTGGTGTGACCACCCTTGCCTTCAAAACAGCATCAAGCATCAATTCTTCTAGGTACACTTGCACACAGTTTTTGAAGGAACTCGGCAGGTAGGTTGGCCCAAACATCTTGGAGAACTAACCACAGTTCTTCTGTGGATTTAGGCAGCCTCAGTTGCTTCTCTCTTCATGTAATCCCAGACAGACTCGATGATGTTGAGATCAGGGCTCTGTGGGGGCCATACCATCACTTCCAGGACTACTTGTTCTTCTTTATGCTGAAGATAGTTCTTAATGACTTTCGCTGTATGTTTTGGGTCATTGTCATGCTGCAGAATAAATTTGGGGCCAATCAGATGCCTCCCTGATGGTATTGCATGATGGATAAGTATATGCCTGTACTTCTCAGCATTGAGGAGACCATTAATTCTGACCAAATCCCCAACTCCATTTGCAGAAATGCAGCCCCAAACTTGCAAGGAACCTCCACCATGCTTCACTGTTGCCTGCAGACACTCATTCGTATCGCTCTCCAGCCCTTCGTGAACAAACTGCCTTCTGCTACAGCCAAATATTTCAAATTTTGACTCATCAGTCCAGAGCACCTGCTGCCATTTTTCTGCACCCCAGTTCCTGTGTTTTCGTGCATAGTTGAGTCGCTTGGCCTTGTTTCCACGCCGGAGGTATGGCTTTTTGGCTGCAAGTCTTCCATGAAGGCCACTTCTGACCAGACTTCTCGGACAGTAGATGGGTGTACCAGGGTCCCACTGTTTTCTGCCAGTTCTGAGCTGATGGCACTGCTGGACATCTTCCGATTGCGAAGGGAAGTAAGCATGATGTGTATTTCATCTGCTGCAGTAAGTTTCCTTGGCCGACCACTGCGTCTCACGGTTCTCAACGTTGCCCGCTTCTTTGTGCTTCTTCAAAAGAGCTTGGACAGCACATCTGGAAACCCCTGTCTGCCTTGAAATTTCTGCCTGGGAGAGACCTTGCTGATGCAGTATAACTACCTTGTGTCTTGTTGCTGTGCTCAGTCTTGCCATGGTGTATGACTTTTGACAGTAAACTGTCTTCAGCAACCTCACCTTGTTAGCTGAGTTTGGCTGTTCCTCACCCAGTTTTATTCCTCCTACACAGCTGTTTCTGTTTCAGTTAATGATTGTGTTTCAACCTACATATTGAATTGATGATCATTAGCACCTGTTTGGTATAATTGTTTAATCATACACCTGACTATATGCCTACAAAATCCCTGACTTTGTGCAAGTGTACCTAGAAGAATTGATGCTGTTTTGAAGGCAAAGGGTGGTCACACCAAATATGGATTTGATTTAGATTTTTCTTCTGTTCACTCACTTTGCATTTAGTTAATTGATAAATATAATCTATTAACATGTCTATTTTTGAAAGCATTCTTACTTTACAGCATTTTTTCACACCTGCCTAAAACTTTTGCACAGTACTGTATATATATTGCAATTAGAGTTTCTTGCCTTCTGCGGAAACATGTTTGAATGGTTTTATTTCCCACACTTTTCTCATGCTGATTGAGAAGCTCCTTTAAATTATAATCATTCTTACCATTGTTTTTGTGCAGAACAGCTGTTATAATGTCTCCTAAATGAATATTTTCATTTTTTTCTACATTTTCATTAGCAGCTACATTTACTAGACTTGATTCTTTTTCCAGTGGTTTCAGCTTTTCATTTATTCGCTCCAATAGATCATGAATCAAAGATCATGGAGATATCTCCAATGTTTTGATTTAAACACAGGCTCCCTTGAGAGATATGTACAACATATCGAAACGTCGGGCAGCTGGCTTCACACACACACACACACACACACACACACATATATATATATATATATATATATATATATATATATATATATATATATATATATATATATACACTAGTCAGGGTACCCACATATTGGAAATGGTCACAACAGACCTATAAATATACCACTTCCACCAAGTGTTTCTGCAACACAAACAATTTTAAGAAGGTTTCTGTCCCTGTCCACCTGTACCTAAATAGAAACTACATGAGAGGATTTATAATGTTGATTTAGTAGTTAATGCAAGAACAAAATGAGGCGAGGCATAACAGGGGGCATTCTGATTTGCAATGTAAAACTTTTGGAACATTTTAAAATGTGCAGTTTCTCTATTGTGTTACTCTAGAGTGTAGTTTGTGTACATTCTTCCATTTTTAATTTATATTTGCTTTTGCAAATATTTTAATCTTATTGGAAATGTGGTTTTTGCACAGTATTTAATACTGTACAATATTCAGTAACCTAAATGTAATTGGTGAAGTTTGTCACATTTCTTTATTGCTTGCAGCAGTTTTGGAAACCTTATGTAGCAACCTCCCATGTGTTAAATGTATTTCTGCCGACAACAGAAACAAAAATTAGACAGTAAATGCTGCTTTTGCTTGACTTAAGTTGAACAACTGAATCTGTCATTGGGCTCAGCAATAGGCTGCTGTTACTGTGCTGTCAATGGACTCTTAAGATGTGTGTTTGTTCAAATTATACCACATCGTAGGATAACCAGATTTGAAATCTCCATGAAAGTAAACAACAGAAAAACCCCATGTGTCCTACAATATGAAATATACCAGCAAGAAATATTCCTGTGGAAAGCATGTCATTTGTAAATGGCAGCATGTGGAAATAAAAGTGATTTAATAACTAAAAGGAAGTTGGGAGGCAATATGTTTATTGATATTCCATTTTATATATGGAGTACTGTAATAGGTGCAGTTGCTTTATTTTGTATTTTCTATGAACACATGAAATGTCAACGGTCCATAGCTTGGTTACTTTTTCTTTTTTTCAAATAAATAATTTAGGAGTAGATTTAAAGAGATTCTACACGCACCTTAGCTGGATGTTCTAGTCCCGGAACACCTGCCAGTTTAAAAAAAATCTTCAAACATGTTTTGGGGGTAAATTGTTTGTGAATGTGGCCCTTAATCAATATAATCTAACCTTTTTCTGTAGTATTTGAAAGCTTCACACTCCCAGTCACACAGCAGTGTCAATTTTATTAATTTTTACATTTTTATTATGAATTGTCAAATTTTCAATCCTTGAAAGTGCTTAATACTGCCCTGCTTCTTTGTGCACCTGCGTGTCATATCTGTATGGGGTATTCTAAGTTATTTATGCAAGATATAAATTACATTTGAGGATAGGGGTAATCTTTGATTTGTGTCTGCACTGATTTATTATAATACTTCTTTTTAGCTGCAGTGAGTGATTAACTAAATGTTCAGTCAAGTCTTAGTTGCTTCAGCAATAGAATCCAATAGCCTGTTATGTGTAAAAACTACAGTATAATGCTCGCTAGCCGTAGAAGTACTGTGTTGAGATTAATGCTTTTTATAATGTAATAACCATGCAGATGTATTTGTTAATAGGTGTATTGAAAATAACTTGCTGTTTTTGTAGCTCCAAGGTGCCTGTTGATGTAGACCCATTGCTACATCTGGAAAGCACAGATGAAAAGTTGGATTTAAGAAGAACAGCTCTTGAAATGGTCATATCATCCTTGTGTCTGTACCATAAGCAGCTGCTTCTCAGTGTGTTGAGATATATGCATGAAGATTACAGTATTTCAGCTATTCAAAATAAGGACTATAATAGACCTTTTTCTTATTCAGACACTCATTTTGGCAATTTTGAAAATAAGGTGCATCAGGAAGTACACAGTTTCAAAGAACACAGAATGACAGACAGGTGTTGTATTCAGTCTCAGTCTTGTAGGTTAAATTTCTGCCTCTGCTTAAAGAAGATACGTTGCTTATCATGCCAAAGTACAGCTATCGGATGCATTAACAAAATGGTCAGTCACAGAAGTTGTGATGCTTGCAGCCGTTATAGATGCCCTTGTTCCTGCCAGAATTATCATAGTTGTGCATGTGCTGCCGCCATTGCAACAAGCCCTCAAGTTAAACCTCTGAAAATACGTAATCCGTCGGAAGCCAGTAACGATTGTGGTAGAACCGGCAGCCCATCTCCTCCTCCATTATCGCCCATAGCAATTGACAATATTGATAAATACGGAGAAAGGAGCACAAGTTGTCCAGTGTTAGTTCACAACAGAAGTGAAATAAGCAATAATCTGTCTCAATCACTTTTGCCACATGAAGCGGAAGGTGATGTTGAAGTCAATGAGAAAAAGCCAAATAAAGAGACAAACTGTACTAAAATACAGCCAGCTTATGAGGAGGGTGATGGACGTTCAGAATACCCTGAGGAAGAGTTAGAACAAACTGAAAGTGGATCTTTGATTCATGATCTATTGGAGCGAATAAATGAAAAGCTGAAACCACTGGAAAAAGAATCAAGTCTAGTAAATGTAGCTGCTAATGAAAATGTAGAAAAAAATGAAAATATTCATTTAGGAGACATTATAACAGCTGTTCTGCACAAAAACAATGGTAAGAATGATTATAATTTAAAGGAGCTTCTCAATCAGCATGAGAAAAGTGTGGAAAATAAAACCATTCAAACGCGTTTCCGCAGAAGGCAAGAAACTCTAATTGCAATAAGTCACTCTCCCGACTCTTCCACCTCACGCCGTCAAACGGTACAGATTAAAAGAGAAATTGCTAGTTTTGACCAGTCTTTCTTTAGGAGAAATCCAGCAGTGGAAAGAAGTGGAAAGAAAACTGACAAAAGAACCTGCATTACACCATGCATGGAAGCAATGCCTTTAATTTCTGATCCTGAAGATGTTTCTGCTAAAAATGGGCAACCTGTTAATGACAATCAAGTTCCATCCTACCAAGCACAAACCTGTGAGCTGCCTTCATTAAGTATTCAGGATGATCCAATACAAATTTCACCATGTGAATCGGATTATTCAACCACAGAAAGTCATCCAAAGATGTCAAGAAGCACTGATGTAACCTTAAAAACACCACATAAAAGTAGTGATGTAAATGCAGATGAAGAAAAGCAAAAAAATTTAGAAGCAAAGGGCGTGTCCAAACCTGAAGATGTTGGTGATTCAGGAAGAGCACAAAGAAATATTGTTCCCCCTGAACGATTTTCCATGTATGTTACAGAGCCAAGAAAGATGTACCTTGCTGCCTGTTTTTCGGAAAGCCTTTTCATTCAAAAATCTCCCAAAGTTAAAAAATCTTCTAAAGATGGTGGGAGTAATAGTGCAGCCACAAATGCACCTCGTAATGGAATTTCCGCCCTGTGGAAGGATCAGATTAAAAGTTGTGAAGCTGCAAATGTGACTCCAGATTTAATCAATCCAGCTCTCCCAGAGAATGTGCCTTTAAATCTTTGTAACAGATCAAAACAAAGACATAAAGCTAGGGAGCCAGCTGTGCCAGAAGAAGCTAGCGCTTTAAAATCTTCAAGTATTACATATAATGAAAACAAAGGCAAGAAACAGTATGCACAGAAACGGACAAAGCATTTAGTTTCCAGTTCTTCAATATGTTTGAGGTCTTCTGTCGCCCGTGTTAAAGAAACCTCACAGTCACATTCTAATAGTACAGAAAGTTCTGAGAATTGTTCATCCATCAGCAAAACTGATCTCCTCCAGAATGTGTCGGATTCATTTGAAAATAATTCTGTGCTTAACTATACTAGTCCAATAAGACTGATGTATGTTTCTCAAATAAAAAGTACTGATGGGGTGAAATACACATTAACTTCGCATTCTAATACCAGTAAGGAAGGTGGTTCACTTATCCCTTGCTTTGAAAGTGTAATTAATGGGGAAGAAGCAAATGTACTGCAAGAAACAAGGAATGATGAGGCGGCCATGTACTCACAAAACTGTGAAGCTGCCAATGATGGGTTTGGCACCAATAAAGATGTGCATACTACTGAAGCAGAGCGAGCACTGTCTAGTAATGAAAATAACTCTGAGTGTGATGATCAGAAAGAGAAAGAAAATCCTCCAGATACTCACGGAGAGATGAAAGACTCTTTTCTAAAAAGAAAACCTGGCCGACCCAAAAAACTCGGGCCACAAATTGAAAAACGGGTGAAGAGACCAATTGGTAGACCACCAAAACATAAGAGCGAGTGCTCTGAATCTATTTCTAGTAAGAGTAATGCTGTAGACAATAGCAGTGCTGATTGTTCACTGGCCAAAGATGATGAATCCAATAACAAGACTATCAAAGTCACTGTGGTATATGGGCGATCTAGAAGAATAAAGCGGCTTGTGTCTGAAGGTGATGATAATATTAGTAAAGATACAGATTTTCAAAATGACTCCTGTGAAAACCAAAGAGAAAATGAAGATTCAGAGGCAGATTTAGAAGAATCGTACAGAGGTGATCACTCCAAGCAAGCTAGTACAAAGCAAGTGAAAGACAATCACTTTGACTTTGTAAGGCCTGTAAAAGATAAGGAGGGTGTGCCTCACCCTAGCAGCAACATTATTTGTCAAAATCAAAAGGCTATGGCTGCTATGAGAAAGCCAGGGCGACCTGCAAAGGTGAGAATTTCAGGCATCTCGGTAACTGTAAACACAGTTTCCCCAAAGCAAAGGAAAATTTGTATTTGCAGGGAATTGTCAGAAGTGCTTGATGAGGAATCTGAGCCAATCAAACCAGAAATTGATGACAATGAAAGTGCCACAAAAGAGCAGATGGTTAAACAACCTTCAAATGACAGTAGAGTAGGCCGGTCAGAGAATGAAGACAAAAAAGTAAGAAACAAAAAAAGACCTGTACTACCTTTGAGGCATTCCAACAGAGTCAGGAAACCTTCAATACACTTCCTGCACTCTGTGGCAACTTCTAGAGCATTCTCTCATAGTAATGCCTTGCTTCGCAAATCTCGAAAACTGCTGTTAAACAAAGCTGATAGTGAAACTACGAGACATCGTCTGGCAAGCCTTGAAGTACCAAGCAATGATACCTCAGAAGTTACATCTTTAGAGACCGAAAATAAAAATCCTCTGCCTGAACAGGTGGATTTTAACCATATATGTGAATTGTCAGAAGATTCAATTTTTGCATCAAATGCAGCTCTCAGGTGGTGGCCTATCTCAACTTCAAGGGACCGTTTGCAAGAGGAGCTGCACAGGAGATTTCAGCAAATAACTAACAGCTGGCACTCGGTTGATGTTGGCGAACTGGGAAATGAACAAAGGGAACGGGAACGCACAGTCCAAGACAGGACATGGGCAATGCCGAGAAGTGCATTTCAAGAAAACCAAGTGTCAGCTATTAAAATGTTATTTCAGAAACACTGTGATATGAATAACCTTTGTGCTTGGTTCATGCAAACCACAGAAACACAGTCCTTGACCATAGTAAGAAAGACAAATACTCACAATCCTTCCAAAGTTCTCCATTACAATGACACCAGAGCAGCAAACAGAGCTGGTATCTGCCCCAATCCGCCAGCAGACCGTTTAAGCAAACACGTCAAAAAATTTGTACAAACATCCCCTACAAGACATTTTCAGATAGAAGACAGAATGAGAAAGAGGAGATTATGTGTTAGGAGAAGGCTGGTATTAGGCAAACAGGGCACCATTCCATCAATGATCTTGAACAAGCAACCCAAAAAATTGGGAGAAAACACAATGCGTAGAAATGAAAAAAATCCTTGGAGAAGAAGGTCCAAATTCATGTACGGAGTGCAAATCTTTAAGAAACTAGCGAGAAGGCAAAACACCCTAGCTCTTAAGACTTCTACAGATATCCAAATGGAAAACTATGAAACCCTGTTTCCAGATACAATGCCATCTTCCTTTATTGGAATCCAGAATCATGCACTAAACTTGCCAACTACCACTGAGGAACTGAGTATCCAGCAGCAACAGCAGAGCACAACAGAAGAGCCTAACCTTGAAGAGAAAATCTATACAAATAGGAGCCCAGAAACCTTGAAGGAATGTAGGGTTTTTCTGACAAAAATCAGCCCTCCAGAAAAAAAGATCCATACTGAAAGCAACAACGTTCAGTCACAATATACAGTTTTAGATAAATCTGTTAAAGCAGAAAGCAGCAAGACAGATTGTGAAATTCAAGAACGTAGTTTTTGCACAGTGAAACTGTACAATGTTCTCTCCGCAAGTAATAGTGTGGTTCCTGTCAGTAAAGAAAGAGAAGAGCAAACAAGCAAGTTAGAAAATGACAGCAGCATAAAAAAGGTTGCATCTGAAGGAACAAGGCGTACTCCAAGAAAGAAAATAATGTGTCAGCAAACAAATAATGATGAGCCATTGTGCGACAAAAACTCAGATAAAAACTTAAAAACTGGAAAGATAACTATGCTAACAAGAAAAAGAACAGGCCTCAACACACGTCTTGAAGAAGCTGCAAAAAAGAGAAGACCATCTTTGAATGGGTGGCCATCAGGAAGGAACTCTCACTGGTTGTTAGGTAAGATCAATGCATTGTTGTTTATGGGGAGGGAGCAGGCTCTGGAATTAGACTAATTCGACACCGGTTTATTGACCTCCCTATTTTTTTTTAAGTGAAAATTCCATGCGCATAGAACACAATGAGACATGGATAGTGACTACATTTATATTATTTGTTCTAGTTATGTTAAATGAACAGAAGTTCTTGTCCTTTCAAAAAAAGTTAAAGGCTGAAGTAAGAGCCCCTATGTATATTGTACAGTCAAAAGTTGCCATAAACTACCACACTTGAGTTTGATGAAAGGGGTCTTGTTAAAGGATAGGTTTACATTATTTAAATTGATTGAATCTTTTTGCCCTCTTATAAGACAGGGGGGTCTGTAAAACAGACTGATAACCATTTGTAGCTGTAGCACCAATATTCTGGTTGATAAACCATACATTTAGGGGCTCATGCAGTTTCATATTTAAATTCCAATTTATTTTTTTTAAATACATTTTTTGACATTTCCAGATTTTTATTCCAAACAACTGCATGGTTATAAATATGAAATACTAGAACCACATCTAACTATCAGATAAGAGTAAGAAAATTACAACAACAAAAAAAGGAATGGGTAAAAGCTAGAAAAGGCTATGATAAAGCCATTAAAACTAAGGAATCCAAGTAGAGATAAGCAGTTATTACAAGTTGTATCACATACAAATTTAAAATTCTATACAAATGTCTTTGCATCGATAATATTACTGCTGTTTTGCCTACACCAGTTGGATGATTTTCACCAACCTTTGACCTGGGCTGTTAGAACAGAGTCTCTCTTGGATGCTGTCTGGTCTTCCACCAGGCCTTTGTTTGGGTTTCAAGTTTATAGAAAGGGGTTGTTATTCAAGCATTTTTGTGGACACGGTTTTAATCAAATGCAACCCTGCAAAACCCCCACTCACGCATTTACAGTCAACTGAATACTGCGATACAGAATACTGATCCAAAATGGTGCCAACAAAAAACAGTTAGAAGATTCAAGCTGAAGTTTTATGACCTCAGTGCAAAAGGTTGAGTCTGTGGGACCCTGGCTTTACAGTTTCCTCTAGGTCAGTGGTTCCCAACCTTTTTCAATGTAGGGACCACCTTGTGTTTGGATTTTTCTCACAGACCACATGCCACACATATTTTCACATCAGCATTTTGAAACTAATTTGTATGTGTATATTTATAAGTACATGTAGAAAGTAAAGTATTTATATAACGTACCTAACTTAATGAGATTCCTGGGCTTGAATCTTCGCTACTAGTTCTTTAAGGAATGTTGTCATTTTATGTGTTGACGACTTACAGAGACTAGGGTGTGTGAACTATGCATCAGCTGCAAAGTCACTTACGACAACGTCTGACCCAAAAGACGGAGCACGAGTGACTTGTTCAAGGCCACACAGTGAGAGTGAGTGAGCTGGGATTTGAATCAGGTACTTCCTGGTTACAAGCCCTTTTCCTTAACCACCGGACCACACAGCCTTTTTTTGGAAATAGGGATATTCCTATATCCCGGGCAACACTAGCACATATTTTATATTGTTGAAAATGAAAAGTACAAAAACTGAGGTTTTAATGGGTTTTTTTGTTTTTTTTGCTTGTTTGTTTTAATTTAGACATTCCAACAGAGTTAGGAATATTCAATGCAGTGCGCTACTTTTATATGGAGTAAAAATGCAGGTACAGCCATATTAGTTCGTTTTTTTACCTTAACATTTAGCACAAGCAGTAGAATGAGCACGGATTAGTAAGATGTGCATTTGCGTGAATGCTAGATGTAGATTTTTAAAAAAAATAAGTGTAATTTTGATAAGAAAATGTGTAACAGTTATTTAGTTAGTATTTGTTTCACAACAAGCTGTTTCAGTTAATGGCAGCTTTGAAGGTGATGCCATCAAAGGGAGCTGTAATATTAATTTACAAACACACCCAAAATAAAATAAGAAACATAAAGGGGGAAATGCAGACTACATACATAACTTATAATTGTATATAATGTGGTTAACCCTTTAAGGACCAAGATTTTTTTTTTGTGGGATGCTCCCCCAGGACCATTTTTGTACATTTTGTACAGTAACATCTTGGGATTGGTGTCCTTTTTTCCAGAAAGTATTTAATAAAGCATATCAACTTTTCACTTTTTTTAACACAATATTTAAACATACTGTATGTTTGTATTATTATGTATACTGCTTAGAGATGCATGTATAAAAACATGTCATTCTATGACCTGAGGGACCTTACAAATTAATAAAATAGTTCATTCATTCCATTATTATCAGTAATAAGAAAGAAAAAAAAGCCTACCTGACAAATTTAGTTCATGACATAGTATCTGCTTATATCCACTCGTTTCTTGATATTTATAAATGTTGTAAAAACGTATGTTTGTTTATATATATATATATATATATATATATATATATATATATATATATATATATATATATATATAATACACATGAGACAGAGTAAATGTTCTGATATAACTATTAGTCAAATACATCGGATTTACAGTGTTTTCTCGTTTTTTTCCTAGCTGTAAACAAGTTATTGTGTCATGTTTTGTTTCTCTGTGCTGCTGAAAATGTCTCCGTCCTTTAAAAATGAAATGCCCGTCTCAGTGATGTCACAAGAAAAAACAAACAAGCAGTCAGTGAAGTTCAGTCCCTCCCCTATCCAATGATATACGTTAACAAGCCGTACTTCAAAAGAAGACAAAGAAACAAAGTGCGTTTATCATGTTTACCCGATCACAGGCCCAGAAGGACACTTCAGTATGATCGTATTTACATGATCACAAGGTGTTTGTTGTGTTGCTTAGCGTAACCAAATTTTGGGAGTTGTTTGCAGACCGCCTGGAGTTTACTCATGGACCACAGGTTGGGAACCATTAGGTGATTCTAATGAGAATTTCTGCAGAGCTAATTACATTCTCAAACCAAATGACCACCCTGCCAAGTGCCCAAAAAAGACATCTAAGAAAGTCAGTTGTCATCTGAAAGTACAGACTGGCATCCAGTGGAGTATGAGAAGTTGTTTCTGGGTGGGTAGTGTCAAAGATGAGGTGGGTAATTTGAATTTTAATTGTGTGCGTGATACTCATGACAATGAAAACACAGGTTGTCTTAACTTTCGTTTTTTCATTTTGTTGTTATTTGAAAATCACAAGGGAATTGTATCTATTCCCTCTGAAGTACAGGCATGTGAATGTGTATCAGGGCAGGAACTCCAAGCTGTAGAAGAACAACTGCATTTAATACTAACACAAAGGCAATGAGAAACTGCATTTAATACTAACACAAAGGCAAATGAGAAACTGCATTTAATACTAACACAAAGGCAAATGAGAAACTGCATTTGATACTAACACAAAGGCAAATGAGAAACTGCATTTGATACTAACACAAAGGCAAATGATGCACAGAAAGAAAAAAAACAGCAAAGAGGAAACAGAGGCAGCACTTTGTAACTTATAAAAAAAATAGTAGCAGAGAGGGGTTGACTAACAAGGTACAGTAATGTTCCGGTAGCTGACTATCACTGCACATCAGAAATTATTACTGTACAGTTAGTAAATCTCACACAAAAGCAATAATGTGTCTGTATCAAAGACTTAATTTCAGAGACAAAATCCAAATACAACCAGACAGAAATTTAACACTAGGAAACAAACTGTACACTGAAACAGGCTCCCATTCTCATGCTGCAAAGCTTATAAATAAATAGATAAATAATTCAAATAGCTTTTTAAATATCAAATTGTCATTCAAAAAAAAAAAAAAAATGCAAATGGTTTTGGACATCAAGTGAAGCTTTTGCTCATTAATGGCAATACTCTTTGTTCCACAAAACATAATGCAGTTAGAATTGCTTGGTGGGTGTTTCTAATTTCTTATCATTATAGCAATTAAGCATTTTAAAGTCTTCCTACATTAGTTGTAAATGTACCTATTGTGTTTTAGAAGTCTTTTTTGATTTGATTCTTCTTCTAATGGCTTCTATAATAGAAAATCTGATTAGACATCGAAGGTTTAAATACTTCACATCAAATTTGTCTGTATTATATTTAACAGAATGTTGTATTCTTTTTTAATTGTAAAAATATAAACTTCTATTTTTGTAGGGCCTTTAAACCCCCCCATGCAACAGCCCTGGCGTGAAGGAAGTGGAAATAGAGCTGCAATGTTCTCTATGACCCCAATTAATGTGCTGTCTTTGGACTGATCGTGCAGAGGCATATTTAGAAAGAGAGCAACTCCTTGTTTTTGTATCATGTAGTTTAAATATCTCTCCCCATAGCCCAGCAAAAATTCTTATATTACTATCAAACATTTGTTTCAAGTCTAATGCTTCTGGCACAGTGCGTATTGGTTACATTTCATAGCGCTAACACAAATCTACAGATTCTGCTAGAATGCCACAGTACTCTAAAGGTAGCTGCTCTGCTGTTTTACTATTGTAATGATTCTAATGTATAGCACTAGCTTGACTAAAACAATTCAATAAAAATGACTGAGTTGAAATTCTGGCCTTTATACCTGCAAATTATAAAATGGGAACTGTATATTTGGTTTACTAAGGTTTGGGGTATGTATCTTTTTTACTTGGTGTGTCTGCTACTGCATTTGGACCAATTAGTTCTCTGGTCATGTAGAAATATTAAAATAAAGTCTTATTTGTTTAAATGTTTGACAAATAATTGTACTATTATTTTTTTTATGTTTTTTTTTGTATTTCTACATATCTCACAATTTGGTTTTATTATTGTTAATTTTGTGGTTGGTAAACTGTCAACCTTTTGACTTCTACTTAAATTGTTATGAAAGCAGAAACAATGTTGAAGTTATTGGACCAACACCGAAGTTCAAAATATACAAGCTTTTTCCAGATACAGGTATATTCAAAAATGTATGTCTGATGGACGAACATCCTGATACCCCTGTTATCTCCAGAATCTGACATTCTAAATACTTTATACTAGGGCTGTCAAGCGATTACAAAAATGAATCTTGGTTAATCTCAGTTTTAATCGCATATTAAATGGATTACTACATCCACCAAAAAGTCAATGTAAATTTGTTTTATTACTGATGCTATTATTATTATTATCCTTAACTTTAAATAAAATCATTTCAAATGTATTCATTTATGTATTTATAGAACCAGGAAATGTACCCAAGTATGCATCTTTCTGTGCAGTGAGCTGCCAGAATGTTTTTAAAAAATAAATAAACCCCCATTCATTTTTTGTGCTGTGCTCCATTACGCGGTTCAGTGACTAACTTTCTATTTAAACAGTAACTGCACTCAGGCACTCAATCCAATGTTGCCGCGGCCGGGATTGAAGTACGGTTTGCTGAAAGGCTCAAGACACAGCAATGTGATTAACGTGCGTTAAAATAATTAATCTCTAAAAACATTTACGCGTTAATCGCAGAAGTTAACGGTGATTAATTGACAGCCCTACTGTATACTAAATGTTAAAAAGTTTAATGACAATTTGATAAAGGGGTTCTCCAGATTCATGGAAAGATTTGAAGTGACATACATACACCCGCTTCCACTGTAACCCCTTCGCAGGGATTTCATCCCGCATGGAGCATAATATGGAAAATATTGTTGCATATTCTTTCACTGCAGATTACCACTCATACTTTCAGTGTAATTTGATTACAGTTGTGGTTTATTTATTTGCAATTATATATCAGCAGTATGACCTATGCAGTTGTGTGTGTACTGTAATGCCTTAGCTACAGTGGCCCTGAAGTGCAAAACACAAGCAATAAAAACACTGCATGCAAAACACAAGCAATAAAAACACTGCATGCAACAATTAAAATAAAATTGACAAACAAAAATAGAAACACACAATCCACTGAAAAAAGAGAGCATGCAAAACCTATTTGTAAATGATGGCATGCAAACTCAGAAAACACTCCAAAGAAATGCTTACAACAAAAAGGTTTTAGGGAAGTTCTACTTTGAAAGCGAAAATGGTGTCATAATGAAACATCTAGTCCCCGTGCAAGTTATGTATGTCATGTGGTTGTTGAAACCGAAGAGCTGCGAAGTTCTGTAAATTACTGGTTCTTGCCGTATGATTTTAAACCTGTAGTTTGCATGTCATCACTTACAAATACTGTAGGCTGCCATTGTTTTTTTTTTTTTTTTTTTTTAATTGTTGCATGCAGTGTTTTTATTGTGTTTTGCACTTCAGGGCCACTGTACATAGCACTTCGGAACAGATACTGAGCAGGGTGCAGGTGGTGTGCAGATCAAGTATAGGCCTTAACAAAACAGCGGGAGTACGCAGCATTGGATACTCTAACATATGTTACACTCCACAGCTTTCTCCATTCTGTATATCTGGAAAACCACTTACCAATTACTTACATTTTCCAAATATCTGGATAACCACTTATTGGTGTTAACATCATTTGTCATACGTTTAAGAGGATATCGGATTCTGGACATATAGGGGAGGTCTGTACATTTTAGAATATATCTGGAAAACCACTTGTCCACTCGTCATGAAACTTACTGAGAATATGAGATTTGGGGGATATAGGCAGGGGTATAGGTTAAGTGAAGATCACTTCAATTATTCAAGCTAATTTGAGCCTACCAACAAGGCAATTTTCTGTGGAGTACAATCAGTGAGTCCATTCTATTTTAAAACGTAATTGTCATAAGCAGCTTTTCATCAAGAGTGTTGTATTTAAAAATCTGTACACAGAAAACGTTCCCTGAAATAGAAATGTAACCATATCCGAATCGGCGTTTACCTAAAGACCCGAATCCTGAATATTGTATACCAGAGCTGCTCAGCGAGCCTGTGACGAAGTCATGACTCCGCCCGAGTCATCAAAAGGACTGCGCTCTTGGATCTCAGCGTCATTTTTCCTTCAAGTCTGCTGCAATCATGGACACAGCGACCTTGAAGGTTAATGGTTACATTTCTATTTTAGGGAACCATGGTGATGATAATCTAACGTTCCCCTTCAAGTATGCAATGTAACCATTACCGAATGGGTCAGTATACCCAAGCTGTCGCAAGGGCAAGACTGCCAAACGACCGGAATGCTACGAGGTTAAGCCAAAAGGCTGCCCCGTGTGTTACCAGTCGGAACTTCAGTAATTAGCTTGGGTTATAAAATTGAGGGAGAAACACCTCTATGCCTGTGTTGTACTTTTTTACACAGAGAATTGTGAGGGTCTGGAACCAACTCCCCAGTAATGTTGTTGAAGCTGACACCCTTGGATCCTTCAAGAAGCTGCTTGATGAGATTCTGGGATCAATAAGCTACTAACAACCAAACAAGCAAGATGGGCTGAATGGCCTCCTCTCGTTTGTAAACTTATGTTCTTATGTCCTAAGGGTTGACTGGGAAGCCGCCCTTAACACTCTAGTTCCAAAACCAGGGTTTTGAGGATCGACAACATTAAGTCTGTAGACCCTAATGGAGGAATGGGGAGTAGTCCACACCACTGCATTGCATATGTCTTTGACAGATGCACCCTGGAATAAAGCCCACAATGTTGTCATGCCCCTGGTGGAATGGACAGTGAGCTTATCAGGAGGGGGCAAGTTGGCTCACTCATAGGCAGTCCTTGGACAACCACTGCTTAGACAGGACTTGTAACTTTCTTTAAGGTTCTGTTAACAAGTTTGTGTTTATTGAATGACTACAATGACCAAAAGCCTTTGCTTTAAAGAAAGAAAGACAGGAAATAGAACAGACAGGAAGAAGATAACAATACAGAGAGAAAGAACTCCATGTGTGGGTTTTTTCTGCACAAACTAAGAGCTCAAATATTGTTTTTGTTTGTTTGTTTGATACTTTATATAGGTGCTCAACACAGTTTGTGACAATTACAAAGAAAAAAATAAAACAAAGTTTTCGCTAAGAAAGAAACCTTGTAGTCGGTTATTATTTAGACTTTAGCTACGCTATATTTTGGTGCCGAAGAACCCGGGATTGAAAAAGAAATGACCGAACACATGGATCGAATGAAACGAAAACGGGGTACTATCCGAACCTCTACAACGAAGCTGCTGAACCTCATAGAAGTGGAGCTGCTGACACGTGTCAACAAAGGAGGAAAGTCTGATAGAACTTGATAAAGGTATTGAAGATGAAACGCTGCTAGATGAGCTAGAGGCAGAAATCGAAAACACACATGATTACAAGGACTATGTCGTCCTACGGAAGAGCCACGCTAGCAGAGCTATACAGAGGCAACGGGATGCCGTGAGTAATGCTGCTTGTTTGAGCACCGCAAGTACTGATAGAATGACAATGAACAGACAGACAGTTAAACTGCCGAAGCTGATTATTGAAAAGTTTTCTGGCAAATTTAGTTTGTGGCTTGATTTTTGGAGTCAGTATGAGACGGCTGTTCATAATAATGACAGCCTATCTAAAACGGAAAAGTTTAACTATCTCAAATCATATTTGAGCGGATCAGCTGCAAAGGCGGTTGCTGGACTTGTTGAAGCAGCAGTAGGCATTCTCCAGAACAGATTTGGACGCAAATATCTTAATTCTCACATGCATAAACTTGACAACAGCTTTAAGGCCAGCTGTATGATGAGTGTGAGATCCAAATACACAGTTTAGAGGCAATGGGTGTGGTTTCAGACACATATGGCAGCTTGCTGTGCCCTATTTAACTGCAGATGATTCCTGATGACATCGCTCTTGAGTTTAGTCGTCAGAAAGATACAGATGATGAGTGGAAGGTGCCAGAACTCATAAGCTTTTTTCAGAAGGAAGTACAGAGTAGAGAGAGAGCATTGCATTTGACTAAAGCAAACAGCACACACAAAGAAACTCAGATAAATCAGAAATCCTTCCAGAAACAAGGAGCATCCTTTGAACAAAGGGCGATGAGACCCAGTGTGCCATCTGCAGCTGCATTACACACAGCCAGCCTATAGCCAAATGAAAACTGCATATTCTGCAACAAGCTAGATCATAAGTCAGAAAGCTGATCTGAGCTGAGTGTTGCAGTCAGAAAAGAAAAACTGAAAAAAGGAAGATGCTTTGTGTGCCTAGGACACAGACATATAGCCAAATTCTACAAGGTTAAAGGTGCTTCATGTCCTACGTGTGGGAGGAGACACTACAAAACAGTGTGTGATCAAAGTGAAGTACAAAACCCTGTTATTTCATCTGTCAATCCAAGTGATGTCACGGTGAAAACCAGCTACCAGAAGACTGTGCTGCTACAGACAGCTAAAGCCTGGGAAGAAGGCCCTGCCGGCAGAAGGGTTGTGCGTTGGCTGCTAGATGGAGGCAGTCAGGGAAGCTTTATACGTGAGGACGTCGCCAAAGCCCAGAAGCTCCCTGTGGTAAAAGAAGAGACGCTCAACCTGCACACATTTGGCTCAAATGCTCCAGTAATGACTCAAAGCAAAACAGTTAAACTTCTCCCACGCAACTCCACTACTCCGCTCACTCCACTGGCTACCGATCACCGCTCGCATCCAGTTCAAGACTCTTGTACTAGCCTACAGATGCCTTGACCAGGCTGCACCCAGCTACCTCCAGACCCTCATCTCTCCCTACACCCCCACTCGACCTCTCCGCTCCGCCTGCACTAGAAGAATGGCTCTACCTCCTCTACGCTCCCCTGCCTCCAGAGCCCGCTCCTTCTCCACCCTCGCTCCGCAGTGGTGGAATGACCTACCTACAGATGTCAGGACCACCCAGTCCCTGACCACATTCAGGCGCCTCCTTAAGGCTCACCTCTTCAGACAGCACCTGTAGAACTCCTGTTTCTCCCCTGGGACACACTCACCCTTCCTTAAATGTGCTTCACTTACTCTTATCTGCCCCCTATTTTACAGCATTTAATCCTGTACTTCAGAGTACTGTAATCTGCCAAGTGTTTAATCTGTAGTATTTGGTATTTAATCATATCTTGATGTAACTATCACTGTCACTTTTATCTGCTGTGTTATTGAATTGCATTTTGTCACACTTGTACTTGCTTGAACTAGTCATTGTATTTATCTTGCTCTTATTGTATTATTACTTGTACTGTAACACTTGAAATGTATTTGCTTACGATTGTAAGTCGCCCTGGATAAGGGCGTCTGCTAAGAAATAAATAATAAATAATAAACTGATCCTTAAGAACATCTGAGACAGACAGCAGAGAGTGGAAATAGAGGCATTAGAGACTCCACAGGTCTGCGCTGCTGTGATGAAGGTACCAGGTGAGCACTTAAGACAAGAGCTAGAAGAGAAAGGGCTGCAGCTAGCAGATTTTCCTGAAGAAAATGAACAAGATTCGGAACTAGCAGTACTCATCAGACTGATCAGAGTTTTAGTAAAGAGCTGAAGCTGTTAAAGGCAGGGTGGTCTGTAAACAAGGACTCCAAGATCAGAGAGTTGAAGCCATTCTTAGATGAACATGGACTATTGAGTATAGGAGGACGACTACAGAAATCAGACTTCAGTGTTACACAACAACATCCATGGATATTACCACCAAAACACAGATTTTCTGAAATGTTAGTGCAACATCAACATGAATGGGTGAGGCATTCAGGCCTGCGAGACACTTAAGTGCAGCTGAGAGAGAGATTCTAGATCGTAAGAGCAAGACAACGGATTAAATCCATCATCTCCAAATGCTTAATATAAAAAAGGCTCAGTGTTAAACCTGGACAGCAGGTTCCCTTACCGAGAGACAGAATTACAGAAGCACCACCATTTGAGGTTACAGGCGTGGACTTTGCTGGACCACTAAGTGAAAGTGAATGCATCGACAAGAAAGGCATACATTGCTTTGTTCACTTGTGCTGTGACTAGGGCAATACATTTAGAGCTTGTTTCTGACCAGACTACTGAACATTTCCTGTTGGCTTTGAGAAGATTTATAGCTATACTTGAAATGTATTTGCTTACGATTGTAAGTCGCCCTGGATAAGGGCGTCTGCTAAGAAATAAATAATAATAATAATAATAATAATAGACGGGGACTGTGTAAGACAATATACTCTAACAATGCTAAGACTTTTAACCCTTAATGGTCCAATTTATTTTCACACACACGGTTTATTTTACACACGTTGTATAAAAGTATTTTTTTTCACAGTAAAACAGGGTTATCAACAGCATAGCAACAGGACACTCAGTACTGCATCTCCAGCCCCAATGGTTACATTTCATACTTGAAAGGGAACTCCCTTGTTGGGAGGCTGAAATTAGCTTGAGTAATTGAACTGATCTTCATTTGACCTGATCCTTTGTGATTTGATTCATTTGTAATGTGCTGTGGGTTATCAGGGAGCATCAAAGAGTGAGTTAAAAAAAAAAAGCCTCCACTTTACATATTAATGCCCAAATCATTTTTGATCCTCATTATCTGATAATGTTCCTCAGATAGTATGCAGGTAAAGTATAAGGAGGAGGCTGTGTGGTCCAGTGGTTAAAGAAAAGGGCTTGTAACCAGGAGGTCCTCGGTTCAAATTCCACCTCAGCCACTGACTCATTGTGTGACCCTGAGCAAGTCACTTAACTGCCTTGTGCTCCGTCTTTCGGGTGAGACGTAATTGTAAGTGACTCTGCAGCTGATGCATAGTTCACACACCCTAGTCTCTGTAAGTTGCCTTGGATAAAGGTGTCTGCTAAATAAACAAATAAGAATATTAAAATGGAGGTCCAATTTTATGATGTCCTCATTTGGTGAACGTGGGCATAATTGTGCTCTAAAAGTTCAAACATGTTTCATCAATTATAATTTCCACATAATTCAGAAATGACAAACGACTGCCACATATTCCTAGGTATGGTTTTCCATTGTCATTTTAGTGAGTTGTATACGTTCATCTGATACACCAAGAAATGGTGGTAGGAAAAAGAATGTGGAATAACTATACTTTCCTTACATTGGTCCTGGTAGATGCATTGGTCCACGCGTAGGCATACTATCTTCAAAAAAGGTCAGTGACATACACTGCTATCTGTGGATTCCAATAATATTTATTTTACAAAAACAGTATTTTCCTGAAAAGATGTCGGTATGTTCAGTCCTTGCAGTTAACCTGAAACCTGCTTCTTGGGGTAAAAAAAAAACCAAAACAAAAAGCCAAAGGCATTGTACATATGAGGACAGTGGTGCTTAAGAGGTTAAAGGTGTTCAACCAATCAAGCTGATCCCCCTCTATGCTGTCAGGTGGGTGAGCCGCTGCCACTGTAAAAATTGTGTTTTGAACAACTTTTTCTCTCTATTTCTATTAAGGAATTTCCTTTTTGTTTTTCTTGTAGAAAACACCAAATAAATATAATGGGATAACTCATCTCCTTAAGAAGCGATGAAAACCACAAGATTATGAAATGTGCCTTAAACATGTAATTTGCTGAAAGATATCCTAGCAATATCACAATAAGCTACTTTGTTGAAGAATTTAAAATGATTGGAACAAAGTGTAATTGAAAGATTTTTGTTTATTTTATTTTTTTTCTTGATGCAGAGGTTTCCATTTGTCATGAAACATTGAGTGTGTAATATAGTTATTATATACCCATTCATCAGACCTGCACATATGTTTATACAAGTGTGTGCTAATAAACAAAAAGGCCACACATTGGTCAATGCTATTTGTATTACAAAATAAAAAAAATAAACTTAATTGGAAGATATAAATATGCTCAAAGTAATAATGCACTCTGGGTATATAATATTTATTTTAACTGCAACACATTAAGGATACCATTTTTTTTGCACTATCCTCAAGTAGCACACCCTGGGTTCTCAAGAAATTCTTTCTGCTGGTTCAAATAATTGTATTTCACTTATTTTCATAAACATGTAATTGATGCAGCATTAATCTTAACTTGCATTTTTAATTAACTGTTAGGTGCTTACCTAAGGTACACCTAATAAAATGTCCATTAATACTTTTGCTTCACATTTAAGATGTTAAGATGTTGTAAAACTATTGTTTCTCCATGTGTAATTTAATTTTTGCTATCTTTGTAAATAGTTTGAATATATTTGAGTGATTAGTTGGCTAATTGGATTCCATATTTCCTTTCCACAAATGTTGTTTTTGTAGGAGTATAAACAAAACTACCTCCTGACAGTACAAAATACACCACCTTCAAAAGGGAAAAATCAATGTCTGTGGTTTTCCCCATTCACCTGTGTAACTGGAATGTGATCACTTACAGTTCTTACCTATTACTAGATACATGAGGTGAAACTTAACCTATTTCCCCAGTATATGGAACTCCACACCTTATTTTATTCTCTTACCATGTAGAAGTTAAAAGAAATGGTTTTAAAGCCTTCTGCGATTGTTAAATGTGACATTGTGCAACAGGATTCAGCGGCATCACTATGAATATAAGGACATTTTTGTCGTGGTTGCGTCTAAATTTAGTAGTTTGACTCACTCAATGAAGGTTGTTTTTTTTTTTTTTGCTTAACCCTCCGAGGCAACCTGTTGAGGTGGTCAAGGTAATCTTTTTTGCTTGAATTTATGCTGCGACAATGGATTAAAATAATATCTTATTTACTATTTTATCTGTATAAGTGTTTAGTGCAAAATCATTGTTTACATGGTAGTCAAACAAACTGATTTTTAATCAAGAACAAGTGTTTTTACAAGATACTATTTTAATCCACCACACCACTGAAAAAATGGGAAGCAAAGCTTTGGACAGGATATGATAATGAAAGATGTAATATTCATGTATTGACACAGCTAAATTGCATTGCTCAACGAAGTCATTGTTACATAAATATCTCAAGTTTCTCCGAACTTCTCACATCTAGAGGTACTATCTAGTACAGGGATCTACAACCCTGCTCCTGGAAAGTTGCAGGGTCTTTGGTTTTCGTTTCAAATCAAGCTCTTAGTTACTTAAATTGAACCAATTATTGGCTTAATCAAGATTAACATGTGTTCCAGATCTTTAGCCACTGATGACACCCATAAAAGATGCAGGATTGGGGGCTCTCCAGGACCAGGGTTAGAGACCTCTGATCTAGTACATTCAGTGAAACAATGATAGATGAGGTAGACTCAATGTGACACCAGAAACATGCAAAAAGATTGGAGAGATGCAGAAATATCTTTGTCCTTAGAAGCATTTATACACTGATTAAAGGACGCCACTCAAGGTTCCACTGTTGATCTTATAGTTCTTTGACAAAATAAATATATATTATCAAAACTAGTATATAAAGAATTATTCTTTAAAACAATGAGATGTTTCAAAGTAGTGAGACAAACTATTTAACATGGTAGTTGCTAAACAAATGCTCTTACCCAGATTTTACTACACAGTGGAATTGGTAACTAGTAGCAAGTTCAGTGTGGGTTGGTTTGAAAATTCCTGCACAGCAGTACCTAAAGGCATCGTCATCTTTACTACACAAATTGCACAAGGGTAAGACAATATCACTCCAAAAAATAAACACAACCAAATTCGTGGAAGTACTAGCTGCTACCATCTCTCCTGTGCAGAGGTACAACATGGAAGAAATAATTTTGCTTTTAGTATCTCTCCTTGCCATGCTAACTTGACAAACCATAAACATCCCATAATTACAAAATTTACAGGTTGTACAAACATGTTGGCGAGGCAGGGTGTTTTTGTCCCTCAATAATTTCAAATTAAAACTCCGAGCATGTACTTTTCCAACGATTTCAAAGTTAATGGTTTTCCTATTTGCATTTTTGTAGAAAGCACCCACTATTCTTTAAAAGTCATCCATCAATGGATTTTGAAATATCTTTGCAAAGAAAAAGAATATTCAGGGATGCTTATTCTTTTGTTAAGTTGCCCTGTGGTCATGGGCAGCTTTCCTGTTTACTATGCATTTATAAACTTTTTGCATGAAGGTTTTTTTTGTTTTGGTTTAACCTTTTAAACAAGGTAACACTAAAAGCAGACTCATGTTTGATATACATGGCAAAAAAAAAAAAAAAAGTTACTCCGTTTTCAGCAATATCAAATTCTGGTTTAAATAGACTATTTCCCATAACATTGAGCATATTTATATAAAAGAAATAAAATCCTTTAGCATTCATGTGATTTATTTTACCAATACTTTATTTGTAAAATGCTATGCTCATTTCATGCTGTATAAATTCAAGCCTTAATGTAAAAATATTTTGTATAATTTAAACCATAAGGGGTTTGTGATGCATTATTACTGTAAAACTCGTTGAAGTTTGTTTTTATTATGACCTGGTGCTATATGTATGTTTTCTTTTATTAAAAAAAAAAAAAAAAGTTTATACATAGCTTTAAAAAAGATTGTATTAAATAAAGCTAGTGTCACCAAATGAATAATAAAAAGGATTACTGTTGAATGTTTAATTCTTTCCTTTATGCTGTACAATCACACATTTTTACAAGCAATGATGTAAATGTACATCTGTAACTATACTCAGTTATCTAATCTAAAATGTGCAGTCATACAAAAGTTAATATTTTTAAAAAGGGGGAAAAATACATATTAAAACATGTTGATCAGTTGTGCTGTAGAATAAGACCTATGATGACTGATCTGCTTCTCTACTTATCAAATCTGTGAGATTCATTTTGGTTTTTTCCATTGCGGCTGCTTTTGCACGCCTTGTTGACCTTGTAACCGTTTCAGGAACTGCCTCTACAATCTCCTCCCCGTCACTAAAAAAAAAGAAAACAAAAGAAACACTATCATAGGAAGTGGATTTAAAATATTTAAAAATTCCACAAAACAAGGCTGTATTTATTCTACACAGTAGAACATACCGTTTAGATTTGTTACTGTCACATTAGAATTGCAATTCAGAACAATGACCATTTATTCAACAATAAAGGACCGTAAAGATTTGTTATTAATCTAAGTCTGCATTTTAAACATGTGCAGAGTTCTCAGTCAAGCCCCACATTTACATATTGAAATAATTTACCACACTACGAGTATCGCAACAAAATGGTTCTAGCAGGACAACATTAAGAAGTTAATATATCAGGAGAGGAGTTTCCAATGTGCTTTTAGAAGCTGAACTCAGTTAATACATTGTACTGTTTTACTCTACAAATAATTAGTATATTAGCTGCAAGTATCATTTTGCCATACAAGTCATGCAATTATAGCACTTCTATCCAAACCATGGCTAAGGCAAAGGCAGTGCATCATTTGATCTTGTCTGTCAATCGTACATTTTCATGAATACTTCTGCATTTAAAAATGCACTCAGGAAAAAAACAAGTAATATAAAAAGAGGATCTTCAAAAACAAAATTCAGAAGCAAAACTAAAATGTGTTGTAATCAGTTGCTAGGGCATTAACACAATAGTGATTTAATATGATTAAACATCTATTTGATGAATCTATGGAACATAAGGAATTGGCCTTTACAGCCAGTGAAGAAGAAAAATAATTCAGTAAGTATATAAAAAAAAAACTGTCCATAAATATTACCTTTCATCAGAAACCTCGACTGTTTTGCGACGTGTTGTTCTGCTTCTTGTAGTCCTGGTAGCAGTGGATGCAGATTTCTGCCCTGAAATACAAGATCAAGATCATCATCATCATCATCAAGTGAGCAACTAACCCACAAACTGAAATCTATTCAAAACAAACAAACTGTCCAAATGAAAATGTAACAGTAATTTGATAGATAAAGAACAAAACATGCACAGCAATCAGAGCTGTATTGTGTCATCTCACTGAAACAATGCTTGTGAGTTCCATAAATAAATAAATAAAACAGTCAATCTACATCAAACTAGAGGGAGAGTGCAACCTAATGAAATGATTCTGAAAATGTAAGATTACATTGCCCATGCATGGTAAACTTCAGTTGAACACCACTGTTTTATACCATCTACATTTACAATGCATGCTGTGTCCTAGTAAAAGGAACGTTTAAGAAGTTGGAAAAGGTTCTCAAGTTAGCATTTTATACCTGTTTTCTCTATCCGTTCATAATTCAGTGCACCAGTCGAATGGACAAATCAAATTGATGTCAAGTGTAAATCGTTCAGTACTAATGCACTAAACCTGCATTACAAAAAAAAAACCTACCTCTTTTAGTTCTCTTTTTTGTACTTTTCAGTTGATCATCATCATTCTCAACATTTTCTGTGGACAATGAACAGAAAGAACTACAGTGAATTAAAACTAACTGATCAGACATTTTTTGATAGTATGAATTTTCTACAAGCTCCCGGTCAAATTTAGCAGTCACTTACTGTAAATTACTTAACACGAATTTTCTGTTGGTGCAAATTATTGTCCTCCCAGGGAAGAAAAATGTGAATAAAACTAAAACGACCTAGAACACCTAAGTGTAAAGGATATTGGGAAATGTATTAACATCCACATCAGCAGCTGTTTGAGGACTACAGATCCTATGATGCATTTTGAGTAGGTCTGCTCCAAGAAACAGATTAAATCAGACCGATTAATCAACTAAAGAGTTTATGGCAGATTTTTTTTTTTTTTTTTTTTTTTTACAATTTAAAATCGTGCAGAATTTTATTTATATATAAAATTAAAATCAACAATGGGAGAGTCAAAGATCTGCCCCTTGTTATGCAGGTGTCCACTCATGACATCAGAGGCGGGACATAAATATGCTAGGGTAAGGATGTAAAAATAGCTGAAATTTCATGCAATATTGTTTATTATAGGAGACCATTAATTATATTGAGAACTTCAAAGTACTATTTCGAATTACTTTTTACAAAATAAAAAAAAATGTCATAAGACAACGGAGACATTGTAGTCAATTTGGTTACAAATCAATTTTCAAGAACGTTCTCTGAAAGAAATGGGAGGTATGTATATACCACAAATACCCGAACTGACACAGGAAGGGAAGAGATATACTCGCCACTTCCAAAATTCAAATAATGGAAGGTATCTGTGGCTTACCGGTAGCTGTCAATTAAAAAAACAATATTGCTGGAACTGTATTTTGTTCAGTACAGAAAAGGCAATATGGAACAGCACTGGCTACAGCAAACCTAGCATGTCTAACTAAGTCAACACAAACACATGAGCATTCCAAAAATCACTTGTAAGCCACTGTTACACTGAACACTTTAGAAACCCGGACTGATGTTCAACTGGATGAGCAGAAGCATAGGGATACAATGGATCACAATGAGCAAGCAAGAAAAAATCATGAGGTTCTTAAAACACTTGATTGATTCGGTTTACCTTGATAAGCAAGAACTGGCATTCAGAGGGCACGATGAAGGCACCAATTCCTCAAAATAGAGGTAATTATGTGGAATTACTTTCTCTGATTTCTGACTGACAGCATTTAAGCAATCACTTGTCAATAGCCACAGTATTCTTGGGTACCTGTAACAAGATTCCGAACAGCTTCATCTCTTCGGTGCCTCAGGTTCTGCTAGATGCAGAAGTACAGGAAGGAAGCCAAGTACTTAACTATAATGGTAGATTAAACAACTGATGTTGGAAACGCAGCTCAGCGGTCTTGTGTTTTCAAGTATGTGACTGACAGTGGCCCAAAAAAACAGTTGTGTGAAAATGGTTTAAAAAAAAAAAAAAAAAAAAAAGAAGGGACCAAATTCCCATACCGAACCGATCAAAAATCTTAAATCGATTGACATCCCTAATTTTGAGTTGCCGTAGTGCATATGGAAAAACATGCACTATTCTTGCAGACAAAAATGGAGGTGTTGAAAGTGATGGATAATACACCACCATACAAGAAAAAGAAAGAATATAAATTTCAACATTCCCACGAATACTTTGTCAACCATTTAAAAAATAAAATAAAATGTATTTATAAATAAAACGGAATACAAGTCATCAATGTTTCTGATTTGCTCAAATACCCTGATGTTGATGACGCCTTTTATTTGTGGTTTAAAAACACCTGTGATCAGAATGGGACATGCTTTTTAAAAGTTCACTTGGATGGATTTTCAGTAAAACGCAGTTCTTTGAAATGTATAATTATTTTCATTGTTCTGCAATTAATTTGATTTCAGTGTTACTGTAACTTCAATAAAGACTGACAGTATGCATTTGGCTTTAGATTCCTGATGACACTTTCTTGCTGGTCCCTTGAATTTCACATTAATGAGAATTAACTCATTTATTCTCTAATTTTAATAAAATTGGTGAAGCATTAGTAAATCACTAATGGTGAAACATAGATGTTCACAAATAAAAATAGAATTATTGTTGTCATGGTTTGTATCATTCCCTGAAACATTAAATATTAAAATACCTTCCCCATTTTCAGCAGGACCTTGATTTATTGTTGTATTAACATCCTTGGTACCATGATCCTTAGATTCTCCCTTCAGCTGACTAATAAGTTTTTCAAGGGCCCTTAAACATACTTTATCCTTTACCTCCTGTAAAACAAACAAAAGCCATCAATGTCATTTATAAAACGGGTAGTCTGAGTTCATACTGGCAAGCAAAATAACACACTACAATCTTATGTATTTGCCAGCATTTAAATAGAATAAGTTAAAACATAATTTTGGCTTCAGAATATTTGATAATAAACCCCACTAGCTGTCAGTATGTCTTAGGATCATTATCTGAATAAAAGCATTTTATAAACAGACTTAACAAGCTACATTCCAAATCACACCATTGAGAGTTAGTTAAATGTATTTACCGTACAGACTTCATCCAAAAGCATCAGTAAATCCTTATTACACACTGACTCTCCTGTAGCAAGTTCAAGTGTGCTCAAACACCTGGCATAAATTCTGACATCTGGAGCAGCAGGGTCATTTAATATCTCATTACATATCCTGACAGCCAAGCTGTCATGCACAGTAAGTTCCTGTAGCAAAGACAGTTTAATGAGATGAACATGGTTTCTTTCACTAACCAATTCTAGTAATACAAATTAAAAGCTGCAAGAAAGTAGGTCAGCACCTATTGGTATTGTTTGGAACAATTTAGGAGATCTCCATTGCATAAAGCAGTGAAACTTATGTAGCAGAACGAGTTAGCATAGAGTTAACATTTAAAAACAAACCCCAAAAAAAAGTAAAAAAGCACCTACTTTGTAATCGTCCGTTTTCTTGCTTTGATTAATTAATCCACTGGGTCTAGTCAAATCCATAAATAATTCAGCTACATTTGCTATATCAACCTCAGCTAAAGGCGAGGATCCAGGGGCGTTGAACAATGTGTGCATAGTTGGCAGAAAACTTTCTTCAAAGCATTCTTGATTGGATCTGTTGAATATAATTGACTTAATTTCACACATTCCAAAAAACTTAGTTTGACCATGTTAGCCCAAATAATGTATCCACTGCAGGCCCATTTAAAGCCCATAAAGCCCTGCCCACAAATCACTCAAACATAACATTTCTACGATTAGTTAATGGGGCATTACAAACAAAATAGACTTGATGTAAATTTGAAGCATACATTCTACATATTTAGAATAATTTCTTAGACAACCAAGATTTGTTCAGCAATTAGATATTAGATATTGTACTGTAGGTTATAGCATACCTGCTTGCGTAAGCAAACAATGGAAAGAACACGCCCAGGCAGTGTCGAAGGCGCGTGTCATCTTCAGTAACAGGATTATACCACAACAAAATAAGACGAGAAAGCAACTTTGCACTGACGAGTCTTCCAGAGAACATGAGTTTAGCTAAACCTTCAACAGTTTCAGTCCTGAGCTCAGGTATCTAGAGAGAAAAAAAAAAGGGACACACTGAAATAAATAAATAAAAATAAAATGTACTGTATATCTATCCATCCATCTAAAACACTGTAGTCGGGAGCTATAGTTAAGAGACTGTGTTGTTTGTATTCCGCCTTATAAAACGGCATTATGGGGTAAATGGGAGCCATGACCATACCGCCTTATAACCCGTTATGCAGCATAGTGGGCCGCTTTGTTTGTCTGTTATATATATATCACTCTCCTGAGTGTACGCAGCTCTCCTCTGTGTAGCATGGCGTTGCAGTCGCCCAGAACAATCCCCTCCGGATGTTTTTATGCTGACGGACACTCAGTCGAGACCCGCCCACCTGCTGATTGAGGACCGGTACAGCTAATCACTCACTGCCCTTCCTCTCAACCAAACCTAGCAGGCAGCAAGTCTCAATCGAGCGTCTGTCTGTAAACAATCATTCGATTAAACATAACAACGTCAAAAAACACACAAAACAAACCCATTTCCACATATAAATTACACCAACACTAATTTCTCCCTGTGCAGGGCAATCGCCCTGCTACAGGTATATTTAAAAGAAAACAGTAAAGAAATGAAAAAGGAAAGAATGTACACTTACATGCTGAACACAGTAATTACACGTCCTTTCTCTTGAAAAAACTAATTCAGCGTACCGTTGCCTGGTTGCAGTTTGTGTGAAGATGACGGACAGGCAACGATTGCATTCGTCATGCATGATTCGTACAATAGGTCATCTTTGAATTAGCGATATCTTTGAATTAGTCAACCATGGTCTTTGTTTTCACTGAGAATAACACACTTAACACTGGAGAAAGTTCAGTTCTCCAGTTTTCAACAGAAGTAGTATTTTAATTCAGAACGATATGATTCAGCATGGAGAATCCGCAATGAATGATGTATTGATTGCAATTGCAGATAATTGAATGAACTGTGATGGCGCCGGGGCCTGATGACTGATGGGCGCTCCGGGCCTGAGTGAAAGATAAATTTGGCCGGAGGCCTCGTCTGTAGGTGCTCGACGGCTACCTACGCGTGGCCGGCTGGAAAAACCATGAACCGTTACATGCATCCCAGTGCCGCAGATAGGAAGTGGCTATGGGCCACCTCCCCCCAAAAAGACGAGGCCGCCAAACCATGAAAGGAAATAATAAATGATTAACGCACCCCACCAGGGGCGCACTGCCACCTAGCCCCCAGATACTGAAGAATTTAATGAAAATGAGCAGCTGCAACACAGCCCATCCCCCAGAGCATGATTGCACTGGAGGAAAGATCCCAGCCTCTCTAACCCGACCACGCACCTCTCAGAACGAAATACGAACCGCTCAGCACTCGGGTAAGGAAAATCCCCCTACTCACATATTACATTTTTGATGTAGGGGGAAACCTCAGGGAATCCGTGGCTGGGGGTAGCTGTTCCTCCAGGCTCTCGACTCCCGTTTCGGCTTCCCAGCACATGACTGGGGCCAAAACAAAAGAAGCGACATGGGAGAATAACACACAGAGCCTGTATGCGCTTGCTGATGACGTGTTGGTTAGGGGCGGATTGTCCTTCCAGAAAAGCAACAAAGTTTACAATTCTGAAAATATCACATGCCAAAAGGAGACAACTGGACACAAACTGTAATACAGTATTGTAGCAGTATGTAAAATTCCCCATTAATGACACAACAGCAAAATGAAATCAAAATGCTACCCCATGCACAGAACTGCTTAAAAAGTAGAAGACATTGCAATTTAGCAAAAGATTTAAAAAATCCAGTTTCCAGAATTAACAGAATCCAAAGTCAGTCTTCAAAATTGCAGAATATAGTGCTCAATAAGGCCCTAATGTCACAGTTCACTTGCAAATGAAAATGCACAATAGCAACTAAATCTCACAGATTAAAAAAAAAAAGCATCACAGTATCTAAAACAGTTTAATGATTAACTTTTACATAACTGTGCCTTGTCTCGTTCGCTTTGTTTTTGGAGAAAGTGCTGTGTAACTGTAGTGCACAATAAAAACAGACTGATTTGCTATGCCAGAAAAAAAAGAAAAAAGCGCGGGCTGTGACGGTTAAACAAGTCAACTGTAACATTGAAGAGATGGGCTTTGTATCAGTAAACTGGTGACAGGGTCAGAAAACGCGTGTGACGGGCATTCATTTGTTACATTACATAAATAAAATGGGGGTTCATTTTATTATTAATACAAGGACGGTAAAATGTGACTGACGTGTATCTGAGTGTCGTATACCTGAGTGCTGACTGTATATATGTATATATATAATATATATATATATATTTTAGCTCAGAGCCAGCTGCCCAACGTTTCGATATGTTGCACATATCTTTCTCAAGGGAGCCTGTGTTTGAATCAAAACATTGGAGGTATTTATAGGTTTTTGACGGCATGACAACTACTTGTTATTGTTTACATTCAAATCTATGATTTATTCTTACATGATGTAATGCTGTTCTATATATTGTGACATCATTTTTACTTCTATCTTTGAATCTGTATTACTTCTAATTAACATTACTTTATATAAATTTATATTTTTATTATATCATGCAATGCTGGCTCTGAGGATCAGTCTAGATTTGGCCTCCCCAGCGCATCAGCATGCACAACTTTTGAACAAACTTTGTTTATTTATTTAAATGTTATATATCTATTGAAGTTAATTAGTTCATTCTTTTCTGTTGAGTCTCGCTGGCATAATCGTGTTCAGTCTATTTATCCATTTACTTTCTTTTATTCTTCTATATGTTGCATTGTTTAATTTTAGCTGTTCTAATACTACAAACTTTACATCATTTATGTCATGTCCTTGACTGGTGAAGTGCTGTACTATTGGTTCATTCATTTTTTTATTTCTAATTAATGAAAGGTGGTTCTGAATTCGTTTATATAAAGTAGTTCCAGTCTCTCCAACATATTTGATTTCATCACATTTTTCACAGGCTATTCCATAAACAACATTGCTATTTTTACAGTAGGTATTAGTTTTTAGTGGATATGTGGTGTTCTTATGTTTAATTATATTTTTACTTTTATCTATGTATTTACACACTTTACATCTACTGGTGCACATGTTCAGTAGAACCTATTTTGTCAATTATTCTTTTATGTTTACTGTGAACTAAAATATCACCTAAATTAGCTTCTCTTTGAATGCTACAACTGGGGCCTTAAGAAATACTTTTTTAATTTTTCTGAATTATGTAGAATCCACAAGTGTTTCCAAACTATCTTAGAAATATTGGGCAAAACTTTAGAGTAAGTCATTATTAATGGGACTCTTTTGACCTTTTTATCTCTAGTTTTATAATCTAGTAGATCATCTCTTTTTAGTTTATCCACTTTTCTTAACTCCGTTTCTATAATTCTTTCTTTGTATCCTCTTTTTTTAAGATTTGTTTTTAAATACATTTCTTTGTTTTACATAGTCACTTTCTTTTGAGCATATTCTTCGTATTCTTATTCCTAGACCCTTTGGGATTGCCCTTTTAGTGTGTATCGGATGTGCAGAGGACATGTGTAAATACTGGTGCAGGTCAGTAGGTTTACAGAAGAGGTCAGTCTCAATTGAACCACCTTCAAGTTTTACTATGGTATCTAAAAATTCTATTTCTTTCCTTGTCCATCGAAGGTCCACCTTAATATTACTGTGTATTTCATTTGCTATTTTATGAAACTGGAAGCGAGACTCTTCTCCATGTGTCCAAACCCCAAAAATATCATCTACAAACCGAATGTATTCTAAAGGTTCTCTTTCCGATTTTCTAAGTAATTGTTCTTCCCATTTTCCCATGTATGTACTGGCAAAATGCATTCCTAATTTAGATCCTATTGCTGTACCATCGTTTTGTTTGTAATTCTTATCAACAAATGTAAAATAACTATTTCTAAAACTACGTTGATCATGTTCAGTACTTCTGCTGTTGGTATTGATTTATCTAGTCTATTATCTAGTGCTTTTTGACAAGCTTCTAAAGTTTCTTTACGAGGGACACTTGGGTACAAGGATTTTACATCCATGCAAAATAAAATTGTATTCTCTGGAAGGTTGTGTTTTATTGATTCAAGTCTTTGTAAAAATTGGGTTGTATCCTTAACATAGCTTGGTAATTTCTCAACGTGCGACCTAAGTTGTTTTTCTGCTATTTCAGCTATTATGTGTGTTGGATTATCAATTGTACTGACTATCATTCGCATGGGGTGATTTTCTTTGTGCATTTTAGGATTTCCTCTTGCTAGGCCTGTTCTTGCATTATGTGGCTGCATGTATTTTTTTAATTCTTTTGATATAATTCCTTTATTGTACAGTCTCTCCGCAATTTCCTTAACCTCTTTTGCCGATTTATTGATCTTATTGCTTTTAACTTCTTCATATGTATCTGTATTATTTAATTCACATTCTACAGATTTCATATAGTCATCTGTGTTCATTATCACTATTCCTGAGCCTTTATCTGCTGGTTTTATCATTATATCATCATCATTTAACAACTCAGTCATAGCTTGTTCTTCAATATTGGTTAGATTAAGTTTACATCTTTTCTTTAGTCCTACTATTATTTCTTGTTTAACTACTTCAACATACATATCTAACCATTTGTCTCTTCCATCCGGAGGAGTCCATGTGCTTGTACTATTAACTTTAATCCCATGCTCATAATTACCCTCTGAATCTCAGATATTTTCATTGAAAAAATATTCCGCTAATCTCATGCGTCTCTCCCACTCCTTCAATTCAGTGGCCAGTTTATCTTTATCGATGTATCTTTTAGTCGGTATAAACTTAAGTCCTTTACTCAGTACTGCTTTTTGGGATGTGGTTAGTTTTACTTGATAAATTAAATACTATGTCTTCTGTCTTTATTTATTTATATTTATATATTTATATATATATATATATATATATATATATATATATATATATATATATATATATATATATATATATATATATATATATATATATATATAAAGCATGACATTGGGTAGAAGAATTCGGAGTCGGTTTTAGTCCTTCTAGGAACCGGGTTACCCGATTCCTGGAAAGGGTTAATTACACCGTTTTTGCCCATAAAGCACTACAAACTAATGCGTGCGTGTTTGTGGCTGTAGGTCGAAATAATCACGTTTGAAGGTCATTGTATGTCATAGGCGGAGCAGGGGAGAAGGGAAGGGAATGCAAGGCAGCTGACCGTACGCATTTCTGTGTGTTCTGCTTTCACATTTTTTAAATGGTCAGTTTGAGAAATAAACTTTGACCCTGCTTTAGTACAAAGCTCACGCTACATACTGTTTTACATCATGGTTACGTTGCTCTTAAATTACTGTGGCTGATTCTTTGGCTGAAGAGATATTATCAACTCATCTAACCATGGAGTCATGTGCAATTAAATCACTAAACTCCTTATGGTAAACAATGTAACAAAACCTACTGGGATGCAAGACGCAAGAGACGGAAAAAAAAAAAAAATCTATTCATGTTGACTCAAAACTTTATTTAGGCACTATGATTTGACTGGCAAAAGATAACATTGGTTTATTGGAGTTTACAAAGACAACTTTTTTCAGCTTGGTACGGTAACCTTTTCACATCCTTGTTTGTTAAGTTCTTGCACTTGCTGCATTACAGCCCTTCATTAATTACATTAAGTTTTCAAGGCATTTTGATAATGGCATGTATGCAAGACACAAACCTTTAGTGTATTTGTATGTGTTGCTGTTCTTGTTCTACATTTCCTAAACAACTGTTCATTTTAAGCTACTTTTTTTTTTTACACAACAGTACTCGCGCGTTTGGTCACCATCACAACTGTTGCAAGAAACTGGGGTTCATGTATTCTGCTGGTGTTGATATACCTGATGGACACGTTAGTATCGAAACTGTCCTTTTTTAAAAATCAATAAAGAGATTTTGATGAATATAAAACAAGCAGGAGTCAAGTATTTATACCTCTCTGAAGCAAAATGATAAATTTCATTTGGTAAACAATTTAAATATAGTTTGGCTGAAAGAAATTTGAACGCTTGCTTTGCCATAGAGACTCAACTTTCAGTGTGTGTGTGTGTGTATATACACACACACACACACACACACACAGAGCATCAAAAGAAAGTTATCACTATTATAACACATTTATTAAAAAAATATAAGGTCTATTAACGATGGACATTGATGAAATGTTTTTGGTTTCTTTTTAATCACTCGATCATTTAACTTTGAGTGACTGACAAGCATATGCACTTAATCCCCTAATTAGCGAGACAGTTGATTAGACACTTATAGGAGACTGTGTGGTCCAGTGGTTAAAGAAACGGGCTTGTAACCAGGAGGTCCCCGGTTCAAATCCCAGGTCAGCCACCAACTCATTGCGTCACCCTGAGCAAGTCACTTAACCTCCTTGTGCTCCGTCTTTCGGGTAAGATGTTGTTGCAAGTGACTCTGCAAGTGATGCATAGTTCACACACACTAGTCTTGTATCTTGTAAAGCGCTTTGTGATGGTGGTCCACTATGAAAGCCGCTATATAAAAATAGATTATTATTATTATTATTACTACTACTACTGGAAATTGAGTTATTTCAGCTGCTGAATTGCAAGCTTGAATAAAAGCAATAAAGAATCACAGAAAAAAAACTAAAAACAAACACACAACAATATGCCACGTCTGTCAAGAGAGCAGCGCCTTCGTGCAATCGGCATGTTGCAGGCTGGACTAGGGCAGCGTACTGTGGCTCGCAGTCTTGGGTGCGCACAGCCAGCAATTTCAAACCAGTCGAGACAGTATAACCAAACACACTGTCAATGACAGGCCACAAACTGGGAGACCAAGAGTCACAACACCTGCCCATGAGCAACAGATCATTTTGCAGCATCTTCGTGATGTCAATTGTTAATCAGCACAATAAAAAGTCACTACACCTGCTCTAAAACAGAGTTTGTCATTCTTCGATCACATCTAGTGAATTTTATCCAAATATAAGTGATATGTTTCTTTTGATGCTCAAATATAAGTGATCTCGCGTCATCTCGCATTCGTAAATATTGACACTTCCTTTTAAAAGGAGATGCGGCATTTTTGTGCCTAACCCCTGAAAATGGATTTGGGTAATAGAGATACCCCCCCATATATATATATATATATATATATATATATATATATATATATATATATATATATATATTATACACACACACACACACACACACAGAATTACCTTTATTCTATCCAACCTTTCCTATTGACTAGCATAATTATATTACATACCTCGCTGTCCAGGAAACCCAAGAGTAAAGAAAGGATGTTATTGACTGTATTTTCTTCCTCTTCTGGTTCTTTTGCCTCTTGCCCATCTTGCTGCGTATCTGAATCTCCCTTTCCTGTATCTGAATCACTTTGAAGGCTCTGGGACTTGCTTTTTATTATCTCCATTCCATTAAGCAGAAGTTGGTCAAGTACCGCTTTAAGAGCACTGATTCTAATCTTTGTGTCATCAAGTTGAGCAATCTATATTAAAAAAAGAAAACACACACCACTGAATTTAGCAGAAACATGTGACATACAGATAGTAAAAAATGTGAGACAGTGGAACGATCATTACCTGTAAAAGCAATACAAGGTGCCTTTTTGCCAACTCCTTGTTCTGTAGAGTGCATAAACCTAGACACTCTACAGCCATATTACGTACTGATGGATGTGCATTTGCAATGCCTGGGAGAATCTATATAGGAGGAAACAAAGTTTTAATCTCGAGTCAAATGCTAAATATACGTAAGGTTGTTATTACAGCAAGTTTTTTCTTAGTTAAAACCTGGTATCCACAAGAGTTCTTTTTCACTTAAATCTCATGAAATTATACACCCTTACAGTACTTTAAACACTAAATTAGAACCTTTTGGCCAAACTGCTCCACAGGTAAAATGTAATCACACTACAAAAACAAACAAAACTAAGAATCAGGTTTTATTACAACTGCATTATCCATATCCCTCAACGCCCAGGAGAATGTATATACAAGGCATACCAAAGACTCCATGATACCGTTCATAGTTGGACCGATCCCCTTGTCAGTTGACATCTGCTTAAGGAGCTCAGAGCACATGGTAAGACATTTCAGAAGTGTGTCAGGATCATTCTTGAGAAATAGAAAATAAGAGTTACTTATACTGTATAACAATTAATAAATAGAAAAGTGTTATCCTAATAAATATGCATACAATTTTGAAGGGCCTCAACAAGTTAGCATGTACACAGCTGAACTCATACCTTTTGAACAGAGTTCTGAAAAGAGGCCAAAAACAAATTTGATAGGGTGTCTCCAGATTCGGCTTTAAAAAAGTATTTCATTCTTTAGTTAACACTTTGCCGATGCTTTATGGACTTTTTTTCCCCTCTCGTTAGTCCTCTATTGGATTCATGTGGAGTGGTTTGTACAAACCTTTTCCATGCGGACCTCTTTCATTTCTGGCTCTTCCGCTTCTTTCATCAACTGATTTTTGAGACTTTCAAACTCTGTAATCTTATCTTTCAGCTCTGAAGCTTGACCGAAGTCCTGAACTGCAATACAATCTTCCAGCATCTGTTTGGTTTCAATCAGTTTGACTTTGACTTCAGCAAGCTAAACAGTGATTTAAAAAATAGATATGACAGTGTAAGAACAAAAGCACCCTAAAAAACGGTAGTCAGAAACACAAATACGAAACAAAAGTTATTCTTACCTTGATTTGTCTCTTTCGACTGACATTTTCATCAATAGGATCATTAACAGCAACAATAGGCTCTCGCACCTCGGAGATTATTTCAGCTACCTATTGAGAAACATTATATTAGAATCTAAAGTTTCTTCCTTTATTATAAAACATTGACACATGAGATTTTATTAACACTTTGCTTCTTTTAATCTGAAAACAAGCTATTGACAGTGCCAGTGAGTAATAAGAGGTTGTATAAATTATGGGGGAGGGGTTTTCTGTCAAAGGTAAAATTTTACTCCCGTTAAACATCTTTGTCCGAGAGGGCTACTAAACTATATTGAACAGTAAAGAGGAAAAGGCCCTTTAAAACGGGTTTGTTTTGAGAGGGTCACACAAAAAGTAGGACACGTTAAAGGCACAGTGGGAGATCTGCATTGCAGGCGGCTGAATACAATGTTGTATATACACCACACGCTAAAGTATCATTTCATTCCATTGACTGACGTTTAGGTACCAAACGCTATTTGCATGCTGCATTAAGCATGGGCATTACTTTGAGATATGCGCATGAGTCAGCGGTTCATTGTATTTTGTCGGTGCGATTACTTACGCGACTATTAAATGTGTATTCAGTATTATAATGAGATGTACTTTTAAAACATCAAAATACATCTCAAAATACAAAATTCAGCATGACACCGTACTTAATACTTTTAGAGGTGTTGTGAGTCAGCATTCATACACAGTGGCTGAAGATTCAAGCAGTTCCGGATTGGCTAGAAAATGATGGAATAGTAAAACAATATAACAAGACTTTGTTTTTCTCCATCGATATTGTGAAGAAATGCACCACCAAGTTAAAGTTTTCATATGTAAATATCTGTTAACGTCTATATATGTACATTATATGTTTCAAATTGCAATAGTGTCATCACATTTTTTTGTGTTTCGGAAGACTTCAATCTTATCAATATCTAAATACAATTTCCATATTGTTGACCACCCCTAATTTATTTATATATATATACACAGTATAGTTTTGGGGAAGGATTTTGATAAGCAAAACTTTATTTTTGCTAAATGAACACAACATCAGTACCAGTTTTGTAAAGCTTTTATTTAAAAAAGCTAAACCTTTAAACAATGATTCAGTTTACTATTAATACCACTTATTTTATTTGGACTTACCATTTGTATCCTTTTATCATCATCCTTTAGAACAGTAACCAGTTTTTCAATTAGCAAGGACACAAGGGAAGCTGGAGTATTGGGCAAAACAAGCATTTCTTGGAGAACAGCCAGTACTCTCTTCCTAAATTAGCCAGGATAGAATACCAGTTTAGTTTTACAAAGCATTTAACTGCTGATCTTAAACAAATACACTTAATGTTATATTGGCATCTACCATGAAGTCACACCACTACTGAAGCCTCATCAATCGATACAGCAGTATTTCAACTTGTTTCTTATAAACAATATTTAAGCATGGATCACAGTATGTTCTTGTTTCGGCAAAATGTAAAGAGAGAAAAAAAAAAAAAAAACACACACACCCCAAATCCATCTCAATCTCACCTCCCACCCTCTTCAGCAGTATCCAAGCAACCCACAAGAAGAATCAGCTGCTGGCTTATAAATTCTTTTGTCATTACATTCTCCACCTGAGCAAAATCTGCCTTCTGTTCTTCAGTCATCACTGGGATACTCTTCAGGTACCTAACAATTAAAAGAAATTAACGCAACTTCTTAGTTATACTTTTAGAAATTAAAGAACCCTCGGCCAGGATCGTAATTGTTGTGCAAAATTGAGGCGGTTTACCTTTTAAAAATCACTCTTCAGATATGAGAATTTTAAAAAGAATTACCCGTAAAGATATTCTGCATATATGGCCGCTTCTGGCAAGATCTGCTCCAGCACTTCTTCACCTTCATCCCCTTTTGACTTGACATACTCACAGAGAGCTCTCCAGTACAAGGAATTTTCACAGGTTAGATTATCCAAGGGGATCAGCTTTCTTTAGAAAGGACAGTAATGTGGTTATTACATTGAGAAAACTATACACCATACCAATACACATTTCAGTTTACTACAACAAATCATTTAGGCTTTAATTACAAAACTGATACAAATCAACTAATACAATTTAATAAACATTTGATCATATTAAATAGGATTAAAAATAAATAAATAAAAAGGTGCTAGATACCGGTTGTCTATGTTGCTACAGTTTTGAGCCAGTTCATTAAGTGGTGACAAAGCAAACATGGCGTTTAGTGCAGCCATGGCCACTTCTGGACAGTTTTCAACATCCAGTCTGTGAAGAAGGTCCAAAACATTGCCCTCCAACAGTCGGAGCCAAGCCTGCAGCAGCTTTTTCTGCACAACTTCCTTTACAGCCCCTAAATCAATAAAAGAATATTAAAGCAAAGGTTATCACACAGAATAGTGAAAGAACATTAAGCATTTAAGAACAATGTAGATGTAATCATTTTCTAAGTCACTTAAAATAGGTGGGGATATATCTGTCAGTATGTATACATAAAAACAAACAATGTGATGTCTATAAAACTCTTGATATCCACAACTATTCCAGTGCCTATGTTGGAGGATTTTGATACAAATGGATGGTCTAGGGGTGCAAGACACTGCAAAGTCCCCACCCTCCTCTTTATTAACATCAAAACCCAACTGTGTCTTGTATAACGTGGCCATTTCTAGATAAGGATCACTCTTTTTGCCTTATCTTTAGATATAAAATCCTACATCACTTTGCCTTTTATTTTTGGGGGTTTTCTGATCAAACAAAATGTTTGGCATTTTTTATATAAAATCTTACCAGATCTGTCATTCAGCCCTTGTTGTAGAAGTTGTACTCTCTGTGCAATAGATAGAGCTCTTATATGGACCTTTTCTGCAAGAACCTGTAAAATAAAAAATAAAAAATGAAGACAAATAAAAATTCCAGTTTACTATTACCTTAATGTACCTTAATGTACATTTTAATCAATTAATATAATATGTTATCCTGGTATTTCCCAGATGCTTCATTTACTCAGCACAGTAACTTAATGACTGTTTTGTTCACACAGCTTCTACCACTGCATCAGCCTGTGTCGAGAGTTCATCAGAATCTTTTGAAGCTATAATAAATCATCACTTGTTGGAGATGCTATATTGCCTGCAATTAGTAAGAATGCCAGCAAGTAGTACTTTTGTCAGTGTTGCAGAATTTTTACTGTGTCTATCCATATGTATTTCACAGTTTAAGTGTTCATACAGTGGATGCATGTACTGTATTTCATTGTACATATGGCTCCAATTTTGTACAGCCATACCGAGCCTGAGAATATACATTAAACAGAATAAAAACGCATAAAATAGCAAGTTTGTGGCCGCATTCCATTGCTGGCAGTCTGTTGTAATTCAAAATTGATAAATGTTTCATAGTACATTTGAATGTACTGTAATATCTACAATCATGGAATTTCAATGCATAGAAGTAAACTGGGCTTGAGTAAAGTGGGTACCTGGAAGATACTATTGTCCTATTGTTACAGTGCCACCTAATAAAGTATACATCCACCACTTAGCTGACTGAGTAAAATTTACTTGATTCAAAGCAATGTGACAAATTAATTCCAAAAAGTCATTTTCATTATTTATTCTTCATTTCACAGCTTCACTTTTTGAAGAACAAACAGATTCAAATTGTAATCCATAAAGGAAAGACAAACATGTTTCAGCCAAAAAGCCTTCATCAGTGTGTATACACCACTTCAATACCTCGATTTAAATACACCGAGTTTAACAGGTAATTACAATTAAGTGAAGTGTTTGTTCATGGACACACAACACAAATTACCAATTGATTTACCACACCTGGTATATCAAACATTTATTCATCAATTTTCGCTTAGATTCTAAAACTATTAGGTGTAATTAACATACAAAATGAAGCATTTCTCAATTAAATTACACACAATTAATTATCCAGCATCGATCCTTCAAATACCCCGTAAACCAGTTATATAGATACACTAAGAAACCAATTTCCTAACCCATTATTTTAATTACTAAATCAAGCTTAAATACACTAATAAACCAATTTCCTAACCCATTATTTTAATTACAAAATCAAGCTTAAATAAAAGTCGTCATTCTTAAAACAAAAATTAGGTATAGTTCATAAAAGGGTACCAAGTCTAATTCTTCATTTAATCCACTGGGTACCACAGTATTTAAGTTAAAAATCCAAAACGATTCTCTCTGCAACAACTTATTAAGATTGCCACCCCTACTTGCAAAAATGTGCGTCCTGAATCCTATTACATTATGCATGTTTAAGGTAGTGTAGCATCCAAAAGAACAATTACTAACCTGATATGCCAGTTTCCTAACATTTTCCTTCACATCTCTGGTGCGCCCCAAAATTTTGGGAAGTGTCTTGGCAGATGGAGCAATGCAAGACAACACAGCTCGTCTCACCTCTGGATTCGAGTCATTTTCAAGCAAAAGCAAGTAGGCTTAAAAGCAAATGGGGGAGAGAAGATTTAATAAACTTTTTTTTTTTTTTAAAACATGGTCTTAAATCAGGCGTTAAATTTTCTTTAGGGAGGGGGAGGGGGTTGACTCAGGCAGGGGTGAATTGATAGGCATTATTGCAGAGGGAGTATTTTTACCATTAGGTAGATGAATTATGGTTACAATTAGGCATGCTTAAAATTGAAAAGGTAGAGCACAGCACACTGTGATGATAAAGAATCAAGTGCAGTTACTATGTTCCCTCTAAGACTTTCATTTAGTTATTCACTGTGGCTAAAGTAAATTTAACGTTTTTCAGCCACATTGAAAAAACTTAAGCCACTTAACAATACTATAAACATACTGGTTCAGCAAGGCAAAAACACATATATTTATTTTAAAATACGTAGATATTTAAATGCCAGACCCTACCTTTACAATACACATAAACAGTATATTTAAAGTGCACTATAACTCTGATTACTATTTAATAAAATGCCAAACTTAGTCCCACATGAAAAAACATAATTACAGATTAACTAAATTCTGAATAGGTTTGCAGATATATTCATGTGCTGCATAATCCTTTACATTATTTTGACTCTGACCACTGCAGAACAGCAGTGCTATTTGTATGTTAATATTAATGGCCCCCTGACCAACCGCAGCTTTAGTTACACAAGCTTGTACTAATGTGATTAATATTAGTAGGATTGTACAGCCACTAGTGTGTTTAAAAAAACTTTTACCGTGTTCTTTCACCTGGGACTACTGACATTGATATTGCACCTATTATGACATTAAAGCTCAACAAATCATAGCGAAGACCCTGTGAAAATCGCGGAAATGTTATTTAAAATTCACGACAGTGCGACGGGTAAAGTATCATATTTCGCGGAATCGGCACGGAACTATTTTATTAATTCTGTACAGATTATTAGTTTTAAAAAAACATCAAAATAGAGATAAATGCAATGACATCATCAAAATCAACGTCAAAAAGTTATTCAAGCACTTTACAATAGCTTGTGAAACGGTGTTGTAATTAACAGCCTGTAGGTAAAGTGTATCTGCAAGGACAGCTTTCAGTTCCAGTACATCAGGTGCATGTTCACCATTTAGGTCTTGCAAAACAAATACAATGTGTAACCCATACTGCTCTTGGGCATCAGTCGACTCGTCAGTGACCACTGACAAGTAACCAGACTGTTTTACCAATTCCATAATCTCCTGCTTGAGATACTCGGCAACTTTCGGTAAGTATTTAAAGGAATTGCTCCACCATTCGCTACACTCAGTCTGAAGAATTTACCTAACTTTTGGTTGTCCAAATTTTCAAGAGGGATATTTGCGCAAACAAATGCCTCTTTTCAGGTCAAAATGTAATGTGTTTTGTGCTTCACGGTTTTCAGTGGACTTTTGGAACATGGAAGTTACCGTTTTTTGTTTCTTTGCAAGTAAAGCAGTCGCAGGACTGCTCTGGATTTCCGCCTTGCACTTTTTGTGAATACTTGAATTTAAATGCCTGTCAACAGCCGATTCTCGGTAGTGATCTACAGTAATGTTGCAGGACTTACAGAAGAGCTTACCTCCATCGCCGTGTAAAACTCCTGCTGGATACTGCTTTATGTGATCTGCTGCAGACATTTTTAGAGGCATTATTTTCTTGTTTACAGTGTGTAGTATTTTAATTTCCCACCTAGACTGCATATACTAGGTCACATGACAATCACTGCACAGCACTGTGCGCATGTCTAACAGTACACGCAGGCACATAGTAGAGCTGTACAGTTTCGTTAATGTGATTTTTTTTTGCTAGAAATACAAATTATGAAATTATTTAAGAATATTGTCAAAATTGCGGTATTGGTCTATTTCACGATTTCCGCGCAGCCCGTGAAATAGCGATTTACACAGGGCCTCAGCAAGAGGAATCCTTTTTAAAAATAATTTATTAAATTGTTCCTCTTTCAAATCCACTCTGTTACTATTTCCAAAATATATTTCAGAACATTTTAAACAGATAGCAAACAATGAAGCAAAAAACTTTTGACGCTGCGTGTTTCTGGCTTGCCGTCTGTGACGATGTTTTTTTGGGACCAGAGGGTATGTTTGAAACCGTGACTGCTTCACCTCCCTGTGACTATCAAGGTCATATTTTAGTTTTGTAAAACATGTCCAGAATTTTGGGATGCCGTTTTTTTTTTTGTTTTTTTTTTATAAATAATTTGTACAAGCGTGCCGTCCGCGGAATGTTTCTAATTAGAACCTCTGTCCTCCCGCCAAACAAGTTTATGGCATCAAGCTAAAAGGCTTTCATTGGGCGAAGTGAAATCAAACCGTCTATCGATTAATCTATCAGCACACATTAATAAATCGTGCTGTCAGACTTGCACAAGTACATTTTTCAAAGCCTTCAGCCATTAATTAGTTGAGTCACAAGGGAAAACTTCACTTGTGGCAAAGTGGCTAGCGGGAACATAGACTTAACATATTTAATGACTGGTGAAATGCAATTCAAAGCTGTTGCAGTATGTCCACCGTTTTGTCATTAAAATTATATATATATATATATATATATATATATATATATATATATATATATATATATATATATATATATATATATATGAACTAAAGAGAAGGCTAATAGTGGGAAACTAAAGTCCCCTCAGGAAGAACTACAGACAGTTACCAACAGGGGACTATAATGCCTGAAGCCACAGGCTCCCTTAAAGCAGCAATAGTTCTTCCCGAGGTGACTTTAGTTTCCCACTATGTGCTGAAGTCTAGTCCATATTTGTTTCACGAATCAGTCAAGAAAGTAATGTTTTTGAAGTCCACAGCACATGGTTATTTAAGTTTTTTGGCATAGAACTGTCAGTCTTGACTTTCTCTGGCGACATATAATTCTCAGAAGAGTCCCTTGAGTTTGTGAATGTCGTATTTATTCACATCGTACAGTTGGATTTGTTTGAATTTTAGAAAGTCTGAACACACTGAAAGCTATTTTTGGTCATAGGATGATGTTGTAACCAATCGCATGCCAGAATTAAAGGCTGATTGACTCATTTTATAAAGTCATTTTATTTTATAGGGCAGCAGTGTGGAGTAGTGGTTCGGGCTCTGGATTCTTGACCGGAGGGTCGTGGGTTCAGTCCCCAGTGTATGTAAAAATAATGTGATAACTTGTAACAATTGTAAGTCGACCTGGATAAGGGCGTCTGCTAAGAAATAAATAATAATAATATAAAAAAGAAAGAAAGAAAGAAAAAGAAAGAAAGAAAGAAAGAAAGAAAAAGGCCGTAACGGGTAGAAAAAAACGAGACCCGGGTACCCACTGTGAAAAATACATGGGTACCCAGATCATGTTTTAAGTGCATTATACCTATTTAAATACTGTATATTACACATTTAGTCCCTTCAGATCTGTACACTTTTCAGTACTTGAAACATTGAAAATAATAAAGATAGTTATTAATGTTACATGTGCACCATGCTGCGGGATTCTTTGTGACATATTGGCCATAATCCACTGTTTTTGTTGTTAACATGGCTGTTATGTTCAGATTTATAACTAATGCAGTAGTACAGTACTGCTAATAGGTTATGGACTGTCGCAATAGCTACCGTAAATTGAGCCAGCTGGGTTTTCACGGCAGATCACTAAATTCAGCACGGAGAATCTGCTACAAATGAATGATGATGATTGCAATTGCAGATGATTTATGAACTGTGAAGGGCGCTCAGGGCCCAATGACTGTGGTGGGCACTCTGTGCCCGAGTGAAACAAATTTGGCTGGAGGCCTCGTCCGTGGGTGCCCGGCGACTACCTGCGCGAGGCCGGCTGGAAATACGTGAACATGAATCCCAGTGCCGCAGATAGGAAGTGGCTGTGGCCACCTCCCCCCAGAAAAGACGAGGCCGCCAAACCATGAATGAATAATAAATAATGAACACGCTCCACAGTGGCGCCCTGCCACCTATCCCCAAAATATTGAAATTAATGAAAATCAGCAGCCGAGACACGGCCCGTCCCCCAGAGCATGACTGCGCTGGGGGAAGAGAGCCCAGCCTGACCAACCCGACCACTCACCCCGCAGAACTCAATACCCACCGCTCAGCACTCAGGTAAGGAAAAAACCCCTACCTCACATTTTTTAATTTTTAGGGGGAAACCTCAGGAAATCCGTGGCTGAGGGCAGCCCTTCCTCCAGGCTCGAAGCGGTCAACTGTTTCGGCCTCCCAGCTCTTTACTGAGCAGCCGAAACAAAAAGAAGCGACATGAAAGAAGAACACAGAGCTTTTATGCGCTTGCTGATGACATATTGGTTAGGGGCGGATTCTCCTTTGCAGAAAAGCAACCAAGTTTACATTTCTGTCTTGTGAATACATACAAATGGCATCCAAGCAAAGCACGTGGAATTTCTTTACCAAGCAGGAGAAAACAGAATTTGCAAACTCTGCCAAGGAAATAAACTTACTTAATGTGCTCCACATTATTTTATTTATTTGCTTACTTCTTTTTAAACAATGGCTACTTATGTTATCTTTTTGGTAAGAAACCATGTCTGTGCAATAACTGAAAATAAAGCATTCCGTATTGGAAGCCACACAGTTATTATTACTGGATCACAGAGTTATCACCGACATAAACCAACAGGACGTTGTTCTGTTGTTTTCTTTCCGACTTCCTGAGAAGAATAGTCGCCGCAGTTATTATTGAGGTGTACTTGCCGCTCACTGTTTATTATTGTTTTCTGTAAAACATTGATATCCTGTCAGTTAAGAAAAGGCTTCATGCGAAAGCTTGTTTTAACATTGTCTTTACTGCGCCGGCCAGAGACCCACGCTTACAACTGTATTTTCTACATTTCCTTTAAAAATTTAAAACCCAATGGGTAGCCGGGTTTTCGGGTACCCGTGCCAACCTTGAATTATTTATATTATTTATTTATATCATGGGCGAAGGCTATATTTGCATCCTAAGCCATTGGAAAAAAGTGATAATATCACAGTAGTGACATCAAAAAGTGATAATTCCTCTAGAGGAAAATATACTTGAACTTTGACCCATTCGACTCCGAGACCATCACTTTCAATTCAAACACAAAATGACTCGTTTTCACTCAACACCCACAATGCAGAAATGTTCATCAATGATCAACAAAATTTCGGGTTTCTGTGACAGTTTATAAATTACGAGACCTGCGGTCTCGTAATTTATGACATCAGAAACCCTGGATGAAATTATTTTCCTGTAACCTCACTGAAGCCCACCTATAATTCTTTATTTATAAAAAAAATGTCAAAAATACATTCATGCGCTTTGTGGTGCTGGAAGTCAACTTTAACGAAACACATTTATAGTACATGCAGCAGCATTAAATCATACTGATAGCAACTCTTCACAAGGTAAAACTGTACTTTACATTACTTTCATGCCAAAGAAAATCTAAACATTGAATGATTTTTACATACCATTAACAGTAGGACAGTCCCCATCCTGTGGATCCTGAAGCCTAGCCATTGCCAAAACAGCTTGGATTCTCACATTTGGAAATTTATCTTTCACTCTGACCAGCATGGCTTCATGAATCTGATCAAAGAGGTCATCATCAATCTGGGCGTTTTCAGACATGCTTCCCAACAACTTGTTAATAAGCTGACACACACGAAACCTGACAGCATGGCTGTTTGCATCGTGAGACTGAAAACACAAAAACAAAACATTACACATTTAAGCCCAGCTAACTTTAATCACAGTGCAACTATATTAAATGTACAACGTGTGTGTGTGTAATTAAGGACCGTGTATTGTCAGTAGCCTAAGTAAGTTTACAGAGGCGAATAAATGTAATACACAAGTATACCAAAAAAAAGATAGGATGCAGACATGTGTGATGCATTTACAATGAATTTGACTCGATATTCAGGCGTATTGAAACCAGTGGCGTGCCGTGACAAAATGGACTGCGGTAGCAGAGTCGTCTTAACCCCTCCTCCCCTCCTTTTTAAGTGGCAGCTACCTGTAAGCCACAGATACCTTTCATAATTTGAATTCTGAAAGTGCCGAGCATATCCTTTCCCTTCCTGTGTCAGCTCAGGGATCTATGGTGTACATCTCCCTTTTTTAACAAATCTCCAATTTTTCAGAGAAAGTTCTCCTTGAAAAAGGATTCGTAACCAAATCGACTATGCTGTCTCCGTTTTCTCGCTTTTTTTTTGTGTGTAAAATAAAATTCGAAATAATTAGAAGTTGTAAAGGTATTTGTATTTATCAATGTATATTTATAAGTAATATCGTGGGAAATCCAACTATCCTCCTAACTGCAGTGCTAACCAAGGAATATTCATGTTTTGGGGTTGCTCACTAATGATTGGTCAGCTGTCAGAGCTTTAACTTTCCCATTGGTTGTTAAAGCAGGGCTTGCAAGTGACAGAGAATACCCTAGGAGATTTATGGCCTGCCTCTGCTCACTCCTGATTGGTCACCTGTCTAAAAAAAAAAAGAAAAAAAAAGGTGTACATTCAACTCGCCTATTGGTTAAACTCACTCAAGACCTTCAACTGAAACTGAGAATACCCTCAACTGTTTTTTTTCTAGTGTCTGGTCGTTGTTTTAGACTTGTGGGAGAAATGCAGATCTCTTATTGGTTGATCACATCCCCTTCAGCAAACCCCTAGACTCTTAAAAAAAAAAAACTCTAGTAAACCCTGTAAGTCATCTTGGATAAAGACGTCAGACAAATGACGTCAGACAAATAACAATAAGAGTTGTATGTTTCATAGACTAATATAAGCAAGCACACTGTACGCAAGTAAGTGAGGCAATGTAATGTCATTTGTCTGACGGTTTACTTGGCACTGTCTTGTCATCAGAGAATACCTTGAAGGTCCTGACGGCACGCCACTGGTTGAAACTAGCTAAATATGTCTTATCTTTCATGCCTTAAGCAGAAAATGAAACAAATAATTCAGGAAGGGGTCTTCCTCCTCCTCCTCCTCGTCCTCTTCAGTAGCCTCCTCATTCTCAACAGGTTCCTCAAAACTGGTGGCAAATTTCGCTGCAAAATCTATCACACTCTCCACAGCTGGCTCCCGCTTATACACAATCATAGGGAACTTCAGATAATAAACAAACTCCTCATGAAAGATCGTTTTATCTTCCAGCTAGAAAACAATGACAGATAAGAGATTACAAAAAACAAAGTTTCACTGCTTCTGAAATATTTAAATTATTGTGTTATTATTTATTTATTATAGAAGTCAATTGCGGTTAGATAAGTACACTGTACTACAAAAACAAAATTGCTAAAATACCAAATTTGAAGGACTCGAGTCACGGCCGCAAAAGACATGGATTCTGAATCTCTGGAATATAATTTATTTGTTTGCACTGAAAACAGCAGAACATTGGTCACAAAATAACGAAAAAGTATACGTTATAATCATACTTTTTGCGCTTCGTAATTCATATCAGAAAGTCGCTGTTTGATTAAATATTCTGTGCTTTGCTTCTAATCTCCACTCGTTCCCAGCACACGGCATCACTGTTTACAAGAAACGTCAATGAATTCACCTGGCAAACTCAGTGTAAAACTAGGCACTAAAGTCTCAAATCGAAAAGTGCCTACTGTCAAACAGGCAGATATATCAGACTGATAGACAGAAGGACTGATTGATAGCAAAAATAAATAAATAAATAAAACGACAGAATAAACTTAACACCACTTTACCAAAATGAAAATAATTTATTATGGATGTGGGAAAAAACACATTAACACTACTTTGTGCAGCATCAACCTAGAAATCTGTCTGTGTGAACTTCATGTTTTTATTATGAACCTACACAAAGAGGAAAAACAAATGGAATACGTTCTTGTGTAAGAAAATATAAAAATAAATGAACTGAAGCACAATCTCGTAAATGCATCATTGTATTACAGACTTAATAAAAGTGTAAATGCAATGAAAGGGAAACAACATTTCTGTTTTGCAAAACAAATTATACAATATCTATATCTATCTATCTACACACACAAACATACAGTTTCGGCAATGTCTAAATCAGATTGGCAGATTTTACCCGAATTGATGTCAAAGTAGATGCTATAGTCTGGAAGGTGAAAGTAACCATTTCTTACTGGTGTAGTGTTATTTTCAGGTACAGGTTAAAGTGGTACTCCGCGCACTGTGCTTCCTTGTGCATGCCTAAACAACTTCAGCTAAGAAAGCAGGGAAGCACCTATTCAGATCTGGTAAGTTATGCTGTTTTTGGACTTTTAATTATCATATTTTTCCACCATAAAGAACATAGTATGCAAATATTTATCAAATGCAATACATTAGGTCTTGTAATTTTATTTTTTTACTTGTGCAACTTTCTGATGGACTTCTCATGATTTTTTTTCTCTTTTTAAAGAAATTGATTGTCTGTTTCTAGTTTAAGTTGCAAAAAAATAATGTATAATTAATGGTAAATGTACCTCTTTTTGACATATCAGACAACGTCCATTAGGTAAACTGTTCCCCCACTACTACCACTAGTTTAATGAAAATTGATTTGAGTTTGTTTCAAGGACTCGTGACTCTGACTCGAATGATAGTGACTCGGACCCTGATGACTCGAGGTTTGAGGCTAAATACATAAATAAAAATGAACACACACATCAGCAACTCATGGCAACATGTTTCAATTGTTCTGATGTAACATTTATACAGAATCCAAATTAAATTAAAGTCATGCGAAGGACACAACAGTCCATTATTAAGGTAATTCTCTAATATTCTGGCAAATCTGTTAAATAAATTAAACATTATTTTAAGCAATTTTCTTTTAACATTAATTGATTATATTCCAAATGTACTATGAAATTTACTGATACAGTAATTAAGATATTCAAACTGCTACATTCACTATTGGAGTCCAAAGCACTTAAAACCCTTACCTTGGTATATCTCTGCTTTAAAGCAGAAATCAGTTTAGCCTTGTTGTTGTGAGTCTTCTGAGCCTTTTCAAAGGCTTCCTTAATCTCCAGTACTTTGTTTTCAGTCACCATCTTTGTGTCTGGGGAGAGAATAGTAAATTATGGCAAATTATATGTCTACATTTTCAAAATCTTGTTTTAATTTTGTATCCAATGCTCATATTTAAGATCAAAGGATATGAACCTTCCACATATTCTTATTAGCTGCAAGTCGCTGAGCTCAGAGATGCACAGCAAAGGCCGTTCTAGCCCAGATATTTGCTAAAACCATACCCCTAATTACTTAATTAACCCAATTCCACTATTGAGGTATACATATGTTATTTAACAGATAACCTGTAAAACGTGATGGAGAATACCCTTGAGTTGTGCACCCCACTTAGCATAATATATTTACTTGAATTCTAGCGCATCAATCCAATTTAAATGAATATGCTGTTTAACTGAAAGGTAGTTTTGCAGTTTAACTCACACTCAAATAGAAATTATGCCATGTTATTGTTATTAAGCTTTAATAGGTCATTTTAACAATAAAAGGGAGGAATACAAAAATTATGAATTTATGAAATATAGGTGATGTAGTAGCCACTAGAGGCCGCTAGAGGGTGAAAGAATTTAACGCACACTCAAAAACAAAATTCTACCAAATTTCTCATCCTTGACCTTATTATATTACATTTAAAGAAATGCGGAAAATAAGTTATTTACAAAAATATAGTAAAATGCAGCTGTGCCCTTATAATACATACAACTACGACTCTCGTTGCGCGCGCGTAGCTTTTTTTTTTTTATTATTTTCTATCCAAAAACAGAACTAAACGCCATGTTATTCCTTCATTCACCTATCCTCATTTACAATTACTAACACCATTTGTCCACACACAACTTCAGTCCGCCCGCGTAATATGCAATTTACACCTAACCCCTAAACTTAATCCCTAAATCTAACCCTTAAACCTTGCCCCTACCCTAAAACTGTTACTATTTCAACACCGTTTGTTTTGCACCCTCTAGCGGCCTCTGTGGCTACTGCATCCTACGCTCCCCGCCCTTAACTGTGAGGTAATATGCAGCAATGTTTTCACATGTATTTCATACATTCATCATTTCTGTAATTCCTCACTGTCAAAATGTTTTGTTTTTGAGTGTACCGTTATGACGATATCTATGGCACATTCTAAAACGTCCATTAAAACACTGCTGTGTTTAGTTATAAAACACACAACAGAGATCATACACAATTGGCCATTTAGTAGCGCATGGTTTGTTAAAAAACTAGCCTGTGCATGTGTTTGCCTTTACACTGTAGTCCCAATGCCATAAAATAAATTGGACACATACACTTCAAACGGGGTTGCATTTTGACCACTAGACAGGCACTTCCTGTGTGTGAATACTTTGGTTATACAATAACTTTGGATAAACATTCTGCTACCTCCCACTGAGGGTGCCAACCTGTGGTCCGGCCACTGCATCTAGGCTAATACTGTACCTGTCTATATCCCCTCACCCAGACACTGACAGCATAATAACACACATTCTATTCTCTCTTTCTCCATGTTCAATTAATACAATCACAAATTAATGCACACGCTGCCATTGGCCGTGTACACTACAATGCATCCCATTGCTGTCAGTGTTGTAATTAATAATTGATACAATCGCGTATTTCAATGTACTATACTATCTGCAATCATCATTAAATTGTAATGTATAGAGAACACGTTTGTTGCAGTTTTAGTCCATTTTAAAAAGTTTTTGTACCACAGAGTTAACAGAATACTACTGGAATCTCATATTTTGTCAATTATGACATTTATGGGGGAAAAAAAAGTAGTGTAGTACCACTGACTTCTCCTAGATGGCTCTCTATTCACTTTAAACCGTGTGGATCTCTACATGGAAGGCCCATTTAATTTCCATGACATTAAAATGTGTTTTTGAATACAATAGGTTTTGCTTTCTGGTGGTATTTGCTCATGAAGTAAAAAATAGCCCCGTAAGTGTAGGGTTTTTTTTTGGTTTGTTAAATAATTCGTGCTGCGCAGTCAGTGTTCTTGTTTTACATCGTGAAAGCACATTATACACACTGTGTCGTTGGATTACGAATAAAGATTACAGATATTAGAAAACATTTTCAAATGATCTAATACAGCTTTAACGGTTTGTTTTTGGAGATGTGTGGCAAACAATGAATTTATAAACGGAATCAACACAGATGATCGATTTTAATAATGTACTTGTGAAATACGTTGCTGCTAAATTAGGCTACCGATTAAATGAATGATTCACACGCTAATAAACATTACATTAGTAAATGCCACGGTAATGACTGGAGGTTTGCGTTTCACAAGAAAACAGCGTATAAAGCTTTAGCTATACCTAGCGACCGAAACTGTATATACAAAAAAACAACTCGCATCAAATAAAATAATTCTATTAAAAGGTAAAATAACAGCAAAATACAAATCCGCCTTACTTGTTTCTCCTTCCTCAAACCGCCAATTTTCAAACGAATCTCCAAAAGCAGTTTCTTCTCGCGAGACGAAATATTTACTTTTGGGGAAAGGGAAAAGGTTGGCCCAAGCTTGTCATTGGTTGGATAAATTCAGAGCATGCGCGTCTCGTGTTTTGAAGCGCTGCTCTTTCCCCTCCTCCTGTATGTTTAGAGTTTAGGTTTGTTATGTTTCGGGTCATATTGACCCGGTGCAATTTCAAACAAACTGAAACAGCCTTGAATTGATCAAATATGTTTTCTTTCCATAGCTTTTACTCTGATGTTAAATACTATAAATCAATCTAAACTCTCACTATAATAAACTCAAATATATATATATATATATATATATATATATATATATATATATATATATATATATATATATATATATATATATACTTGCATCTTAACGCTATATCATATGAGCATTTTATTACACAGAAACCAAAATTGTACTGTACCTTAATATATGGAGAAGAAAAAAATAACACCTTTTCATGTAGTACTAATTATAGGGGACATTCATTTTCAATAACATTTATTTATAAATGTCCCAAATCCTAATATATGTGGATATATACAAAAATAGGACATAAAGTGTCGTAGATACTTGTGATAAAACCAAACATAATTTCTGTCCAGAATGAGTTATATAATGAACATTACTGTTCAGGATGAATGACATGTACTCTCGGGTTCCTTGGAAATGCAGGACAGAACTGTGAGATCACATTGCACATGACAGACAGAAGGCAGACAGATGACGTTTGCTCAGATGCTGTCTGTATTTCACACAGGTAATGTGTGCCTTAGTATCTGCTTGAAGGGCAAAAGTTGCACCTTGCACGTTTTTTGCAAATGCCAGTTGCTGCAGGCAGAGATGCACCGGCTCCTTCTGTCTGGAACATTTCAGATAAGAGCAATTACTGCAGGTGCGCTTCATCAATGAGGGGTATCACTAGTGCCCACCATATCCTGGATAATGCTGTGTTGATACAGTTGCCAGCATTACACATTGCATTATATTCCACATCAACTGTATTGTAGAAAGTCGCGAAAGGCTTTGCGAGTAGGAGAAATTAACCGGGATGTATAATTAGATGGCAAATAAAACGAAATAAAACGAGATGTATAATTAGGTGGCAAAAAAGCTCTCTAAAATCAGGGCTAAATGTTAACTAATAATACTAAAGATCACAGACGTCTAGTTAAAAAAAGAAAAAAAAAGTGAAAAGTTAACCTCACTGACAGATCGGGTTGTCTCTCCCTCTGGAATTTGTAGCTGACGACTGGCAGCCAATGTGAGAAACTCCTGTGAAAGGAAAAAAAAAAAAAACCTTCACTTGCACATGTTCTCCCTCATTCACACTGTCGCAGCGCTGCCTGCGAGGGATATTTACAATGGACATCTGCTGAAAGAGCACGAAAACGTTCGGATGTCGTTTTTGCACATTGGATGCATCTGTTTCTATGCAAGGAACGTGTTTTTAATCAAAGGCTATGGCTGCTTCTGGCTCCAGTAACATATCGCAGCCCGGAGGAACCTGCAACAGCACTCCTGCAGATCAGGCTAACATTGAGCAGGAATTTTATGACTATCAGATGCATATGAAAATGTGCAAAAAGATTGCACAATTGACAAAGGTAGGGTTAAACAAGCTGCAAAATCGTGATTGTGCATTTTTAAAATTACTTACCTGACTGGTTTACTCAAATTACATAATGATAATTCCTCTGGCACTGGAATTTAAATTGGTTTGTACAATTTGGCCTCACTCTTAATAACCTGTGTTTAAAAAATAAACAAACGGCATTGATTTAGCCTAAATAAAGTCGAGACAAAGTATTCATGCAAAGGCCGTTAAAGGGCATGTTATTGATGCAGCATGAAGTTCGGGTTGTGTGCACTGTATGAGGTTTAAAAGCACCGTTTTGATGTCACGCAATTGATTGATTTGGGACATTAGATATTCAACAGCAGATGCAAACTGTCTTGGGCAAAGTCTCAAAGCACATAACATGTTTTTATTTCTATTTAGAGGCAACAAGCTGTGCATCTTTGATAATACGTTAATCACTGTTTAAGTTTGCAACTGTTTAAGTTTGCAAGAGTCCTAGTTAACGAAGGAGGCAGTGGCATGAACCTGGGTATACAAGCAAGGAAAAGCTTCCTGTAGTGAAGTGTAGTGATCGTTTCGGGCTGGATATTGTCTTTGCAGGTGCAATTACTGCATTAATGTTGTGACCCCTTTTTCAGATTTGGAAAAAAGTCATGGATATATTGTTTATTAATTTTTGTTTATGACGATACTTTGGGTTTATAATATCTATTTTGTACTGAAAACATGCTACACAAAATACGTACACTACCGGTTAAAAGTTTTAGAACACCTCCATTTTTCCAGTTTTTATTGAAATTTACGCAGTTTAATGTCTCAATGTACTCTGAAATTAAAGCATAGAACAAATAAACAATTGGAGATAAAAAAGAAATCATGGAATCGTTTTGTTTAACAAAATTTAATCTAAATTTTTGACTCATCAAAGTAGCAACCTTTGCAGATATAACAGCCGAACACACTTTCGTGGCATTCTTTCTACAATGGAAATCAAATATTGTTGGAAAGTTCTTCCCAACACTGTTGCAGAAGTTCCCACAAATGTGTTGCACTTGTAGGTTGCTTTGCTTTCACCCTTCTGTCCAGTTCATCCCAAACCAGCTCGATGGGGTTTAAGTCTGTGCTGGCCATTCCATGATTTGAAGCCTACCGTCTTGTTCTTTTCTTCTAAGGTAGTTCTGACATAGCCTGGAGGTATGTTTTGGGTCATTATCTTGCTGTAGGATGCACCCCTGACCAACTAAGTATACCAGAGGGTATTGCATGGCTGCAAAATGCTGTGGTAGCCGTTTTGGTTCAGGGTGCCACTCACTCTGTGCAAGTCGCCGACTCTGGATCCAGCAAAAGAGCCCCAGACCATCACGCTTCCTCCTCCATGTTTGACAGTTGGTGTCACACACCGAGGAACCATCCTTTAAGCCTACTCGACGGCGTACAAAAACCCTGTGTGATGAACCGAAGATTTCAAATTTTGATTCATCGGTCCATAAGACCTTCTTCCAGTCTTCAGTAGTCCACTGGCGGTGCTTCATGGCCCAGGCAAACCTCTTTTTCTTATTTTGCCATCTTAGCAATGGCTTTCTTACTGCCACTCGACCTGTCAAACCTGCAGCTCGAAGTCTTCTCTTCACAGTTGAGGTTTTAGGTTTGCCCTAAAAAATAAACTGTTTGTGTATGTTTAGAATTGACACTATTTCATAGTTTACTCATCTGTGCACTGAACTATAGTTTTAGTCTCCATTGTTTCGCTTTGTTTGGTATTAGTATCAGTTTTAGATGTGTTCTTGTGTGGGGTACTCCTATAGGTCCCTTGATTACTCAAGTGCACCCAACAATGCTGAACTTGCACCCTGATGGCGATGGCTACTGATAAGACCGTACTGCACCTGTCTGCCATGCCAGAATTGGGCATGAATGGTTTGAGGAGCATGACAGCGACGTCAGGCATATTACAAAGCCACCGCCATCCCTGGATTTCAATCCAATTGAGCATGTTGGGATTTACTCCAATGCATTCTAATTCATGATCCTAGTACCTCTCTGCACTAGTTGTTAGTTTATGTCCCTCCAGACAAGTCCCAGCACCTTGTGCAGTCTATGCCTAGGTGAGACATAAGCACAGACAGCCTGCCTCCACTAATCCCTGACAGGGTATGCATCCCCAGCAGTGGGTTGAGCATGTTTAGTAGCTGGAAGAAAACGTGAATGGATTTGCATGGGATTAAAAACCAGGTGTCCTCAGAGTTGGTCAAAAGCAGAGGATGACTAGTAACCTCCCAGACGTGGATTCGTTTTCATCAACGAAAGTCGGGAAATTCAAAATGAAATGTGATGTTGTGGCTAGAGAAGACGCTTTTGTGCATGATTTGTGAAAAAACAAACCAGGTGTAAATAACTCATTTCGTTGTTACTTCTTTTCCAAAGGCTAGAATAATCATTTCTTCCCTTGAGTGATATGTATTTCCAATATCTTCAAATGCACCATTGATCAAATCATCAATTTTTTAAGATTATGTTTTGTATTGTCGCCCGTCTCCGATTTGGTTATGCACAATCATAGTGTTTTACTGAACTGGAGAATGTCAGGATAGAATTGGGAATCTAAAAAGTCTCATGCATTTTACCATGTGTTGCTATGTGTTCATTTCCTCTTAAATGAAAGTCATTAATTAAATTAGACAATCACTAATTTGCCTATTTGGACAATTTTCCCAGAGTTTCAGTTAGAGTGGTTTCATTTCATATGCACAACAAATCCAAACTACAAAAGCAATTTGCACACTACTGTACAGTAGGAAAAAAAAATGCTGGTACCAGTATGGCGAAAGATAAACTGAAAGTATATATCCATGTGACTCCTTTAATCTGTTAAACACCATGATAACAACAGATGTTTATTTTTTGAACACCGCAATGTACCATCCTATGCAAAATTCTGGATGAGCAACACCAGGTGGGGTTTTATAAGCCATGGAGACATGCTGTGTGCTACCCAGACTTATGTTGTCTGTCAATAAAAATATCTGTTTCTAATATAAACGTGGTAAGAACCGTGGTGCCACTGCTGAAATTTATGTGACATTTAGCTGGAAACTTGAGGCTTAAGGAAACGGAAGTAATGGAAAACTGTAAATGGACATGGTGTAAAAAAAGGGGTAGCGTCCCATAGCTATTTTTAGAGTCAAATCATAAGAGAGGGTTTGGTGGCACAGTTGGCTAATGTACTAGCCTTTCACCTCTGGCCTGGGTTCAAATACAGCTTAGGTCATAGGTGAAATGAATCTTTAAAAAACCCTAAATTAGTTGTGCACAATCACAAAACCACCATACAATTTGTCTCAATTAACAGTTAACACCTTCGCTGGCTGTAAGTAAAATAAATGCAACATATTAAGCAGGCAGTAACCCTGCAGTCAACACATTTTGAGCTGTATGATCACAGTACTTTACAGTATGCGGGAGAACTGGATGGAGGTAGCTGCTTGAACTGACCCAGCCATTGAGAACAGTACACTTAACTCGTGTTGATGTGTGGCATTCCTTTACTGTGCAGCTGTCGTGTTTGTTGTTGAGAAAATGTGTTTCAGAAAAGAAAGAAAAAAAAAATTGAGAGGCACAGAAGATTGCTGGTATTTCACAAAGCATTTACCCTCCGTCAATAGTATAAGAAATGGGCTTAAACATGAAGTTTAAGTGGTTTCAGCTAAGCTGTGCAGGCATGTGTTGTATTAGGAAGCTGGAAATGTTCACTGGACCTCAGAAAGTTATAAATGTAATGAAAGCAGGGTAAGCACAACTGTCTTAGCATGTATTTGGCTGCCTAGATATAAAAGATCGGGACCCAGCACCTTAAAGCGATGAGCTTGTCTGAGAAATACTGTACGGCTCACAGAGCTGGCTGGGTTGTTTTTATTACGTTACTTTTTTTCAGATTTCTGTAGTTGTGCTGCAACCCCCACAAGCCCAACAGTCTACAATTGACATGGAAAAGCAAACCCCCTGATCCTCCCTGTTTACACTTTGACATGATTTTCTAGAATTAAATCCACATCTAGGGTAACACTGTTTACATTCTCCAATGACTTTCAAAGAAATAAGGTTAAAAACATGGCATTCTGCTTCACATTATTTGCACCGAAAAGCTCATTTTAAATATGGTACACACAGTATGCAGAAGTTGCTTATTAAGTAGTTACACCTTTACAGACTTGCATTATTTATCATCTTGCTGCTCTGTATACAGAATACCTTGTCTAATGATGCAAATCAGCTGACGCCCACTAAAATGAAACACTGAAGTGCCTGGTGTGTTTGAAGCAGCAAGACACATCACACTTCCCTGACCTTCAGAATATAATTCTTTTTTTTTTGTTATGCCTGTTACACAAATGGCCATTTCCACATGCCATTATATGAAACTGCAGTTATAAATAAAATATTTGACCTTTTTCCAAAAGTTTGTTCACAGAATAATGAGACTAAGGGTGACTTATAGCATGAATATTGAATTATTAATATTATTAATCTTGTAAGTTACTGACTGAAGTAACTTATAAGATCTGTGTAATGGATATTATACTGTATGTTTTTACTACAAAACTGATCCCAGATATATACAAACCTCCTCTTTTTATGAGAGTTGCTCAGCCAAGGGGAATTTGAAATTATTATTATTTAGCAGATGCCTTTATCCAGGACGACTTACAGCTGTTACAAAGTATCCCATTACAAAGTATCCCATTACAAAGTATCACATTATAGATCTTATCAGTTATAGAATACAATAAAATCAGTAGTAAGTAAGAGCAAATTGAAATGAGAGAAAATAAAAAGTTACAGTTAATAATTATGTTTGAGAGTGATTACGAGTAAGAGCAGTTAAACTTACAAATATTTGGTTACAAGAGTACATTCCACTGAGCAAGTAGTAAGTACAATAAATGGATAAGAACAATTTCAAATAAGAGCAATTACAAAAAAAAATGTGAGTATGGTTGCTTTTAAGAGTACAATCAAGTACAAGATACAGAAAGTATAATTGTGATTGAGAGCAATAGTAAAATACCTCAAAGTGTGGAGCAGTTAAGTGCAAGTAAAGCTGATGCAAGTACTGATACAGGTGGGTGCCATATAGCAGTATAGTCGAGAGTTGAGGTTTACAGATGCTGTCTGAACAGGTGTGACTTGAGGAGGCGCCGGAAGGTGTTCAGGGACTGAGCAGTCCTGATATCCGGGGGTAGGTCGTTCCACCACTGAAGAGCAAGGGTGGAGAAGGAGTGGGCTCTGGAGGCAGGGGGAGCAGAGGGGGTGTAGGGAGAAATAATGGTCTGGAGATAGGAGGGTGCAGAAAGGTCGAGACCGCGATAGGCAAGAACAAGAGTTTTGAATTGGATGCAAGTTTTGAATTGGAGGGAGCCAGTGGAGGAAGAAGAGCAGCAAAGTAGCATGGGAGAAACAAGGAAGGCAAAAGATACGGAGAGCAGCAGTGTTGGAAGAGCTGGAGCGGACGGAGAGCGTAACCCGGGAGGTTCGCCAAGAGGGAGTTGCAGTAGTCAAGGCGGGACAGTACCAGAGCCTGAACTAGGAGCTGTGTGGAGTAGTCGGTGAGGAAGGGATGAATTCTGCATATGTTGCTGAGGAAGAAGCGACAGGCGCATGCCAGAGTAGAGATGTGCTGAAAGCAGGAGAGGAAGTGGTCGAGAGTGACACCAAGGTTCTTGGTGGATGAGGAGGGAGAGAGGGTAGTGGATTCAAGAGGAATAAGAGAGATCAGTGGTGGGGGAGGAAGCAGGGGGGGAGAAAAGGCTATCTGATTTGGAGAGGTTAAGATAATGCGAGTGCATCCAGGAGGAGATGGCTGAGAGACAGGTTGATACAGGAGGAGATATGGGAGTCAGAGGGGGGAAAGGAGAGGAAGATCTGGGCATTATCAGCATAGAGATGCTATGAGAAGCCATGGGAGGAGATGAGAGGTGCGCATTCTGTTCATTCTGTAATAACAAAATAACAAAATGTTGTTCACAAGGACCTTCATGTAATTGCACAGTAGTTACCAAGTAAGAGCAAGATTCATTTTTAATTACCCAGTGTAGTGACAATTTCTTTCACAGTTTAATATTATTTTGACACTAAGAATTTTAAGGATGGGTAAAATATTTTCTCATAAGGAGAGGGGGATAGAAAGATAAATTAACTTAAAATTCCTGCACTGCATTCACTTGACAAGAGAAATGTGTAGTGTCTCCTCACAGCAATTTTAACATCAACAGCAATGAATCAGTGTTTCCTTTTTTGGGGGGACAGAGCTGTTTTTGTACTGTGTTGCAAATAACAAGCATCAAATGGACAATTAAACATATACTGTAAGGTAAAGAGTGAGAAAAGTGAGTACAGTTAAGATTCTTAGAATACTGAGCCCCTATCCTTTCAATATAGTCAGCTCAATACAAAAAGTATACAATTCCATTGTAAGTTACAAAACTGAGATAGAAACAACTACAGGGCAATATCGTTTCACTAAGGGCAGTATTTTTTCCTGTTGATCGCCCCGTATTCATCAAGTCTTTTGCTGGAAAAAATACCATGTTTGTTTTTTGTTTTGTTAAAGTACTGTTCGGTCTGGCTGTCAGGGCACTGGAAAGACAACAGCAGAATAGGATTTTGACATCACTTTCACAGAAACTCTCTTTTGTTCTACGATAGTAAATTTAGGCTCAGGCATTCAAGATCATACCACCTGTCTCTTCTTGTAAACAACTGAAGAATCTTACAGTAGATTATAAGTTTGTCCGCCAGGTAAATGAGAAGCATAGACAGCAGCTGTTGGAGGCAGACAATAGCTTCTTGTTTTTAAGTGCACTGGTCCTTTTATAAACTTCTAAACACAGAGTGAGTGTGATTCATTTATCCACATCAGCACCAAGCAATAACCAGAACAAAAACACTGAGTTAATCCTAACAAGCACTTTTAGTAGCAAGTAGACAGCTCTTTGTTAAACTATGAATCCCCCATCACACCTGTGTACAATGCCACATGTGTAGAAGGACTACTTGTCTTTAATATCCAATAATCAAAATAGTAATTCACCCTTTATGACCCAGAATGCTTGTGAACATCAGTCTTGGAGATTCTTACTAAGTGCTAAAAAGAAACTTTGTTTATTAGTATGTTAGGGCAAACATTTTCACAAGGAGTCGTTGTCAGTGTGTCTTAAAGAATCAATAAATGATAATGGACATATTGTAGTTGGTGGGTGCCACTAATGCATTACTAGTGCATGCCTGTAACCATTACGTTTTGTAAAGATGTGTTAATGGTAGTGCCACCTACAGTGAACAGTACTCACATGTGCTAACTCCTGCTCTTTCATTCCCATGGCGCCCTATTGAACCGTTCTCCTGACATACAGTAGATACTTGTTCACTGAACTGTCCAACTTTTTAGTATTCTTGTATATTTCGAATTGTGAATCATCTGAAATGGGGTCTCAAGTAGATCTAAATGGTGGAAGATATAAATACTGCGGTCCTTTAAATCAATTTGATTTTGATTCTGAAGAACAGCTGCTGGTGAATCCCTCAAGCATAGCTTGTTCCAAATCATTGCATACATTTACACCAACTAAAGACCCCAAGGGGTTGTTAGCAGATACCAAAGACATTGCTTGCCTGTTCGTCTCAATTTAATACAACTGAATAGTATAGTATAGTCAAGATGCTTTCAGTCTGTAACTTGCATTTATATCTGGTGTTTATACCATTTGTACAGGTGAGCTACTGCTATTTCAAGGCAGAGATACCAATCTAGTAAAATGGAAACGCCTAGCGGTAAAGCCACCAGTTTAAACTGGTTCAGACTCAAATCCTGGATAGAAGGCTGATGGAAAGTCGAGATGAACAGTGATCCAAGTAGAAAGTGTAAGAAAGAATTACACATAAAACACAATAGGATATCTCTAGTGGTAGAGTATTAGATCATTCTGGTTTGGACTCTCAACCTTGACGTATACATTGTGTACAGTATATCTTGGATATATTGATGCAGGAGGAATGCAACGAGTTATTGATAAAATCTTGTTTCTCCAGCTTGTCCTTGAATCCTTTTGAAATGTATTTGCCTGAAAGCTGGGGCTCAACCCATTTTTGGGAACTATCCTTAAACAGCTTCCGTGAGACCTTCCCAACTCTGCTAAGCTTCTGAGTCCGAATCCAAGTTGCAACAATCTGAAGAAAATGGATTACTCTAGTAACGATTTGGAGTAAATAGCGTTGAGAATCTATCCCCATGTGTACAATATACATAATGTACAATATAATTAAACATAATTTGTGGATTATAAGAGTAATTATTTAGCATGAAGTAAGGTATTTTAAAAAGACTTCATAGCAATAATGTTACATTCGGTTTTAGTGACTGCTGTGTACTTTTGTGAAGATGTGTCTACAACCATAAATGATGTGTGAAATACAGAAAGTATCTTATGGTACTAATACTGACCTTTGAGTGTGCTAAGTTGTAAGGCTTGGCTGTGACATTAGGCCATGGGAGATGAATGAGTTGTTGCTTTTAAAGCCTGTAATAGTATATGACGTCCGGGAAAGAGTGCAACAGCCACTACTGTTTTTATTCCTTGTGTCTGAAACTTGTCACTGTATGACACTCTGACATGAACATGATCCCTGACTGCAACTGTTAAATGTTTCTTCCAGGTTTACTTTCTCTGAAAATGAGACAAGCCTTCTCATACTGCAGCTTTAGCAGTTTCTGGGTGTCAGCTTGTAATTGATGCTTGGGGAATGACACTTTATATATTTGCAACTCTATTTACAGTGTAGGGTGTACAGTATGCGAATCGATGTCTAGCTCAAAATAGCATGAATGAAAGAATACAATATAATATAATATATTTCTTTTTTTTGTTTAATGTGTCTCTTACAGTAAAGTATATTGATGTCATTGTTGACAGTTCCACTTTTGGGAAGGGTATTTATGTGCTGCTAAAGGCTGGTGGTCTGCATTCCAATAGCTTATGACCAGAAGCTTACACTTACCATATTAAAGATAAGCAAAAAGATCTCTCTCAGAGAGAACACACACAAAAAAGAAAAACTCACTGCAGTTACTGAAATTGTGTCAGTTGGCTTGCCGAAGTGTTAATGTTTGCAAGAACATGTGAACTTTAAACATTTAATAGATGTACAGAACTCAGAAACAAACTTCAATCACAATATTGCTCTTTTAAACAATCACTTTAGAAACGATGCAGACTTTCAACCAGTACTGACTAAGATATTGTGGGCCGCATTTTGGGTATAGGGTATAGCCCTGATTTTCACAAGTGACAATAGGGTTTATACATCAAACTCAAGCTGCTCCAAGCAACATAGTATTTAGACCTGTAAATATAGCTGTGGTTTTCCAGACCTGTAGTATTAGGTCTACATTGACAATGCAGAGTATCAATTAGTTTGGTTGGGGGCTCGATCCATAATGGCCCGCCCTGAGTTGTGCTTTGCTGTGCTACTATTCCAGCAACAGCCAGGATACTTTCTAGATCAGTGGTGGCCAATACACTGAGTATTGAGATCAATGGACTCTGCCATCCACCAACAATAAAGTGAACAAGAGTACAATAATGTAAAACCCTTTTGACCAGTTGTGATTATCTGGCTATAAGCCAGTGGGATACATTAAGGTAGCAATGAAAAAAACTTTCAAACATTAATGCTTTAAGAAAGGACAAAAAAAATACTTAATACAAACAAATTGAAAAGTAAGCGTTTTTTTTATCTGAGGAAAAGGAAGTCTGAAAGCTGCTTTGCTAACAACCAAGCAATCTTAAAGGGTACATAAGGACCTTTTTATTTTATTGTGTTACATGCTCCCATGCACCTGCATGGACCTCTCAGAACTACATTTCCCATCATCCTCCTGCTCACCTATTTAACTGAGATGGATTTACCAGTGAGCAGGAGGATGATGGGAAATGTAGTTCTGAGAGGTCCATGCGGGTACATGGGAAGCCATCTTGAGGCAGGGAATGCAATGTAAAAGTTTAAAAAAGTGGTCAAAATGTAAAACAAAACAAAAAAATTAAAACAATACACACACCTTACATAAACAGTTGTAGCAACACATGGGAACATGTAACACAATAAAATAAAAAGGTCCTTATGTACCCTTTAAAGCTAGCCAACGTGATCATTTCTGTTTCATTCATTGTTGTTTTTAGTATAGCCTGCTGAGTAATCAACTGATGTTTCAAGCTTGTGATTTTAATAGCCTGTTCAACAGATCCAAGTGGAAATGTTTGCAAAACCAGCTTGATACGTGGTCATATGGCGCTTCAGGTTACCCGCGTGAGCCATACTCAAACTTGCGTTGCACGGTGAACAGAAATGCTTGTCGTTCAGTTCTACAATGGCAAATTCCAGCTCCCATCTTTCATTAATGTTACGCTTTGGCGCCAGCTTCAGCTTCTTCGAAACACCTGGGATATTTTCATCCAAATCAGTACTGAAGGCTCTCCCCCATCTTTTGTAACTTGCACCACAAAGCGATCCATTGAAACCACCAAACACAAACTCACAACTGTACGTTACAAACCAACGAGTTTTATTTATTTTTTTATCCCCATACAAAGTTATGATACTCTATACCAAATATGTCATATATATTGTTTTAATTGCAAGTCTATATTTAATTAAATGTTTTATATACAAACAACATTGAAATATTGTATATTATGTTAGTACTGTATTTTTAAACAAACTCTTGCTCTCGCTCACCGGGGGTGAACAGTAGGGGTCACAAATTCCAAGTATAGTATCTGGCACCCACTTATCATTACAGCTTTCTAATTCCTGTGACTCGACGTGAGAAGTATGCTCTGTGGTTGCAAATACATTACATTTTGCTGTGGAAGATACCGTTTTTGCATTAACCGCCATGGCTGTTTTGACCGCCAGTATGGCCGCGCCGTGCTCTGATGACGTCACATAAAAACCCTCAATAGAGCCAGTGCATTGAAGGATAAGTTGGTTGCTGGGCACCCATTGCCATGCCCCATATGAGGCCATTAGATCCTTATGCTTTCTCATTATTGTTGCTTAACACAACTTTGACACATCACATCACCACATACATTTGCATACATTTCAGACTGTTCTCTAATATTTTGGTCAGTTGGTATATGTCTCTTTGTCTGTCTTCCTCTGTATATAAATAGACCTCCCAAATTGCCCTGTATCAAAAGCTGTTCATTTGAAACTAAACTGTTTCCGCTACAGCTGGTAGGTAATGGGGCATCAATCTGTGCAGTCTGAGCCGTGCCATGTTTCCCGGCTGCTTTAAGTGCACGCTTGATTACAAAAGTAAACTTTTTACAGATGCATTTATCAAGCATCCCTTGTAAGATGTGTGTACAGTACATTCATTGCTTTTGCTTATGTGCAAAATTAATTGCTTGAGACTATTTTTTGCACTCATTTTAAACATTGTTAGGTAACTAGTAGACAGTTATAGTTTTCGTTTTATGTTGCAAAGTAAAAACCACTTATTTACCACAATGTCCTTGACTACAACATTACCACAATACCTACTGTATATCATAAACATTGCAAATATAGACAAACTTGAAGGCTGATGTCCTTTTTTCATGAGACACCAGCTTCAGTAGGTTGGAAACATACCTGAATTTAGTTGAGTTAGTGCATCCTCAGGGCAACAGGGTGTGATTATTATTTGAACTGTATTACCAGGAAATTATGCATAATGCATAGAACCCCAAGTGACACATAAATCAGGCCATAAGTCAGGAAATCACTTAGATTATCAGTAATACACACATGATTGATTTTGGCACAGATTTATTTACAGAGATGACTTACAGTATATCCAAAAACAGTATTCTTGTTCAGGATTGTGTTCTAGCCGATTCCTAAATATAAATTTGAAATTTGGATTACTTTCACATGCACGTAAACTGCAATATAATTGTAAAAAAAAAAATCAAATTTATCTGCAACTGAGGTTTGTTTAACTAAATACAGGTAATAAATAAATGTGAATTATGTAGGCATCTCCGGCATTGCACTCCAATGGTTTCGATCCTACCTATTTGATAGAAAGCAGTTTGTGGGAATGGATGGAGCCAGGTCTAAACAATGCTGGTTTCAGCTGGTGCTCCGCAGGGCTCTGGACTGGGAGCTCTTCTTTTTAGTATTTATCTTCTACCTTTAGGTCAAATACTTCGCAGCCATGGAATTCATTTTCATTGCTATGCCGACGATACGCAAATTTATTTACAGGCCAAACCCGAGTCAAATCTTGATTTTTCTATTCTTCTTGATTGCCTGTCTGATATTAAAATTTGGATGCAAAATCATTTTTTAAAATTAAACTGTGATAAAACTGAGGTGATGTAAACTGGTTCTCCCTCACAGCTTTGTAAAGTGGGTAGTGTCAATCTAAAAATCGATGGGGTTGAAGTATGTTGCGCTTCTGAAGTCCAAAATCTTGGTGTGATCCTTGACTCGGTACTTTCTTTTGAGTCCCATGTTAAGAATACCACCAGGATTTCCTTTTTCCATCTGCGCAACATTGCCCGACTAAGATCCTCGTTGTTGATGCTGAGAAACTGGTCCATGCATTCATTACCTCTCGTATTGATAACTGTAATGGACGATTAGCAGGGGTCTCTGGTAAGCTCCTGCAGAGACTCCAGATGGTCCGGAACGCAGCGGCCAGGGTTTAAACTAGAACCTCACTCTCTGCTCACATCACCCCTATTTTACCATCCCTTCACTGGCTCCCGGTAAGGCAAAGAATTGATTTTAAGATTCTTTTACGAACGTACAAAGCCCTGAATAATCTAGCACCAGCCTATTTAAAAGAACTTTTAATTTTCCATGTCCCTGCACGTGCTTTAAGATCTGGGGACCAAAGATTGCTGGTTGTTCCAAAGACGAGGCTACGAACAATGGGAGATTGGGCGATCGCCAGTTACGCGCCTCGTCTTTGGAACATGCTTCCCCTCGCAATAAGGGAATCTCCGTCCCCAGAAATCTCTTTTAAAAACATCTTTTTACTATGGGTTTTATAATTGCTTTTAGTTCTGTGTGTGTTTTTATCTGTTTATATTTTTATTCTTGTAATTTTCCTGTAGTGCTGTTTTATTGTTGCTCTTATTATTTTTGATTATTGTCATTTATGTATGTAAAGTGCTTTGTGATCCCTGAAAGGCACTTTATAAAATCAATAAATTATTATTATTATTATTGTTATTATTAAATACTGTTTGGATCTAGTTACAGATTTTGGAAACACCATCCAGAACTTAATTTCCCTAAACTTGTAACATGACTGACACTGGGCATCTATGCTGTATCAAAAATGGAAAGAGGGGGCCAAGGACTGAGGGAGAAATGGAGACTGAACTGCTTCCTCACCCTTCCAAAAACTGGCAGAGCTGGCAAAGCTCCTACTGCTCCCAACCAAGTGAAAGTTGACTTAGCTAAAAAATAAAAGAAAGAATTTTAAAAGCAGTAAAAAAAACTCAATTCCTTCTTATGTTTTTCAGGTGATTTATGTACTGAACACCAAATGTGATGAGCACGAGTCGACGCTGCAGACCCTGCGGGATGCCCACGAGGAGGAGATCCAGCGCATCGTGGAGGAGATGCAGGGGAAGATCCAGCAGTACAAGAGCCGGGTGGGGGAGGAGATGGACCTGAGACAGCGGCTGCAGGCCCTGGATGGGGCTGTGGAGCAGCACAAGCTGCGTAATGAAGAGGCGCTCGCTGACTTCAACGCGTACCGGCGTCAGACAGAGGAGCGGGAACTGAGGACCGAGACGGAGCACGCAGAGCGCATCATGTCCCTGTCCAAGGAGATGCTGGACATGAAAAAGGACTTTGAGAATAAGCTCCAGAACTTCGACCAGCTGAAGGAACAGCTGGAACAGGACAAGGAGAAGGCCGTGGCCGAGTTGGAGAGAGTGAGCCAGGAGTCCTTGAGATTGCAGGACGAGTGCCAGGTGCTGCGGAGGAGCAGCGTGGACGAGAGGGGACGGCTGGAGGAGATGTGCAAGTCCAAGATGCAGGCTCTGTGGGAGGAGGTGGAGGAGCTCAGGACTGAGAAGCTCAAGCTGACAGAGGAGTGCAGTCACAATATCTGCAGCCTGAAGGCCGAACACGAGGAACAGCAGAAGGCCCTGAAGAGGACTCTGCAGCAGTCAATGACTGACACACTGAAACAGTGGCAGCAGCAGGAGCTGGAGCAGAGGAAAGCCCTGCAGCAAAAGCTAAAGAGAACGGAGAGGGAACTGGATGCTAAAGGTCAGAGGTTAAATGACTGCAAGAGACATGCAGTCAAACTACAGGAGAGGATACAGGTAGAATGAACTTATAGTGGTTACTTGTATGGTATTTATTTTCGTGTTTTCAGTTAGATCTTTGTACACACTTTTGTGAAAATCAAAGCATAATAGATACTGCCAGACCTATAGCTATAAACTCATATATACTCATATGACTTAACATTTACATTTGTGCTGCCTGTTGTACTGATTAGATCCTAATGTTTACGCAATACGAATGGAGGATGTGCACAGTTTATTTTTAAAAACTGCTCCCTCATTTAAAAATGAGAACAGCTGTTTACAAATGGCAAACAGCTAAGAGAAGTCAGAACCATTTCTACAAGTTACAGTTCAAATTACAGGTTGATTCAGACTTCCAAAAGCCATCATTAAAAGTGTTGTTTGAGGAATGACTCCCGCAGAGTGGCATACCTCAGACGCATTATCTCCTTGGCACCGGGTTTCTGTTCAGACATGTTTTACAGCTGGTGAGAATGAGTGACTAATGACAGGTTCACAGACAGAGTGAGCTGGTGGCTGAACCCACTTACCCTGTTGCTCTAACTATTGGATCACATTGTTTATTGCATTTGTTGAATGGTAGCAGATGACAGGGTTTATTTTTATGATCTAAATACGAGCAGATCTTTATACCACCGCTTTCAAATGTTTAACCTGACATTTTGCAGTCCCTCTTTTTACTGTATGGATAATGTGTCTAGTAATGTTATTAAGGGGGTTGATACAGTATATTAACCCTGGGGGAAAAGGCAGAAGGGTTCATATAGAGATCCTCCACTTTTCAGACAAATTGCTATCTTTTCATATACATTTGCAATGGGCTGCTTGAAATTGAAATTGTCATTGATTTAATAAATATATACAGATCATGATCACTGGCCTGATCCCTCTGGCACATAGCAGAAATGTAGCTGGTATTGCTGACTTGTACAATACCCTGTATCAAATTAGCACCTACAGTAACGCCAGAAATACATACCTTGCCTATTAGCTTTGCTGCAGCTGCTACCCTCCACACAGTGGCTATTGGAGAAAGTCCAAACAGAACACTAGAAAATCTTCACAGCCTGCTTCCGCTGTCTTCAACTGTGTGCAGAGCAAACTTCACCTGCAAAGTCCATTCTATATTATGTAGTTACTAGACAGAACAAAGTACAGTATTTAGTTACAATGTAATGTAGCTATTTTTATTCACTTGTTGTACTGCTTTTATAAGTGCTGCTCTTTATCTTAGGAATTCTTATTCTGCTTTACCGGGTACTGTTACTTACTGTGTGACTCTCCCTGACGTGGTTTATCTGAATGAGGTCCTTCATCTGCATCATGTAGTATAAACACAGGAATTAATAATGTACCAGCAAAAAAGGAAATAACAAGACAAAAACAAAACAAGAGAAACAAATATCTTCAGCATCGTGTTATGAGGAACAATGATAATGTTCTGATAAGACCAGGTTCACTTTCAAGTGCAAAATGTAACCATTACCGAATGGGATATCTCTCTTAAAGCCCGAATTACCTGAGCACTTGTATCAAAGCTGCTCCTTTGAGATCCCCGTATGGGGGCTCCCGAGTGACGCATCCGGTAAAGGTGCTCTGCGTGGAGTGCAGGATGCGCTCTATAGCCTGGACGTCGCCGGTTCGAGTCCAGGCTATTCCACAGCTGACCGTGGACGGAGCTCCCAGGGGGCGACGCACAATTGGCCGAGTGTCGCCCGGGGGCAGGGAGGGTTAGGTCGGCCAGGGTGTCCATGGCTCACCGCGTACCAGCGACCCCTGTAGTCTGGCCGGGCGCCTGCGGGCTTGCCTGTAAGCTGCCCAAGAGCTGCGTTGTCCTCCGACGCTGTAGCTCTTGAGTGGCTGTGTGGTGAGTCTGCAGTGTGAGTCTGTATCAGTAACTCACTCCTGGTACCAGGGCCAGGCCAGTACCGTGACCCGCTGTACCGCTGGTCGGAATGACCCATTTTTCGGTACCAAGGTCGGTACCAGGGCACTCCTGCTGGTACCAGTTGGAACCAAAGCCGGTACCAGTGACCTGGTCAGTACCAAAGTAGGTACCATTCACCTTTATTGCTACCAAGGTTGGTACCAGTCATCTGGTTCATACAGAATTGGTACCAGTGGCCTGGTTTTTCCGGTTTGACACCAAGACCATTACTCCATTCTTTTGCACTTTGTGTACACAAGTTTTTCGTACCAGTCAGCTCACTGTCTGTTCTTGTGCGCATACATTGCACAGCTGAACTGTTTTTTTCAACCTTGCACCATGCCTGGGTTTCACCTTTTTTATTATTTTTATTATTATTGATTTCTTAGCAGACACCCTTATCCAGGGCCATTTACAATTGCTACAAAATATCACAGTACAAAGTATCACATTATAAAATATCACATTACAGAATATCATAATACAGATAAGAGCGGTTATGAAGGTACAATAAGATGAAATTCAAGTAAAAGCGAGTTTGACCAAGAGCAGTTAAAACTTGTAGTAAATATTTTCTTATACGAGTCCAGTAAGAACACGTAGTAGTATGATAAATGGATGAGAATGATTTCAGATAAGTGCAATTACAAAAAACATGAGTACGGTTATCTATAAGAGTAAAATCAAATACAAGATACAGTAAGTAGTTATAGTTAGGAGCAGTAGTTGAATGCGGCAAGGTATGTAGCAGTTCAGTGCAAGTACAAGCTGATGCAAGAACTGGTACAATAGGGTGCCATATAGCCCAGTATGGTCGAGAGTTGAGGTTTACAGATGCTGTCTGAACAGGTGTGTCTTGAGGAGGCGCCGGAAGACAGTCAGTGACTGAGCAGTCCTGATATCCGGGGGTAGATCGTTCCACCACTGAGGGGCAAAGGTGGAGGAGTGGGCTCTAGAGGTGGGGGAGCGGAGGGGGGTACAGCTAGTCTGCCAGAGGTGGAGGAGCGGAGGGGGTGAGAGGTTGTAGGGAGAAATGATAGTCTGGAGATAGGAGGTAGCAGAAAAGTCAAGACAGCGATAGACGTGTACAAGAGTTTTGAATTGGATGCGAGCAGCGATAGGGAGCCAGCGCAGAGAGTGGAGCAGCAGTGTAGTATGGGAGAAACAAGGAAGGGGACCCAGGGTTATGATAATTAATAGCCTAATGTTTTACTCCTTTGTTTAACTCCTCTGCTTTGGTGGTACCAAATTGGTACATCAAAATATAGAAAGATTATGTAAATATAAGGATTTTCAATGCTAACCTCTGACTTTTTGTTCATCAGGAATTGGAAATGCAGCTTCAGTTAGCACGTTGCAAGGTTTCTGAGGCCGTCACCAGCATGAGGAAATCAGAGGAGGAGCTGTCAGTGGCTAAAGAGCGGCTCATACTGCAGGAGGATGAGATACTGAATAAATCAGGTGAATCGAAACCCTACTAACCTGCTGTGGCAAAGTGGTTGCTGATTATGTACAGGTGCAGAGGTGATGCAGTGCAGGAATAAACAGACAGAGATGTGTAATCCGGTTTGGAAAATGGTTGTTTTATTTTTGTTTACAATCCAGGTCTGGTGACCAAATAATAATAAACTCTGGTTATACACAGCGATGTGTAAAACACGGAGAACAGTAACAAGGATTGCAGCCCTAAACAATAAACACAGTATCTCTCCCACAATATACAACCACAGTCACCAGTCCTGGGTGCGTGCTGTAGTGCTTGTGGTGGGTGATACAGTTTAAAGAGTGACAAATAGTGCAGTGCTGTTCCGGGTTCAGTGCTGGCTCTTAGCGACAGCTCCGGAACGTGTTAGCCATATATAAACACACAAGTAACAATTATAGACAAAACAAACAAAACACTCACGATTCATAATACACAGTGCACGGGTCCTTCCGGGTCTATTTCAAAAGCAAAACGAAGTAAAAGATTTACAATTCTCCGGCCCTTTTATGCGATTATGCATGACCCCTTGGTAAACGATTTCAGCTGACTCTATTGCCTGCAGCTGCTACCTCGTTTACCTTCCGGGTCAATACGTTCCTGCAATGGAGTCTCGCCTTCTTCCAGACTAACCGACTTTCCGACCCAGGAAATGAACTGTCAGGCCAACCCATCCAAAGCCTTTCCCTTTCGCTACTTAGCGCCCTCACAGGTCGGGAGGGAGATTTACAACCAGAATATTTCCGTCACACCTGGATACACTAAACAAACAATGAGATGTGCAAATAGTGTGAGGAAACAGGACACTGTGCAACATGTAAAGACTAAGGAAAACAACTAGTCATTCAAGTATTCAAGCTGAAATATTACTAAGATTTTAATGGCCTAAATGCACTGTAGCTTGATGGGAGGAAGAAGAGCACAGGACAGAATTGAGCTGCTTATATGAAGAGCACAGGACAGAATTGAGCTGCTTATATGAAGAGCACAGGACAGAATTGAGCTGCTTATATGAAGAGCACAGGACAGAATTGAGCTGCTTATATGAAGAGCACAGGACAGAATTGAGCTGCTTATATGAAGAGCACAGGACAGAATTGAGCTGCTTTTATGAAGAGCACAGGACAGAATTGAGCTGCTTATATGAAGAGCACAGGACAGAATATCAAATACTTAAATATCACAGTAATTGACTTCCATAGGGATACCCTGTATCTCTACCTGTTGGCAAATGTATGAACAGCTTCAATATTGGATATTTGTAAAGAATATACCAGAATATACTTTCATGTCATATAAATTCATATTGCAGAGACAAAAAAAATACATTCTTACTATATCTTTATATTACTACAAAACCTACCATCTATGTTTATGACTGCCTGACTATATCTTTAATCCAGCTCTGGTCATTTGAAGTTCTGTGTACTGTGTATATACTGTAGATGTTGTGAGGCAAGTCAGGTGTAACTCTCACCTTTTTATAAACCGAAACAGAGTTGCTCATGACTCACTGCTCGTCTCAGAACAAGGCGTCTGCCGAGGTGGAAGAGTTAAGATGTCAGGTGTTGCAGTTGCAGAAGCTTATAAGGGAGCTGGAGCAGAAGAGCAATGGAAAGAACAATGAGCACGCCCAGCAAGTGAAACAGGTAGACTTGTGATTTCACAATGAGCACGCCCAGCAAGTGAAACAGGTAAAGTTGTGATTTCACAATGAGCACGCCCAGCAAGTGAAACAGGTAAAGTTGTGATTTCACAATGAGCACGCCCAGCAAGTGAAACAGGTAAAGTTGTGATTTCACAATGAGCACGCCCAGCAAGTGAAACAGGTAGAGTTGTGATTTCACAATGAGCACGCCCAGCAAGTGAAACAGGTAGAGTTGTGATTTCACAATGAGCACGCCCAGCAAGTGAAACAGGTAGAGTTGTGATTTCACAATGAGCACGCCCAGCAAGTGAAACAGGTAGAGTTGTGATTTCACAATGAGCACGCCCAGCAAGTGAAACAGGTAGAGTTGTGATTTCACAATGAGCACGCCCAGCAAGTGAAACAGGTAGAGTTGTGTTTTCAGCTTTCTCGTTGAGAACTTGTTTGATAAAATATTCCTGAAAATCTACTACAATCATGTCCTGCCATCCATATTTATACTGACAATTTGGAGTCAGCTTAGCTCCATGAGATCGCATGCACTCACCTGGCGTTGATTTGCAGCATGCGCAGGCTGTTGCTGTGCAGAAGCAGGATCTCCAGCAAACACACAAAGAAGAGCTCTGGAAATGGAAGAGTCAGTCTGATGAGGAGAAGACACGATTGAAAGAGCAGCTGATGAAGGCCTTGGAGGAGGTTATGAGGAAACATGCAGTGGAGCTCAAGTCAGTGCAGACTTCCGTGGAAACCGAGAGACGGAAGATACAGAAGGTGGGATTGCTTCCTTTCAGTGTAGTAACTCCTAGTTCCTAGCACGTTTACAGTGTGTCTGTGTCTTCCACTCTGTTGCTTCATGTTGTTCTACTTCATCATATGTCTTGTGCCCTTTAACAGAAGGGTCATTTAAAGCGTGTGGTTTTAACACAAATGTATGACTCTCACTCTTTGCAGGATCTCCAAACCCAAGTAGAAGAGTTCAGAAAAAAAATGGAGAATGAGAGAAAACAGCTGGAGAAAGAGAAAGCTGTCCTTTCCAGCAAACTCCAGGAATCCATCAATGAGGTAATGCCTCAGAATTTCTCTCATTATCCGACAGAAATAACTCGTAACAGAATTGTCTTAATTTAATTAGATTTGTCAAAAAAGTATAGAGCAATGTAAGGTCATTCCTTCCTATTTAATATCAGTCTTATACATATAAATGAAGTAGACATGTGCAGTAGTTATTGACACCTCAATAAAAAATGATTTATAATAAAAAATAATTAATCTGCATGTTGTCACAAATGAACTTCTCTATGGCTGACCAGGATGTAGATGATTACTAACACTCTCAGCCTGTCAAAAGCATAGCACAATGAGATCTCTGGACAGCCACACGTGTTAAACATTCAACGCTGCAAACAGCTTTGTTCTTTTATAATTGTTTTAATCAATGATGCCACCATAGCCCATTGTGTACGAATAGGGAGAGAGGCTATCGAGCCATCTGTACATGTTGTTGCTGTTAAAAGATTGCGTTTGTGTTTGACTACTTTTCAGTTATTATGGGTTTCCTCATTTATGATTCTACCAATTGATGTCATATACTACACACAATTATATTGGAGCTATATCAGTTCTATAGAAATATATTTTATGCCACTTCAGCACCATCGTTTTTTAACCTGGCCCATATGATTGATGTGCGTAAAGAATATACAGCTGCCACTTGATTATCCAAAACTGGATTTTTTTTTTGTGTCACCAAGAAAGTAAAACCTTGATAATCTGAAACATCTGATTTTCAGGTGGAAATTTGGATAAAATAGTGTCTGTATTTCATGGTCTACAGTAACACACTGGACTGACCTATCCTATACAGACTGCCTAAAAATGTAATTCCCTTAGTCAGCAATGCTTCTATATGTATGTGATCATGTGATGTGACCTGTGGTGCACTAGACCTATGTAAACTGTGTGCGAAAACAGGCTAGCGATGTTGACAACGTATTGTGACAACGTGCTACAGTGTCCAGAATCACAGAAATCTTCAGCGCAGATTCCACTCAAACAGTGCGGCCCACTTTGGTTTAACTCTCTTCTGCACGTTTAACAAAAAATAAAACTATTTGCTAGCTTGTCCAAAAAAAAAGAGAAACGATGTTATTGCAGTATATACATATAACCTTTCACATGGCTGTCCAGGTTTCCAGCATGGAGAGTCTAATGCAACAGAGAGAGAACAGCTGTGAGCAAAAGGCTCCCTTTAGCAAGTCCAGCGAGAGGCTGAGAAAAGAGCTGGAGGAGTCGCGCCTCGCTGTCTCCGAGTTAAAGGTAAAACCATTTTTAATATTGCTAAACCTGGAAAGGAATTGCTGTGTTTTTCTGTTACATTGTCTGCAGGAGTACTAAAAAGAAAATAATGAAAGTTCTTTTTATTTTTATCACTAATGTAACTCATATGATTGGTCATGTGTTTTGGATCATCTTTCACCAGTTTGCCTCTTTTAATTGAAGGAGGAATTGGAGCAGCAGAAAGAAAAGTATCAAAAAGGGATATCCGATTTGGAAATGGAAAACCGAAAAAACAGAGACCAGATTTTAGGACAGGTCGAGGCAAAATATAAAGAAAAAATAAGGTATGTGTATGCAAAATTAGGAAACGAGAACCACCATTTTTTCAAATGATGCATTATGTTTAGATTTACGATTTTACAAAACGGTATCCTGCTAATCTGGTGATCTCTATAACGGATAGGCCGGTTGTTGGTACATGCTATTAAGAAGCTCACACCAGTGAAATGAGCTCTCTCTCTCTCTTTAAGGCTTGAGTGTGACCGGCTTTGCGAGCGCTTGGAAAAAGAGCATGCAGAAAAACAGCTCTCTGCTCTGAATCACATGCAGAAAGAGAAAGAGAGTGAAATCCGGAAGATCAATGAGGAATGGCAAAGGGAAATTGAAGAGCTGCAATCACAGGTACAAGATAACAATGTAGCCCCAATACTGAGCCTGTCTGTAAGAAGAATAATCAGTCCTCCTGTTGCAGATTGCAAATGTACTGTCGCATGACAGTTTATTAGTGGCATGATGAAGCTTATTAAAAAATAGTACTTTCCTTAAATTTGAATGAAATAACGATATATAGTAGTTGAAATATTTGTGAGTGCCTTAAAGATATTTAAAACCTTTTTTGTAGACCCCATAAATTAATCTTAAAAAGACTATACTAACCATTGTCTGTTATTAATAACTATTGTATTTCACCTCTATCAAACTATCTATCTATCTTTCTGAGGGTTTTATAAAGTGGTGCATTTCCTTTATTTTACCTCGTATAACATGTCTAAAGGCTTTCTGTTCTGGATTTTTTTTTTGATTAAGCACGTTGATCAGAAGTTTGAATCAAGTCAGCTAGTTTCCCAAGATGCTTTGCAGAAGCTGGAAGCCCAGTTCATCAAAGAAAAGGAAATACTGAAGCAGGAACTCCAGGACAGTATTAAATTGAACCGAAACTTGAAAACCCAGCTGGATGCAGCAAATCAACAGATACTAAAACATGTTGAGAACACAAATCAGCAGCTGAAGGTAGGCATTCCTAACATCCTCTTTCATTGAAGAAGAAAAAAAAGACATCTTCACTTAGCAAGCAAGAATCAAAGGACATCATTTTAATTGTGATTGTTTTTCAGATAGCTGATTCTCTAGATAAAGAAGTCCTTTATGATTAAATTGGGTCACCCAGTGGCTCACTTAGTAAAGGCACAGCTGTGGGGTGTGCAGGGGGAGTCCGGACACCTGAGCTGTACTGGGCAATCTAAATTGAAAAATACAAAATGTATAAAATCCTTCTAGTCTGGAGGTTTTGGAGGAGAAAGATGTTAAAAGCTGCTGAAGTGTGGGTGATGATGCGTTGTAATGCAGCCTGGCTCTGTTTGTGCAGGAGGCTGAGGAGCGTCTGCAGAAACAGCAGGACGAGAAGCTCCAGGAGGTGCACCAGAGGCACAGGCTGGCCCTACAGTCTCTGGAAGAGAAGGCTAGCGAAGGGATAGTGGCGGAGAGACAACGCATGGAGAAGCAGCAGAGATCTCTCCTGGGTAACTCATTGAAGAATTTGACATGTTAATATTAAAACACCAAAAACCGGTTAACTTGCATCTCATTTCCAGCACAAACCTGAAAGGGCAAGTCGGGGGTGCAAATCTGGCGCTATGGTGCTAGATTCTAGCGCCAGGGTACCTCATATAGTGCCAGCAACATAACATTCTTGTGCCAGTAGACAGGATTGATTTTTTATTTATTTCTTTGTGATCAAATTTTTATTTTGAAAGTGATTTAATAGTATCTACGGCTGCTCCCCAGGCCTGTACAGTCCACTCCCCGGTCCCATGAACCCGAGCGATAGAAAGCTTCATATAAATAATGACAAGGAATGCAAGGGTCCACTGACGCCAGGGCAGGGAATGCGGAGGCTGCCAGCGCAGGGCTATCATTTTCTTAGCAGCAGTAAGGCCAGTGAGCCAAATACGTTTTTGCCATAGAGACAGAACCAGTGATGAATCATCATTCAACAAAAGGACTAAAGGGGAACAAGGAATAGATTTCCAGAGTATAGTGGATAAAGTTGAACAAACTCTGTCCCAGAAAACAGCCACATCAGGACATTCCCAAATCATATGAAAACAAGTGCCCATGGCGCCCCGAGGACAAAGCGCACACAATTGGGTATCGGTGCGTTTCATTTGGAATCATCTCCGAGGGATTAGATATATTCTGTGAATAAAATTGAAATGGATCAGCTGGTGATTAGGATTTTTGGAAGCACAGCATAGATTATCGCAAACAGTATCCCAGCATACTCTCAAAAGTCCTCAGTGCTTCCTGCTGTTTGTTTAATGCATTTTCTGCTCTCTTTTGCCACCTGGTGGCAGGACTAATTAAGTGCAGCTGATTTAAACATGCTTGCAAAGCTGCAAAATGTTTACGTTATCGCACTGCACAGTATCGCGACGACAGGGGACTAGCTGGTTTTGGCTACCACTGTATTAAGAGTATGTGTATGTGTTGGTTGAACTGTCCCTTTGTGAGGTGATGTTTTATGTTTTTATTCTAGAAACTCAGAAAGTGGAGCTGACACAGCAGCATGCCGGCTGGTGCCGACAGGTGGCTCAGAGACACATGAAGCAGATTGAAGACCTGCAGACTGAGCTCAGCACCCGGAGAGAGTTCAACATGCAGCAGCAGCAGCAGCAGGTCAGAGGGCAGTCAGCAACCACATGCAATGTCACGACCTCATGAGTGCTCGGTGTACAAGGCAGAGGCTGGAACAAAGTAACCTCACAGATCCCCAGCAAATCTGTTAACCAATGTGCTAAATAATTGACAATAATGTTTTTTTTTTTTTTTCAGAGACCAAGTACTGAATAGGCATGGAAACCAAATTAGCCTTATCTCTGATTAAGGGCAGAGTGGAAGCATATTTGCATTAAATCGTCTACATTTTCAAAATATTTAATTTCTTACCTGCCTAATATCCTGTATTTGTTTTTGGTATTAATTTGTGTGTCTGCTTCAATCAATATTTACTAGGTCTATAACCACTGGGTCTGCATCTCCAAAGTGAGTTAGTATTCTGCTTCTAGGAGTCTTTTTTAGAATCATCTCCCGTGGTTTAAAAAATATTTGTTAGCTTGGTAAAACATTACTTTTGAAATGCAGTTGTGCGCAATTATTAGTTAATAACAGCACAGTGTACAATAACAGCCCATGTACGTATTGCAATGTGTTTGGTTTTTCCATGACTCAGGAAGGAGGTCAACAGAGCCCGTTTCAAGCATTAAGGCACCAGCTAGAGGAGTATCAGAGTGTTGTATGCAGCCTGAGGAAGGAGAACGCACATTTGAAAGATCAGCTGGCTTCACTCAGCTCTGAGGTGCAGTTCAGGAAGCAGGAGGTCTTTCAGCTCCAAAACACTGAGGAGCAACAGAGGAGGTATATGTTTGACTATAGCCCATTACATGCAAACTATATCAGAAAGCAATTCTGTGCAATAGTCTGTGTTACAATCGACCAGGGGGGTGTGTGATGGGGTGTAAACCCCTCACTTGTAAATAATGTTTAAGTTTGTGTTTTCATTCATCCCATATTCTGCTGTATAAATATGCATATTTTCCCCCAAATATATCAACAGTATTGTCTTTATTTTCATATTTGTTTACGTTTGGTATAAATAGCATTTGTTTTCCTTTATTATTGTTTAGTAGCATTATTATTTCAACTGCCTTTTTGCCTGATCGCTTCCGTCGAACGCTCACAGTAAGCCATGCCATTACAGATTTACAGGCATACTGTAATTCAATGATTTAATCACTTCGGAACTCATCATGGGCTTAATGTGTTAATCAAGGACATGGTTAGAACAAAGACCTTGACTGGAAGTGTCAGAGACAACCCCTGCACTAGACGAATGAATGGCTGTAATCCAGTGTCCTAGTAGAAATGCAGCTGTTGTTACATGAGGAAAATGCTCTTCTTGAAACATAGTGGCCAAATGTATATATATATATATATATATATATATATATATATATATACTCAGGGAAGCCAAAGCCTCCAGCAAGACCCTAAAGTAGTTTATTTATTTAGTTTTACCTGTTAAATCAGGACTGTGATTGGACACCCCAGTTCGAGACACCTGCCTCATATATACTTTTTCTTTGGTACATGTTTTGCCATAGCCAGAATGAGAAATGAACTTGAATGAATCCAACTAAATAATACGTCATTGAATGGCTGTTTCATTCTATCCCCAGGTCCATTGAGGATGACCTCGCCACAAGGCATCACATAGAGCTGGAATCCTTGAAACAGGAGCAGAGGAAGGAGATTCAAACCATTGTGTCTGACTTCAGCAGCGCACAGACCCGTCTCCAAGCAAGAATAGTCTCCTTGGAAACAGAGTATGGGCTAACAGTATACCTAGTCAAATTACAAAGGAATTCAGACATTGTGCATGAGTCAATTCACATTGCACACATCATTAAAAAATGCATCTTTTAATTGTCATTTTAAAGTACTTTCTTTTTGCTTAATAAACAACTGAAATTATTAGCAATAACAGAATTAAACTGCAACCTGCAACTTTGCAAAATACCATAAACAGTGGTGAAGCAGTGTGCACTACAGTACTGTAATCACTATTGTCAGTACTGCAGTATGCTATAGGAAGCTGGGTGGGTTTCCACGGTAATACAGTATTATCATAGGGGGTGAGCCGGTTCAGTATCAGTTTATACTGAGCGGGTTAAAGGTGCACTTACTCACTATTAGATCATTAGCTCTTTTTCCAATCACTTTTTAAGCTAATTTAATTTAGCCTGCTCACTTACAGACAACCTCCCAGTTTAGCTTAGCTTGCCTGTCCGTGGCTTATTTTGATTATTTACTGTATGTAATTCAATTGTCATTGTGAGACTGATGTTTCAGCAAAGTGGCAAATTGATAGTAAAAAAGTGCAACATTTTTGTCAGTTATGCTACTCCTCTTGGTTCTAAATTGGACATTTATGACATTTCCTCGTGAGACAATTAATTACAGCTTTGACATTCATTCAGCAATTTTTTAAAAAACTGCTTAACACTGTGGTATATGCTAGTAAACCGACGTTCCTTTTTAAAATTTGAACACATGTAATCGCTCTGTACAGACTAAAGGAGAAAGAAGAAAAGTCCCAAAGACGAGAATCTAGACTGGAGGATTTACATGTGATAGGGAAACTCCAGCAGAAACTCAGCGATAGAGACCAGCTTGTCAAACGACTTGTGGTAAGCAACTTTTTAGTTTTTAAACTTAAATGTATTTTGACCAACTTTAGGTTCAGTAACAGTAGCTCAATTGGGGGAATCCCTCAATAAAGTGGTTTTAAATGTTAATTAAGCCATTTCTGCAAACAAACTTTGAGAAATATGGTTAATGTAATAGAAATGGATACAGTGCCTCTTTTATTATTATTATTATTATTATTATTATTATTATTATTATATAGTCATTAAGATGATGCTTTTATCCAAAGCGACTTACAGAGACTAGAGGGTGAACTGTGCATCAACAATTGCTGCTGCAGAGCCACTTACAATAGGACCTCGGTTTTACGTCTCAACCAAATGAGCACAAGGAGGTTAAGTGACTTGCTCAGGGTCACACAGTGAGTCAGTGGCTGAGCCAGGGTTTGAACCGGGAACCTCCTGGTATCAAGCCCTTTTCTTTAACCACTGGACGTCCATCGTCCTGCCGAAGTTGGCGGCTGCCCAGTGGATTTGTGATGAGTACAGACCGAAATGCTGGAGTTATGAGAAGAAAAGTTCTGGGGAGAAGTTGGGAGGGGATCTAACATGATGATGTAATTTGCAGAAAGACCAAAGGGGGTAATGTTATACTCATCCTGACTCCTGCTCCGTCAGTTTGTTCTGTATCACTGGCTGTGTGCAGAGTTTTACAACTGATAGTAAAACATTTCAATAAGATGGTTTGGACTGGCAAGTCAGTCTCTTCCACCTGATTCAACTTGGTTTTCTAAGAACGAGTCACAAGTAACATTTGTCATTTCACTTCCTGTGCAGGAAGAGCGCAGATGTCAACAGCCTCCTCAGGTGCACAGTGATAACGTCGTCATGAGAGGATATGAAAACCGACCACAGCCAGGAAGTTTAACTCCAACACTCAAGGTAAAATACCTTACATATAGTTTTTTTAGGGCCCAGTTTTTCTATTTGGGTTTGAAATGTAATAATCTTAATGTTTTTAATACGGGGGGTACCTACAGTACACCTGTGGTGCTTACCCACTTTGTCAGCTAATACTGTAGTACATGCAAGTTCTTTTCAACAGTAAGAAACATTGTTTTTGCATTGTCCAAACATTTCCATGCTGTTGTTTTACAACAAAGGTCAGCCGTGTCTACTGCAGTTACTGAATTCAAGTGAATGCTTTTAATCTGTGCCACAGAAAAAGAAAACAGAAGAAACGCCCCCTCGTGTAATCAGTGTTCCAAACCTTAGCTCCTACGAGAAAAGCTTCCTGGGAAGTGAACCAAATCCAGTGAAAAGGTCTCCCCAGGCAATACAATCTCCCAGTTCTGACCATGGCAGGAGTGTGTGCAGACCTTTCAATCCCTCAGCACGCGTTCCGGAGCTGAAACCCACAAGGTACTGTACGACTCTGAGTGCAACATCATCAAAGATAGGATGTGCTGGATTATTATTAGCAATTCTCTGTGAGGCTGCTTATGTGAATCATCAATCAAAATGCCTGCTGCTAAATGTTTTGTTTGACAAACTTACAATTCCTGTAAACTACGCATGCTTGGGGAATTGTATGTCCTTGATCAATATAGCCATACATTTAAAACAAAACAAAAAATACTGCAAATTGAATTGCATTCACTTTGTATGAAATATTAGACAGAGGATTATATTATGTTATGATTATATTATATTAGGATTATATTACCCAACAGTTGAGGGCTACAGTATATTTTCCCCTGGAGGACACAATTTTCCACAAAATATCCAGTCAATGTTTTGTTAAATCTTGAATAGCAGACTTATCTGCAGAGGTGTTGAGGCGCCAGAACCTCTCTGTTTAGAGTTTGAAAGACGAGTTGTACTTAACTTGCTGGAATATGAAGCCCAGTAAGTAGTTGATTTAATACACTTCTTGCATGTCTTTCAGGACCCCAATGGAAGAGAAATGCCAAGACGAAGGAGCGGAACTTCAGGACCCCCAACGTCAAGAGTGGTTTACCAAATACTTTTCTTTCTAAGAATAAATAAGGCTGTGCTTGCACACAGCCACTTGTGAACTGGAAGAAGTATCACAGAAATGTTTTATAAAAACAATATATAGTGTTTAATGAAGAAACCTGAACAACCCTTTAGTCAGAAAAAAAATATTGTATTTCTGTATAATATATGCTTTGAAATTAGTAGTGAAATAAAAAGCACCAATTTCAAAAGGATGGGTTTTTTTTTTTTTTTTTTTTATGTACACAAACTTCAGTGGGAAAATTCAGAAATTGTAAAAAATATATATATATGTTTTACATTCATAACATGCTGCATTTTTTAAGCAATAAATGCAGTGGTTTTCTCCAGGTGTTAAAACTATTATGAATTTGAAATACAAATACTACCATATTTTTTTTTTTTTTTTCAGGAGTAAAATAAACCTGATTTCTTCTAGAATTACCTTACACACAAATGGGAGATACACGCTTCTTTAGCAAAGAAAGCATTTTATTTATTTCAGACATCATTTATACATTAGTTTCCTTTGCATGATATATTTGATAGTCTGTTCTGTGAAGAGGGGTAATTTGTAATGTTTGTAATTCAAACTGCCGTTTATTAGAATCCTGAAGGAAATTAAGGGCTTAGATTCCATTTAGAATTAATTAAACTTGTAACCTAGTAAAGGCACTGCTATGCAGGACTGCATGGTGAGCTATATAATCAGGCACTCGCTGGTTCAAATGCTACTCGAGTAACGGTGGTGTAGAATCCCACAGGGAAAATTACATTGTCACTGTGCTGGAAATGAAACATCTGGCAGTCCATCTCATCGGACTTCAGCAACCCCTACTGGTCAGGTGCCATATGAGTCCAGGCTTGGTAGCATCTGTTGTTTAGATTTGACATGTGAAACAAGGTAACTGTGGTATGAAGTGCTTTTTTGGAGAAAAAGTAGTGACCGTCCTCTACAAACAATTTTGTTCATATGTATTGTATCATACATATATTTAATACTTTAGATTAAAGTTTGAGGCTTTTTAATCTAAAGTATTAAATATTTTAAAAATACATAATTTAAGTGTTTTTACTTACTTAGATAGCTAAATAGCTAGGGGTGTCAATTGTAGAGAGGAGTTTTTAAACAGATCTGAAACAAACCAATTAATTGTCTCAAGTGTTTGGAATGCTGAATTCACATCAATATGAAAAGGTCTAACTGAGGTTCAGCAAGACCATAACATAGTACCAAGATAGTGGTATAATCCAGTAGAACGTTGCAAAGACCCTGTAAATTCAAAGAATGGTGATCAAGCTAAATACAGTATTTACCATTTCGGTCAGATAAAAAAAGAGACAAGCTGTACAAATAAAAGGAACAACTACATTACTTTAAATACAAATTAACACTTGAGAAAAAAACTGCATTGACGTTCACAGGTATGTTCTCAAATAGCTAACACAAAGATGAACAGGTTTTTTTTTTGTTTTTTTTTTGTTTTTTTTTAACAATTCTATGCTTAGGGCATACTGGAACACAGACTAATCTAAATCTTGAGTAACATTCAGCAGTACTTGCTTTTCTTTAAATGTTAAAAAGGGAAGGTCTTTCTTCACTGGAACAAACTGCAAGACTGTAGGACTTGAGTTGCAGATTCATATTGTAGGAGTTCTCTGGAGAATTGCTCAATATTTTTCTTTGTTTCTTTCAGAGCATGAGACCGTGGGTTGGTTTTGTAGCTCATCTTTAATAATTTGTCTGTCAGGTAATGAAGCCATAGCACATTGGTATGAGGGTTGTACTCACTCCAACTGTTGCTAAAAAAATGAAATCCACAGAAAAAGACGTTAGATTGTTAGGACACCCACATGATCAAATGGATTTAACTTGATCCAGGGTAGTATCTTGAATCGAATATGATGCTGACCACCCAAAAGCAATCTACAGCAGATTCAATTGCTGGCCAGTTATTGTAACAGATAAGTAAAAAATGTATAACAAAATCAAACAAATGTGACTCAGAACAACAAATGACTCTCTCACACAGTATAACAAATTAGTATCTTCTCATGTTATTCATATTCAATTTTCTTAACAGCTAATCCCAACTGGAAACTCAAACCTATTGACTTGCTTTGTGTTTTTATGAATTTCTTTGAAAAAGGCAAGCTGCAAGTCAGATTTAGAAACACCAAAACAGATAATTAAAAGGCTTACTGGTTTTCTTCTCTCATTTTTCGATAAATCTCAAACTGGTAGTCCCCCTGCCCCATAAAGAGTCCTTCATCGGTTGAAATGTCACAGGAAACAGTCAGACCATCTAAGGAAAGGGAAAAAGGCTTAATATCACTTGAGATGATGGAAGGCATGTTTTTACACCATGACAACACCTTTCTATCAGAGAAACCAATAGTTTCAAAAGATCAGGAAGTCATACACCTTTCTTCTCCTGTTATCAACATGGGTTACTGATCTGTTTGAATTGTGCTTATAAAAATGTGATTGGTTTTCTTGTCTCCTCTGCTACACTGTGAGTGACTTGTGATCTATTTCAGATGTACAGTATATCTTTTCAGCCAGTTACAACTGCAGCCCAAGCAGTTGGCCACTAAAACCAAAATCATAGAAAACGAGGTAATTAGTTTTATGTTGCGCATTTTTGTTCTTTGGATATATCTATTTAGCAATAAATACACATGGTTACTTGGGTTCTAAATTGAAACTCATTATTCTTCAGCTCTGTAGTTTCTGCATTTTTCATTTGTTACCAACCAATTTCCAGCCTGGAGAGTGAGTAGTCTATGATGTTTACATGAACACCATTAGTCATGACATTGTAAGTGGTCCCATTGATTGTATATTTCCCTTCCTTAACATTGGTCTTCTTCACCAGGATGTTGCCCCAATGTAAATCTCTTTAAAATAAAAAAAAAATAATTAAAAAAACAAAAAATAGGTTGGTTATTAAAACATCCCCACTGTGTAGGTGGCTGGCAAAAATCTTACATATATATATATATATATATATATATATATATATATATACACACACACACACACACACACACACACACACAGTAAATGCCGGTTATTAGCAACCCTGATAAAGACCACTTTCGGTAATTAACATTTTCCCAGGAATCAATCCCGTCTCATAGACTTTAATGTTAATGGAATTCTGATATTAGCAACTGCATGCTGTTTATTGACAACTTTATTAAGTTGTCAATATTTATTATTGTTTCATATAAATACACTTGAAAACGGGAGCTTTTTGTTTATTGGCAACCTTTGGTTAATGACAACTTTTTGCTGGGAACCGAGAGGTTGTTAATAAGCGGCATCTACTGTACATCAAAAGCGTGTCACTAAGGACAATACATCAAAACAGGTTGCTTACCCACAAAGACTTCATAAGAAAGTGAGAGCACTCAAAAGGCAAACTTCCAATAAGTGTTTTATTTTGTATAATTCATATTGTTCAGAGACAGGATGTTATTGTCCTCGGATAGCAAAGCTGACGTTTCGATGTACAATCACGTCTTCCTCAGAGCATTCTGGGGTTTTGCTACCAGAGCTTTATATGAACCATCATCCATTATTTATAAGTATAGTCCATTGTTTATAAATATACACTATTAACAACATGTTTGCATATCTGTATCTACAAACCTCTCCTGGACAAATACATTGTTTTACCAATTAATACAAAACAAAACCCTAATCATACACATTAGTCAAATATTATTAAACACTAACATTTTATAAGTTGCATTATATCAAAAAGGGAAGATATTTTCTGTATATACACTCCCAGCAATGCATCAATAATATGTTTATTATAATAACCATCCATATATATATATATATATATATATATATATATATATATATATATATATATACTGTATATCTATCTATCTATCTATCTATCTATATACACACACACTGTATATCTATCTATTTATCTATGTATCTATCAGGGATGGGCAACTAGCGGCCGGCCAATTTATTTGATGTGGCCCGCCAACAGTTAACATGTTATTTATTCTGCTGTGATAAACATACATTACTGCGAGTATAACGTGCTTGTATCAATATGGAAAACCGATAGCTATGGGGTGGGATTACATGCTTCTTTGGGTTGAAACTCAATACCCTGAACGTTAGATCTATATTTTAACGTGCAGGACGAACTTATCAAGTTAGCCTCGTTAAACAGAACAAAGGGTTCAAATATTTTTGGTTCAGGAGGCTGCTGCAGATTGATAATTTCCTTAAAAGAGCGGAATATCCAACAGATAGGACTAACTTTCCTATCAATATTAGTGATCACCAAGTGAAGCGGTTTCTAATAGAGATCCATGTCATCTGAAAAGGACCTTTCCCAAAGGATAAAGAATAAGGTAGAAGATGTTTTTTAAGACATTATTATTGTTGTACAACAAAAGCAAGTGCCCAATTACATATAACATGGCTATGTTATTCATCTAAACTCGATTCGGTATACTGTGAAAAACCCTGCTGGCTATTTGACCGTAGCAAACTAGGGTTTGAGCCTGCTTGGGATCCGTAATTTGAAAGGTTTATCAACAAATACACGAAACATCTCAAACACAAAGATGCATGCATTGTATACAATCACTGGAGACTCAAATTGCATAGTGGATGCACACAATGAAGCAGAAACCCAGAAAGAAGCATGTTGTTAATGTGACTTTAACTTTAGCTACGTGCGGCCTGCCTTCAAGAGGACACAGGGAGACCCGTGGTGACGGAAATTCAGGTCATTTCTTGTCTGTAATTAGTTCGACCCAGTGGCATTTTATGGCAAAATCGACCAATGTTCTCTTTATCCTCAGTGTGATCCAACATTTTTTCTCTCTCTCTATTAATTGCGGAATTCCCTGGGGTGTAACTAAGGATATTAGTAAGGTTGACCAAATGAGCCAAAGAATACCTCAATCCACACACATGAACGCAGTATCAAGAAGGTCACTGCAAGTTTAAACCAAAGGCACTTTCTTCATTCCTTATATTGCATATGTAGCTACTTCGTGATTTTGGAGTAGAAATAGTATTTCTTACCTATGTTCAAAACATAAAGCCTGTTCCGCAACAGCCAGTGATGCAGTAACTTGATGCAAAATACTTTTTGCCGTAGCCAGTGAAGGCAGCTTTTACAAAGAGGGGAGATAAAAGAAAACACATGAATAAAACTGAACACTGAAAACAAGCAAGCTACAGAGTAGGCCATGTATTGACAAGCACAAAGCCCTCCCCATGCAATGAGTGTCAGCATGTGTACTACGATTGCAAAATAAATCTTTGGATTATTTAAATTGGGTAGGAAGGTACTGTAAGTAAGTAACTACAAGTCTGACACACAGATGGAACATCCATATGCACCCAACTTCAGATACTTTCAATAACTCTGATACTTTTTAGTAGAGTTGTGGCAAGTTTCATTACAATTGGAAAAGTGGGGATAATAAACATTTAGGCATTACTTACCTTTTTTTGCATATTTTCAAGGTCACTGCCTCCAAATTCAAATTCTAGAATCAGGAACAGCTGGTCTTCCTCAAAAAAATCTAAATAAATAAATATATAACATGGTTAGGTTAAATAACTGCCACAGAGAATTGTGAGGGTCTGGAACCAACTCTCGAGTAATATTGTTGAAACTGACACTCTGGGATCCTTCAAGAAGCTGCTTGATGAGATTTTGGGATCAATAAGCTACTAACAACCAAACGAGCAAGATGGGCCGAATGGCCTCCTCTCGTTTGTAAACATTCTTATGAATCATATTTACAAATGCAGCACAACTTGTGGGGTCACAGAAACCTGAGATGGAAAAGGCACGGCACAAGGCATGTCGTATGCAGACCGGCTAAAATAAATGAATCTATTCAGTCTTGAACAAAGAAGACTACGCGGCAATCTGATTCAAGCATTCAAAATTCTAAAAGGTATTGACAATGTCGACCCAGGGGACATTTTCGACCTGACTTTTTCGACCAGGGGTCACAAATGCAGATTAGATAAAGGGGCATTCAGAACAGAAAATAAAAGGCACTTCTTTTTATACAGAGAATTGTGGGAGTCTGGAACCAACTCCCCAGTAATGTTGTTGAAGCCGACACCCTGGGATCCTTCAAGAAGCTGCTTGATGAGATTCTGGGATCAATAAGCTACTAACAACCAAACGAGCAAGATTGGCTGAATGGCCTCCTCTTGTTTGTAAACTTTCTTACGTTCTTAATTTCCTGTTCCTCCCGAGTTTCTCCGAGATAGAAATGTAACAGCTTTACATCATTTATTTATTTTTTATATAAACATATTCTCATTTTGCTGATCATTAATGAACATTTCTGTACTGTGGGTGTTGTCGAGTGATTGAAAACAAGACATTTTGTGTTTGAATTGAAAGTGATGGTCTTGAATGGGTCAAAGTTAAAGTATATTTTCCTCTAATCTAGAGGAATTATCACTTTGACTTCCCACTGTGGTAGTATGCCTTTGTTCGAACGGCTCGGAATGCAAATATAGCCTTCATCCATGTAATGTAATTATATATATATATATATATATATATATATTAGACACACACAAGCACTTTTAATAATACACTTTTCAAAATCGTTTCTGTATTAAAACAGAGACATTGATTGAAATCGGAAAAAACTTAATCAATCTTACCTGGACGATCATTTTCAGAGTTTCTCTGTTTGTCAAATTTGTCCCAGGCTTTCAGAAGAGGTTTCGGATACGACCCTTTAGCACAATGCAAACTTAACAAAAAAAACACATGCACAAATCAGGCAACTTCTCGAACTCCACAGAGTTCAAAGTGATTTAAAAAGATTAAACAAAATAGAACAAAGTGTGCACTTACTCATGCAAAGTAATGAAGCCTTCAGTTTTGTTTTCTTCCATGTCACTCAAGTTGCTCAATTCTCTAAAAGATGACATAATCCAGGATTAATAATAAAAATTTTAAAAAATCCAGGTCAGACCTTTGTTAAACATTTGCAAAAATATATGCTGTCATGTAATATATTTAAGTTAAGAAACACTAAAAGAAACTATAAATGTAATGCCAAATGTTTTCACTAAGTTTTTTTTTTTTTTTTTTTTAAGTGCAATATGTAGCATGATGGATGTCATTTGTCAATACTTTTCTTCCCCCCAAACTTGAAAGATACAGCATGTATTTAAAATAAATAAAATACAAATGTAAACATTTTTACAACTCATTAAAACACATTTTATGCAGGGCGCAAAACCATTTATAAAAACATACTTTGAGATAATTACTTCATGGAGAATTTCACCAAATTTCTTCTGCATTTCTCCATTAACTGTCTGCTCCCCTTCAATAGGAATGATCTGAAGACAAATAGAGAGCATAGTGTTAGTTTACACACTTCCAAATACTAAGTGTGTTACCTCATCCCTGAACCATCATCACTGAGGATTAATGCAAAGCCAGCTTCAAGGTTACTTAAACATTTCAATTTAAAACAAGGAAATCCATTTAAAAAGAAATACAGCTGCCATTTAAAAACAAATACAACTGCTCAGCACGGAGAATCCGCTATAAATGAATGATGATGATTGCAATTGCAGATGATTTATGAACTGTGGTGGGCACTCCGGTCCCGAGTGAAAGATAAATTTGGCCAAAGTCCTCGTCCGTGTGTGCCCGACGACTACCTGCGCAAGGCCGGCTGGAAAAACATGAACAGTTAGATGCATCCCAGTGTCGCAGACAGGAAGTGGCTGTGGCCACCCCTCCCCTGAAAAGACGAGGCCGCCAAACCATGAATGAATAATAAATAATGAACACGCTCCACAGAGGCGCCCTGCCACCTATCCCCAAAATACTGAAATTAATGAAAATCTTGAAATCCGTGGCTGAGGGCAGCCCATCCTCCAGGCTCTAAGCGGTCAACTCCCATTTCGGCCTCCCAGCACTTGACTGAGCAGCCGAAACAAAAAGCAGCGATATGAAGCGACCTATCCCCAAAATACTGAAATTAATGAAAATCAGTAGCCAAAACACGGTCCGTCCCCCAGCGCATGACTGCGCTGGGGGAAGAGAGCCCAGCCTGTCCAACCCGACCACTCACCCTGCAGCACTATACCCACACGCACCAGAATACCCACTGCTCAGCACTCAGGTAAGGAAAAACCCCTACCACACATTTAATTTTTAGGGGGAAACCTCAGGAAATCCGTAGCTGAGGGCAGCCCTTCCTCCAGGCTCTAAGCGGTCAACTCCTGTTTCGGCCTTCCAGCTCTTGACTGAGCAGCCGAAACAAAAAGAAGCGACATGAAAGAAGAACACAGAGCTTTTATGCGCTTGCTGATGACATATTGGTTAGGGGCGGATTCTCCTTTGCAGAAAAGCAACCAAGTTTACATTTCTCTAGAATGTTAACTGTTAAATTGTAAGCACTTGATTAGTAGCACAGAATGGATGGTGCATTGGAAGACAACACTGTTTGTTCAAACATCTCCAAGGGTATGAGGTTTTTAAATAGGCAGCCCTACCATTTAAAGTTAAAAAAAAAGATCATTTGGGTTAGAAGGATATCAATCTAGCTTTATTCTGGCACAAAACAGAACATGAAAACAGTCTGTCTTTACCTATGGTTTCACTTAGACGTGGTTTTAAATGAGTTTTAAAAGGCACTGTGGCAGGCCAGAAGCCCTGCTGCTGTAAATAGTGTGTGTGGGAATGTAAGGTTGGCAGGGTTGGGGTTAATTCTGTCCCTGTCAGCAATCACAGGTGTAGCCATTCCCCAATTAGGTAATTGATGCTAACTGGGGAGTGGCCACATGTATAAAAAGATCGAGAAATCCTTTGTTTGTTGGAGGAGTTTGTGGGTGTGTTTGTGCTGTGATTTTTGTATTGTTTATCAACATGGTAGTGAAGGCTAATGCCCAGCCTACATTTATTCTTTTGTTTAAACCTCTATTCTTTTGGCCCTTGTGCTGTGTTTACTTTGTTCCTGTGTTTTGTGTTATTTTTTTAAATAAAATGTACACATATGCGCTTAAAACTGCAGCTTTCTGTCTCTGGATCCAATTCCTGCTGGTAGGCAGCCTGGGTCGTCCCAGTACCCTGTCACATGTACATATATTGGCTTAGGAAACATTGTCTTCAGCACTTCAAAACAAGCTCCATTATGTTGTTCTGCCAATCAACTTTTGAAATGAATGAATATCTGTCATTTGAAAAATGTAATGTTAATAGGCCTACATATAAAGGGATGTTTAGAGAAGTGTTGGAGAAAAATCATGAATAAAAATACAATTGTTTTAGTTTCACACGTGACATTTAGTTTCAAAACATTTACCTTTAAAGCCACAAACTCATTGTTGTTGTTTGTCGTGCAAAACACTTCTCCAAAGGCTCCTTCACCAATCTTTTTACACGACTGCATTTTGTGGGGTGGTATACATTCTTCAAAAGATAAAGGACCATCCTGTTTGCATTCCTGATACAGCTTCTCTGCATCAGAAATATCCGAGAGATTCAGAGTATTCTAAAAACAAGAGGATTTAGACACAACATTATTAAAAAAGGGCATAAACGTTTCAGCTTTCAATCTACCTAGCAAATGCCTGGTATTTACCGACAGACCCCACCTTCCCAAGCTTACCAGGAATGAGCCTTCTGCACCAGAAAGCAGCCTCAGAGATTTGTTTGAAAATGGAGTTACAGTTCCTAGATCCTTTTCAGAAACTGGGTTGGAAAGGTTCAATTTCTTTGGCGTTAAAATTGCTGAAAAGATTTTTAAAAAAAACAAATAAAAAAAAAAAAAAACACAATACACCTTAATACACCAGTCTTATATGTAGTCGCTAATACAGATAACACCACAGCCCAAACACTTCCAGCGTGGCTTTTATTATATTCATATGCAAACAACGTTGCTAAAAAAAATCAAGTGATTCTATTCTGGAATTAGTATTCAATGCTTAAAGCTTTAAAAAGTCAGGTCAACAATGAGACTGGGCAAGCCTAAAGGGTCAATTGAAAAATGCTTGCAGAGCGCCACTGAACATCACATTCTAGTAGTGTGCAGCCGAGATTCATGCACATCCCTCCTGCTGCATCTTCGCAACTTGAATGAGTAGTCAGCTCAGAATTAGAGTTTTACCAGTCCCCTTTTCACAACAGGGGGAGAAACTAAATCAATGTGTTCTTACAAAGGGAGATGATCCTAGCTGCTTTCATGTCATGTATGTAATAAAAAATAAACCCTACCCCACATTGTCACATTTGGACTTTCAGGTAATGTTATATTGTTGCCGTTTATGTATTTAATTGGTTTCTGACTTTGTTAAATAACATTTAAAAAAAAAAAAAGTAATACTGTTGTCAATAAAGGGTTCGCTTGCGCCTACAGATTATGTGTCATGGACAAATACTTCACTTAAATAGTAATGTTCAAACACAAATGATTACACTTACTAAAATGCCCACATGGATGTCATTAGTGATTTTTTAAAATTAATTTACTTTTCTTTTTTGGTAGTGTGCTTTTCCTATATTGCTCGTCAATACTGAACTTAATCAATATGAACTACCTTTCATCTTCTTGTGAACAGAAAGTGATGCTTTAAGCCTTGACCAGTTATGAGTGTTCAAAGTTTCTGGTGTAAAATTAAGCAAAAATGATGACTTTTGGAGACAATCTTTCCTCAAAGGGGTCAAAGGTGGCATCAGGTCATTGGCATCACACAACCAACTGTCCATGTTACCCTACGGTTCCAAAAACAAAACAAAAAAGTTATTTCTACTGCTAGGTCAAAATTTGTAAAAACAAAAAAACAAAAAACAGTACAATAATTTCAGCATGGATGAATCATTTGCTTACCATTGACCATTTTGGGTTATGAAGAGGCCTGCAACTGAAATCGTCCAGCGAGTTATCTGCATTTCTGGTTGCCAACAATTGATTTGTAAAGTGCTTTCTACGTTGCTCCTTTTGCGCTTTTCCATTTTTGGTCCACCTGCTAGCGCTAAAGCCACTGATGCAGGCTTTTCGCCCAGTTACTGGTTTTTCCTTCGGTATACCGCGGGTTCTAACTCTCCCTGGGACTTTCTTTTTGGCTGGAGAGACAGCCTGGTTATTTCGTGATTCAGAGGAGTCATATGAGGTGTTGTCTGTTTTAGCAGCCTCAGGTGCATCAGTTTTCTTCTTTTTAGAGCTACTAAGCAATCCAATATGGTGCTGTGCAGACAACTTTCTGCACAAGGTCAAATCCACATTCAACCCACTTCTACTTCCTATTTCAAGTTCCTTTGGTACTATACAATCAGCAACAGGGCTAGTAGGAATGGCAGTCTCTTTATTAGGAAGCAAGTTATTTATGGAATGATTCTGAGTTGTGTCTGGTAAGTTAAGGTGCTCAGTTAAAACAGTCTTCTCAATCTGATGACTAGAGTATGAAAGCTCTTGTTTAGAGTCCAAACTCTGGCGTCGTTTCATATCCCTGAGCTTGTAAATATCAATTGGTAACTTTGAACGTTGAAGTACAATGACAGGCTGCAAGACTATACATCTTTCTTTTAAATATGCATTTGATGACTTTTCAGGCTGTTTATTCTTCTCACATGATACAACAGTAAGTGGAGAATTGTCCACTGTGATGCTCAATATAGAGGGGCTTCTTTTAGGTGTTTTATTCAAGATCCTTTCTTCAGTTTTTTTTTTTTTTTGCAGTTGCACAACATCTCTACCATCCAAGGATACAGTATTTTGGACATATTGTGGAGTAACATCCAAGCTTTGTCTTTCTTCCAGAACTTTAACGTCACCTGTCTCTGACGAAACATTCTGTCCACTTCTTGACTCAGAGAAGTCTGAGGAATGGGTGTTATCTGACATTTTGTAATCACTCTGCTGTGCAGACAACTTTCTGCACATGGCTGAGTCCATGTTCAACCTGCTATAATGTTTTTCTTGGAGTACCTGCGTCTTGTCACTAGCAGCATAGCATTCAGGTTTCTCAGGATTACTTTGCAAATTATGGTTCACCAAGTGCTTAGGTATGTCTACAGGTTTCAGTAGAACTACAGGCTGTGAGACCTTAATTACCGGTGACGACACAAAAACAAAAGAATCATTCACACTACTGGACTGATCCGAAATATGTGTTTCAGGTGTTTTTGTGAAAAGCATTTCCTTGTTTGTCCTGTTTGGGTGAGAAACTATAGAAGCCTCATTAGTCTGTGAAAATAGTTCCCTGCTGTATTCAACTTCATGATTTTCAACATCGTGCTGCATAATTTCCAAACTGGGCATCCCTTTAACAGAGTCACCTTTGATGCAATTTTTAAATTCAGAACCGCGTCCTACCAGGAATTTTAATTCACTCCCCTCTGGTGAGAGTACATCCTTGCCTTCTTCCATATTGGTTTTGCAAACTTCCTCTGGTTCTTCATTGCTAAAGGAGATCTCGCTGAAGGACGGATCGTAGGGTTTGTAACAGGGCTGGCAACTGGCAGAGGGCGTGCTGGCTAGAAGTGGCTGTTTGTAAGCCCTTGTTTTCAACATGCTGTCAGCTGTGCTACTGAAAGAGCGTTCACTTGTACAACATTTTTTTTTTTTGCAGTTTGAAAAAAGGCTGGACATCTCTGAACTTGTATTCCCCAACAGTGATTTACGTTTGTATCTCGTGCGCTTCCTCTTTGCAACGAATCGGGACGAAGGAACAGGGGTTTTCTTAAAATCTTCAGATGAATTTAAAGTGTTCTGTAAAAAACAGACCTATAAAAGCAAAATAAAAGACGCATTTAGATGTTTGGAGCATCTCACAACCAGGGCACAGTAAACCAACTAAAACTGCTATCATCTACCCTATAATAAGAAATTCAGTTGACTTTTTCCAGTTTGTAGCTAAACTACAAAGACTGCTACTCTAGTAAGTAATGTATGTTTATTTTTCTCTTCCTGTTTTTTGTTGTTAAATATGATGCTAGTGCTTTTGCTGTTGAAAATATTAACAATTTATATTCTTACGCTCCGGCCTTTTACTGGTCTTGTTTTCCTGACCCTCATATTCTCATTGAGAGCTTTTCTGCGGTCTGTGACAAACTTCCCCATAGCGACTGGACGCACAAACGATGATGCAGCAGACCTTTAAGAGACAATACAACTGTTAGGAAATGATGTGTGCATTATGAAAACAAAAAAGTATTTAACTGATTGAATCAGATTTGCCATGTATTCTCCCAAAAATGAACTAGTACTTGAATGTGTGTCAGTAGAATATTCCTGCATGCTTTAAGTGAAATGTATTATTACTAAAGATAAAATTATGTCACGACGGCCACCTTTCACAGAAACCATAAAGTTTGCTGTTTGTTTCCACCTAGTGTGAAAATAGGAAGCGAGCAGTACACGGCTTCTGAATTAGCGGCTTTGCCAAGTTAAAGCAGTTAGCAAACCTCAAATAAAAGGTGAATACTTACACAGAACTACAAATAAGCAAAGTGACGACATAAAGTTCTAAGCAACTAGAAGTGCAACACCCCCCCCCAAAAAATCAAGAAAGCAGAGGAGCAGCTTTAAAAGGAGAAACACACTTTTCAAATTAAGCAACCAAAACCACAACTGGGTGTAAATAGACATTAACAAAAAGGATACTTTTGTAAAATTTACAACAAGAGCAATTCAACAAAATCAATTTCAGAATCTTTTATTTACATCAGACAAGGAACACACGTTAAATTAAAAGGTAAGAATATTCCTGTTACAACTGTTTGAAAAGATAGTTAAAAAACCATGTTAAATACACTAAATTGATGTTTATTTAGCACAAATATTTAATATATTTTAATATTTAAAAATTATAATCATAACTGTGACTGTTCTGTGAAAATGTCTATTTTTGTGATGTATTTTTACCATGACAAAATCGTATCCTTAATTATTACATCCTTAACCACTTCAACACCACGACGTACACACGTACATCAGTTGAAAACCCACTTACAGTACCATGCCATACCTGCATACGTCAAGTTTCCCATTCTATTCTATGATCGGTTTCTCAGTCTAGTGTTTCAGGTTTCATTCTCTAAAGCAGTGCTAGTGCTGTGGAATGTGCAATGAAAGTCGGGGGAGGGTCAGGTGACATTTGTGTCCAATTGCGTGTCATGTAGCGATTGCAATCTAACTGTGGGCGTTTAGAAGGCTGAGATATATTGCAGGAAGCCATTCAGCATTTACAAGTATATACATATATAGTGTTTTAAATTATTATTTTTTGATTTGTTATTAGTTTTACTTGTTTAGTTTAGTTATTTCAAAATCTGGTACCTGGGATGGGGTTTCATTTTTACATCTGGAGTTGAAGTGGTTAAGGATATTCCAACTCATAAAGACTGAAGACAACCTTTATTTTTGCTTAAGAAAATGATGAAATCCAACCTGCTGACTCTGGCCCATCGATCCCTGGAGTCGTCTGCATTTTCTTTCCCATAACTGGTAATGAACTCTTCCGGTTCTCCAGCTATCTCCGCATCAATAGATTCACTAGTACTGGTCAATTTAACACTTGATAGAGCTCTCTGCTTTGCACTCCTCTGCAGCCTTGCAGAGGATGTACTCTGTTTACTTTGACTAAACAGAGAAAATACAAAATGATTTACAGGTCAGTAAACAGTATTTGATTGTTTATTAAAACAAGAATGTCTGTAACATACATCTCCCACCACGGTTCTAAATACAAAATTAGCTCACCATGACCTACATCCACCGTATACACAAGCAGAAATGCAAGCTTGACATACAGACAGGTGCCTCCATATATCCCCACATTGATACTCTCAATAACCTTTTCTAATGAATATCCTTAGCAAGTTTAATCACAATTAGACACATGGTTCTGTAGGTATGTAAAACTAAGTCTGACAAGCGCAACAGCCGCCTCCCCCAGATGCACATTGTCAGCAGGAGACATTATTTCTTGAGGATGAGGTCTTACTCAAAGCTGACTGTGTAATCTGTAGTAACCTGCATCAGACCTTTTTTGGTGGTTCTTTGGTGAAATTAGCAAATCCAACCTTTTGACTGTGGTTCTTTGATCCCTGGCGTCAACTATATTTTCTTTTCCAGAACTGGCAATGAAATCTTCGAGGCAATCAGCTACCTCCACATCATTTGATTCACTGGTACTGGTCAGTTTCATCCTTGATAAAGCTCTCTGCTTTGAATTTCGAGGTAGCCTTGAGGAGTTTGTACTCTCTTTACTCTGCCTAAACAAAGAGAATAGGGAATATACCTTTTTTCAATATTTGCATCTGTATTTCTGTGGCATGTTGAATAAAAGGTGCACTTAAATACAAGGTTGTATTAAGGTTCAATGTAAAAAGCAGTATTGGGTGAGGTAAAGAGAATCAAGATACTGCAGCAATTAAACTCATAAAAAATAATCTATTTGTAGTAGAACAAGTTGAGGTTACAGACAGATTTCACAAATTAGCAGTCTTTCCTTCAGAAAAAATATGAACTTAACAAAACTGGCAAATCCAACCTGCTGATGTTTTTTCTTCTAGTCTTGACGACACAACCATTGTTCTCTTTACAAGCTGTAACATCTTCCATTCCTTCCATTGCCTCCTCTTTTTCATCAACAGAGCCATTTTCGTTGGTATTCTGTTTCAACACGGCCCGCTTTGCATTTCTTTTTGGCCTCAAGGAGGCAGCATATTGCTTTCCTTTTCTAAACACAGAGAAGGAATACAGAATTGAGTATTTCTTTGTTGAAGTCAAAATGTATTAAATATCTAATAAGCATCTTGTTGGTCGTGTGGATTAGTATCATGCACTATTAGCATTTCACTAGAATGCACTGGGTTTCAATACTGTTTACACAATATTTTTCTGAATCACAACTTAATTTCTCTCATCTTCCACTGGGGAGTAGTGACCCTACAGGCACAGAGATTTAACTGCTTCCTCGCCGCCTAAGACTTAAGCCGTGCTTGCATGACAATCAATTGTTTGTCGACTCCCACATTTTGGAAAAATAATTGTAAAAATACCAACCTGCTGACTGTGTCCTTTCTGGCAGTGGCATCACTTTTATTTTCTTTCCCAACACTGAAGATGCAGTCCTCTTCCTCCTCTTCACTGTCTTTAAGAGATGTTAGAGCTCTCTTTTTAGCATTTCTTTTCGGCCTAGCAGTAGTCTGCTTTCTCTGCCTGAAGTTAAAATTAAAAGTACAGATTTAGCGTCACAAAAACCATCTGTGAATCCGCAACAATCTGCAAGAAATAAAATAGCCTCCAATGCCAAGTCAACCATGTAATTTCCAAGATCAAGACCACCGGTCATCTGACTTCAACCAAATTCATTTCAGGTATGGCGACATATAATGGTTACATTACTCTTGTTTCAGCTTTGTATCTTATTTATTTAAAAAGAAAGGGATAACCTACAGCCATGAAATATACTAGATTTCAGTGAAGTATCCCTATTAAAATGTAAAAGGAACAAAAGTGACAAAATATTTTGTATTTTCATCCTATTAAAACCATCATTTAGATATTTTTGCCTTGCTTTTCCTCTACTTCAACAAGTGTTTGCCGGTGATTTGACAGGTTCACAGACATGATACATTTCAAACTGTAGTTGGTCAAACATACGCAAAAGGTAATTACAATGAAATATATGTTTGCTTTACACATTGTAAGCGCTATAAAGCATGCAATGTATAGGAAAACCAACAAATAGCACATATAACATTTAGTTCATTATAATTTGAAGATGTTTTAGTTTACAACATAACCTTTAATATTTCATGACAGACATTTTCTTTGTATTCTTTAGAAATGACATAAAATAGTGGTTTTTGTTTAAAAATCAGCTCACCGTTCTCTTCCTGGATTTACAGTGCAGTTTTCTTCAGCACCGATGGACAGGTCTGAAGAGGACGAGCTGGAAAAGACAGTTTTTCTGGTGTCAGGGGAGAACCAGGCATCAACTTTCCGCATTTGTTTGCCATATGTTTTTAACATCACCACACGATTCCTCCTGAATGGCTTCATCATTGAGTTCATTTTGCAGTTTGGACCGTCACATCAGTTTAAGTGCACTGTAAGAAAAGATAAAAATAAATAAATAAAACAGGCACACCAATTCTATAAAATATAAGAACATTTTAGGTTATGATTCCATGTGTAACCATCACATCAGATTCAAAAGAAAAAGACTTTTTGGGACAGAACAACAGGTAAATCCTCGACATTCTCTGGGTTGTAAGATGGCAAGACGAATCTCAGGTAAATACTGTACCAACATTGACCGACGAGAACAGAGGCGTGGTGGGATGTTACTTGATGCAACATTCTGAAAAACAGGCTTCGTAAACCAAACGATAAACTAGATTAAGAAGACCATTGCATCTACAACGTAGTTTACAGTAGTACACTTTCTATGTAAAACCTTTTATTACTCGCGGTAACAATAAACGCCATAGACTGAATTGTATAGATTGCTGTCTTAACTTTAGGACTTAGATTTAAATATAGTCTGCGGTTTGAACCAAAAACATAATAATATCGCTGTGCGATGACGTACGTACTGAAACATAAAAATAATAATAATTAAAAAAACATTAGGAAGTAATTGAACCACACGATTTATGAGATTTGCATAAGCAAGACTTTGAAAAACAACTCGTACTCATTAAATTTTGCTGTTTCAGAACTAACAAACTGGAAGAATATTGCTATAACTGGGCCCAAATGTTACCAGTACTACACAAAGAGAAGTTCAATTTTTACTTACACAGCCTTAACAATCCCATTAAGTGATTCAAGCGTTACTATCTTTATTATCATACATACTATTTATTTAAACAAATAAAAATAAAAGCTCTTACTCGCTCATTGTTGCTTCGTCTACTTCCTAGACCCGCCGCTGTTTGAAACCAACGTGCTTCCTGATTGGTCAAACCAGCTGCACTTAGTTTTTGGTTGGTTGTTAGAAAGCAGCAAATATTTGAAAAACGGAAACAGCGGAAATAAGTGAGTGTAGCAAAATCTGTTTTTGTGTCATGACACTTCTTGTCGACATTTTTCAGCACAACAGAGTATCACAACCCATGGATCAGTCTTTCTGTACCAAACTGACAATTTTACATGTGTGGATGCAGATCTTACTGAATATATACAGTATATTTATGTATTCGTTACTTGTATCATTTGGAGGGTGTGCTTTATTACACCGAAGTTGGTTTGGTTATTATTATTATTATTATTATTATTATTATTATTATTATTATTTATTTATTTATTTATTTATTTATTTATTTCTTAGCAGACGCTTATTCATGGCGACTTACAAAATATCACAGTACAAAGTCACATTACAAAATATCACATTATAGAATATCACATTACAGATGAGAGCAGTTATAAAGTGCAATAAAATCAGTAGCAAATAAGATCAAATTCAAATAAGAGCAAAATAAAGAATACAGTGAATAATTACATTTAAGAGTGAGTTTGACTAAGAGCAGTTAAACTTATAGTAAACATTTGCTTATACAAGTAAAGTCCATTAAGAGCACATATTAAGTACAATAAGTGGATAAGAACAAATTCAAACAAGAGCAGTTACCAAAAATGTGAATATGGATATCTAAGAGTAAAATCAAGTACAAGATACAGGAAGTAGTTCTAATTAAGAGCAGTAGTAGAATACGGCAAGGTTTGTAGCAGTTCAGTACGAGTACAAGCTGATGCAAGTACTGGTACAATTGGGTGCCACATAGTCCAGTGTAGTCGAGAGTTGTGAGGTTTACAGATGCTGTCTGAACAGGTTGTCAGGGACTGAGCAGTCATGATATCCGTGTGTAGGTCATTCCACCACTAAGGGGCAAGGGAGGAGAAGGAGCGGGCTCCGGAAGCAGGGGAACAGATTGGGGTACAGCTAATCTGCCAGTGGCGGAGGGGGCGAGAGGGGCTGAAGGGAGAAAAAATAGTCTGGAGATAGCAGGGAGCAGAAAGGTCAAGACAGCGATAAGCAAGTACAAGAGTTTTTTATTATTATTTGGAATCAGCAAGTATTTTTCAGATTTTCTCTCCAATTTGAAATGCCCAATTATTTTTTATTTCAACCTGGCCCATCGCTGCCACCCCCGCACTGACTTGGGAGAGACGAAGACGGACACATGCATCCTCCAAAACGTGCGCCGTCAGCCATCTGCTTCTTTTCACTCTGCAGGCCCGCCATGCAGTCACCTAAGAGCTACAGCGTCAGAGGAGCACACAGCTCTGGGCAACTTACAGGCAGGCCCACAGGTGCCCGGCCAGTCCACAGGGGTCGCTGGTGCGTGGTGAGCCAAGGACACCCTGGCCGACCTAATCCCTCCCCCTCCTGGGCGGCGCTCAGCCAATTGTGCGCCGCCACCTGGGAACCCCCATCCACGGTCGGGACATTGAGTACAAGAGCAACAATAAGGAGCCAGTGAAGGGAGCAGAACAGCGGTGTAGTATGGGAGAAACGAGGAAGGAAAAGACAAGGCAGGCAGCAGAGTTTTGGATGAGCTGGAGCAGACAGATAGCAGAGGCAGAGAGGCCAGCCAGGAGGGAGTTGCAGTAATCAAGGCAGGACAGTACTAGGGCCTGAACTAGGAGCTGCGTGGAGTAGTCTGTGAGGAAGGGGCGAATTCTGCATATGTTGCTGAGGAAAGAGAGGTTGAGTTTAAGATGATGCGAGTGCATCCAGGAGATGGCCGCGAGGCAGGTAGAGATACAGGAAGAAATGTCAGAGTCAGAGGTGGGAAAAGAGAGGAAGATCTGGGCATCATCAGCATAGAAATGATACGAGAAGCCATGGGAGATGTGGAAACCCAAGGAGCGGGTGTAGAGAGAAAACAGGAGGGGTTCCAGGACTGAGCTTTGGGGCACACTTGTCGAACGAGAGCAAGAGACAGAGTGTGAGCCACACCAGGACACCGTGGACTTGCGATCGGAGATAGGAGCACCAGGCAAGAGCAGTGCAGAGACCCAGGTCAGTAAGGACAGGAGAACAGAGTGATCGACTGTGTCAAAGGCAGCAGAGAGGTCGAGGAGAATTAGGACAGAGGAGACGGAGGCGGCACGGGCAGAGGTCAGAGAGTTGGTGATTGAGAGAAGAGCAGTTTCAGTGGAGTGTGCCAGGCAAAAACCAGATTGGAGGGGGTCGAGTGGAGAGTGTGTTGACAGAAAAGCAGAGAGCTGGCAATGTACCGCTTGCTCAAGGGTTTCAGAGAGGAAAGGGAGAAGGAAGACAGGATGGTAGTTTTGGATTGATGAGGGAGCAAGGGAGGGGTTTTTAAGATGGGGGTGCTGCAGGCCTGTTTGAAGGCAGAGGGGAAACAGCCAGAGAGCAGAGAGGTGTTGAGAAGAGAAAAAATGAAAGGGAGTAGAGCAGGGGCAGCAGCCTGAAGAGGTGAGTGGGAGGGGGTACAGAGTACATATTGTGGGTTTATGGCTGGAGCAGGGAGCAAAGATCAGGAGGAGAAGAAGGAGGCATAGTCGCCAGCCAAGATAGAGGAGGGTGGAAGGTGTGGGGCTAAGGAGGGAGGAGAAGGTAGAGAAAAGTTTATGGGGATTGTTACTAGAAGACTGAATGATGGAGTGGAAGTAGGAGCATTTGGCAGAGGTTAGTGTAGAGGAGAAGGAAGAGAGGAGCAAGTGATAGAGATCCAAGGCAGCAGGGAGATTGGTTTTCTTCCATTTTTTCCATGAGAGCGCAGTTCGGTATGAGCCGAGCGGAGCACAGAGGAGAGCCAGGGCTGGGGCCGGGCAGGTCGAGGAATGAGTTGGCAAAGGGAGTCGAGGCAGTAGGAGAGGGAGGAGAAGAGGGTCTACAGAGAGTTGGGAGAAGGAGTTGATAGAGGGGAGATGCAAGAGAGCAGCAGAGAAGACCGAGGGGGAGAGAGAATGGAGGTTTCAACTGAAGGTGACAGAGGGGTCGTGGAGCAGGAAGGGATGGGAGTGACAGAGAGAAAGAGATAAAGTAGTGATCAGAGATATCGAGAGGAGTGACTGAGAAGGTGGGGGGGAAAGCAGTCTCTGGTGAAGACAAGGTCCAGTTAACGGCCCGCTGTGTGAGTGGGGGGGGAGGAGAGGAGGAAGTCAAGCTCATCAAGAAAGTAAGGGGTCCAGGAGGGTGGTAGAGAACAATGAGGAGGAGGCGACAAGGGGAGGTGATTTCAACAGCGTTAAACTCAAAGGTGCTAACAGAGAGAAAGGAGAGAGCAGGGGAGACAGACAAGAGCGAGGAGGGAGAGAGCAGAAGTCCTGTTCCCCCACCCCGTCCAGAGGGACGAGGAGAGTGGGAGAGGACATAGAGAGAGGAAAGGGCGGCTGGAGTGTTAGAGTTATCAGGGGAGATCCAGGTTTCAGTGAGAGCTAGTAAGTGGAGAGTTGAGAGGCAAAGGCAGAGATGAAGTCAGCTTTTTTGGAAACTGAGCAGCAATTCCAGAGTGCACAAGAGAGAGCGCAGGGGTGGAAGTGTGGGCAGAGGTAAGGGGAGAGGCAGGGAGATCAGGTTAGAGGATCAGGTTCTGCTTTGAATCAACTAGGTCGAAACAGTAGATTGCGTGGTAAACGCTATAGTGTATATTTATTTTTACAAACAAACACAAATGACAAAAACAAAACCAATAAAACAAAGCCTAGCCCGTCTTCGGATCTTAACTAAACTGTACTTTTTCTGTTTAAAGGCTAAGCCTATTTTCCCCACTCAGTAGTTCCAACTGGTTTTAACATAAAACTAAGCGTAAACATGAAGACTAATGAAGCAGAAAGATTAAATGTAAATGAGATATTAAAAGAGACTTCGTTTAAGGTAATGCAGGAAGCTAAATTGACATCGGCAAGACAAATTAGAGAAATAAATAATGAAATAAAGATAGTTATAAATGACATAAATTGCATGTTCCCTCCATCAGAAATTAGACAGTTACTTTGTAAAGTAGAAAACCTTGAGAACAAAAAACTAGAACATTTGCACAGCAAAAGGTTAATGAAATTGCAAAAATTAATAGGTCAACCGGGGTTACAAAATAGCATAGGTCTAGAAAATATTTAAAATCAAAACAAATCCGAGAATAGGGAAAACACTGCTGAAACACTTTCGATTAGATTGCTTGAGCAATGTGAGTATAATAGTTATGACAGTTACAACATAGTTCAAATAGAGAAGGATGGGAACTGTTTCTTTAGATGTTTAGGTGTGGTTTTATATGGTTCACAAAACAAACATCGAACAATTACACATAATGTAATAGAATTAATGTAAAGCAACATAAAACAATATGAATGTACATTGACTCAGTGACCCATTTTGAAGAAATGAAATCAAGTGATGGGAGTATAGATTATTGGGCTACAGAGGCAGAAGTTCTGGCAGCTATAGACTTCCTATATAGGCCCATACATGTATACATAGACTTAAAGAATAAGGATTGTTTTAAATACGAAGGCACAATAGAAACTATTAAAAATAAGAACAATCCAATTAATCTTTTATATAACAATAACCATTTCTCAGTTACTGTACTTAAAGACAATGAAACCGGAAGAACATCTGAATATTGTGGCATAATTAGGAAAGATAATCAAAATAAATCTAAAAGCAGTAAAAATAAACCAGTTTAAAGTAAATAATAAAATGCAAAATAGAGAATTATGCAATTCAGCTTTAGTATTTACTTAAGTGCGTAAATACATTTTCGTACAACTTCAAACATGTAAATTAAAAAACAATAATTAAGATGTTGTTTATTTTTAAAAAAAATGAAAAAAGATTTCAATCTTGTAACAAAAAACAACTCTTAAATATAATTAGCTGGAATCAACCACTCCGATGTTGATCCCCCTCCTTCAGTTCCTGTTTGGTAGCACACTACAATAAAGAGCTTAACCCTGATCTCTGTACGAAACTGGGAATCAGCTAGTCCCCAACTTTGTTGGTACTAAGGTAGTACGCAGCTGGGGAGGACCCTGGGATAGTACCATATTAGCGTGTCCACAGCTCTCTACTAAATCTACAAGTTTGTTGCAATTGACCAGGAGACTTCTAGTCAACACGTTTGCCATTGAGTGTTGATTGCTTTCCTTACAATAACCAGATATTATAATTTTGGGCCATGTGATCCTTGTAAGCCAACTGCCAGTTTGCTATGTGGGACAGGTCAGATGTGTAAATTTCTCTTGAAGAAAGTTCTGATGTCAATAATATAAATGTATACAAAACCCTGTTTGCCCACAAACCTATAGTTTACCATTTACCTACAGAAGCTGTCTAATGGCTGTTTAATAAACAAATGCATGTAATTATATTCATTAGGGCATCTTGGAAATGCTAAACCAGACTCCATTTCAGTTTTTTAGTTTTTTTTTCCCTCCATATACCAGTATGGTAAACAATAATAACAACAACAACATTTCATAGCAATAACTTTATTCTAATCTTACAAAACAGTATTCAAAATATTTACACATTGTGGAAAGAGTAAAGAAAGTAGTGGTTGCATTCTAATTTAATTCTTCTTCATGGGAGCAGGAAGGTTAGCTGAAGCTTGCTCCAGGTACACCAGTGGGCCCTGAGGAACTTCTGTTGGCTTTTTATGCTGCACATTAATGTCCTCCATCACCTGCTGCCAATGACGGATTTTGCTCAGGTGTTTCTGAATCAAGGCCTCCTTTCTCTGGAGTTCATTTCTTAATTCTGACACATCCTGAATAAAAGAAAAGAAACAGTCAGTTAGATCATATACCGTGTAATTAAAACACAGGGCATATAGTGTATATTATGGCCTTTAGATTACTGTTTAAATGAATTATAAAGTAATTTGACTAATTAATATTATAATCAGTTATTTATGTAAGATACTTCGTTTATTTTTCATATATACATTCTTTCCATTTTTTGCCATTAGTTGTATATGTGAATGCCAAGTAGCAGTGTTATCATACGGTGCCATCTAGTGTCTGACAGCAGTATGTTAAGACATTATCTTTTGTTATTTATTTATTTGTATTATTGTATTCATATTTTCCAAGTAGTATTTTTAACTGAAACATAAAACAGTGCACACGGATCAGCCTTTCTTTGTTCAAGTTACTATACTCAATTCTGGTGCATTTTATATAACATAATAAATAAGTATAATTTATTGAGATTACATCAAATAAAAATCTTAACATATTACATTTCAGATACAAGAAACACTCTGGATGAGACAGTTTGTTTTACTAGCAGGCTTTAAGGAGTATCCGTTTGTATCTTTGTACCTTTATCATTTTTGTTGGGTAATTCTTGCTTTTTGTTTTATAGTGAGTTATCTGGCAGGCCACTGATGGGGTGGTGTTCTCAGAACATATTTAGGTCAGGAGGACTTTTTTCTTCTTGCATTGTATGCTGTTAAGAGCTACTGTACATTATTACCTTAGGAATCCCTTTATCGTCTCTCTTGATAGCTTTAAAGTGGCCTCTCTCCTGTATCTCTTTGGTGTTTTGCAAAACACTGTAAAGCATTCACTCATCACCCTGCACTATCCACGGTATTAAAACTGCAATCTTACCTCTTTAATAACTTGCTCTGGTTTCTGTACAGACAACTGTAATCGCTTCTGCAGAAAGAAGCACTCAGTCTGCCTGGCAACATCCAAGAACTTCTGAATACATTGGTCAACGCCTTAAAAAAAATAAGGGAAGGTAATTTACATATCAAATATAAGCTATGCATCAAGTTTAAAATGTGTGTAGTTTGTTATGCATGTTGCTGTGGTTTTTTTGTTTGTTTTACAAACAAATACACAAATCATACCTGTTCGAATTTCTTCTTGATCAGTACCATTCACATAGTCTTGACTCACAAGGGAAGCAAAACATGCCTAGAAACAAGAAATACAGCCAGTTAGCATATAGTAACATTACAAACGCAAAATCTTGGAAAACTAGTGAATAAAAAACTTTATTTTTCTGCCTAAAAAAATATACATTATATACGCAAATATGGAATTACTAGGCAGCAAGACGCTTCTATTGTTGGAATTAAAAGAAAACCACTGGGTTGTCATTGTTCCAACAGTGCTGAAACCACATGGATAAAATCATTTGGCTGGATTCCGCTATCTTGTAATTCAAGGACAAAGCACCAGGTAAAATCCACAAACCCCGAAGTTAAAGTAATACTGCTTCACCGCTCTAAACAGCAGTACACAGTCAGATGTGTTTTGTGTACACTCAGGAAACGTCAGGTTCGGGTTTTCCCCTTGTTTCATGATGTACCTCAAACGAAGCTTCCAGATCATCCACCAGGGTGCTGTTCGGATTCCTTGGCCCGGTCGGTGCAGGAAGAAGCCCAGGCTGTCCCGGTACACCTGGAGCACCCGTAGGAGGGGGCCCCGGTGGCTGCTGACCTGGAAACATCCCGCTCATTGAGGAAGCCATCTTTACTATAGCAATATGAGCTAGCGGAGCGAGCATGCGCCGTGGAGCACAGAACTACAGTCACGTGAGATTTAGCGTTCAATCATTGAGTGAATTATATTAACCAATTCAGCAGGTTTGCACGCACACGTGCCAGAAGAAAATTCTTATCACATCCCATTTTGCTCTCTCTCTCTCTCTCTCTCTCTCTCTCTCTCTCTCTCTCTCTCTCTCTCTATATATGCATGACTTTGTTTCATCTAGAATTGATTATTGTAATGCACTTTTTTTCTGGTATACCGCCGCTAGAATTCTGACTAAAACCAGGAAAAGTGAACATATTACCCCTGTTTTGGCCTCTACACTGGCTCACTGTACAGTATAGCATTGATTTTAAGATTCTGCTTTAACTTACAAAGCCCTGAATGGATTAGCATCTAGTTATTTGCTGGCGTTACTGACCCCGTATCTTCCAAACTGCGCTCTGAGATCACGGGATGCGGGGCTGCTGGTTATTCCTAGGGTCAACAAAAGCAGCACGGGAGGTAGGGCTTTTTCTTGTAGAGCTCCTAAATTATGGAATGCTCTGCCTTCGTTTAGCAGGGAAGCTGGGATCGTTACAGTTTTCAAGTCAAGACTAAAAACGCACTTTTATAAAATGGCTTTCTTATCTTAGTGGGTTTTAATGTAACTTTAAAATTGCTGCTTTTGTGTTATGTGTATACTGTTATTTAAATGGTCTGATTGTGGCAGTTGTATGTGTGACGTGCTATACAAATGTAGTGTGGTTTGTTCGTTTTTTTCTGCTATGTACGGTAGTGCTTTGCGATACTTTTGTATAAAAAGCACTATATACATGCATTTGCCGTTCATTTGCATTAATACGGCTGAGCAAGCTTTAGATGACATGGTTTAAAAAAAAAAAAAAACTAAAGAGGTCACTGAATTTCACAGTAGAGCAGAGTGGCTCAAACTGCTATTCAATGGGAGGGACCTCTCCAGTCTAGAACCAGATCAATGTGTTTCTGACGCTCGTATGCCATTGTGAACCCAGTAGGTGGCACTATTTATACCAACCTTAAACTAACATACCGTTACAGTATAAATCGACATATTGTTTTTTTTGTGGTATGTCTCCATGTACATTTTGAACCACTAGTACTGTATTAAAGGCGCAAGCCATTAGCATTTAGCTTAACAAATCTTGCTAAAGGTTAAAATTGTGCTTTTGTTTAATTGGATTTATAGCTGTGTATGCATTATGCATGTGGAAGTGCTTAGTAGGTACAGTATGATCTTACATATTTTTGGTGATAAATCTTGCAAAGTAAAATTTAATCCTGTGACTGGTTTCAGACATAGCTGTGCTGAGATTTCTAAACCACCAATAACCAATAGATACTTGGCTAATGCTCATCCTTCTGTATATTTGTCTTTTCACTGTACACCATGGTTTTGCTTCCGATTCTCTTACAAATACAACTGTTTGTTAAGGAAAGGTTGTGCTATAAAGTAGTAACTGCCACTTTTGTAAAGATACATTATACAATACTGTATTGAGAAAAAAAAAAAACAGTTTTCCATTGAGGCTTGTGTTTGACATTGATTTGTATGTACAAAATAGCAAAAAGGGAGGCATAAAATACATAAATATTAAACAGTACCTATTTTTTTTATTTCAAGATTATTCATGATTATGATCCAAGTAAAATCAGAAAAAAAAAAAAAACATTTACAGTATTATTTTACACATCTTTACTCAAACGAGCTGCAAATTCCACCAGCGTTCTTGTGGGCCTTCCAGACATGCCTTTGCGCAGATAGGGAACTTCCTCTTTGTTGGACATGACTCCGGCTATATCGAGGTGTGCCCAGTGTGGGGCCGTCACAAACTCCTTCAGGAAAGCAGCAGCAGTGCAAGCGCCTCCAGATCTGTCGACGGCAACAAAAGCAATTGAAAGACTACGAAAACAATGGCAACAAATACATTCAGTTCGGCTGCTACGCGTATGAAAATCATTCAAACATATAAAAGAAAGTGAAAACCAAGCCGTTTTCTATTTTAAGGAGTACATTTCATTTTGTTTTGTTGTTCATCCTGACATACTGGTGCATCGTTTATCAGTACAAACGGATCCATTTCGAGTTTGCTCTGCATACCTGCTGTATTTTCCAACGTTGTTGAGGTCTGCCAGCTGGGACTCTGTGACTTGCCGGGTGTAATGCTGGTAAAGAGGCATCCTCCAAACTCGATCTCCGGTCACAACACTGGCCTAAATGCAACCCATTGCTCAATTACAAATATTATTTTACACACACACACTTCAAAAATCAGAAAATGTTATTAAAAAAAATGAAATAAAAAAGGTGCTCCTAAAAATGAATCAAATTGTACCTGGTTAAGGTGATTCCATAGCCAATCTGAATTAGTGAAGACACCAGCTGCAGCAGATCCTAAGGCAACATCCATGGCACCTACAAACCAGAAGCATACAAACTTCATTCAAGCTGTGGCTTTGTGTTATGAATGTGCAGGTAAATACAACACACAGGAAAGAGCTGGAATCTGGGAATTGTATTCAACTTCACTGAAACTTGAACTAAGCAGTTACTTGTCAGTAGACTGAATCACCACATAGTATCAGAAGAAGATATTATTTAAATGAATGTTTGTATTATTATTTTGAAATTAGACAGGCCCTTTCAAATTACAGGTCAGGGTCAGTTTCATTGAGTGGAGTCTGAGCCTATGACACAGGGTTTATCTCTGTATCAGTATATCAACTTGGAATAGAAATAAGCGACCAGTCCATTCTACTGCAGTATAATTAAGGGTTAACTGCATTTGAAAATAAACAAATACCTGTTAAGGTTGCAGCATTCACAATGGCTTTGGGGTTGAAACTATGTGCATAGCAGAGAGCATCTGCCAATATCAAGCGGCCTTCTGCATCAGTGTTGTCAATCTACAGGAAATTAAACAGAAAAATGCATATTACATTTAAATGGGAATACAAGCCATACATATTTTCTGTAGATAGAAAGTTTAAACATGAAGTACCTTTAAACAAAACTGTAAAGTGTTCTAGCTGTACTGTACATAACTCAACTACCCAGGACTCATGGCTATGCACTACACTTTACTATCTGCATATACTGAACACCTGTTACACATTGCAATAGCCAATCCAAACCGAGTAGCCTTGTTGGTTAGTAGTCCAAAATAGGGAACTAAATCTATTTCTCATTATGAAGAATGTTGCTATTTCATATCAAAAGGAAACTAAAAAAAAAAGCTGTGACCACACAGGTGATCGGAAATCTGACTTCAGAGATAGATTATTTATTATATAAACAAAAATCTGTATTACCTGTATTGTTTTTCCATTCTTTGCCCTCACTACATCACCAGGCTTGTTTGCACTGCCATTGGGCATGTTTTCACATAAGGGCGCCAAACCTAAAATCCAAAAATATAAGTACATCGCAATGAGCATATGTACAATGTTCATTTAATCAAAGTTCATTTGGCATCAAAATATAATCTATTATTTCTATAATGCTTATGTTAATTCAGTTGTAGACTTGTGTTATTTTTGTTGCAAGTCAACTCATCTAATCCGTCCTGGAGTTACTGTCTGAAGCTTCAGTGTGTTCTTACCTACAATGTTGAGTGGGAGTTTTAAAGCTGCCGCTGTGACGATCGCTGCACACACAGTGGCTGCACCTCCCATATCAGCTCTCATGGCATCCATACCCGAAGAGGGCTTCAGTGAAATTCCACCACTACAACAAATCAAAAACAAACACTGCAAGGAAATGTCGATTTAAAACACGATACGTTGCAATTGAGTAAAGGCAATATTTCTGCAAACAAGATTTGAAAGATATTTGCCGTTCCCCAGAATGTAATATCAGTTGTTATATATTGGGAATATTCAATTGTTCTTTCATTTACATTGTGGATATTCGTTTTCCTCATAAAATGATGTTGCAAAATACATTTCCTATAGTAAGACTTGGTGGAAAGTGTATAGTTTGGAAGGGCATCAAATTGCTGTTACCTATCAAAGGTTACTCCCTTTCCCACTAGGACAAGTGGTGGTAGACTTGCGTGGGCGCTCCCGTTGTACTGGATTTCCAGGAACACAGGGGGTTCATCCGAGCCTTTTGACACACTCAGAAAGGCACCCATTTGATGGTCTTCGATCCAGGACTTGGGCCTGTAATCGCAGACAGAATTACACATACAGTTTATGGCCATACAAAAAACAGAAAGACGGTGCTTTAAACCCTTAACCAAATCAAGGGGGCCATATTACAATTTGCGCCATTTTGCGAGAGGCAGATGCAACTTTTAATGTTAACTCAAAAGAGTGCCTTCGTGGTTTTCTACTGTTTGTTTTCACTTTCTTTTCACACATAGGATGGCGCAAGTAAGGTTGTGGTGTACAGACCTCTTAGGCCCAACACTGAAAAGCTTGCACCTTCACTATGAGATAGAAAAGCAATGGCTGGTACACAACACAGAACAAAGGCGTTCAATACCTGATGTGCACAGTGACCTTGTCAGACACGGACTGAAGTCTTTTCTGTATGGTCTCTGCAAAGCATGTTGGCGTGATGTAGTTGGCTGGTCCCTCCATCAAATGTCGGGCCAGGTTCTGTCCTTCAGCGTAAAGTATCCCTTTCCCCCAGGCTTCTCTGTCAGCGCTAGAATCCAGTGCAAACTGTTAGTTTAGCTGCAGTATCTCAGTGTATTGTGATAATGAAAGTAACTTCATAGTATTACACTTTACATAAGAAAACATTTTCAAGCAAGTTCAATCAAAAACGGACAAAACAGTGGTTCAGACAAGACTTTCATAGAGGGCCGACAGGAACGACTCAAATGGCTCACACGTTTGCCTATTACGTTATTTTGTGGCATACTAAAACAAGCCCCAATACCTTCCATGCAGCTGCGTTTTGACCATGGTTTTCTTCTTCTGCTTCAGCTCATTGTATTCGAAGAGTCCCAGAACAGCCCCCTCTGCAGCAGACTGCGGGTCTCCACAAGGATCCACCTCCACCTCAGGAATCTCCAGATCCTGGAGCTGCCTGCATCCAACTAAATCCATAACGTATGTTAGCAACTTACACCCCTCGCCACTGTGGGAATTGAAGCAAAGCGCTACTAGTATAATTATATAGATCACACTCAATAACTTGTGCTAAAGATTCTTGTTAAACAGTTTCATCACAATAGGAAAAGTTCCACATACATGTAAAAACACGTGTGTAACATATGTTACAGAACCTACATACAGACAGCCTTAGTATATTCCCAGATTCTGATAGCTTGTTCTAAAGAATGTTTTCAAGTTTCAACAAAACTGAAAAGGTAATTTTCTGTATAAACAGTATGTAAAAACTACTCCACTATATTTCCTGCTCTGGATCGAAACAGCACTGCTATAAGACATGTTAAGAGTCAAGTAGCACTTATAAACTAATTTAAAAAAAATAATGTCAATCTACAGTTAGCAAGTGTCTTGTTCCAAATAGCCAATACTACAGGGGCCCCATTTAGAAGGCTCTACAAAGGCAAAAAGCTAACTTTGAGAAGAATAAAACGATTGTAAAGGTATAAAACTCGAAAGAAGATTGCTGATGTCCCGTCAGAAAAGGGAAACTTTCCCACCCGAGTAAAATGTGACTGACAAAACAATTAAAGGCCACTTTTCCAACATCTACCTGCAGCACAATGACATTGGCGCATAGAGACTGAACGTTACCAGACATGGCTGCTCGGATATTCTCTTTGCCAATATCCCAGTTCTCATTATTGCAAACGCTGGCTGAAGTTTTTCCCAGGCCAACGACCACCACACTTGGAAAGTCCTAAGGAGAATTAAGAGTTAAACAGGACAAGTCCTACATGGTTTGAAAAATAGTTTAGAAGTGCTAATATCACTGCAAATATGAAGTTTACAATTCAAATGATATCAGATATGAGAAAGTATGGCAGTGGAGGTTAAAACCTTACAAATATGTGTTTTACCAACTGGTTTTAGAGATATAATTGCAGGCTAAAACATATGCACAAAATAATAGAATATAGCTGGTGTTCCAGATTTAAAGTTAATGTCAAAACATGTCATGTCCATCATGTAAAAACTAGATGTTTGGTGACCACAATGTGGTAGCCAATTGGATCAAGGTAAAAGTTACATAGCACTGCAATCAGCCTACATGTAAAACCCTGTCTGAGAAACGACAAAGCCGAGGCAAAAGGTTTACTAAGAAACAGGGATGCTTAAAGATTAGTGTTTACCTTGTGTACACCATAAAACAGCCTGCTTTTACCCTTTTTCAGGGCTGGTCCAGATCTAAGGAGAAATATATAAGTATATATTATCAGAAATATCCTTAACATAAGGTTGTTTTTATCTGTACCAAATCAATTCTCTTTTGTTTTAAGTTTCAGAAAAAAATGGAATACAGTATATAGTCACCCCTGCAATGAAAAACCCTGACAGTTCTCTCCTTACATACAGTGCCTTGCAGAAGTGTTACTTTTCTTATAACATACTCTGTATTTGAATTTTGTTCATTTTTTTTTTTTGCATCAATGATTTTTTTCATCCAACCAAAAACCTCTTACAAGTTCAGTGGCTATAAAGGGGAACACAAGTTTTGGTTGTTAATACATTTTTTTCTTATTAAATTTTGAAATTCACACTTACATAGCCAGAAGTTCTCTAAGCTTTCCTGACACAGATCTGTCAAAGGCCTCCCCAGCTTCTGTGAACTGCAGACTGCCATCTTCCTTTTCTTTTTCATAAACACCCAGGACAAGGCCCTGTAGGAAGAAACAAACAGGGGACCGGTTGTTTAACATGGAAGGGTTATCTTTCCATGAACACAGAAAGGGTTTACTTCCATTATCTTGCTCTTAATTGTATTATTACTTGTACTATGATACTTGAAATGTATTTGCTTACGATTGTAAGTCGCCCTGGATAAGGGCGTCTGCTAAGAAATTAATAATAATAATAATAATAATAATAATAATAATAATAATAATAATAATAATAATAATAAAACGTTTTCAAATTGGGGACCCAATCCTTGTACATTTCCAGATGTGTGTATTTGCAAAGTTTACTATGTGCTGTTTAAGGGCATAATGAACTCGTTACACTCAAATGATTTACTCTGAAAACCCAGTAGGGCCAAAATTGTATTTCTAGACAAATTAAACATTAAGAACAAACAGAGATGTATCTATTACCTTCATTTGCAAGTAGATCAACGCTAAACATTATGAACAAACATAGGAATCGATGTTTCTATTACCTTCATTTGCAAGTTAAATCAACGGTTTGTTAATATTCAAAATATAAAATTAAATATATATATATATATATATATATATATATATATATATATATATATATATATATATATATATATTAAATATATAAATTAAAAGTGTTAGTGTTATTTTGTACTTAGTTGCACCGTCTCGCTTACCTTTTTGGTATTCCAATAGTTTTGTGACAGCGAAAAAAGCCTGCAGTTGTTTCTGCTGACTCCCGCTAAAATCATTTTTCTAAAAGGAAACAACATATTTTATTGTTTTCCAAATGACCTGTCTAGTTAAAAAAAACATTCAATCAAGCCTCCAATAAGGCGACCCAGTCACATGTACGCTACATGTAACTTTCATTCAAAGGTGTCGCAACAGTCTACATCCGACCTCTAGCCAATGATAGTAAACAGGATAGGACAATGATGTCATAGATGAGCGGAGCTAAACAGGAACGAGTGCCTGGAGCCCAGAAATGATAGTCGTGTTCAGATTGCATATGGGAACAATGGCAAGGAATACAATTTGCAGAAACTGTACTTTGTACTAGAAAGTTTGGAGTAACACTGCTGTGACTCTCGACAGTCAATGCAAAATTAATTCTTATATGTTCTTCAATAATCGTTTTACAAAATAGCTATCAAGAAGAGGTGGTTGGTTTCTGTACAATCGTTATATCGCATATTCGTTACAAAGGGTGTATCATTTTTTATAATTTTGTAATGCATAAGTGCTACCGCCAAAGAGTGTCTTTACTGGGTTAATACTGTACTATTGGTTATAAGTTATTGTGAAACCACGTTTGTTTAATTAAACATGTTCCAAAAATAAGTGTAAGTGATTAAGTAAAATATGCAGACAAGTGGTAAATAAATAAATAAAATTATTTCAGTATTTATTACTGTATTGCTCCCCACAGCCATTCACACCTTCATCATGGCATCAAAGTATAAACAAGAATCACACAAATATATAACAGATAGAAAAAATGAAAAAAGTACACATTGCATAACAATTAAGTTCTAAAGTAAAAGAAATACATAAGATGACAGAATTGCAACATCAATTTCTACTGTCACATAATCATAGATTGGCTCTTAAATTATCTTAAGACATTAGCATTGTAGGAAGAAAAAAAAAGTCTGTTTCTTCTACTGTGTGCCCAATGCTTTCTGTTACCCTCCACCTCTGAGTGGGCTCCAATAATGGCGCCTGTAGTGAGTAACGCATTGAACGATGGGATTGATTGTCATTGTCTCCACCTTACTGACGCTTGATTTGTATGTCATCTAAAACCGACAAAGCAAAGGCATTGTCGCACAGTTTATACTCATAAAAAATGCACGGGTCATATGGTCGTATAATAAAAAAAGTCAAGGTGTGATTGTTAGAGATTGTCGAGTTTGTGGAACTCAATACCAATGCAGTATAAATGTATTTCATAATCGGCAAGAATTGGGTAATGTGTTGAAAACACTATTATAGCTGTACATAAACTGTTCTTGAGGGAAATACAAGAAACAGTGTTTTTTTTGTTTTTTTTTTAAATATAGTGAGAGGTTAGAACTACTTTGGAGCTAAACTTGTGTATGATGTAGAACTTGTGTTTCACTTTTAAATTGTAGTTCCCTTTCAATTCGAAGATGACCGCCAACAATACTTTTGTGATATGCCTGTTTGTCAGGTATTTGCTGTTCTTTTTTTTATCAAAGCTGCCGACAGGCCCCTCCATGGCGTGACGTCCTCGGCCCCGCCTCTAGGGTTGCTTACTGGCCCCATAATTCCGGGACAGTTTAAGATAGGTCAGATTTTTAAACTCGCCTCTAAACCACAAATGAATCAATTTTAAAGCAACAAGTAAAGTGGGTGTGAATTGCGAAAAATTTTATTTTTTATTTTTTATTTTTTATAAATTTAGTTGTTGCCAATTATTTTTTATTACTTTCTCCCCAATTTGGAAATGGCCAATTATTTTATGCTCATCTCACCGCTACCACCCCCTGCGCTGACTCGGGAGGCGAAGACGAACACACGCTGTACTCCGGCGTGTGCGTCAGCCGACTGCTTTTCACACTGCGGACTCACCATGCAGCCACCCAAGAGCTACAGCGTGGAGAGCAACGCAGCTCTGGGGCAGCTTACAGGCAAGCCGCGGGGGCCCAGCCAGACTACAGGGGTCGCTGGTGCACGGTGAGCTGAGGACACCCTGGCCGACCTAACCCTCCCTCCCCCCAGGCGGCACTCGGCCAATTGTGCGCCGCCCCCTGGAAGCTCCCATGTTCAGTCAGCAAAGGAATAGCCTGGACTTGAACTTGCGACGTCCAGACTATAGAGCGCTTCCTGCACTCCACGTGGAGCGCCTTTATGGATGCGCCACTCGGGAGCCCTGAATTATTTAATTGCGGCAGCGATTCTATCGGGAGAGCATCATAACAGTGTGCATTAAAATTGTATTCAGACCAGCGCAGACTTCGACCCCCCAGCCTTTTCCGGTGTTCCTAGACTTTCTGGAGGTCAAATCCTCCTGGCAACACCCGGCCTCAGTGCCCAGTGTGTCCAAGAGTGCAGCCTCACTAGGAAGGCACAGAGGTGATGGGGCTAGCACAGTTCCCTCCAGTGGACTCCACCATAGCGGCCCTAGTGCAAGCCCCCCCAGTAGGAGGCCTGTCCAAGGATCCTGTATGCCCTAACGGCCATTGCTGGATCACGGAAGCCCACCTGAAAAAGGATTCCGCGGCTGAAGCGCAGGTGACGCGCCTTGCAAACACAGGAGGCCTCTTGACGGCACCGCCTCCAGGCCGCTGCGGCAAGGACGGCGAAACACTGGACGTGGGGCCCACCAGCGCTCAGGGAGACAGTTCCAACAGAACCTCCCCAGGCAGCTTCCAAGGCAGCCTCTGCCCCAGCCTCAGCAGCCCCAGCAGGGGCCCTGAAGGCTTATGGCCTCAGACCCACCCGTTTGCACAACACCATCTGCAATACTGGCGCAATTGCACCTCAGACTCCTTGGTGCTCGCCACCGTACACACTGTATTTTCACGTTCCTATCCATCCAGCCCCCAGGAAGTATCTCTGCTTTGCTTTTCAGGGAAGCGTCTTCGAGCCTTACTGATGCGAGCCTTACTGTCAGAGTAGCTGCCAGTCGCAACTGTCTGGACCTGTTTCAACAAGGGTCCACAGTACAATTGTTGTTGTGCCAAAAATGACTGGGTATGATGACCGCAGCTTCGTCAGCCATCCAACTGGGGTTACTTCACATGCGCCCGCTTCAAGCCTGGCTTAATGCCTTTCGGCTACACCCCAAGCGCGACAGACACCGTCGGCTGACCGTGTCTCGCAAGCCCCTCACAGAGAGATGCATCCAACTTCGCTTGGGGGAGTGGTCTGGGCAGGCAGAGGAGTCGCTAGACATCCCTGCACATAAACGCGCTAGAGCTGAAAGCGGTTCACCTCGCGCTGCAACATTTCCTCCCTGTGCTCTGCAACCAACATGTCCTTGTCCGCATGGACAGTGTGGGGCTTCGGTCCCTGGGGTTACACCGTATAGCCTTTAAGCAGCTGATCTGGGCACAGAGACACTTCCTGTCCTTCAGGGCGGTACACATCCCTGGAGTGGTGAACTGGGCAGCGCATTTGGGAACGATTAGGGGAAGCCCAGGTCGATCTCTTTGCCACGGCACAGACAACCCATTGCCCCCTGTGGTTCTCCCTCTGCAGCTGTGGAAGTCCACTAGGCGTAGACACCCTTGCGCACGAATGCTCATATACTGGCGCTCGTATACTGGCGACCCGTTTTCTAAAGGGTGCTCGGCGGTTACATCCTCCTAATGGAGTCTAGACGTGGTACTGGAGGCTCTCACTAAGGCCCTGTTTGAGCCCATACATTCCGTAGAGCTGAAGTATCTCTCTATGAAGACAGTCTTTCTATTAGCTATCACCTCCGCTAAGCAGGTGAATGAGCTACAGATGCTGTCCGTGCACAGTTCCTGTATGTGTATTTGGGACAATGGAAACAGGGTGTCGTTGCGCACAAACCCTGCTTTCCTCCCCAAGGTGATAACAGCTTTTCACTTGAATCAGTCAGTGGAACTAGAGGCTTTCCACCCCCCTCCCTTAGCGGAGGAGTCGGATATGAGATTAAATTCCCTCTGTCCAGTACGGGCATTGAGATGCTATGTGAATAGAACGAGAGCGCTGCGTCAGTCTGACCAGCTCTTCGTCTGTCATGGTGAACGGACCCGAGGTCAAGTCCTCTCTAAGCAGCGACTGTCCTATTGGATTGTGGACACTGTTTCGACTACGTATGCTAATGCTGGCCTACCCACCCGGGAGGGTGGCCGCACACTCTACCAGAGGTGTGGCTACGTCATGGGCCCTCTTTAGAGGTGCCTCGTTGACCGATAGCTGGACTGCCCTGCATACATTTACCAGGTTCTATCGACTTAATGTCGTAGATCCCTCTATGCCTTCAATAGGCACCAGGGTCCTTGAGGTTGCACGCTCACACCACCAACACTAGATGTTGGTAGCAAGATGTCCCTCATATGCTGTCCACTCATTCTCCCTCGCGGCGGCTTTGGTATACTTTCCCAAAAGTATTGTTGGCGTCATCTTCGAATTGAAAGGGAACGATAGGTTACGGATGTAACCCTGGTTCCCTGAAAGAGAAGATGACCACCAAGCTTGCGAGGTCAAATTATTCTTATTCGCGGGTTCAATGCAAAAAAGACTGAAGTCTCCGTGCAGTGACTATTTATTACCTCGGGAGGCGGGACCGAGGACGTCACTCCATGGAGGGGCCTATCGGCAGCTTTGATATAAAGTGCTCAGCAAATACCTGACAAGCAGGCATATCCCAAAAGTATTGTTGGCGGTCATCTTCTCTTTTAGGGAACCGGGGTTACATCCGTAACCTATCATTCCCAACACTCTGAGGTGAGACTCTCTATACAACAAGGACATTTTATGTGTTTTCAGAGTGTTGGCGCAGCAAAAGTAAATCAGCCAAAAGCACCATTTCACTTTTAATTTGTAGTTCCCAACACTTAGGTGAAATGTAGAAAAAAAGTCAATACCTGTCATACAGTAGAAAATAAATAACAATAGAAATAAGTTGCCAAAGTAAGGTAAAAATGTACAGCGGTATCGGTGCTATGCTTTAGTGCTAGAGGTCCCGGGTTCGCGCCCGCCCTCCGCCTGTGTGTGGATTGCCTTGCCCTGTGTGATGCGAGATCGCTACAGTATATTAGTGAAGATTTTTGTACATAAAGGTTGTCGTGCTTTCATATATTTTTACTTTCAAATTAAAAAATATATTGTTACGACCTGACAATTGCTTTGTTGCAGGACTTGTTGTCTGTTCAGTTTGTCTTGTCTGTCCTTTATGTTACATGACTGGAGAGAATACGCAGTGAAAGTACCAAAACTAAAATCAGATGAAAGCTTTCAACACAATCGGGATCATTCATAATCATTATTTACAAAATCGTTTGTCTCGTTACTTGTTAAAAACTGTAACTTTACTGCTATACTACTTGAAAATGTTGTGAAATGGAAGTACAAACTTTGTGGCATGAAAGCTACGGCATCTGCATTGCAAGCTGCATTGAAAGCATGTCTTGGGTCGATTCCCACACAGGGTTTATATTGCAAACTTAACAAAAAGAAGTATTTTATTTATATGTAACAAACACATTTTTAAGATGAAAAAATTGATAAAATGACACTTTCATTGAACATACATACTTTTGCACACATAGCTTTAACGTGCATATATATATAAGGCAGGATTTGAACCCGAACTAGTCATTCTTTTGCTCCAACTACATAACCGCTACGCTACACAGATCTTAACCATTTCAACAGACTAGACTACTATTAACATTTACCCTGTCCAAACAGCAATACATTGCCTCAGTATAGGCTGAACAATTTTGCTATTCCAGTAATGTGTGTGTTATTATCCATTAAGTGAAAAAAGAAGTGATATCTGAAACAAAAAACACATTGGAAATGTGAAAAAACACCAAGTTATCAAAAGTGCCCAGCCATTTAAAGTGGAGATATCAAAAACACAAGCCAAGTTTCAAGAAACCATTGGGGCAACCTTGCCCAGCACAAAGCAAATAGGCACAACTGTAAAAGCGGTGGAGGTCAAGGTTGCCCCAATTGTTTCTACTAACTTGGCTTGTGTTTTTCAGGCACAATAAAAGTGGATCGAACATGCATCAAAAGCACAAGCCAAGTTAGCTTTTACAGTTGTGCCTATTTGCTTGGTGTTGGCCAAGGTTGCCCCAATTGTGCGGGAGGGGGTATCGATGGTGAAAGTCCAAAGACTATTCAAAGTGAATTTTAAAAAATGCCGTTCAATTGTACAATGATATAGGAAGCAGTGAAAATTGCAGTAAAAGTTTAAAAAGTTGTAAGAAATTAGTTTTCCATCCACTTCTCCAGTTTTTGGCATTTATATTAAATATATGATGCATTTCTGTTTCTGGCAGTGATGTAAAATTAATATCAATTTAATTTAATTTTGCTGGATCTAAGCAAAATTTAAAACAAATATGGTTCCTTCCCTTATAGTTCTGGAATTACAGTCTTAGCAGTATTAATTATATATGTTGACACACAAAAAAAGAAGAAAATCTATATGTAAATTTATAGGATTACTTAAATTTATTTACATTCTTTTTTTTTTTAAGTAGCTTCCCATTTGGTGTCCTTTTCATCCCTTGATGATCCTTCACAGTGCATAAAATAATAAAAACATCAGCTGGGATTTCCATTGAAAAGCTCTGAGTGCATTCATTATCTTTAGCATATTTCACAATGTTGTTCAGTACAGGAGGTCATCAGCTGTAACAGTTGGTTCTTCAGGTTTTTTAGTCTTTACTTTGGGGAAATGGATTCCAGTGATGGCCACGATTAAAAAGTTTGCTCCATGAGCTGCAGTGCTTGCCACGCACAGCCAGAAAGAGAAGCCATAATGTTCTTCCAAGGTAACAAACTGGAACACATTTTCAGGAAAATTGGCCACTCTTTCGGTCAGGCGGTGAAGCTTCAGAGCGGTGATAAAGCTGACGATTCCAAAGACTCCAAACAGACCTACAGTTAGAGGAGAGTAAGAAAGCATCCTCATTCTAGAATACTGGGGGCTTTGTCATGTGACGCACTCTAGCTAACACACCACTGCTCCTGCTACTACCACTCTCAACCATGTCTTAAACGGGTAGGTGTTAAGGGGGGGCTATATAGATCAGCCACTGCCTGAATCATAAAAAATACTGTACTATTTTGCCTGAACATCTATTAGATACAAAAAATAATCTAGTACCACCAAAAACACTACAGCTTACTTTAGTCTCTGCTATCGGGAAATATAAGAAAGTAGTGTTTTGAACTCTATCACTCTTTCTCTATCTCCTTCTGCTAAAAACCTAAGTGTTACTCTTGACCCCTCCCTCTCCTTCTCTCATCACATCTCTTCCCTGACACTTGCCGCTTCTTTCTTAGCACCATCTACCAAATCTGTCCTTTTCTCATTACTTATTCCACTCAACTCCTGCTCCAAGCTCTTGTGCTCTCCAGATTGGACCACTGTAACTCTCTTCTTGCTAGTCTCACTGCTTCGGATATCTGCCCCCTTCAGCTCATTCAGAATTCTACTGCTCGTCTTGTATTCTCCCAACCTCGCTACTCTCACGCTACCTCTCAGCTTCACATTCTCCACTACCTATCGCTGCTTACATTCAATTCAAGACCCATGTCCTAGCCTACCACTCTCTTCACCACACCACCCCTTCCTACCGCTAATCCCTTGTGCCTTCCTACACCCCCTCTCGCCCTCTCTGCTCCTCTACGGGCTGACTGGTCACTCTCTATCCTGCTGTGCCCCTAGCCCCTCTGTGGTAGAACCAGCTACCGGAGAACTTCAGGACTGACTTCTGCCGCCTACTCAAGACCCACCTGTTTAGACTGCACTTTGATCTATCCCTCCTAGTGTGCACTGGACTTGCCTGATCTACGCACCAAGTTACTGGATCCTCAGCTGATCATATCCTTGCAATATTGCACATTGTAGATATAACTTGCTATAGTCCTAACTTATTTCATCCTATTTCATATTTTATTTTAGAAGTATTATTTGCACTTACTGTAAACTATACTACATTTAAATATTAATCTTGCATTGTAACCCTGTACTGCCCTGTAACACCTGTAAGTCGCCTTGGATAAAGGCATCTGGAAAATAAATACACTAAAAAAATAACAATAAAAGCAAGCAAGAAAATCATATTGCTGATTCTCAGTCGGAAAGAAAAGACACATTTCTCAGCTGAGATTTTGGTGTGAGCCCAGTTTATTAATTATTATTGTAAAAAAAAAAGGGTTACCTGCAATGAAGTTCCACAAGTATATACCTGCTGGTCCCTTAATAGACTGGTATGGAATCTTCCTTGCATTGTATATACAGAATACGAGACTGACCAGAGCAAAAGCTATTGCGATGAAGAGGAAGAGGATGATTATCATGTGAAGGGCAGAATTCAGCTTTTTTACCAGATGAGGGAAAACTGGAGAAAAAAGTGTATTATTTTTAGCATTAAAGGCATTTTAGCATTACAGACATTAACATTCGCTTGAGCATCCAAGCATTGTCAGTAGGCCTTGTTTGAATGCCAGAGATATACACACAAGTTTTATTTTAAATAGGAACCACACATGTTAAATGTTCTTAGTTCACTGTTATAAAATAGTGAAGTGCAGGGTTTGCATAAACCACAGTTCTAACCAACTCCTTTTATCAACTGGATTGTAAAAAATGTACAGTCTCTGGTTACAACCAAAGGCAATACAACCTGTCCTGTGATTTCTATAGAATATATTTCAAAACTGGCTTATGCATCCCGGGTTTCAGATTAGATGCCAATTTGAAACAATTAAAGATATGAATAAAAAGTCCCAAGGTTTATGCAAGACCCCCTGCCCACAAATCTCTTCAACTTATGTTTTTCTCCTTTCTTTTTGCACTCAGTAATCAGTAGATGCCAGTATAAAAGTTGTATTTCTGCTGGGTTTCACCATGTTAAAACAACAAGTCAGCACATTGAAAAAACAAACCCCCTTTTTAAAAATCCTTTCTTCTATGAATTATAAGAACTGGACTTCACGTAATATTACTGCAGGCAGTTTGGTGTTGACTACAGTAGTAGCTATCAGGATCTTGAGGGGTGTTGCTGCAGCAGAACTGTCTTCCGAGAATATAAACAACAATAACCGAGACTAGTGTGGAAGTATGTAGTAAGTAGAATGTTTGACACAACAAGACAGCAGATAGAGAAGACATAAAGTAAAATGCAGCCTTACTTACTGTAGATTTGTGAGCGTCGGTTTCCCAGACCACACTGCCAGTTTTTACCGCCCTGAAACATGCCATAGTAAATGTCTCCAATAAATTTAACCAGTTCTGGGTCTGATGCGTTGACAAGGTCAGCTCCAGTCTTACACAGGATCTTCCCAGTCACCCACTTCTGTGTGGCGAGAGCTACAACAAGGAGCACAACTGATGCTGTGCTCAATATGGAAGCCAAGGAGAACAAAGTCTTTTTCAAGAGTCCAGGCATCGCATTGCTTAGAAAAGGCCGTCCCCATGATTGTTTACTGTAACTAGATGCTCTCCTGGAATCTCTTCCCTGGTTTGTACGGGCATTTTCTTTATTGCTGCCAAATCTTCCATTATTGCAGTCTTGTGTAGAAGAAACAGCATGAAATAAAATAAAAAAACTAAATAATATAGAAACTCAAAACAATAGGAAACATAACCTAATTAGTTATTGAGTGGTGCATTGACCTCTCTTAACACAAGCAAGTCATTCTATCTTTGGTGCTGTGCTAATGTTTCATTCATTGGTTGAATTGTTTCTCCTCTTTAAAGCTGTATGATGCTTATCAATTTCCCTCTCATTTGAATCAGCTGCCAGTTTGTGGTTGTACCCAGGTTGCAGTTAAGAGAAATGCTGGGAATTTAATTTCTGTTGGTGTTTGATATGGGCCTTACTGTAATGAAGCTATCTGTCACTTCTAAGGTTGCTGCCCAGTATTAGATTTCATAGCAACTGCACTTTCTAAATGTCAGCTCATTCACAACAGTAAGCAATTCTTCTAAACCACAAAGCATAAGCCATGAAAGTGCAGAATGGTAGGTCAAAGTGCCAAATACAATTTATGATCTTTAACATTAACTGGAACTTTAACATTGCAAGACTGAAACAAATGAAATACTGAAGAGGGAAGGTTTTTTTTCAAAGGCCACCGAACGTTGCATATTGTTAACATTAAGATTATTATTTTTTTTAATTTTAATATTAATTCTCAATTAAAAGCATATACGGTTACAGATAACTATACTACTGTAAGTGTTGCTGTGATTGTCACCTTGCATTTAAATAGCAGGCATATATTGCAGCTGACTGTCCATTTGCATGTAGCTATTTCATTATTCAAGTTTCTTGGGATAAACAAGTAAAGGCTTAATTTAGATTTTGACTGTACAGCCAACTCTTATTTTGGACTAATGGTAAGAAAACATATCTGTGGTCTTTGGAGATTATGTCATGAGTGTTAATTAAGTCTTTAACTAGTGAAAATGAATTCAGATAACTAAATCATTGACTGAATATTTGAAGCCACAGGTCATGAATAGGTATGAGCACTAATGTAAAACATGAAACCTGAAACCTGGCTGTGGATACACATTTTCAGCCGACTGAAACTGATCTTCGCTCCATCACTAACTCTCTACTCTCTACCCGTGCCACCTCCCTCTCCTCTGTCCTAATTCTCCTCGATCTCTCTGCTGCCTTTGACACAGTCGACCACTCTATTCTCCTGTCCTTCCTCGCTGACCTGGGACTCTCCAGCACTGCTCTTGCCTGGTTCTCCTCCTATCTCTCAGATCGCACGTACTGGGTGTCCTGGCACGGCTCACCCTCTACCTCTTGCTCTCTTTCTACAGGCGTCCTCTAAGGCTCAGTCCTGGGACCCCTCCTGTTTTCTCTATACACCCAATCCCTGGGTCCCCTCATCTCCTCCCATGGCTCTTATTTCATCTCTATGCTGATAAACTGATGATAATTCCTTTCCTTTGCCCCCTCTGACTCCCACTCAACTTAAACCGAACCTCTCCAAATTAGACCTCCTTTTCTCCCCCTCTCTTCCTCCCCACCACTTGATCTCTATATCTCTATTCCTCTTGAATCCACCACCCTCTCCCCCTCCTCATCCACCAAGAACCTTGGTGTCACCCTCGACTCCTCCATCTCCTACTTTCAGCACATCTCTACTCTGGCACGCTCCTGTCACTTCTTCCTCAGTAACATACGTAGAATTCTCCCCTTCCTCACCGACTGCTCCACACAGCTCCTAGTTCAGGCCTTGGTACTGTCCTGTCTTGTCTGCTGCAACTCCCTCCTGGCCGGCCTCCCTGCTTCCGCTCCCTCCTATCTCCAGACTATTATTTCCCCCTACACCCCCTCTCACCCCTCTGTTCCTCCGCCACTGGCAGATTAGCTTTACCCCCCCCCCCGTCCGCTTCCCCGCTCCTTCTCCACCCTTACCCCTCAGTGGTGGAATGACCTACCCACGGATATCAGGACTGCTCAGTCCCTGACCACCTTCCTCCTCCAGACAAACCTGTTCAGACAGCATCTGTAAACCTCACAACCCTCGACTATATTGAACTATATGGCACCCAGTTGTATCAGTACTTGCATCACCTTGTATTTGCACTTAACTGCACCACACTTTGCTGTATTCTACTACTGCTCTCAATTATAACTATTTTTGTATACTTGATTTTACTCAAAGGGAACCGTATTCACATTTTTAAATTGTTTTTAATTGAAATCGTTCTTATACATTTATTGTACTTATTACTTCCTCTTAATGGAATTTACTCTTATAACCAAATATTTTTACTATAAATGTAACTGCTCTTAGTCGAATTCGATCTCAAACGTAATTAATTACTGTATTTTTCTCTTAATTGACTTTGCTCCTGACTTTATTGTACTTTATAACTGCTCTTATCTGTAATGTGATATTTTGCAATGTGATATTTTGTAACAACTGTAAGTCGCCCTGGATAAGGGCGTCAGCTAAGAAATAAAAGAATAATTGGTCATTGAGAAAAGGGGGATAAAGTAAAAAATAAAAATAAAATCAACCAAAAAAAAACCCAGACATGCCCAATTTTATCATGCATACGCATTTATTTGTTTTACCGCATCCTCACAAGTACATAAGCTTGCATTATTGTGTTCTGTATGTAAACTAAAACGCAGCCACAGTCATCCGTACTACTAGATGGTGCTGTGCCTATAGGCCGAAGATTTTTTTCATTCAGCATGTGGGAGGACCCTTAAATAAAGCATACTCTGACAGATACAGTGGTACTGTGGGACTTGCTGTCAGTTGGGGTTCACGCAGAACAGATTGTAACAGCAAAGAAGATCGAAGTTTGAGAATGGCAGCCGCTGAAGCACACAGAATAATTATTTATGGAGGAAAAGGCGCTTTAGGGTCCAAATGTGTAGAGTACTTTAAGTCTAAAAGCTGGGTGAGTAAATTGCCAAAACAAGCAGTAGTTGTTCAGTAGTTCACTGCCCCACTACATTGTAGGATATATTAGACTTGACAGTACTGCATAACGTCTGTTGTCTTTCTCGTTTTTTTGTGAATGTTCCAGTAATGCATTGCAATTTGGTATATAACGTTCTATTAACGTTTTCATGTTTTCATCAGGCGATTCCACTTTGGCACAGTGAAGGGACTGTAACATACTGTATTGCCCACACGTTACAGCTTCTCCTGAGCATTACAGTTGTTGTTATTGTTAATTTAATTGAATTAATTAAAATGTATAGTATTAATATCTTCAGTTAACAAAGCGAAAAATAAAAAGTAATCATGGTATACAAGGACCAATCGAATACTTTTAGTGGGCCCTGGAGTTAAAATCTCTACGAGATCTATTTAGAGGGAAAAAAAATTAAAAACAAAACAACAACACAAAAAACATAAATATAAATAGCAGGAATGTGGTGGCAACAGAGAGGTTGCCACATTACAATCAAAGCTTTCGACAAGTTGCTGTGAGTTTGTTATTCTCATAACTTCAGTGTTGATGTTGTTTTATTCAGTGCCTCGCTGACAAATAACACTTATTTTTTTCCAGTGGGTGGCTTGCATTGACATGGTCGCCAATGAACAAGCAAATGTTAACGTGCTTGTTAAAATGTCGGAAGCATTCACCGAACAAGCGGATCAGGTAAAAGAAACAGCAACACCTGCTTGTGTTGATAGCGCTTCGGTTGTTAAATTGTGCATCGCCAACGATATTTTGTTGGAATAAGAAATGTACCAGCTGCTTGTTACATTTTTATAACTGTGTTTTTGTTGGAGTTACATTGTAACTCATTGCCCAAATAATGATGTTAGTGGTCGTCTGTCAGTGGAGAAACTCAACAAACGGCGTATTATTATTATTATTATTATTATTATTATTATTATTATTATTAGTCGTAGTAGTCACACACACAGCACATAGTCAAACACTCAACCCTGTGTACTCGGCCTACATAAAGAACTCAAATATTCTATTTTATTATTATTAGAAGACCTTGTCTTTTGCACAATTGAATATTTCACAACAGTGCTCAGTAACTCAACATGCCTTATATGCACAATTTATATAGAAGATCGGGCCTTGTGCAGACAAAATAATATCCTTTGTACAGCCTATGCAAGCCTATTACATTCCAACACTATACACATGTTGAGCAGAACTGGTGGTGACTGAATAGAGGTCAGTTTAAGATATTCTGGATTTCTCTTGTTACAGGTGACTGCTGATGTGTCCCAGCTGCTTGGGGAGAATAAAGTGGATGCGATCCTGTGTGTGGCAGGTGGATGGGCAGGTGGCAGCGCAAAAGCTAAATGTAGGTGTTTTTCGACTATGCATACGCAAACGGGAAATATACTGTACTTCAGAGTAGAAACATCTGAATTGTTTTGTATTGCTACCTGTTTCAGCATTGTTAAAGGAGTAACAGTTTCTTTTTTTCTTTCTTTCTTCAAGCCCTGTATAAAAACAGTGACCTAATGTGGAAGCAGAGTGTTTGGACTTCAGTGATTTCCAGTCACTTAGCCACTAAACATCTGAAGGATGGAGGCTTGCTGACACTGGCTGGTGCAAAGGCTTCCTTAGCTGGAACACCAGGTAGGATGTTTAAATGTTTAGTTTCTCTTCGCCGATGATGGTAATATCCAGTTTAATTACTTTATGATAGATTTAATATAGATACAGCTAAAGAGTAGGCACCACAATCTACCATCTTCGCATGGCCCCCACAATGACATTTTTTCCAGTTGAGAAACACAAGGTGAACCACCTCTGGGTTATAGCTCTACATGGTATGAAAGCCAAAGCAAACAGTGATTTGTTTGTGTCCTTCTGCAGAACTCCAGCAAAATCAAGTAGTGCATCTAGAATAATGGGCTTCAGAGTTTTAACAGGTCAAGAGATTACCATTTAAATTAATAGGCTACTTTAGAAAGCCAGGTATGCAAGACAGATCTGTAAAGTCTCTAAGTTGCCTTGGATAAAGGCACCTGCTAAATAAACAAATAATAATAATAAGATGGCCAGAGCTGAGGGGATTGTGTGTGCAGAGATATATACTGGAACTCCTTTTCAACCCTATTGCAGAAACTTGGATCAGGGTTGAGGTGGGGGTTGCTGGTTTCATTAAACATGCAAGGATAAGCCTGTTGCTTTTTTATTTTTCACAGAACCAGATTTTTGTTTAGCAATTACATTTGTTTGGTTTTTCCTGAACAAGAGTAGAGTAGAGTATAGTATTGTATCTGAAAAAACTCCCAATTCTCCTCTCCGCAGGAGGATTGTTTTGTAGATATACTGTTAGAAGCATAAACAGCAGGAGGGATGACTCTGCACATTTAGCCTCTCACATGTGCACAGTTAGGGCCTTTCAGCAGGTCAGGTGCTAACAGAAGACCGGTTCACCCATTTGTGATGTGTTTTGAGTTAATTCTGCCTAGCTTTGATCTGAGACTCCTAGCGGGGATATTTCTCATGTGCATGCAGTAGGAAAGGCATATGGAAACAATTTGCATTAGAATATTATTATTATTTTCAGCATTTGTAAGCAGTTGCTTTTAAAATGACCTTCTACTCAGTTATTCATTTAAATGTATGCAAAAATCGTCATGTTTGATATACATTCCAGTTAAGCTTTCATGTGATTGAATACACATGATTGCATTTACATTAAAACACCTTCCATAAGAAGTTATACAGTATTGGCCTCTGTAACTTTATGTTAGGGAATTACTTTTTTTACTCGGGAACGTTTGCCAGGAGATTTTTCTTCTAAACATCAGAGTGTATCCAGTTCATGCTCCTTCCTGTAACAGTACTGGTGCTCTGATTGAAATGAGTGCCGTATTGTGGGGACAGAAAACCAGCATTGTTGCAGGGGGGAGCATGATCTGGATACACTGCAATCCTTGAAATACTTTTCTTTTCTTCTCCTGGTGAACACCCCCGAGAATGTTGAGAAATGTATTGGCCAGTTGATTTATGACCCATGATCTGTGATTTGAAAAAAAAAAAAAAAAAGTTGGTTTCTTGTAAACTTTGGAGGGTGTTCTGTAACACTTTCATAATTATGATTATGATACGGCTGAGAACTGGACTATTTGTTTGTAATATCCGATCGGAGCTTAATATATTTTTGTTTATCAGCTAATATCTCATGAACATTTTCACATACAACCTCATTTCTAGTGTTACAGAAACACCTCCAGGGTAAAGATGATCCAAATATATATATATATATATATATATATATATATATATATATATATATATATATATATATATATATATATTTGTTGTGGTGCAATACATTGATTTATGGTACTAAGATATTGCTTCATATCTGTTCAGTACATGTCTGTGTCTGTCCAATTGTTTGCAATACTAATATACCAGTGAGTAATTGCATAAGGAAATTTGATCAACTGATTCAATAACATGACCCGCTTTAGAAACCATCTGTGCTACCTAGGCAAACAAATGCATTAAAGTGGCACTATGAATGAATGTTGAAAGGATGTGTGTGTCTTTTTTCTGAGTCAGTTACACAATGACTTCAGAACAGGGACCTTCAATACATTAAAGGTTATCTAATTGGAAATGTACCTGCGTGTATGGGTGTTGTCTCCGAGAGTCTGAAGTGTAACTAGATCAACGTATGCCTGAATTTAGCATCACTGTGAATTCTCAACATTTTATTTTTTCTGCTGTCTGAATTTAGCATTATACAAAATGTGATTTAGGAAACCCTGAAACAACAAAACTCAAGCCTCAATTGTCCATTTTGACGTTGACCGACATGCACTTTATGATGCATCATGATGTAAAACCACCAGGCTTGTTAATATCAGTTCTGTGTTTTTGTTTTACTTTCGAGGGATGATTGGTTATGGCATGGCCAAAGCAGCTGTTCATCAGCTCTGTCAAAGTCTTGCTGGAGAGAACAGTGGATTGCCACCCGGTTCAGCTGCTGTTGCTATTCTTCCGTAAGTTCTTGAAATCATAATATACACCACCCATTTCCTGACCAGGGGAAGAACATACTCTGCATTTCAGTGACAGCCTTGGGTATTGCTTTTAAAGTTTTAAAAAGTGCTACAGGTGAACACTTGGAATATTTTTTCTTCCTAAATAGTTACTTATTCTTTCTACTCTTAAGTGCTCAGGAATGTCTTTGTGTTTAAGACCCAAAGATCTTTAATAGCGCCCTGAATGTGGAACCTAATATAAACCATGGGTCTTCAAAGTATCTGTAGGGGCACTGGTTAGGAACTCCATTGATAACTGGAAACATGCGTCGTGCTTTGTGGAATTTGTGTGAACTAGTTGTGCCCAGAGCAGTTTGTAGCATCACTAGTACTCTGTCCGTCTAAGCTGGTATTTTCCTTTGTTAAAAAAAAGGAGTAGTCAAAGTATAGTAGTAAATGAAAGCTTTGAAAACTACTCGAAATGTTAATAAAAAGAGTAATATATATTTATTTAAGATCAAGTCATCGATAAGGAAGTTCAACTTGAAATTGTAATTTACTCTTTAAATTGAGACATACCTCATCATAACTCAGCCTCTCGATATACCCAGCAAAGCCGTGCAAGATCAAAACAATTTGTATATAGATGTCTCTGCCTGTCTTTCTCAGCGTTACCTTGGATACGCCAGTGAACAGAAAATCAATGCCTGACGCAGATTTTGGTTCCTGGACACCGTTGGACTTTGTTGCTGAGTAAGTGCGCAGCAGATGAATCGATCTGATAACACCTGGAGGTTTTGCATCTGCCTTTCTTCTACCTCAGATAAGGCCACCTTCTAATAAAAAATGCTTTATCTCATCAACAGATTAAGAGTATTGATTCATCACAGGGTTTAACGCTTTGTGTTTATTGTGAATAGCGTACAGCAAAATAAACAGTATATGCAATTTAGTGAATAGTGTTCCATGCATATATAAAAATATATAAAATCAGATCCTCACTTGTGTGTAATTGCTGAAAAGACAAATAGATTTTGTTATTTGCCCTGTAAAAATAATAAGTCAGTCTTCATGTAATCTTCAATCAAAACCAGTTTAATTCAGGAACAAAGCAAATCCAAAAGTCAGTACAGAATGCAATCACATGCAGAAGCTGCAGGTACAATCTTGAACAAAGAAATACTGCAGGTCAAGTCCTACAGGACTCGGAGAGGTAGTAGGATTCCAAAAACACCTCAGAGCAGCAAAATACAGTTTACAAACATTAATATACAGGGCAGGCCACATCCCATAGGTAGTGGGAATCTCCCACCTTCACCATTGAACAGAATTGGCCCCTCTTTGTTGGAGGCATGCCAGCCAGCGTCCTCTTACCTTGCCTGTTGTGATGTTTTCAATCATTCAGTTCAGGTGTTTTGACTATAAGGTCAGGAGCTGCCCTTCAGTTCAAGTTGCCTGCCCTAGACTTGCACTGTGTAATGCAGGCTGGATCAGCACAACAGCATCTTGTCAGCAAAACAACTTGATCCGGACTGGCGGAGCACTAGATGTGGCTCTCATTACACATTACACACCACTTAGAAATATACAAATATCATATAGGTAAGAGGACAGAAAAATCCTAAACTAAGAAAATGAGTTATCCCCTCGAAGGCTGAGACTTGGACATGCTGTTTGAACACCAGACATGGCACCACCACAGTGATGCCAGAAGGGTCTGAAGATCCACTCCAGCCTTCAGGTCCTCTTGAGGGTTCACTGCCCCAAGTAAAAATAAGAGGCCTCAAATCAGGCAATCTTAAAAGTGTTTATTGGCTGAACCGATAGTGCAGTAATGTTCATGGCAATGCGATAATGTCCAGTACAAGTATATTAATGAAGATAGGATTACTTATCAAGTAATTATTTAACTACAATGAAGCATCTATTTGTGTTCCAGAACCTTTTACAACTGGACCATCGGAGTAAAGAGACCTGCTTCGGGAAGCCTAATGGAGATGGTTACCACAGGAGGAAACACTGAGACCTCTCCAGTTAAAAAATTATAAAACCACTGTGGTTTAGCATACAGAGCCCTATCTAGACACTGACACTGTTCAGGTCATGTCAAGGCCCCTCGTATGACAAGGTTGTGAAAAGCAACATCTCTTACAGTTCATGTGACTCTCAGTTCAGTGTATTTTTTGTCTAAACATAACAGCTAGATTGTAATGATTTACAGTGGCAGTATTTAGGTATGCCATTATTTAGATCATTACAATGAGATTTCATTGATTTGTGTAGGTGTTACACATATAGGGAACCAGAAAGTCTCTAATGTCTTGAACGTGCACTATAGCATATGGTGGATGGGCCTTATTCTGTCTTTACAGCGGTGGATGGAGTGTGTGTACGTGTAATGCATCACAGTTAACTACAGCACATCCCTACTTTATTACAAATGTATTTTTGTAACTTGATTCGTGCCATCAGCTTTTCATTTGGCAGTGTTTAAGCATAATAGTATAAAACTATTGTATGGGTATTAACAAAACAGAATTTGTATGCAATAAAAAAATTAAAAAGTTATGAGCTTCTTTATTGTGTTATTTGGGCTTCCACCCTAAGCATGTATCCGTTGTACAAACAGCACCTTTCAGCACAGTAAAAAGAAAGCTACAGTAAGCATTGTTGGGTTTATTTTAAAATAATTGTAGCTAAAATAATTCTACATGCTTGCCTTCCATTTGTTAAATAGGTTCATATCCAGTTTTGAAAGAAACATTTTTGTTTTAAAGTGCTAGAGAAGCCCCTGCAGCGTTTACAAGAAACACATCACTAACTTTTTTTGTTTAACTTAATTGTAACCCGATTGTTTTGATATTTTAATTTACACATCATAGGTAAATTGCTGATTTTCAACTTTTACTCTGGAATGTTCGGCAGAAGAAATAGGATTTGCAGTGTATCCTGTTCATGCTCCCTCCTACAACAATGGTGATTGCAATGAGTGACCTATTGTGGCAACAGAAAAACAGCATTGCTACAATTACAGGAGGCAGTATGATCTGAATACACTACAATCCTTAGAAGAGATTTTTATTAATGCTCCAGGTTTAAAATGTTGAGAAATGTATTGACCAGTTCATTTATGATGCATGATGTGTGATTGAAAATTTCAAGAGTCGGCAAGATGTTTAAAAATATAACGCTGCGATACTGAAAAAAATACACAACACAATAAAATTAACGTAATTCAATTCCTGTAAACTTTTCAGGGTGTTCTGTAACACTATAATATGTGCTATCACGTTTGGTTAAATACATCTCTGCTTCCAGGCCCTGCCAGTTTAGGCCATTAGAACAGACCTCTGCATGTTCACCAGTGGAAGGACTTTGCATTCATAAAACACGTTGGTCACATTGAGCCAGAACAACCAAGATGTTTATTTTAGACTACCAGTATGTGTGTTCTGTTCCCACTGTGTTTGCCTGCCATTCATTATGATATGTCCCTTTTTGACAGGTTTGACAATATAATGACATGCTGTGATTTAAACCACATTGTCTTGTGCTACTGCATTACTGAGACAGCACCTTTTTGCTGTCCATCTGATCCAGTATTGAATAGTTATCAATCACACTTGCCTATTGAATTTACTTTGAGCTTGTCTGGACAAAGGTGAGGGGTACTACAACAAAAAAAACAGCTGTAGCCGACATCAGCAGTAACCTTGCGCCTATAAGGAGACCAGATTCCCAAGATAGATAGGATTAAGGGTGCAGTTCAGTCAGGTAAGGAGGTCCGTGGCCAGCTGCATTTTTAACAAGCAGAAATACATTCAAACAAGACGTGAAAGACTTTCGGACAGCATTCTAGAAATCCAACCTTGAACTTGCAATGGCATGAATGAACAGTTTAGCATCTGCTTTAGAGGTCTTGCAATGTTCTTCAGCAGAAGATGACTCTGTGTGATAAATCAAATAAACCATGTGGCTGATTGCAGTTCTAGTAAAATGAAGAGTAATTAATTAAAACAAGTTGACTTTTTGTTTAGTAATTGGTGTTGGTAGAGAAAGTTGTTCAAGAAATATCTAATATTAGTTGAATACTCTCAAAGGACAATATACTGAATCTTGAGCAAATTTCATTCACTATTATACTGTATATCTTTCAATTTATTCCACTGCAATTTTCCAAAATCACACAAGGGGGCCTGGTTTATCCAATTTGCAGAAGTCAAATGTACTCTCCTGAATCTGAGTGCTGGTATTGGCACCTTCTGCCCCCTTTTGAAGTTTAACTTTTGACAATTACTGAGAGTTTTTGAAGGGATGACATAATTACATTGGAGAGCCCTCAAAGATGAAGTGGCCACTCATGCAAAATTTCAAATGCAGGCTTATTAAAGCACAAGGGTGGTGTATTTACAGTGTTAAAAACACACCTTTGGTTAATATTTTACACCAGTCCCTTATTATTTTGATACTATAACACAATGGCTCCCCCGTGGTACCATAGTGCTAAAAAGGGTTACCAGTTTAACATTTTGCCAATGCATTTCCAGTCAATAGCTCATATTATTGTACCTACCATTTAGTAATGAACTCTCGAAGCACTGTAACTATTTGACCATTTGGTAAGGGTTGTGCCTTCTTATTACTGAACTATCAAATAAAGTATACATTACAATATGTTTCAATGTTTTTGGTGATAGTATCCAGATTTAATTGTTTATGGTTCTGTGAATGCTTATGTTTTGGGGGGAAAATGTATTTATGAAAAGCCTGGAATAAGAACACAACATAAGCTACAACAAACTAGAAATGACAGCTTCTAAAGCCCTCGCAGTTCTGCTTAAAGCATTGGGCTGTCTGTATAAATCACACAAAACAACATTTGCTTAGTGTGATTTATGAAATTATGGCACTCCAGTAAGAACATTGAGATCAGAGTTAACAGCCAAGGCAGAAGCTCTGTGTCTATTATAGAGCCAATGAACAAGGTTACTGTCAAGAGTCACTGAAACCCTGTTAACTGTCACCACAGATTAAACAACGCTGCAGCGCCCTAGAAATGTACAATAACATTTTAGCCTCCAGGGAGCAGTTTCACAAAACACAGGCTCCTGCCTTTAAACATGACAGTGAGAACTATAATGATACAAACCAAATCTTTAATATAGGAATTGGCTGATATGTGAACCACACTGACTTCAACTGGTAAAAGGTGGAAATGAGCTAAAATGCTATTGTCTGGTAAAAGGCAAATTGGTGTATCAGGGGATATTTCTCCTGTCTTAAACTGTCACACTCTCCCAGTATGACCCTGTGTGGCCTACAACTCATTCAGCAATCCCCATGAGTCAGAGTCAAACTTCAGAATCTTCTCAGTACAGCGGATTGCATGTCTCCACATTATTGTGCTGAGTTGTTGCGCTGGGCTGGGCCTGACTGATTCTAGCACAGGGAGTTACATGCAATACTGAAAATACAGTTCTGTACAGGGGAGTTTAATGCGCAAGATGAACAAGTTGAAAAACAATCTAATTGTTTTGCTGCCGATGTTTTCTCAGCCTCTATTTGTTTTCCTGTCGCAATGCTACAGGTTCACTTACAGGTGATAAGATCCCACCTTAGCATTACACATTTGCTGTAAATGCAGTACAGAGGACAGGTGGCATCATGCATGACCCTATTACCTGTAAAAGAGGAAGTCAATGGGGAGAGGAGTTCCCAAGAGTACATTTGCACCGTGCAAGTATATGAGAAAAGCCTTAGCTATTCATTTTCTTAAAACCATTTGTAATAAACTTCCAACAGTGTGTTATTTAATTTTACATCCTCAAAACAAGAAGACTGAAATCTCTTAATTCATTTAACAGTATGACTGTGATCACCATCTGTGGAGATAGCAACCTTTTCAAAGGCATATAGGAGGCTGTATGGTTAAAGAAAAGGGCTTGAAATCAGGAGGTCCCCCCTTTCAAATCCCGGCTCACTCACTGACTCATTGTGTGACCCTGAGCAAGTCACTTAACCTCCTTGTGCTCCGTCTTTCGGATGAGACGTTGTTGTAAGTGACTCTGCAGCTGATGCATAGTTCACACACCCTAGCCTCTGTAAGTTGCCTTGGATAAAGGTGTCTGCTAAATAAACAAATCATAATAATAATAATAATTTGCTTCAGGAGCATGGTCCTGTGCAGAAGAGACTTCTGACATCATTAGGTTTACAGTATGTTTTAATGTCTTTGAACCCAGACTCTTGCCCCAAGGATTTAAGCACTATTTCCTTTCCCTGTGTAATTCCATTAACACGTTGGACCAAGACTCAGAGCAAGTACTCTATGACTATTAAATAAAAGTGCTAGTTTTTATTTCTTAATGTGCTTGCTTTTTAATTTCCATTTCCTTTCCTAGATAGCAGGCAATTGAACTTTTTTTTTCTAGAATGTAGTCAAATGTTTATATTTATACTGTGATATACTGTATTTACTTGTTAGTTTATTTGAGTATTTCTAAATGGAAGGTTTAAAGATGTTTTGTGACAACTCTTTCTGTGATTTAGTTTGTGATTTGGTATATTTTCATGCATTTACAATACTATCCAAATAAAAAAATGACTATAGCAGAGAAGAAACACAAGTGTAAACTTAAGCAGTAACTGCTGGACGCATTGAGTATATGAGGCGATAACAGACTTCTGATTGGATAGAAGTAAGTTCAAAGTGTCCTACGATAGTAATGCTTGATAGTTCTGATAGTTATTATATGACAAATCTGATTTTAATAGAAGTTAAGTGCTGGTTCTAAATATATGTATTTTGCCCCTGAGAGATTTTTTTTTTTTACTGTACTTTGGTACCAATTATTTTGAAACACTGAAAGAATATTATAACACGAAAACCCCATTTCCATCTCAGAACATACTTGCTGCTACCTATAGTGACAACCCAGACAGAATGGACTAGTATTTCATTGCTGAAAGAAGACAGAAGAATGTTATATCTATCTGTTAGCTGTTTACAAAGTAATGTGTGGACCCCACAGACTCATAGGCATCTGTATAAGTGAAAGTAGCAGCCAGCTGAACCTAGCTTTGATACAACTTGTGCATGTTTTTTTTACAGTACTTTTCGGGTTTTTTGGTCAACCATAATGCATGGTTTGTACAACCTTATTTATAATGGGACACATGTATTTCTTTCTTTACACATTCATTTATTTCTTGTAATTTTTTTTAATTATTAGTATCTGACCCAAGACAGAAAGCTCACTGCAAATAATCGAGGGTTCATTCTCACCTAGTAAAATGCACTGACTAAATTAGGTCATTGACATCACTACAGCGTGTGGCTGTGTCTCACACAAGATTTCAATTAGTGTTTGCAGAAAGGCGAGTGTGTGTTGTAGCACCACAGTTTGGCACTAGGGGGTGCCTTTGTCTCAAAAGGAGGTTATAGACACACACTACTGTACTTTTTCATTAGAATTATTTTTACATAACCTTTGAGACCTAAAATGAATGTCAATATTATACGTTTCACATTTATTTTTATTTTTTGTTCAGTCAAGTTGGTCAAATATAAGTTTTTGCTTATTAACCCAAGAGCAACAGGTCACGATGAACAGGTGCCCATAGTTTTTATTCATCTTTGTCTTTTTCATGTCTGTCTTGTTAATCTAAAGCATCGTTTGCTTACTGTATATTTAGCACCCTAAAGCATCGTTTGCTTACTGTATATTTAGCACCCTAAAGCATCGTTTGCTTACTGTATATTTAGCACCCTAAAGCATCGTTTGCTTACTGTATATTTAGCACCCTAAAGCATTGTTTGCTTACTGTATATTTAGCTTTGATGATGTTCGTTAGCAATGTTTAGCAGTTTTTCAAATAGTTTCTTTAATGTTGCTTGCTGATTTCAGAACGGTTGCTCATGCAACTTAAACAAAAAGCTCCCAAGCGGCCTTCCTCAAAATTGCTCAGCAAAGCCTAGCTTTCAGCAGGGTTTCTTATTTTTGCCTTTTATTCCCTTGGAGGTTCACTGTGTCTGATTTTGTGTTCTATTTTCTGGCGGACTAGACGCTGTTTTCCATGGTTGTTGTCAGAACCACTATCGGTATTTTATTTTGAAATTGTTCAGGATTTCTTTTTTTTATAATTTAAACAACTCGACAACTTTATTAGGTTGGACTTAAGGACAAACAGGTGGGGGTGGGAGGGATGCAAAATTATCAAGTTTCAATTTATTTGATTTTGTATTGAAGTCTTTCAAAATTGAAAATGCCGTATCAGCTTCTGTTTAGATTAACATAATATGCCATTTGCTGTGAACTATTTTTATGCAATGTGATCTCCTGGTTAAGGATACAGGTCTGTGTTATCAGGGAGTTATTAATGCAAGGGCCCTGGAATGTCAGATGCCAGATTTGATTGCAGGACCTTTGTGATAAAACATCAGAGATGAACTGCTTTAGTCCCCAGCCATTGTAAATCTGACTTTAATTTCAGAGATGAACTGCTTTAGTCCCCATCCATAATAAATCTGACTAATTTCAGAGATGAACTGCTTTAGTCCCCAGCCATTATAAATCTGACTTTCATTTCAGCGAGCTACTGGGGATTTGACTGAACCATACAGAAAGCCAGAACTGAGATGGTTTCTTAGCCAGACAATTACGGCCTTAAACCACGTAAAATGATGTTAATCCTGTTTGTAATCCTGTAATGTTTACCTCAGGTTTATGGTGACTGTTGAAGCTGTAGCCCAAGACTTCTCAGTTCACCTTGGACTGCATACCGCACTGTAATCAGTCCATTATCACTGGAAATATGTAATTACATTTCAAACTAATTAAAGCACACCACAGAGATAACTTGAGGTGGCTTTGAGCAGCAGCATATCTGCATCAGCATGTGGCCATGTGTGCATTCTTCATAACAACATGAGAAAGCAGTTGAATATGATTGTAGAAACAAGATGGAAACCTGTAATAGATCTGTCTGCATTGTGGGTGGCTTATGGAATGCCAGTGGCTGGGGTATCTGATAATGCAACATGGGGGTGGGATTCACCTTTACATGTATGTTCAATTGTTTTCTATCTAATGAAAAACAAAAACAGGGATTTATTGGCCTGACATAACTGTAAGTCGGGAAAAACCAAACCGCATTCTGCAGTGAAGGAGGGAGCTGTTAAGAAACTTTCCCAAGCAGAGACTTCCGATTTTAGAAAATAACGTCTCAAACACCCAACTGCAGAAAATCAAAACAAATAAATGTGGATGTTGTTTTGTGTACGCAGTATAGGAAAACGATTCTCCACTAATAAATATAACTTGCTGGCTGAGGCTTGCTGTGTCATAAAAAGGAGACCTGGTATTTGCCTGGCACTGCGTTTCCTGATGGATCAATATGTGTTTTGCCCTATCCAATGCCTGCGAAATGCTGTTTATCTGCATAGTAGTACTTCTAATGAAAATGAAATAATAGCGTCTATAATTCAGTGCACAAAACTGAGCACTTTAACACACTTATCAACACAGTTATTTGTTGCTGGAAAATGTATTTCAGGAGATGGAATGGCACACTCCTCTTTTGGCATGTATTACGTGATAGGAAGCCCCCCTCATAACCCTTTGCACAATGCTGGCTCTTTATTTATTAGTCATTTCATCTCACTAGTGTCAGAGATCGCAGATCTTTCTGAAGTCTCCACATGCATCTGTTGGCTGCATATGTACCTGTAAACTGCAGTTATTTTGATCTTCAGATCCTAATGTACTCCTAAACCTTGATTACCATGTTCACATAATCCCGCACCCTGCTTCCTCATTTACATACTGATCCTGCGTCTGCCAGGGAATCCCCGAATCCCATAGAGAAGAGAAGGATGAGCTGCAGCGTATGCCAAAAGAGGTTGATGAAAGCTCCCAGTGAACCTAAGTACCGTACCTAATACATTTCCGAAACAGATATAAATCACTCATTCATGGCTATGAAAATCTTAAATTCATTAAAAGGACACAATAATGAAACAGTTTAGATGGCGGTTTGCCCACGGCGGCCTCAGTAAAGCCTGCACTGTGAAAGCAGGGTCAGGAGCTTGCGGGTTCGAATCCTAGTAGCGCCGAGGTGCCGGTGGTATAAGGTGGCCCACGAGGAGCACTACACTAGACCTTCGAGGTAGGGGTGGAAGGTGTGATAGGTGTTACCTCATTGAGCTTCATGTAAAAAGGTGGGTGAAAAGAGGCGGTTGGAATTGACAGTGGGAACAGTGGTAGCCCCATTGAACTTTAGTCCTCCTGACCAGTATTTGTTTGAAATCTATTTTGTTTGATGCGTTTTTCTAGTTTCCTTTTTGAAATAAAACTGTAGCAATGCCTGGTGTTTTCTTTTATCTGGCTATAGGAGCACACCGATTTTATTGTAGTTGTGCAGCCAAGTGATTTATTGTAATATTTCTTGTCTTGTACTTATACGCCAAATCAGCTTCAGAAGACAAGTTTATAATGCGAATTGGAAGACAAATCGAGTGATTAAAGTAGACCTGCATAATGCCACTGTCTGGGCTAAGTCTGAGATCATAGCCTGGCATGTGGAAGCTACTGACATCTACAAGCAACATATGATAACAGATGGTAGTGATTATAGCACAATATTTATTGAAACATAATTGTTATTATTTTAATGCATTAATAGTCAAACATCTGGAGAGTTAATATTGTTACTCGCAGCCAATCCCGTTTAAACAGAAAAAAGAGCAAGAAAGAGCCCAGTGATGAGATTCACATTGAGACTGATGTGTAAAACATATCTTTAGATTTTTTTAAAATTTCAAAAATCACTGCTTTATTAGAACGCTTGCTGTGCCCTCTAGAAAGTCAGACGTCCCGGGTTAAGAACCTCTGATAAATAGAGCAGGCTGCATCAATGGTTTTTAAAGATTTAAAATGTGGAGTTGATCACGTAGGAAATTGACAGAAATTGCTTTCTCTCATGTACCAATGCTATCAGCTCAGGTTAATAACAAACTACGTTCTGATCTTGTCAATAAAAATAGGTATGAAATTATAGCATAACTACTCATTCGATCTGAAAATATTGTAGCAACGGGTGGGAAATGAAGCAGCTCACATTAGGTATTGCAGGTTCACAAATTCAGCGGTTTATTGCAGGCAGGGATTTTATACTCAGTAAGTACAGCGTGCTGCTTTAAAGCGAGTAGTACAGGAACAGTTGAGTAACGTAGTGTTACACAGACTGTAAAACACAAGTAAAGCACACTGTTGGCCTTGGCCACGCCAAACTAAATAGTTGTCAAAAGGCACAGAGTATTCACTTGCTCTCTAATCTCGTTCTAACTGGTGCCAATGCCCTCACCCTTATATGCCCTCGCCCAGTCCCAGCCCCCCAGCACATCACCCATCAATCCCAAGCATGCATGATCTGCCCCACCTCCCATCCTCAGGCTGCAAAGTCCCAGTCATTTTGTGCAATGGGGTCCCTTAGTTCTGCAAGCTGTGCTCATGATTGTTGGAAGTTCTCTCGCATCTGGCATCGCTGAACACCTGCACATTATTAACTAACTTGGCTCTGGGCCAAAGAACATTGTAGAACACTGCAAACACATTGTAATAGACACATTGTAGAACACTGCAAACACATTGTAATAGACAGAAACACACAACTACATCCCGTTGTAGGAGAGCAGACCCCCGAGTCGCTACAGTATGTATATATAGAAATAACATTATCATATTGTGGCAGTGAGGGCTGCAGCGGTGACATCAGACCAGGGAAATGACACCAAAACAGGTTCTACGGGGTGAAACTGAAGCTCTATGGCTGCACTCAGTGCGTTTATTAAATGAAAGATTTGTACAAAATGAAAAAAAAAACACTTTATCAAAACAAAATGTTGGCCAAAGTAAAAAACACAAACAATAAGTACACTTTTTAGTAAAATGAGTACCTTGGTTCACTTCTGGGTAGCATTTGCTCTCGCTCTCGCTCCTAACCTCTAACTCCTAACTCTTCTAAACTCTGAGCCCGGAGAGGGTCTTTTATACTGTGGCTGGAGCCTTAATTACCCATTAAACAATTACCTTATTAAGGCTCCAGCCACATTCCCAAAGGCTTTACAGGGATGGGGATTCAATCCCATCCATGCCAACCACATTTTACGAGACATAGCACACAAATACATACAATAATAATAATAATAATAATAATAATAATAATAATAATAATAATACAAATAAATACATACATAAATAAATATCCACAAGGGGAGGGCACCCCATCACACATATGCTTTTAATTTAAAAGTTCAAAATCCATACCAATAATAGTAATAATGTTTTATTTTTTTTATTTTTTTGCCCGAGGGGTAAGGTCTTTTTGAAGCCATTGCCTCGGCTTCACAGTTACATAAATTATACACACTGTGAATGTACAGTACTGCCCTGTGAAGACCCTACTTTCACAGCAAATGTTTATAAATGTAATCACCAATAGTTTTATGACAAGACATTATATTTGATTGTAAATACTTCACAAAAATAAGCAGTTCAGCTAATGTACCAGTTAACTTTATTTCCTCGTGTGAAATCATAAACACCCCCTTTTTTCATAAATAAACTTGTCCTTAGCGAGAGCTAAAAATGAGTTTTGCCAGAGACGCTGTCTCATTCTGTTACTAAATGTGTGTTTCAGGATCGCTTTCATCGAAAACAATACATAGCCTATTTTTAAATCAGTACAATACTACAAAATTCTAAATTCTGATTTGAAAAAAAAATATATAATCTGCCTGAATCGGGAGCCCCTTGAAATGCTTGGGGCCCAAAGCTTTTGCAGTATGCTTATGCCAAGCGCCACCACTGAATAACCAGACCAAGCAGTGCATGTGAGTGAGTGGAAAAAAAAAAAGATTATTATTATTATTATTTTTTTTGCATGCCTAAAGCCTAATGTTGAGTGATTGCCCCTAGAGTTTTGACAGGATTATTAAAATATGATTATTATTCACCATACTACATGTGGAGTCCCTCTTCCATTCACATGAATGAAGCAGAACAGTCAGGTTATCTGTCTGTGGAAACAGCTGTTCTGCTCCGCTCGGAATCACTTGATAGAACTTTGGAGTGTTTGATTTTAATATGATCACAGTTTCTTTGTACACTCTACTTATCTTCCAGTTACTGCTTAAATGCATTAACAACTAGGTACAAAGTAACATGTAGTTTATATGTTTTATATCAGGCTGTATCTACAAGTTTAAAATGCCAAACAAGTACAACTATATCATTTTTGTGGCCAATTTTGATTCTGTTTCTTTAAAACATAGTGTACATTATATAGGTCAGTGCTCAACATATCTGGCATACAGACAAGACTGGCGATGGATCGATCTTGAACTTCCACTGGGATTAAATTGAAAGCAATTAGATATCATGAGTCAGCTATGCAGTAGCTAGGAATAAGAACCGTCTGTCCAAATTACACATGTGGAAGTGATCCTTGACTGCACACATGATGAATATCCGGACCAGGCTTGAGCTTTATGGGGTTTGATTTGTTTTCAACATCCAGTTCCTCCTATAGCTGTGCTCTCTGTTCTCTGGTTGAGTTCAGTTCTTTCAATTAAACACATCCAGCAGTGCAGTTGAGTTCTATGATAAATGTAAAACACCCACTGAAAGCTCAAAAAAAATCCCCAAACGCCAAATGCATGCGGAAAGCACCTCGTAGGGTTAAGACCCAAGTGCCATGACAGGCTGCAAATACAATGATCACTTATCTGGCATATACCATCTCCAAGAGTTTTGCTATCCCTTTGTAGTATTATTTTAATTTTGAACTCTTCTCACGTTCTCTTCTGATGCTGCAGGCATACGGGCTGTGTTCCTGTCAAAAATCACGAACCCACTTGACCCCAATAAAGTGACAGTTACTAGAATTAGCACTGGAGAATTATTACCTTGATCATAAACAAAGTGATGGGCACACTGCACTTGACAGCGACACTGCCAATAAAAAGACAATGCTGACATGCAGCTTAACGTGCCTGCTATTAAAAGACTGGGATATGATTGTTAATGGAATGAAATAGTACCCAGACAAAGGCTAAGAAGAACCAAACAGCACATGTTTATAAATACTGCAAACACCTGAATGGGATGTTCTAAGGCAGCACTAACCACACCAGCCGATTTTCATTTATAACCCCTATCCTATACATAGTTATGTGACACTGGAGAAAAGTGTCTTCATTGGGAGAAGCAGCAAATTGCATAAACATAGGCTGGTATAAAATATGGGTTTTCATAAAAATGTACATTGAGAGCCTTCAGCCATCCAAAAGGTGTCTGAGAGGCTGTTCATTCCACATTTTCATTAACAATGGGTGTGCACGAAGCCAAAGCAAGATCCTGATTTCCATTACATGAGAGTAGATGTTAAAACTTCATGCTGATTTGAACTTGGCTCTCGCCAAGATAAGCACCAATTAAGACGTAGCTTCACAGTAAACTAATGTGATCCATATGTGTCTCCATCCATTTGCGCCTCCTTCCATATGATGATGTAGATATCCTTCTGTCTGGTGTTGATGGCTGAAGTGTAATGCTGGCTCCAGGGATCAGCTTATTTTGCCTCCCTAGCGCATCAGCACACACAACGGCTGCGATGCTGGCTCGGGGATCAACCATAGTGCGGTCTCCCCAGCGCATCAGCATGACAACCGTCTGGATTGAGCTAAGTAGGGTACATCTCTGGGGTCTTCAAGTGGGCACCTTCCATCCTCGGTGTTTCGTCGACTAGCCCACGACACCTCAAGAGGTCTCGGCGGTGATTCTGGCGTCCCAGCATCACCCCCTCCGTCCCCACTCAACTCAGCCCAGCTTACTTACCTGTACATCAGCCTTTCTTTCTTTCTATTGTGCTTGAGATCCCCAGCCAGAATCTTTCCGTCTCAACCACAGCCAGTTGCTGCTCCTCTCTGCTGCTTCAGATAAGTTCTTCACTGTGCGACGCAACTCTTGGCCATTGAATCCGACATCTCTGAGAAACCGGGTTGTAGAGTGTGCCACAAATCCTCGACATCCCACTTCCACTGGGTAAACCCAGACTCTCCATCCTCGCTGTTCCGCTTCAGTGGCTAGTTGAGCATACCGCAGTTTCTTCCTCTCATACGCCTCATCTACAGCATCCTCCCAAGGCACTGTTAACTCTACCAGGTGAACAAGGCGTGCTGATCCAGACCACAAGACAATATCTGGTCGAAGGTTTGTGGTGGCAATCTCAGGTGGAAAAATAAGCCGTTGACCAACATCTGCCAGCATTTTCCAGTCTCTAGCAGCTTCCAGTTGTCCTGGGCGAGGATTGGTTTTAACACCTTTTCTTGGTGGTTGCTCTCCTGGGCGGAGGAATGTTGTCTTTTGTGTGTAATGTTTTGATGGAACAGGTGGCAACTTATTGGTCATGTTACACTTGTCTTCCAATGCTAAGGCCAAACATCGCAGCACATTGTATTCCAGAAGCCAAGCACTCTCCTCCCACTACCCATTTTGATGCCCTAATGATTACTTCCATTGCCATGGTAAAAGCCAGTGGAGAAATGGTGCATCCTGCCATTATTCCAACTTCTAGGCATTGCCATGTAGTGCTGAATTCTGAAGTTGAAAAACTAAATTGCAAATCTCCAAAGTAGGCTTTCACTAGATTTGTTATTGTCATTGGTACACTGAAAAAATCAAATGCTGCCCAAAGAAGTTCATGTGGCACTGAACCATATGCATTAGCCAAATCCAGGAATGTCACATGGAGCTCCTTCCTCTCCTTTTTAGCTGATTGAATTTGTTGCCAGATCACATTGATGTGTTCTAAGCATCCTGGGAAACCTGGAATGCCCGCTTTTTGTATTGAAGTGTCAATGAAGCAGTTCTTTAATAGGTAAGTTGACAATCTCTGAGCAATAATGCTGAAGAAAATCTTGCCTTCTACGTTTAATAGGGAAATAGGGCGAAACTGACTGATGCTGCTAGAATCTTTTTCTTTAGGTATAAAGACTCCACCTGCTCGGCGCCATGCTCTTGGTACAACCTGTTTTTCCATGCTACTTTCATCAGTTTCCACAGGATTAGTAGAACTCCTGAAGCACTCTTGTACACTCTGTACGGAACTCCATTAGGCCCTGGAGATGATGAAGCCCTTGCTTTTTCACAGCTTGCTCTACTTCTTTCCACTTAGGTGCACAGTCCTCCATTTGGTATTCTGGTGGATTGATAGGTGGGATGTCTGAAGGAATTGACATAGGCTCCTGCCTTTTTGAATCTGTATCGTTTCCTCCAAATATCTCTCCAGCTCAAACTTAGATGCTTTTAGTGTGCCATTCTTCTCACTGGTGAATAACTTCTTTACAAATTTGAATGGGTCTTTATAAAAGTTAGTTCTCATGCGCTCCTTCTTTTTGTAGCGTTTCCGTGGCGCTCAGCTCTGCGCAATGTTGCAAGCTTATCTTTTATGACCCTTTGTAAGAGATTGAGTCCCTCCTTCTGACTTTCTTCTGCTCTTCTCCATTGCTTCCTCAGCTGTCTCCTTTCTCTAACTAAGCGTTCAATCTCCTGCTGCCGTCTAGACTTTCCAGGAATAGTTTGTACTTTTTCCTTCCTTTTTCAACTCCAAACCTCTCGCTTCCATATCGTAGATGATGTCCCCAAATTTATCCAGTTTCTTTTCAACTGTTCCACTTAACCTTTCCAATGCAAAGCAGAGATCTGTGTTTACTGTGTCCCATGCAGTTTTCTCACAAGCTCTTGGCCATTTAACTCCAGGCTTGTGCCCGTTGAGGTTCTTTTCTCTCTTACGCTGGTTTGTCTGACCGGGTTCACAAGGATCATTAGGTTCATCACTAACTGTGTCCATGCAAGTCCTCCTCACATCTATGACAGGGGTGCTGATATCCTGCGAACTGTGGTTTGCTTCCTGTCGCTGGATTTCATTCGACTGACTTGACTGACTTCGTAAGAAGTACTGATCAATCTGAGGCCCTTGTCCCTTCTCCCTCAAGCATTTCATTCTCCCTTGATGAATCTTCAAACCCCTGACCGTTGTCGCCTTGCTCCAGCCGCAGACACAAACCTGGAGTTCCATGTCTTTGCTAACTGCAGATCTTGAACTAGTCTTTTGTGAAGTACTCTCCATACTCATATCCGTTTCCGTTCCTAAGTCCTTAACCGTGTTGTCCAACGTTGAGTCATCTTCGCCCCGCTCTCGCAGAACTCTAGGGGTATTTTTCTCTTTAATTTCTTTGAAGCCTTGGGCGGGTGTCTCCAGCATCCTGTAAACACAGAGCTGGATACTGCCGACAAGGGTAGCTAACCCTGCCAGCCCCAATGGGGTCTCTTTCCTCCAGTCAGCTGTCTCTCCAGGCTGTCACGAGGTCTTTCCCTTGTTGCCAGCTGCACTATTCACAGCAGTCACTGGGCGTATCCAGATCTTCATGATTTCCATTACATGAGAGTAGATGTTAAAACTTCATGCTGATTTGAACTTGGCTCTCGCCAAGATAAGCACCAACTAAGGCGTAGCTTCACAGTAAACTAATGTGATCCATATGTGTCTCCATCCATTTGCGCTTCCTTCCATATGATGATGTAGATATCCTTCTGTCTGGTGTTGATGGCTGAAGTGTAATGCTGGCTCCAGGGATCAGCTTATTTTGCCTCCCTAAGCGCATCAGCACACACAGCGGCTGCGATGCTGGCTCGGGGATCAACCATAGTGCGGTCTCCCCAGCGCATCAGCATGACAACCGTCTGGATTGAGCTAAGTAGGGTACATCTCTGGGGTCTTCAAGTGGGCACCTTCCATCCTCGGTGTTTAGTCGACTAGCCCACGACACCTCAAGAGGGCTCGGCGGTGATTCTGGCGTCCCAGCATCATCCCCTCCGTCCCCCACTCAACTCAGCCCAGCTTACTTACCTGTACATCAGCCTTTCTTTCTTTCTATTGTGCTTGAGATCCCCAGCCAGAATCTTTCCGTCTCAACCACAGCCAGTTGCTGCTCCTCTCTGCTGCTTCAGATAAGTTCTTCACTGTGCGACGCAACTCTTGGCCATTGAATCCGACATCTCTGAGAAACCGGGTTGTAGAGTGTGCCACAAATCCTCGACATCCCACTTCCACTGGGTAAACTATACCGAAACTGTTGTTTCCAACAAAAAATAAAATAAGGGAAAGTCATAAAACAATTCAGGACCACATTTATAGGAGGCAGTGTGATCCAGTGGTTAAAGTCCAGGGCTTGTAACCAGAAGGTCATCAGTTCAAATCCCACCTTTGCCACCTCTGGTCACTGTGTGACCCTGAGCAAGTCACTTAACCTCCTTGTGCTCCATCCTGTGGATGAGACGTTAAATCAATGTCCTATTGTAAGTGACTCTGTATATAATGCACTGTTCATAGCCTACATCTGTAAAGCGCTTTGTGATGGTGGTCCACTATGAAAGGTGCTATATAAAGATATTATTATTATTTTAGCCATCATACATTTAAAAAAGATTTGAGTCTTGAGTCTGAGTCCTTGAAACAAACTCAAATCAATTTTCATTAAACTAGTGGTAGTAGTGGGGGAACAGTTTACCTAATGGACGTTGTCTGATATGCCTCTGGAAAAATAAACAAATAATAGGAAAAAAATTAGATTTCCTTTTTCTAGCTAGATTATTCTATCTGCATGCCTTTTTCAACTTGTCTGTCACTATCTTCTTTTCTTTTGGAATTGGAATACTGTTTGAATGTACCTGAAGTTTATAGATAAGCTTCAAGTTCAAGTTTGTGGACGTTGTTTTTCACTTTGATAGAAGCCATGATCTGGATATAGAGCCGGTGTAGTGTTAGAAAGTGGTACATCGTCAGAATGTGGTACATGAAACCAAAACCTGACCCACGTAATGTCAGAAAGTGGTATGCGGTCAGATTTTGGTACATGTGCAATCAACTGCAATCTGATGGGTGTTTTCCATTGTCAAAAAGAGGTATATTAACCATTAATTATACATTTTTTCTTTTGCAAACTTAAACTGGAAATAGTCAATCAATTTCTCTAAAAAGAAAAAACAATTCACGACTTGTCCACCGCAAAGTTGCACAAGTAAAAAAAATGTACAAGACCCAATGTATTGTATCTGATAAATATGTGCATACTATTTTCATAATGGTGGAAAAATGACCGAAAACAGCATAACATACCAGATTTCAATGGGCTTTCTTAGCGGAAATTGTTTAGGCATGGGTGAGCAAGCGCAGTGCGTTGAGTATCACTTTTTAACGCGTACCTGAAAATAACACTATACCTGTAAGAAATTAAGCTTACTTTCAACTCTGACTTTAGCATCTACTTTGACTTCAATTCGGGTAAAATCTGCCAATCTGATTTAGACACTGCCGGAACTATATATATACTGTGTTCTTAAATAGTACATTTTGTATTATTTTTATTTGTTTTGAAAAACAGAAATGTTATGTTTCCCTTTCATTGCATTTGCAGTTTTATTAAGTCTGTAATACATTGATGCATTTACGAGACTGTGCTTCAGTTCATTTGATTTCAGATACTGTATTTATCTTATCTCTTTTACACAAAAGCATATTATATTTATGTATTTCCCCTTTGTGTAGGTTCATAATGGAATTCAAAAAAAGTTCACACAGACAGATTTCTAGGTTGATGCTGCACAGAGTATTAATGTGTTTTACTCGCATCCATAATAAATTATTTTCATTTTGGTAAATTAAGTGGTATTAAGTTATGCTGTCGTTCTTTTTTAACTTTTACCACACAGCGACATTCTGATATGAATTAAGAAGCTCTAAAAGTATTCATTTTTGTTTTCAGTAAACTCAACATTATTAAAGTGACTAATGTTATATTGTTTTCAGTGCAAACAAATACATTATATTCCAAAGATTCAGGGAGCTCAGCAAAATCAAATTACGTATTTTTCAAGAATGCTGTTTAAGAAATGTATTTCTACAGTGCTTAAAAGACATGGAACATGGTTTAAAGTAGTAATGAGAAAGGCTCGTTAAAAGCCAAATAATTACTTACTTGTTGACCATGCTGACGTTATTTATTCCTTATAAAACTTATAAAACTTAATGCAAAAGAGAATGTTTGCAGTTGGATTGTAGTTTTATTAGTTGGATTGTAGTTTTATTATTGAGTTTTATTTTCCCTTTTTTTTCGCCTTTTATTTTCATTATTATTTACAAGCACTTGTATGTGCACTTGACTGTGTACCTGTATTGGCAACCCTGTGGTCCTGTTTACTGTTGCCAGTATTCAGGCCACAGACAACAGCACCCTCTATGGGTAAAAATAAATCAGTGCGCCTGAGCGGCGTTACAAATAAAGTTCTGTCTCCTTTGTGTCAGTGAATTTCCCACCGCCCTTCCACACGTGGTAGTGGGATTCACTGGCACTGCCCACACAAAGCAGTGCAAAACCAGGGAGCAGAATGGATCCCCAGCAATTCACCACCTTAATGGATCTCCTGCGTGAAACCCTTACTGCAGTGGTGCAGGTGAGTGCAAGAACTGCGGGGCCAGACCCATGGCTACAGCAGCCCACGAAAATGACGGCAGAGGATCGGCCAGAAGCATACCTGGAGGTGTTTGAGGCTATGGCGATCTCTGCTGGGTGGGCCAGAAAGCAATGGGCTAACTACTTCCTGTCACAGCTGACGGGGGAGGCGCATGCGGCGGCGAGGACCCTGGATCCGGCGGCAATGATGGAGTACCTCACGCAGAAAGCTGCCATCCTCAACCGCGTGGGTGCGACTCCGGAGGGCTACCGTCGCAAGTTCAGGGAGGAGAGATTCTCGGCGGAGGAACACCCCAGGGCCATTGCGCATCGCTTGCAGGATTACGCCCGGGGATGTTTGAACCCGGGAGCCACCACCACTGCCAGGCTGGTGGAGCTTGTCGTAATTGAGCGGTTCCTGCAGTGCTTGGCTCCAGGGCCGCGTGTGTGGATGCAATGGCAGGCACCCGCCACCCTGGATTTGGCGATCCAACTGGCAGAGCAGTACCAGGCAGCAGAACCAATGCCCGCTAAGCTGCCTGGAAACCGCACTACTCCAGTATCACCCCCTCTACTGGCCCCAGGGAGGGCGAAGGGACTGGGGGGGGAGGGGTAGCCAGGTCTTTAGACAGAGTGTGGCGGTGGGAGCTCCCGGCCCGAGAACTGGGGCAGAGTGGGGTCACCCATGGGCTGGTGCAGTGTTGGACCGGGGTCTTGCGCGGCCACCCTACCGTCGAACCCTGTGATAAAGATGACTGGTGTAGTGCAAAAGAGTGTAATGTCCAGGCTGCCGTTTCCCAATAATAATCAAAGTTTAATAAATCCAACAGAAAGTTCACAACGAAATCCAAAACAAAACAATAATAAGCCCGCTACCAACAATGGTATTTTGGGTAAAAATAACAAAAAAGTTCAGGGTTCAACAGTAAACAAAAAGACACGCCATTAGCCACAATCCTCCGTGCATGAAAACTGTGCTCTTTTCCTCCGGGGATCGTGGTGTGTGCGCTGTGCGTTGTTGTGCTGTGTGGTGAGGGGCGTGCTCTGGGGTTTCAGCTGGCTCTCATGCTACAGCCTCCCATCCTCCAGCTCCTCTACTAAAGACACAAACAAACACGTAACACAGAATAATATATCAACACTAGCTCCGGCAGGCTGTTTTACTTTCTCAGCGCAAGGGGAGGTACTGACGTAGCTGCTTCCGCTTTGTACCCAGCAAACTCCTCCCTGCAGTCAACGTGTTGCCATGGTTCCTCCAATAGAGGGCTGCCCTGCAGCTGACCGCAATGGACTCGTCCTGAGTACTTGCAGCTACGCGCCCCTCCTAATATGGTCACCTTCCGGTTTCCACCTACCACCGAGGTGGCAGATCTAGGAGGCAGCATACCTTCCCCCTTACACAGCGCCCTTTCTAATCGGGAGGGAGATTTACAGCATCGATCCTTTCTCTCTCTATCACATATCTCACCCCTCAGAGTGATGCCGAAGGGTTGCAGCGCCAGATACCACCGAGTTATCCAAGCGTTATTGTCCTTCATCGTGTGTAACCACCTTAAAGTAGCATGATCAGTGATAAGAGAGAAAGAACGCCCCAACAAGTAATAGCGAAGAGCGTGAGTTGCCCATTTGATGGATAAACACTCCTTCTCAATGACGGAGTAGTTAATCTCCCTAGGAGCCATTTTTTTACTCAAATAAATAATAGGGTGTTCTACCCCGTCAACTTGTTGGAACAGGACCGCCCCCAGACCAATGTGGGAGACATCGGTCTGCAGGATGAACTCTTTGCTGAAATCTGGTGAAATCAGAGCGGGAGCTTGACAGAGTTGCTTCTTGATCAAATCAAATGCCTCCTGACACTGCCCTTTCCATTTAACTATTTTTGGAGCAGCCTTTCGGGTGAGATCTACCAGGGGGTTAACTATGGTGGCATACTCGGGGATAAATCGGCAGTAATAGCCGGCTAACCCCAGTAGTGATCTCACCTGTGACTTCGTTCTCGGGATCGCCGTCTCCACCAGCACCTGGACTTTGGAGGTGATCGGCCTCACCCGACCATTACCCATAATGTAGCCAAGATATCTCCTGTTTGCCAAATGCACACTTGCCCAGCTTGGCTGTTAGCCCCGCCTCCCTCAGAGACTGGAGGATGGCTGAAACTCTAACAATATGCTCCTTCCAGGTGGAGTTAAAAATCACCACATCATCAATGTACGCGGCGGCATACTGATGATGGGGAGCTAAGACCTGGTCCAACAGTCTCTGAAAGGTGGCGGGAGCTCCATGCAACCCGAAGGGCATGGTCCGGAAATGGAACAAGCCATCTGGGATAGAGAAAGCAGTTTTGTCTTTCGAGCTCTGAGTCCGTGGAATCTGCCAGTATCCCTTCGTCAGGTCCAAGGTCGAAATCAACCGCGCCTTACCCAGTCGGTCGAGGAGCTCATCCACCCAGGGCATTGGATATGCATCGAACTTGGAGATGGCACTAACCTTTTGAAAATCCACACAGAACCGAGTGGAGCCGTCCTTCTTGCCCACCATCACGATAGGACTGCACCACTCGCTCCGGGAAGGTTCAATGACTTCAAGCTCGAGCATATCCTCCACCTCCTTGCGAACAGGAACCCTACGACTCTCCGGGATCCGGTACGGTACCTCTCTCACTGCAAACATTAGGTAAGGGAGAAGTTTAGCCCAATGTTTTTGCTCTTGGTTGACAAACCGCTTCAGCATCTGTTTCACGTTCCACCAAACCGTCCGTCTGCGGGTGATAAACAGAGGTTCGGATAGACTTAATTTGCATCAATTTGTATAATTCTTTCAAACATTGTGACATGAAGTTCGTTCCGTGGTCAGTGAGGATTTCTTTTGGAATCCCTGCTCTCGATATGATATTCACTAGCTCTTTAGCAATGGCTGTGGCACTAGTGGATATTAATGGTTCTGCCTCTGGATATCTGGTCGCGTAGTCCACCACTACCAAAATGTGCGTATATCCAGAGTCAGACTGTCTCAATGGACCCACTATGTCCATAGCAATGCGCTCAAAGGGAACTGAGATTATGGGCAGTGGGGCAAGTGCAATTGGGTTTGTGTCCTCGATTGCCAGTGCCTGTGGTTCTGGGACGGGACTGCAAGCACTTTAAAGATTGATTGGCTGCTGTGACAGCCCCGTCCTCCTTATTATTATTATTTATTTCTTAGCAGACGCCCTTATCCAGAGTGACTTACAATTGTTACAAGATATCACATTATTTCTACATACAATTACATTATTTTTTACACATTATTTTTTTGTAATTAAGTTATAATTGAAAAATTATATACAAAGTGAACAGAAAGACATTGGAAAATTTACACATTATTTTTACATACAATTACCCATTTATACAGGTGGGTTTTTACTGGAGCAATCTAGGTAAATTACCTTGCTCAAGGGTACAGCAGCAATGTCCCCCACCTGGGATCGAATCCACGATCCTCCGGTCAAGAGTCCAGAGCCCTAACCACTACTCCACACTGCTGCCCCAAAGGGATAAGGTGCTTCTATTGTTACCCATCTCTGAGTCCAAACTTCTGGCGACGTGGCAAGGACCGTTTGAGGTTACACGCTGGGTTTGGACGGTGGATTATGAGATCTGCCAGCCGGAGTGATGGAGAGAAAAGCACATTTATCATGTAAACCTGTTGAAGCCTTGGTTGCAGCAGGAGGCGCAAGCAGATGACATCACCGACCTGGGACCCGATCTTTCTGTGTTGGCGAAAAAGGGGTTGGTACAGATTGCAGATAATCTGACACCAACACAGAAATGTCTGGCTCGGGCGCTGGTGGTGGAGTTTCCTGATGTGTTTTCTCCCATCCCAGGGCAGACTCGAGTAGCCCACCATCACATTGAGATTGAGCCGGGGGCGCCAGTTCGCTAGAGGCCGTACCATATACCTGAGTGCAAAAGGCAGGTAGTAAAGTGGAGATTGATGAGATGCTTCGACTGGGGATAATAGAGGAGTCCCAAAGTGACTGGAACAGTCCGATTGTTTTAGTGGATAAGCCGGACGGGTCAACTCGATTTTGTATTGACTTCAGGCGAGTTAATGAAAAATCGAAGTTTGACGATTATCCCATGCCCCGGGTAGATGAGTTGCTGGAGCGTCTTGGCATGGCTCATTTTATGACGACACTGGATTTAACGAAGGGGTACTGGCAGATACCCCTGACCCCGGAATCCAGAGAGAGGACGGCGTTTTCGACTTCCTTCGGGTTGTACCAATTTAGGACCATGCATTTTGGGTTGCACGGAGCACCAGCCACTTTTCAGTGGATGATGGATCACATTTTGAGGCCCCATCAGCAGTATGCCGCTGCTTACATAGATGACGTGGTTATCCACAGTGAGGATTGGCCGAGTCATCCCTGTAAGGTAGCGGTGGTACTGCAATCCTTGCAGGAGGCTGGGCTCACTGCTAACCCAAAGAAATATGTCATTGGGAATAGTGATTTGGAGTATTTGGAGTATCGAGTAGGGAGTGGCCAGATCAGACCACTGATTGCTAAGGTGAAAGCCTTGGCTGACTGGCCAGTCCCTACCTCCAAAACCCAGGTCCGCTCTTTCTTGGGACTAGCGGGCTATTATAGGAAGTTCATCCCGAAGCCAAGCGCCACTGCTCCCTTGACAGACCTCATCTGGAAGGCTGCCCCAAATACAGTTCAGTGGACGGAGCAGTGCAGAGAGCCTTTCTCGCTGTGTAGCAAGCCAGTGCCATGTAGTCCTGATTTTAGAAGGAGGTTCACCCAGCAGACGGATGCGTCAGAGACAGGTCTCGGGGCGGTGTTGTCTCAGGAAGTGCGAGGAAGCGAGCACCCAGTCCTGTATATCAGCAGGAAGCTCCTTCCCTGCGAGAAAAACTATAGTACCATCGAGAAGGAGTGTCTCGCAGTAAAATGGGCAGTCGAGTCACTCCGGTACTACCTCCTGGGGCGACACTTCACCCTGATTACAGATCATGCCCCCTTAGCATGGCTTCACCGGATGAGGGATAACAATGCCAGAATCACGCGGTGGAACTTGGCCCTGCAGCCCTATGCCTTCAGGGTAGTCCACCGAGCAAGGAAAACTGATCAAAAGGCATGGGGTTGTAGGATTTTCGAATGGACCGGTGGTGCCATTCTAAGGGGGAGGATATGTAACAGGGGAGATCTGGACTGACTATCTGGCACATGCGTGGTACTGCAGGTAGAGGGCAGCAGTCTCGAAGGATCCTCCTGTCAGTCATGGCGATGACACGGAGAGGTGGGGAAAAGGGTGTATGAGCTTTCCCTTTCTCTGATTGGCTGAGAGGCGGGCCTTGGGAGATTGCTTGGCCCATAAGAACTGCGCTTGGTTGTGCATTCGGGTGGCTGTGTTTGGGAACACACAGTGACACTGACAGAAGACGTCAGTTTAAAAACTAGAACCAGGCAAACCTGGCTGGGAAAAACAGCCTGCCTTAAAATAATTTAAAGAAAAAAAATAGAACAAATAATTACGTACCCAAGGGGATGTTTTTAGTTATACAAGGAACTCTGGCCACCCCAGTGTATAGGGTAACTGAGTGTAGGACAGAGGACCGTTCTGACCGGTTTAGCAGCAGTGGGGGCACTGCGTAAGCAGCACTTTTGTTTGTAGTTTTATTACTGTGTTGTATTTTACCTTTTGCCTTTTGTTTTCATTATTATTTACGAGCACTTGTATGTGCACTGGACTGTGTACCTGTATTGGTAACCCCGTGGTCCTCTTTACTGTTGCCAGTATTCAGGCCACAGACAACAGCGCCCTCTACGGGTAAAAATAAATCAGTGCGCCTGAGCAGCGTTACAAATAAAGTTCTGTCTCCTTTGTGTCAGTGAATTGCCCACAACCCTTCCACACCCCAAAAAGAATGATTTTCATAAAACTCGAAAATAGCTAAAAATAAGCTCCGAAAAATGAAATTATAAAAACTGAAAAACAGAAGTCCTAATAGGCATATTAGACATATTAGTAGTGGACAACCAATGAAATGTGTTTTAAGTGCACAGAAGTTGCTTGCGTCTGTATGTTTTTAAAATCAAAACTGCACATTCAGTTTTATACCTTCAAAACTCTTGCAGTGTGTTTTAATTTTAAACCACCAGATCACATGGTAACTATCACCCGGCAACTTATGAATAAAACCTTGGTCAAATTTTTACAGCTTTAAGTTCAAACAAAATATGTCTGGTACAAGATAGAAGATTCTTAACTCCAAATCTATTACATTTTTCAAAGAGACGTTATAACTACTATCATTTTAAAGTAAGAGAAATGCCTTTGTATAAAAATGATTTCCAACAGCGGGATTCGATGCTGTGAATTTAAGAACTGTAAGAAGCACAAGACCTGCATCTGGATTACAGGGGATAAGGAAGTGTGCTTCTGTCCCAGTAAGATGATGATTCTGCAAATTGTCCCTTGAATTTGATGCATTTTGAACAATGGAATAATATAAATTGTACCTAACTGGTTCTGGCTTATCTGTTTCAGCAGGTGTTCCATGCTTGGAATGTGCATTTCCAAAATCTATTTTTTTTCTGAGATCTTAACATATCCGCACAAAAACTGATTTAAAAAAAAGGGACAGAATTAAAAGCCCACAGAATAATGTACACAGTATGTTGTTGTTTAAAAAACAAACAAATACTGAGGAACACTGTAGGTATACTGGATTGTAATTAAGTGAATATGTTATACATGTGTGCATAAATAAATATCCTATATATTTACAAGATACATTTAAGGAGGATAATGGGGCCAGTGACAATTTAATGACGAAAAGAATATAAATTGTTCCAAATATTTCATGATACACTGACACAAGTCCTGTGCCGCTGAGGGAAATACATCCTGCTTTTTTTACCATCTTCATTTACTATGATTATGTTATCAGGCCAGCCAGGCAAAAGGGTGGAGAAACTATAATTTCAGAGCAGGATTAGGCTGAAATAAGGGGGTCACCAAGTTGAGGTTACCATGGTAACACCACATCTAAGAACACAGGATGCTGCTGGAAAACCAGACAAGCCAGGAATCTTTGTTTTTGAGGAAAATGTTTCTTTTTTTTTCTTTTTTTACATTTAGATGTTTTTTCACTTTTACAAAACAAGTTCCATAAACCCACAACATTCTCCTAGCTGCAAACATATTTAAACATTTTTTCAGATCTCTTTAAATAAAATCTGCTGATGTTATGCTTTATCAATGCAAATCAAAATAAAAAAAAAATCCAGCATTACTATCTATATTGTAAATAGAGATAAATATTATGCACTTAAAACATATAGCATATTAAAGGAATAAGAAATATGAAACGTTTGTCAGCTTTAAGCCTTCCAGCATTATAATATATGGGATATATAGAGCTTGTGAAATTCCTTATATTTTTTTCACAAATTTTGTTTTTTGTTTATACTTTTTAGCACGGTGTGACCGAGCTGTCGTTGAGTGGCGTGTGTGTGGTGACGTCACGGACCAGAAACAGAAACCAAACAATTAATGGAGGTGGTGAAACTGAGCGCTACGGCGCTCAGCGTATTTATTAAATAATAAATAAACAAAACGTTTAAACAAAAGGTTTAAACAAAACGAAACACTACAAACAAAAGGGCACGTTGGCCAAACAAATAAACAATAACGAAACAAGTATACTTATATATATAGCAATTGTTTATATTTTAATACCGCTCTCCTTGCTCGCTCTCCCGTACTCTCCTCTGTACACTCTCCCTGAGGGTAGACAGCTGCAGGTTGATATACAGTGACCATCTCCTGATTAGCAGCAATTAATCAATGAATTAACCTGGTTCTGTATATCAGCAGGAAGCTCCTTCCCCGCGAGAAAAACTATAGTACCATCTAGAAGAAGTGTCTCACAGTACAGTCGAGTCACTCCGGTACTACCTCCTGGGGTGACACTTCACCCTGGTTACAGATCATTCCCCCTTAGCATGGCTTCACCGGATGAAGGATAACAATGCCAGAATCACACAGTGGTACTTGGCCCTATGCCTTCAGGGTAGTCCACCGAGCAGAGAAACTGCATCAAAATGCAAAATTCTTCTCTCGGGAAGGCATGGGGGTGTAGGACTTTCGAATGGACCAGTGGTGCCATTCTGAGGGGGAGGATATGTAACGGGGGAAATCTGTGCTGACTGTCTGGCGCATGCATGGTTCTGCAGGAAGAGGGCAGCAGCCTGGAGTGAGAGAACAAAACAGGCAAGCATGGCTGAGGAAGACAGCCAGTTTAGAGAAAGAAAATAATAAATAAAATAAAGTGTTACGTACCCGAGGGAAAGTGTGTGACAAGAAGGGGAACCTTGGCCACCCCAGTGTATAGTGCATAGCAGAGCATAGGACGGAGACCCAAGCTGACTGGCTTAGCGGTAGTGGGGGCACTGCGTAAGCAGCAGCTTTATTTTGTAGCTTTATTACTGTGTCTTTTTTTCCTTTTCATTTCGCCTTTTGTTTTCATTATTATTTTGAGCACCTGCGAGTGCGCCAGCATCAACCTGACTGCATACCTGTGTTGGTAACTCTGTGGTCCTGATTACCGTTGCCGGTATTCAGGCCACGGACAACAGGGCCCTCTGCAGGCCAAAATAAATCAGTGTGGCGGAGTGGCGTTTCAACTACAGTTCTGTCTCCTGCGTGTCAGTGAATTGCCCACCACCTTTCCACGCAGTCAAACAGACTTGTCTTCTATATTCACAAACATCCTTCACTCAAATTGGGCTGGTGGTGGGTCCCCATTTGGGGTACAGATTGATTTCTGGGTATGGAGGTAAACTCTTGAGTCATTCACCAGTAGAATTGGGAAGAATGAGTGAGTGGCTCTTAGTCATGAAAGTGAGCCTGGCCTCATTAGGGCTGTACAGTACATGCGCTGACGCAAACTAAAAACATGGCAGGTCTACCAAGTGTAATGATTTGGCATCTCAGCCCATTTAATTGAATGGGACAGGGCTGGACAGCGACAGCTCATCCAGAGGTAATTGTGTGTCTTATGCGGATGTCAGTATATTAACTCATCAGTCACTAGGAGGAGATTCATTACATACTCTCCCCACTTAATCAAAGCTTGTCAGGTGTGTGTCCGCCAAGGCTCAGGGAGTATCAACAATGGGCTTGTCATTGCGACCTCTCACCTTACCCCAGAACTTGCGAATCATGTGCCTTGCAAACCTGCTACATTCTACAGGTTGGAATGATGCAAAGAGCATGGACATTACATTACCTGTTTCAACCAAAGTGGTCAGGATTCTTTCCCATAGGCTGTCACTGTAATCAATTGGCATCTCAGCCCATTAAATTGAATGGAAAGGCAAGGGCTGGACACAAGCTCTGCAGTTGAGAGGTAAAGTAAGTATCTCATCTGCCGTGAAGAGGAGATCCATTACACAAAATACTAAAAGTGCATAATTAACCAGAGGAGCAGAATTTGAATCCCTATTTATGTGAGACTCAGTAATATTATCAATCTGAAAGGAGATCTAAACAATATAATTTATCATACAGTATATATTCTATGTATTTTTATGATGTTTTCCCAAAGCGTATTTGAGCAAATGATGGTGCTATACACAATTGTACTGTTTATAAAACATTCAAATGCTAATATTGTCTGTATGATTATTGTGACCAGAATGATCCTGGCCATATGATCATGTGTCAAATGGTATTTCTTGGCTTGGTCCTTTATTGTAAATGTTAAATGATAACCCCCAAGCAAGCAATGGCGAACCATTGTATTTCCATTACTGCATAATAAACCCTGTAGTTATATCATTGTTAAACCTGACTGCCGTTACTGTTAAAACACTGTATGTGGTACACGTGGCATTGGAAAGGAGTTGGACCATTGAAATACTGAATGTGAAAGGACACTCGCTTGAGTAGTGATTGGGAAGTGCTTTCCCCCTCTCAGAAACAAACAATTGAAATTTGGAAAAGAAATACTCTTTCGAACTACCACAGTTATAGCAAAATCGGAGTTAATGTTTTATACAACAGAGCTGGCACCATGGTATTAAATACAGCTTTACAAATACAGCTTTACAAAGTTCTATGCACGCTACTCACCACAATCCTGAAGCACTCTTAAACAATGAGAATCTGGGGTCCCCGAGTGGCTGGTAAAAGCACGGCCGTGTGGCGTGCAGGGTGAGTCATACACCCAGGGGAGTGCAGATTCACCTCCTGGCTGTGCAAAGTCGTCGGTCTACGCTGCGGATTCCGGAGGGACTGTCGCATTGGGGTTGGGAAAGTCTGTTCTGAAATGGATTAAAATTTGAATTACCTGATGAATGGCTTATTCTGAACATAAGCCCAAGCATTGTTTCAGCAGGAGTCTGAGTCATTGTAGCAGCATAATTACAGTGGCTCTCAAAAGTATTCACCCCCCTTGGTCTTTTCCATATTTTATTGTGTTACAACATGGAATCAAAATGGATTTAATTAGGAGTTTTTGCCACTGATCAACACAAAAAAACTCCATAATGTCAAAGTGAAAAATAAAATCTACAAATTGTTCTAAATTAATTACAAATACAAAACAGAAAATAATTGATTGCATAAGTATTCACCCCCTTGAGTCAATATTTGGCAGAGGCACCTTTGGCAGCAATTACAGCCATGAGTTTATTTGGATAGATCTCTACCAGCTTTGCACATCTGGACACTGCAATTTCTGCCCATTCTTCTTTGCAAAATTGCTCAAGCTCCGTCAAGTTGGATGGGGACCTTTGGTGAACAGTAATTTTCAACTCTTTCCACATATTCTCAATTGGATTGAGTTCAGAGCTTTGACCCGGCCACTCCAGGACATTGACCTTTTTTTTTTTAAACCACTCCAGTGTGGCTTTGGCTGTATGTTTGGGGTCATTGTCCTGCTGGAAGATGAATCTTTTCCCAAGTCCCAGGTGTCTTGCAGACTTCAGCAGGTTTTCCTCCAGGATTTCTCTGTACTTTGCTGCATCCATTTTGCCCTCTATCTTCACAAACTTTCCAGGCCCTGACGCAGAGAAGCATCCCGATAGCATGATGCTGCCACCACCATGCTTCACGGTAGGGATGGTGTTCTCAGGATGATGTGCGGTGTTAGCTCTATTTTGGTCTCATCAGACCATAGAATCTTCTTCCACTTGGTCTCAGAGTCTCCCACATGCCTTCTGGCAAACTCTAGCTGAGATTTCACGTGAGTTTTTTTCAACAATGGCTTTCTTTTTGCCACTCTCCCATAAAGGCCAGTTTTGTGAAGCACCTGGGCTATTGTTGCCATATGCACAGTGTCTCCCAGCTCAGCCATGGAAGACTGTAACTCCTTTAGAGTTGCATAGGCCTCTTGGTGGCCTCCCTGACTAGTGCCCTTCTCGCCTGGATACTCAGTTTTTGAGGATGGCCTGTTCTAGACAGATTCACAGTTGTGCCATATTCTCACCATTTCTTAATAATGGACTTTACTGTGCTCTGGGGGATATTCAATGCCTTGGAAATGTTCTTATATCCTACCCCTGATTGGTGCTTTTGAAGAACCTTTTTCCGGATTTGCTTTGAATGTTCCTTCATCTTCATGATGTAGTTTTTGTTAGGAAATGTACTAACCAACTGTGGGACCTCCCAGAGACAGGTGTATTTAACCTGAAATCATGTGAAACACCTTTATTGCACACAGGTGGACTCCATTCAACTGATTATGTGACTTCTAAAGACAATTGGTTGCACCAGAGCTTATTTAGGTGTGTCATAGCAAAGGGGGTGAATACTTATGCAATCAATTATTTTCTGTTTATATTTGTAATTCATTTAGAACAATTTGTAGATTTTATTTTTCACTTTGACATTATGGACTTTTTTTGTGTTGACCTGTGGCAAAAACTGTAACATTCATGAAGATACAACTGTCGAGAGAGTTTGCTGCTTCTAGAATTGAAAAAAACTAAACTAATAACAAGAAAATGTAGCTTTCTCTGATGTATTACACATTTAAATCAGCCTCTCAGATTTCTTTAAATCATTACCTATATATCTATCTATATATATATATATAAATATTGTAACAACTTCATAGGCTGTGTAGAATATGCATACAGTACTTTGTAGCAGGACAGTATGTAAACAGAGACAAAATACTGTGAAGTTAATTCCAAACAGGGCGGTACCTGTTAGTGCTTTATTTACATGTCCATCCAGCATAGAATAGTCGGTGAAACAGGCAAAGGTTCATACACAATCCAGGGTTTTCAAAACAGTCCAGGTATAAAGCACAAAGAAGGCAGTCAAACAATCCAAGGTCAATAACAAGTAATCCAACAATCCCAGTACTCACTTCCTGTAGCATACCGCTTCCCCACTCTTCTCACTGGTACTTGCCTGGACCTGCCCTTTTATCCCCTGGGAGCGCCCTTTTGATGATGTGGCATTAAAACCGGTCACTTCCGGTTCGGCGGCCATTTTGTTTCCGGTATGACCGAAGCCAATCGTCACTTCCTGTTTGGCAGCCATCTTGCTTCCAGTATGACTGAAGCAAGAATTTGCCATCAAGACTGCCCTAATGTATCTCCCATTTCACACCAATCCCCTCGTTCTATCACAATATATATATATATATATACGTATATATGTATACCGGTAAACCATTTAAAAAATATTAGCTAAACATTCTCTTAGTAAACAAGCACCTCCACTAGTAAAAAGTATCTGCATTTTGTTATCGCCTCTTCTAACTGAGGTGGTTACTTCTCTATTAAAAGTGTTCAACATGCTGGTTGATATTCTCATAATTACTGCCCCCCCCCATTGTCTCTGTGGGTTTATTTGTCATTCACTCAGACAGCTTCCCTGGTAAGGACCACTATACTATGTTTCCCCACTGTTGCATTAGCAAGATCGACATACTTTCACACTGCAGGTACAAATTGGAGTGAGGAACCACACAGTACTTGTAAATGTAGTAGCTGGGAAGCAATTTATATCGGCACAGTTACCTGAAACACTTTTTTGCAGGGTGTAAAGGGTGAAATATTACATGCATGGGTCATCACTGAATAATAATAAGTCAGACACAGAGCATTGGGTGTTAACACGCCGCACAGGCACGCAGATTTATTTAACACAGGTGCTGCCACTAGGGTACCAGCAATGGCAGCCCTAGTGTCAGAGTTAATGAAGAAAAAAAAAATGAAACAAAGCTAAGCTAAAAATAAAAGTTTGCCACACAAAGCGAGAGCTAGCCTCATTAAAAGAGACATCCCGCTCCATGAACCTACTACACTATGAAACCCTCTCTATACTGGTTGGGATCAACTTCCCCTAAGCTAACCTACTGCTGTTCTGGACCTCCTGATCAGCTCAGCGCCGGGTGAGCCAACCTGCTCAATTGGTTGCCTAGAAACGAGTCTTCTGTTACGCGTCCCAGCTGCACACATAGGTAAAAGAACAAGTGACAGGGTTCTCCCTGTCACATACCCTCGCCCTCAGAATGGCACCACCGGTACATTTGATATTCATCAGCTGGTTCCTCCTCCTCAGGCTGTCGGGATGGTAGCTCCTCCTCCTCAGGATGTCAGGACTGTAGCTCCTCCTCCTCGAGCTGTCGGGATGGTAGCTCCTCCTTCTCAGGCTGTCGGGACTGTAGCTCCTCCTCCTCAGGCTGTCGGGATGGTAGCTCCTCCTCCTCAGGCTGTCGGGATGGTAGCTCCTCCTCCTCAGGCTGTCAGGACGGTAGCTCCTCCTCCTCAGGCTGTCGGGATGGTAGCTCCTTCTTAGGCTGTCAGGATGGTAGCTCCTCCTCCTCGAGCTATCAGGACTGTAGCTCCTCCTCCTCCGTCTGTCGGGATGGTAGCTCCTCCTCCTCAGGCTGTCGGGATGGTAGCTCCTCCTCCTCGAGCTGTCGGGATGGTAGCTCCTCCTTCTCAGGCTGTCGGCACTGTAGCTCCTCCTCCTCAGGCTGTCGGGATGGTAGCTCCTCCTCCTCAGGCTGTCAGGACGGTAGCTCCTCCTCCTCAGGCTGTCGGGATGGTAGCTCCTTCTCAGGCTGTCAGGATGGTAGCTCCTCCTCCTCGAGCTATCAGGACTGTAGCTCCTCCTCCTCCGTCTGTCGGGATGGTAGCTCCTCCTCCTCAGGCTGTCGGGATGGTAGCTCCTCCTCCTCGAGCTGTCAGATGGTAGCTCCTCCTTATCAGGCTGTCGGGACTGTAGCTCCTCCTCCTCAGGCTGTCGGGATGGTAGCTCCTCCTCCTCAGGCTGTTGAGATGGTAGCTCCTCCTCCTCAGGCTGTCGGGATGGTAGCTCCTCCTCCTCAGGCTGTCGGGATGGTAGCTCCTCCTCCTCAGGCTGTCAGGATGGTAGCTCCTCCTCCTCAGGCTGTCGGACGGTAGCTCCTCCACCTCAGGCTGTCAGGATGGTAGCTCCTCCTCCTTGGGCTGTCGGGATTGTAGCTCCTCCTCCTCGGGCTGTTGGGACTGTAGCTCCTCCTACTCGGGCTGTCGGGACTAGCTCCTCCTCCTCAGGCTGTCGGACGGCAGCTCCTCCTCCTCAGGCTGTTGGGATGGTAGCTCCTCCTCCTCGGGCTGTCGGGACTAGCTCCTCCTCCTCAGGCTGTCAGGACTGTAGCTCCTCCTCCTCAGGCTGTCAGGACTGTAGCTCCTCGTCCTCAGGCTGTCGGACGGCAGCTCCTCCTCAGGCTGTTGGGATGGTAGCTCCTCCTCCTCGGGCTGTCAGGACTAGCTCCTCTTCCTCAGGCTGTCGGAATGGTAGCTCCTCCTTCTTGGACCATAGCTCCTTCTCTGGCTCTTCAGACAGGCAGGCAGCCACTCCTACTATTATTTGTCTGTTTTGTTTGACCAACGTGTTTTTGTTTGTTTTAAACTTTCCATTTATTAGATAGCTGCACAAGCAGTGCTTATCATACCCCAGAACTGCCTCGTGTGTGTCTATCTTCCAGGTCTGTGACGTCATCCACCAGCCAGCTTGTGACAGGTGATATAGGCCTTATTGCCATTGTTATCAGTGCTAGCCTTCCTGTCTGTCTTAGCATTTGGGGGCGCCGCAGTTCTGCTTCCGTCCTGGTGAGGTCGCCCTTCCGCTTCCAGTTCCTTCTTACTTGCTGCTGGCGTCATGGCAGCTGCCTCCACTCCTCTGCTCTGGCTGGCTCCCATAGCTGTCCCTCAGCACACTGGTCCCTCAGCCATCTCAGGAGGTCGCTCTCTCAGAAGGGTTAGCCCTTCCCAATATCGGCATGTCCTCTGCCCTTCTCTCACTCTCCGCTCTCACCGCAGCCATGTCTCAGAGACCGCTCCATCTCGGTATCTCGACCCATCCTGGCACCAGTGTCGTCTTCATGTAGCAACGGGTGGGAAATGAAGCAGCTCACATTAGGTATTGCAGGTTCACGAATTCAGCAGTTTATTGCAGGCAGGGATTTTATACTCAGTAAGTACAGCGTGCTGCTTTAAAGCGAGTAGTACAGGAACAGCTGAGTAACATAGTGTAACACAGACTGTAAAACACAAGTAAAGCACAGTGTCGGCCGTGAGCTACGCCAGACAAGGTGCAGTCAAATCACACAGAGTATTCACTAGCTCCCTAATCTCCGCTCTCCCTCCTGCCAATGCCCTCACTCCCTTATATGCCCTTGTCCAATCCACACCTCCCAGCACATCACCCACCAATCCCAAGCATGCATGATCTGCCCAACGCCCATCCCTCATTCTGCAAAGCGTCAATCCCTTTTTTGTTTGCAATGAGGCCCGCTCTGTTCTGCAAGCTGAGCTCATGATTGGTGGAAATTCTCTCGCTTCTGGCATCATCTCGAAAATTGGTTTTAACGACTTAATCCAGTTCAGCAACTTTAAATATAGCAGCAATCAAAGTGCTTCGGTTTATGATAATATGCATAAAAATGTAGTATTTGCTGTACAATATTTCAGGAGACTTACCTGGATGATAACCTTTACACAATGTAGGAGTGTATTAAATGGTTCCTCCCTCCCTAGTTATGTATTTCTGTTTTATGGCTAACAGCTGACTGCACTCCACCTCCACCGGGGTTTGTCGTAGTCATGGGGAAGACCTCGATGGGGGGTTTCTGCCCGTCCGGTCCAGTAGGGGTCCCCTGCACGGCCGACATAATCCCGGGGAGGGTCCACCTAGAGCCGATGACGGGCGAGCCGGGGCCCGGAGCCACCACTGCCTACCCCCCGGGTGTCGTCAGCCCAGCCTGGGCTGAACAGCCACTTCCCAGTCAGGCGAGCTCAGCTGCCGCTATCCGCGAGAGAGGACGATACTCTGGCTGCAGCAACTGCCGTCTGGCACCGCAGCCAGACGGCACCAACCCAGAAAAAGCAGGCCAGACACCTGGTCGATACAGGGGAGGCCACACCCATCAAGCTGCGGCCTCGCCGCCTACCCCTGGCCAGACAGGAGGTGCTGAGAGAGATGCGGGAAGCGGGCCTGATTGAGCCGTCAGACAGCCCCTGGACTTCACCAGTTGTGATGGTCCCTAAGAAGGATGGAGAGTGGCGCTTCTGTGTTGACTACAGACGGCTGAATGAAGTGACCAAGAAGGATTCATACCCCTCCCACGCATCGATGAGCCCCTGGACCGGATCCACGTGGTTCTTATCACTGGATCTCAAGAGCAGCTACTGGCAAGTAATCCTTGCACGTTATTTTGGTTTTACATGTTGGAACTTTCTGGTGTTACCCTATTTATCCTGGAAAGGTCTTCAATCAAATTGCCCTTAACGAGCTTCCATTGGCTTTTAACTTTGGTAAGCAGTGTATTATGTTGCAACAGGGCGAGGTGCCCTGTACATTGTTTTGTTTGTTTATTTTTAGAACGGGGTTTTCCCCCTCCGCCCCCGTGTTATTTTGTATTTTATTATTAGTATTATGATTTTATTTATGTATGTATGACGGCGAAGTGCCGCGGGTTTTGTTATTGTTTTGTTTATTTTTAAAAACGTGTTCTGGCAGAGGCGAGATTGGTGCTCGTCCTCTGCCAGGAATAATTTAAAACTTCGTGCAGAAGGTGGCCATCTCCGAATTAATTAGGTGATTTAATTTGTTGCTAATCGGAGATGGTCACCTGTTATAAAAGCCGGCCGCTCTCGGCACTCGTGGTGGGAGTTTAGAGGAGGAACGAGAGCGGAGAGAGCGAGAGAAAAACAGAAACTAATACAATACAGGAACAGTGACAGCGACTGCCCAGCCTGACCTGTATGGTTTACTTATTATTTTGTGTTCGTGATTTTGTTCTGTTTAACTATTTATTTTGCTCTGTGAGCACAGTTTGTTTTTGTTTAAACTTTTGATTTATTTTTGTTATTTAAAAATAAAACGGTGCGAGCGCTTTTTAACTGCAGTACTTCCCTGGTGTCAGTTTCCCTTCCTGCTTCTGCCTGACATCACCGCCCAGTCACCCTGTCACATATGTGTATTGCCTGTAAACAGTAGACCCCTATGTAACTTGAATAACTACTGCTCGCTCTCTACAGTATGTTTTTCGCACGCAGATCAGGTGGATACAGCATAAAGTGATGATGTAATATTTTGGACTGCTTTAGATAAGAAAGTGAATGAGTGCATGTACAAGTTTAAAATATTCATAAATAAAAATGCATATATGCAGTTTTCAAGATTAAATTGACAATGTTAAAGCCCAATGAACATTATCCAACAGAACAGGCATTCCTGCTTGGTAATGGACTACAGTGGCAGTTAAATGTCAAGCAGAATGCACACTGCAGGCAAAGGTTTTAAAGCTGCTATGAACCTTATGCATGTTTTTGTAACGTGGGGTTTATAATGTTAAAGTATCATATTTGTCCCATAAACATGAAAATATAGTGTGGCTTAAAACAGTAATAGAAAGAACAATTACAATCAAGTGAATTTGTTAAAATAATTCAAAGCGTTACTGAACGCCCTGCAGTGTTGAGACAAAATGTTTTCTGTTCCTACAATGTGCTACTCATTACAATCAGAGCAACTGCAGTGTTGCAGGATGGAGCATGATCTGGATACTATGTTTATCTGGATACTATGTTTATAAGAGAAATGCCTTTTCTCCCAGCTACCACTCCGGAGTAAAAGCTGAGAAATGTATTCCGCAGGTGATTTATAACCCATGAATAAGAAGTAACAAAACAACCAAGATTATGTTTTTATGTTTAAACACATAGCCCTGACATGCTGACAACCTGGGATACAGAACAGGTAAAGTAATGTGCTTGTCGTGAAGACTGCAGGGGTTCTGTAATACTAGGTGTTTAATTTACACCACTACCTCACAAGACATCAGGACTTCCTTGTGTTTCCAAATTCAAATTTACGTGGCGATGTAATCCAATCCGAATAGACTTGTCAAGAGTGTGGAATGCTAAAGTGGCTTGCTGCTCATTAGGCCATGCCAAGCTGCTCAAAGGCAGTTGAATTGCTGATATATATATATATATATATATATATATATATATATATATATATATATATATATATATATATCAAGTTAACAGCCCATGCCCTTTCTTGCAAAGCCTGTTTGTTCAGAACAACTCATCACTGAAAGAAATTCACAGACAAAATTTACAGACGAAAACCTGGCAAAAGAAAAAGTCAGTGTGGGGGTTCAGCTGTCCTGTAGTTTTTAGAGGACTTGCAGTTAAATATTTCTGGGGCAGTGACAGATTCAGTTTGGTTCACAGATTTCTCTGATGAATCCGTGATGACTCATTTTTGTCTAGTACCGTTGATTTTTCACCCCCAAATAGATTGAATCAGTCAAAGTGTTTTGATGAATGAAGCAACATTTTGTTTATTTATGTATTTAGCAGACGCCTTTATCCAAGGTGACTTACAGAGACTTGGGTGTGTGAACTATGCATCAGCTGCAGAGTCACTTACAATTACATCTCACCCGAAAGACGGAGCACAAGGAGGTAAAGTGACTTGCTCAGGGTCACACAATGAGTCAGTGGCTGAGGTGGGATTTGAACCGGGGACCTCCTGGTTACAAGCCCTTTTCTTTAACCACTGGACCACACAGCCTCCTCATTTCAGGTATAACTGTTATTTACATATAACATTATTTCAGGTATAAACTCTGAGTGTGACAGAGAGCGAATGAATCCTAGTCAACAATCTCCCTCCCCACCTGTGAGGGCGCAGTATAACAGGAACAGTGTCCCCCGGACTGGATGGTTCGGCAGTTCATTCCAGGGTCAGTCGGAAGCCGGACATGCAGGAAGGGGGTGGAGTCACAATAGCAGAAGTCATCGCCCTAGTACTGTAAGCGATGTGTCAGTCGTGGACTGGAGGAGACGTGATTGAACTAGTTATCGGAGGGGGCGTGACTAAGGGTATTTTAGGGGATGTGACAATGCAATCTGTTCCTTTTTGTTATGGTTTTATGAAAGGACCAGGAAGGAGTAAAAACAAAACTGTGAGTGTTTGCATTTGTTTTGTTAACCACTATTTATTTGTATTGAGTAGACGGCTAAAAACCAGGAGCTGTTGCTGTTCCAGCCAGCATTAAACCTGGATTCCAGATTCTGCACTAGTCACCAATAATTGTGTATTCACCTCCAGCACTGGAGCACCGCGAGAAAGGAGGCAGAGCCGTGCTTGTGTTATAGTATTATTATTTCGGGACTGAAACCCTGTTTTGCTTAGCTGTGCAATTACACAATGCTGTGTAGTTGTCAGCATTATTATTTGATGGTGCCAAACCGTGACATTATAGGTATTATAGGGCAGCAGTGTGGAGTAGTGGTTAGGGCTCTGGACTCTTGACCGGAGGGTCGTGGGTTCAATCCCAGGCGGGGGACACTGCTGCTATACCCTTGAGCAAGGTGCTTTACCTAGATTGCTCCAGTAAAAACCCAACTGCATAAATGGGTAATTGTATGTAAAAAATATTGTGTAAAAAAATAAATAATGTAATTGTATGTAAAAATAATGTGATATCTTATAACAATTGTAAGTCGCCCTGGATAAGAGCGTCTGCTAAGAAATAAATAATAATAATTAAAAGAACTGTGTTACTGTCGTTGTTTGAACGCTACTAACCACTTTGCCACACTGAGCCTTCTGTCTCTTTGTGTGCAGAGCATTCTCATTTAATACACAGAATGTTTGTTTCAAAGAGGTCCAGGCAGCAGCTATGTTTTACTCTGGTTTATTTGTGTCTTCAGATATTATGAAATATTCAACATTTTTGTAATACTGTATATAAAACAACCCACAATAATAGTAAGCCTCCTTTTTAAGTGTATTTATTTAGTAGTGTTTAAAACAATATAATAATGTACACAGGCACAAAAAAACTAGCTTTATTGAAATTCTGATGTTGAATCCTGACCCTTTTGCACAGTGATGCTGGTTAAGATCTGGGCTGGCAAGTGCAAAGTGCAGAGTTCACACAACAGTCTCTGTCTGTGCATTTGGTTGCTTCGCCCTGAATTAACACTTGATGGAACACTGAAGAACCAGATCTATCTGGTTCAAACTAAGGTCTAGGAAACTGGCCTTATTTTTTTGAGGATTACAGCAGCCAAAACTGGGACTGGAGCTTCCCACAAGTGTCTAACTATTGATGAGATAACATTAGTCGTTTATATATATATATATATATATATATATATATATATATATATATATATATATATATATATATATATATATATATATATATATATATAGTAAGACAGCAGGGAGGGGGTTAAATCCTTCCTGCAGAAAAACATGTGCGTAGGCACATTTTGGGTTAGTTTTTGTTAATTGGTTAATTGTTTTTGTTAATTGGTTTATTGTTAATTATCACCTGCACCTGGCTATTATTGAAAATTAGAGCCAGGTGCAGGGTTTATAAGGAGAGCAGTCAGTCTGCTCAGGGTTGCTGCTGAAGAGTGCAGAAGCCTGACTGTGCTGGTGTGTGAGTACAGCTGTAATTAAAAGAAAAAGGTAGTGTGAAGCCTTTTTTTGTGTGTGCTGTTAAACAGCTTAGCTGTCCTGTCTTTAGGTTCCGGTTTTGTTTAGTTAGTGCTCATAAGAGAGCTAGGTGTTTGTTTTGTGTATTTTTGTTTTTGTGTTTTGATTAAAAATAGTGCAACCGTGCTTTAAAAATCCATTTCTGTGCCTGGGTCAGTGTTTTTAAAGGGGCAAATAACTGTGGTGAGGGGTGATTCTTTTACTATATATATATATATATATATATATATATATATATATATATATATATATATATATATATATATATATATATATATATATATATATATATATATATATATATGTGTCACTGTACAGAATCTGTCTTCTGAAATGCTGGATCTCAGAGACTTAAACAAACAAGGAAAATGCTTGTGTTGGCTTCTGTCTTTTATACGGTATGGTAAAATTATATCATCTTTATTTGCATTAATATTTACTGTAATATGGTATTCTACAATTAACATGATTCTGGAGGCTTACACAATAAACTCCTAAGTGCCAGTAAATCTGTTTAACCGTGTGAGTGTCAAACCTGGATAATGTAATAGACATATTTGTTTTCTGGATATGTTTATGACTATATTTGATGTTGTGGCTGGGTGCCCCACCCCTGTAGTGTGTTATTTGTTGGTCTGTATATATTGGTGCACGGGGTATAAATTGGGCTATGTAGCACGAGTGATTTTAAAATGTTTATTTAGGAATGGGGATTGCACAATCACTTCACGTGCAGATAAAATGTATATTTCGTATGTGGGCACGGGGATTGCACAAATTAGTTCACGTGGCCAGATTCAAGTGAATGATTAATTAGCAATTTATTCCCGGCACAGCTGTGTGTGTGTATATATAGAGGCACAAATCACTCACTAAGGGTTGTGTGTTCAGGGTGGAAGAAGAAGAGGAGAGAGATGGAGAGTAAAAAAATTAAGCAACGAATTACAGGGTTGATTGGCGACTCCCGACCTGTGAGGACGCAGTGTAAAGGGAACAGAGTACCCTGGTCTGCATGGCCTGACAATTAATTCCCAGGGTTAGGTGGAAATCAGCCTACTAGAAAGGGGGCTCAGCTGCGGTACATTAAGTCATTGCCCCAGAGGGAAAGCGATGTGGCAACCGCGGATTGGAGGAGAAACGGCTGCACTCGCTAACCAAGGGGGTGTGACTGACGGTACAAAAGGGGGCGTAGCTTGGTGATCTGTTCCTTTGTAATGGTTAAGAGAAACGCTGAAGGAAGAAGTAAAATAACCGTGAGTGTTTAGTATTTGTTTGTTTTGTCAAGTCTAATTGTACTGTTTGTTATTTATGAGATGGCTGACATGATCTGGAGCGTTCGCTACAGGCCAGCACAAATACCGGGCAACACTTCACCACTGTGCATGAGTAAACTGTACTTCACCATGAGCTCTACAGCACTCACTCTGGACTTGTGACCGTGTTTTTGTTCTGTGTGTTTTTGTTCCGTGTTATTTAACTGTGCATTACACATCGTTGTGTATTGTCAGTCCTCCATTATTATTTACTGTTGTCATCAGACTTTTGATTACAATTAAACCACCATTTCACCAGTACTTTGTTTGTCATTGTCTTGAGCACTGCATCACCTCTACACCTGCGCACTTTGCCACAACAGGTCATGTGACACGAGGGTCATTTCCCAACTCGTAATGATTGACATTTCATTTTCAGGGATCCACGGTTATGGTAAGCAACCTAACGTTAGTTTTAACTGGATTATAATTAACATTATCAGCTTTAACCATATATGATGGCTGGATGTGGAACAGATGATCTCAATTATCGGGTATGATTCATGAGCGTCACTGAATCCAAGTAATTTAAATGCTGATTTTTTATATATATATATATATATATATATATATGGCTAGATGGCTAGATAGATAATTCTTAGCTAATAAGGATTTTAAAAATAGGTATTGTGTAGCGACTTGGTGTTTCCTGCACAACCTCCAGCCCTCATTGTTGTGCAGTACAGCAGCTCAAGTCTATACAGAGTTAGCTGTGCCCTCGAGGTTAGGAACAGTGTCGACAGCAGCAGCTGAACCCCGCGCCTCTCTCCCCCCGCCTCTCTCCCTCGAATTCTCTGCTGGATCAGCAGTACACTCAGACTCCCTGTCCTTTCGGTCTGCCTGAGATACTGTACACTGCCAAACTAGATGCCAGTCAGTGCCAGCTGAGATGGTTGTATTGTATAGCAAAGCAAACTGAGCGCGATTGGCCACAGCTCCTGTGTTTAAAATCCAATACATGTCAGTAAGAAACAACTCTGCATAAACTCTTCAAGATCAATCTGTGATGTGCAGGATTCATCACTGTTTTTTAAAAAAAAAGTTTTATTTAGTGGACAAAGTTCTCAATGCAATAGCAAGTTGTTTAAACATATCCTCTTTTTTTTTTTTTTCAAAAGACTGCTGGAGAAAATTTGCAACATTTGCAAGTAACAAACAATTTGGTCTCCAACTGTATGTCTGACATGTTTACAAGACATTGAGGGATTTTCCATGTGTGGTTATTTACATGTGAAGTGGTGATGCATGTGCATGATTGGGAGAACAGCTCAAGAGGATCAGGTTTGAGGCTGAAAATAACAGCCACAGAGCGTGACAGGGTAAATCTCATTTACTCGTGAGCATGATGTAAAACACAGTAAATACATGCCCATTTTCACATGGAAACCCACATTTCAAGTGAAAACGTCCACTGCTCCCGATCCAGACAGCCTTGAGAGCATACGTGGAAGTTGTTTGGCACAGATCTCTATAATCCTACATCTCCGCTGGTTTTCAGCCATGGTGATCTGCAGTAGCTGGGTTGAACAGTTTCATTATATACCTCCAGGTTAATTATTTTATTTTTTCTTTAATTAATAAATCGTGTGATAAATTAGTTTAAATATTATTCCCAACTAACGATATGCCACCCCACCAATGGACATTTGAAAAACAATTTGGGCAAGAGCAGTTAAACATATTATTAAACTACCTGGCATGCATTTATTTATTTAATTTATTTATTTATTTATTGCATTTATATAGCGCTTTTTATACAAAAGTATCGCAAAGCACTGTCCAGTAGATTAGTAGTAGAGTAGAGATTCTCTGGTGTACCCGAAATGTAGAGGGTCATTTTTCATTTGGCTCGAGCACAATGTCTTGAGACAAATTAGAACACACATGGAAACTCCCCCATTCTCTTGATTGCAGCAACAGAAAATCAGTGGCAATTCAAGGTACAGCCTGAAAACAGTTCTTCAGAGAAGCTGCTGATTTAAAAAAATCCTGTTCAATAGTTGAATAGCACTGCATTCTACATCAGATTTTTTAAACACATGTATTAGCTGCTAGTCCATATACACTCTGATTTACCTTGTGGTCTTTGAATTTATGTCTACTGCCTATCCTGAGTGCTCAGTGTGACATAAAAACACAAAATAAATCATTATCCATTGTAACTCAATTTGGTATTGTATTTGTTTTGAGTACAGTTCTTTAGAAGGAAAATATAGTCCATATGAGAATTCACTACAGTACACTATGACAGGTTATTCCTTGGTAACAAGGACAGTCTTAGAAATAAGACTACCTCAATGAGAGAGTTTTTTTATTATAAACTCTTTAACATGATTTTTTTTTAATTTAGCACAGTGGAAAATGCTTTGTGAAAACAACCCACACTGTCGAAACACAAGAATAAACCAATAAATAACCCATGAATAAAGCTTTGTGAATATTGCCCAGTATGACATATTATTTAATGTATCTTGTTTTGCTCAGCAGAGACATTTACATCTGAGCTCGATTTTGAAATTCAATCAACCTCCGCCTTTCTTTCATATATTTTCTTTCATTAGGATATATTTTAGAGATACAGCTTACATGCAACCATATATTTAATACAAATAAATGTAAGTGTCCATTTAAGGCTACTGGTACTTAAATGCATGTGTTTGTTTTTTCACATGGGAAAATGCTTTGTCTGATTGCCATGCATCTAAGTACGCTTAAATATATTATATAAAACTTCTTCTAAAACAAAACGTCTGCATCTCGGGTTTCCTGCAGAGTGGTGCTGCTGGAAGTCTTGTGTGGGTAAAATTCCACTCTCTCATCAGGGCAGCATTTTGCAACAACCAATTCCCTGAGAAACTGCACAGTGTGTATTCCAGAGTGCAAGGCTCTTATTAACTGACCAGAGGGGAGGGGAGGAGATGAGAAAAAAGAAACATATTAACTCTTAGAACGCTGAATCTGCAACTTGTATACCATGTCACATACATCTTACGAAGAAGGCAAACTAGAAAAAGCGTAGCCAAAATGCGTTTTTTAATGGATTTTAACTGTCATTCAACATTCATGGCATAATTAATTTTGAACAGTTTTTGTCTATTTTAAGATATATTAAACACAAATAATTGTTTCATAGTCAATCTTAGCTATTTTCATGAAAAAAGGAAAAGGACAATATTTACAATTTATCTTAACCCTTACTTTACTACACAACAGCATCTGAAAACAATTTATAGTAAAGATGTATTTTTAGATAAATATTGTGATTTGGGCAATACACTAGTGCTTTTGTTTTAATAATAATCATTGTAATGTAATACCTATATTTATTTTGAAATAAAATCACAAAATGACTTGCGGAAGTTACCGCTGCCATAGTTCATTATCAAACAGGCATGCCTGCTGTGTTGGATACTGATGCTTAATGGAAAAAATGCATATTGTAACTAAATCTATTCTCAAATATCTGTTGTTTAAATGAATCCAGTGTTGCATTGCTTTTCAAAACTTTAGGAGCTGAACCTATGAAAATGGTCTAGCACTGCATTCATTTGCAATATCTGACCATTCTAGTTAAATTAATTAAAATAATATTATTTAATGAGTTTTTCTTTCATAACTAAAATAAGTAAATAAATATATAAATACATCTAAAACCACTTCAGGTGGGAGCTTTACATTTGTGTGCAGTAGCTGTTAATTGGCTGTGTGCATACATACATAAGCAGTATGAAATCTATTATAAAAGTAATTGACAAAGTCCTTTAACAGCGGGCACATGCCTAGACATTTCATGAAGAAAGTTGAGCTATAAATATCCCTTCTTGACAGTCAGATGCAAAATGTGCTGTGTAATATAATACATTACACTTTCGGTTTTAAATATTAAGATTTCATGTTGGAAACTGGAAACTACATTAATGATTTCCCAAGCACAACCAGTGATTCCCATTCCAAATAGATTTAATAGCATATACTGTAGGCAATATTTAAAATCTTATAATGTCCTAACTACAGAAATGTGTTATTTTAACGAGCATACTATGCAGAACAGACTTCTTTAATTATTACATCATTATTATCTTTAACATTAAATCATTAATAAGTCTCTACCTATTGTCTTGATTTAGATCTGCTGCTATTTATACCAACTGAGTAGATTCTGTGATCTCCATTCAAAATGAAATCACAAATACATTCACAACACAAAAACATTAATGCTAATGACCACCGGACAGAGATGGATCCTTTCCAGAAGTTTGGTGACATTGCCTGTTAGGACATTATAAGATTTTCAATATTGCCTTCAGTAGATATACTAGAATTAAATTATTGATCTATAGAAATATGATACATTTTTGTGAACAGCAAGACTTCGAGAACCTGTCAGTAGTTTTGTTAACAGCTGGGTTGGGTTCTCACAGTGGATGGGAAAAACCAGTCCTAACGTCTTGTCTACATCACACACAACCTCCGAGAGGCTTTGTAAGCGCTAAAAATAACTATAATTAATAATTACAAAATGAATGTAAAACAAACAAACAAACAAACAAAAAGTATGCATACAATAATTTAGCTGCAGTAAATGTAAACAGCATTCAATCAAGCTGGTTGTTAAAAAAATGTCACCTTCCTAGCTAAAATCAAAAGGTATATCCCTATAGAGTGGTTTTAGCTAACATAATATTTTCATAAATAATACCTGCCGGGAACATCCATTCGCTATTTAGGTCCCAAATATTATAACAAATAAAAATATGTTATAACAAAAATATATTTTTCATTTTAAATTGTGACGTCTAGCAGTAGACTAGGTTAATACATCTCTGTTTGCAAGCCTTACTTTCAGCAACTTGTACTTCCTAGGTCATTGCACATGTCCCCACGCGTTTAATGCCTTCTTTCCTGCCAGTATCCAACCAGCTGTTTCCCCTCCTGATTTACATGGTTTTCATCCAGTAACAGACTTTGATCCTGAAGAGTCTGCTAATAAATAAATAAATAATAATAGTGTAAAATGACCTAGGAAGTGAACTAGGACCTGGACTTCCTCAAGCAGAGCAAGCAAGCAGAACCATTAACTAAACCTAATGAAGTGTCACTAGACACCAGGTTTTCAAGTAAAAATACATATTGCGGATACATATGTTTTATTCAAAACTACACATTAGAGTCCTACACAGAGAACAGAAGTGCACAATAGGTATTTATGGAATTATTTTGTTAACTAACTACAGTCGAGTAATATAACCTCACTGAGTTTTTATCTCATACACTACATAATATCACTAACAGCCATCTACACAATGTATTTTAAAATGCTGTTTAAAGCCCAATTTCTATATATCAGTACTGCATTCCTCCATTATACAGTTTGTTGTACTGTCAAGTTTCCCATATGAGACTTGTCTGACATTTACCTGACAGCACTGGTCCTCATAATTAACTCTGGCAAAGAGGGTGCTGCTGATGTTGTTCTTGTTTTTTTTTTTCTTTCTTTTTCATTAAATCTAATTGAAAACTGGAGCACCAAACCTGCTGGTATTTTGTGACAGGCTAGGCTGGCAGGAGCAGGCATAGTCATATGTTTAGCTTCAAACCAATTATAATTTTATAGACTTGCAATAGTGTCATGATACTCAACAAACTGCCCTATTTTTAAATTACAATGATTTATTGAAAATTGTATTATACGGTAACGACGGGTAATATCGGAAAAGCTGTATCTGAATTTGTCGGACTTAAAACAACTGGACCAATTTTCTGACAACTGGGAGCGTACTTCAGCAAGCGTGATCATTACGCCCTGGCTGAAGTAAACAGTATACGGAAACATCCATTTATATAAGACCAATTTGTCTTTACAGATTTTCCGTGTGACATATTTGGATGAGACATTTTATTTCATTTTTGTTTTGATGTGCTTTTTTCTAAGCACCTTCTATTAACGGTCAAGACAATTGTTATAGGCATGTGTTTACAATATAAACTGTGAGAAGAATCTCTGGAGACAGGTCAAACACTTTTCTAGTAAGGTTTTTGTACTTCTGCTAGGCTCGTTTTTTCAATGAATGTTTGGCACGAATAAAGAGCCAACAGGAATCTGGAAAAGCTTATTTTTCAAAAACAGATTTTTGAACTGAAGCCTTTTCAAGCCAGCTGTATTTGCTGCAGAATTATATTAATGCATTTCATTTTAACCAGAAAAAAACTACACAGTAGCCAGTCTCTCGAAACATACAGCAGTACACACATAGTACACTTTTTATCACCTTGGTTTGAAACAAAGAACATTCAGTTATGTATTTCTAATAGAACATACCAATGTGTAGATAGTTATTAACATTGGTATAAAGTATATCAGAACCACTAGAAGCTCGATCTCTTTCAGTTTGCATGTGCATCGACTTGTGATTATTCAAATCTAAAGGGGGTCCCTAGCTTCATATTGGGGGAGCTTTAGGTTTCCATGTGGGTTAGGATTGATAATAGGACAGAGTGGTGTGGTGAACAAAGTGCATGTCCAAACAGTATTGCACTCCCAAAACGGGGGGGGACACGGCTGGCTTGCAGGCCACAAACAACAACAACAACAGCAGGTAATCCCCAATCCACAGTCCCGTGCACGAAGGTGTGATCTCCAGTCAGTGGGGTGGTGGTGAGTGCTGGTGTCGTGAGGTGAGGGTAGCCCCTGGTATTGAACCCACGACCCTCCGGTCAAGAGTCCAGAGCCCTAACCACTACTCCACACTGCTGCCACATATATAACTAACTATGTAGGGATGTTTTCACAAGGCTCATATCGAAGACAGTTTTCTTTGTTGTGTTTTTGTTTTCATGGTCCCAATAGAGTGATTCTCTGACCTTCTAGTGTGGAAATTTCAGAACAGGACTACATTTTCATAAAAATGACAGCTGTTTAAAAGACGCTCTGTCAACTCTGAGAACAATAGTTAGGAAAGTCCTAAATTGTCCATGTATCATTATAACCTTGCCTAATTATATATTAAGTGCTTAGTCCATATATTATAATGTAATAGGTAATAAATTCAAACATATTTGAGCTGTATTTATTTTTATACTTTTAACTTGTTATATATGTTTTTAATCAGTCCAACTAAATATGTTATTTATATATATATATATATATATATATATATATATATATATACATATATTAAAAAGAGTGCTTTTATTTCAGAACGCATCATTGACATATTGAAGCATATTTGCTTCATAAATAAATGTTGAATCCTCCAATGCTTTTCTCATGTTAATGCCATATTTGCATATACTCTTCAAGTCTCTTTTATTCAGTGGTACATTAGACTTTAATGCATACAGTCTGAACCAGAACAGCACAGTTTCCTCACTGACCAGTAACAAATAATATTGTAGCCACCCCTACATGGGGCCTCTTTCTTGTCCTTAAGTACTAGCTTCAATTCCCTGTCAATGTAATGTAATTCAAAACACATGTTTTACTTTGTTAAATTCGTAAATTGCAACATGAAATTCTGTCACAGTGACATTTTAAAAAAGCAGACTAAGATGTAGGATGTTTTTAGATCCTGATATAGCCAGCGATGGCTAAAATTAAATGCAAAGCGAAAATGTGTAGGTAAGCTTAATGAGTTGTTTTGGGTGGTGGTGGGGGGGGGGGGTTCATATTCAGTGCCACCTCTCGCCTGTGTGTTCTTAAATGCTAACATGTTTGTAGAATATGTTACGAGTGTTAACGACAATTCTGACTGCAAACTGTAACTAGCTGCACAAATGGAAATAATCCGTGAGAAAACAGCATCCATTTAGATTGTGGAAGAGTTAATTTAAGGAAAGGTTTAAGCTTTAAATTCATTATTTGTTTGTTTCCATATTTCATTATTAGTTTATTTAAATGCCAATCTAATTCTTATAGAGTAGTTTAACCTCAGAATGGTACCTTAATGTTTTCGATATAACGCATGCTTGTGTATAACACCCATCCCATGTATATTGTACATGACTGGGTTGCATTTGGTTACATCACTCGTATACCCTCTCCTTTTGTATTAATGCACACTATAGCATGTCAGAGGAGGTACCCCCTACAGTATTTACAGTTGTGCGTATGGGCAGCGCGACTGTAGCTAGTTCTCAATGGGGGGGACAAGGTTGTCAGGCCTGTTTGGATTAGGAATGCATCAAAGAGTCTGGAAGTATACTGGCACGTTAATAATTGGGAGGGTTGCCCTGCTAAATTAAGTCCTGTTTATGTTTCGTTATTGGGATGTTTCACTGTCAGTGAGAATGGGAGTAGTAAGTGAGGTGGCAGATGCGATTGGTTTGGGATGACACAGGGTTTAGTGAGTAGATGGGGTGGGGAGGGTATATTCATTATATTCGCAAACATATGATAACCTTTTCTGTGCGGACACCAATTTTTGAACCATTGTACATATTGAAGGTACAGACCAAATAGTTTCAGTTATTATCTTCACATGATAGGTGTATGTAAATGGGTAGAGAGCCACATGTTCCACCTGTGATGCGCTGCCAGCCGAGTTTGTTCTCAGGGAATCATAGCCGAGTATTATTATTATTATTATTATTATTATTATTATTATTATTATTTAGTTATTTAGCAGACACTTTTATCCAAAGCGACTTACAGAAATTAAACAAAATATAAAAATATATGAGTCTTAAATTGAAAAATAAGAAAATAAAAATAAAGATACAGAGAGAAATGGCAGATGGAAAGACATAGCAGACATAAAAAAGCAAATGAAGAATTATACATATTTAAAATACACAACTAACTAACTAATAAAATAACATAACACAACAACACAGAAACACCCCAGAACAGCCAGTGTCCTTTCCTGATGTCACACGCTGCCACTCACATCGGCAGGGAAGGTGACTGTGGCAAAGTGCCCCCCCCTGTGTATTATATGTTACGTGTTGTGTGTAAATGTTGGTGTATAGGCATTGGTACACGGGATATAAGCGGGTCTGTGTTTCACATGTGTTTAAATTGTAGATTTGTATTTAGGCACGAGGGCACAAATCACATCACGTGCAAGTAAAAGTAATAATATGTGAGCACGGAAATTGCACTTTAATTAATTCACGTTAATTTAATTAATTCCAAGTCTCTGTCTGCGCTGTGTGTTTCTATCTCTGGTCTGAGTTCCTCCCTGCAACCAGCCTGTCACACGTGGTGTCAGAAGTGGGATAACAGCGCCTCCAGGACTCAGGCCAGAGCGGGAACCGCAGTTTTTTGTTTGTTTGTTTTGTTGTTTTTGAAAAATAAAGGGGAAAAATGGAAGGCTGGAACTGGAGAGATGGCTGCCAGGATCTGGAGGTCCTCCTCGGTGGTCTAGAGGACCAAGGCTGGTGCCTTGCCTGTGGGGAGTTCGGGCACCCAGTGGTGCACTGCCCCTACCAAGAGGAGAGGAGGAACTGGCCCAGGAGAGGAAGGTGAGGAGGAGGCAGAGAAGGGGAAAGGGGAAGAGGAAGGCGGAGTGTCCACCGCCCAAGTCTCCACCAGCAGAGGAAGAATGCCTGCTGGTTTTGCCTCCACAGCCTGAGTGGGAGGAGCTCGAGCGTCCCTACGCCTGAGTGGGAGGAGCCGAGCGTCCTACGCCTGAGTGGGAGGAGCCCGAGCGTCCTACGCCTGAGTGGGAGGAGCCCGAGCGTCCTACGCCTGAGTGGGAGGAGCCCGAGCGTCCCTACGCCTGAGTGGGAGGAGCCCGAGCGTCCTCGCCTGAATGGGAGGAGTCGGTGCGTCCACAGCCCGAGAGGGAGGAGTCGGTGCGTCCACAGCCCAAGAGGGAGGAGTCGGTGCGTCCACAGCCCAAGAGGGAGGAGTCGGTGCGTCCACGGCCCAAAAAGGGAAGGTAGGCGTCCACCGCCCCAGTCTCCACTAGCAGAGGGTGAATTCCTGCTGGTTCCACCTCCATTGCCATGGGAGGACTGCTTGCAGCTCCCACCTCCACCAGCAGAGGATGAATTCCTGCTGGTCCCGCCTCCGCCACTTCCACCGCCAGGAGCAGAGCAGCAGGAGCTGCCTCTGCCTCCTCCACCAGCAGAGGGTGAATGCCTGCTGGGTCCCTGTCCCCAGCAGAGGGTGAATGCCTGCTGGGTCCCTGTCCCCAGCAGAGGGTGAATGCCTGCTGGGTCCCTGTCCCCAGCAGAGGGTGAATGCCTGCTGGGTCCCTGTCCACCAGCAGAGGGTGAATGCCTGCTGGGTCCCTGTCCACCAGCAGAGGGTGAATGCCTGCTGGTCTCCCCTTCCGAGGCGGAGCCGCACCAGTCCCCTGCAAGAGGGGAGGGCGCACCAGTCCCCTGAAACAAGGGTAGACTACACGCTGCTCCCACCTCCGCCCGCCAGGAGACTACAGCCGCTCCCACCTCCACTGGCAGGAGCAGAGCAGCAGGAGCTGCCTCTGCCTCCGCCACCTCCACCAGCAGGAGCAGAGCAGCAGGAGCTGCCTCTGCCTCCGCCACCTTCACTGGCAGGAGCAGAGCAGCAGGAGCTGCCTCTGCCTCCGCCACCTTCACTGGCAGGAGCAGAGCAGCAGGAGCTGCCTCTGCCTCCGCCACCTTCACTGGCAGGAGCAGAGCAGCAGGAGCTGCCTCTGCCTCCGCCACCTCCATCGGCAGGAGCAGAGCAGCAGGAGCTGCCTCTGCCTCCGCCAACCACCAGCAGAGGATGAATGCCTGCTGGTATCACTTCCCCACCAGCAGAGGATGAATGCCTGCTGGTATCACTTCCCCACCGTCCACGAGGGAGAGGAGCAGGAGCTGCCTCTCCCGTCACCAGAAGGACCAGGACTAGATGCTGGCGGTCCTCAGCAGCCCTTGCATAGGCTGCTGAGGAAAGCATGAGGAAGAACCGCCCGGCCGCAGTGGCGAGAAGAGGACCAAAACCCGCACCCCAGCTTGTCCTGACTGCCTGCCTCGCTGCGCCCAAGGATGCCTGCCTCGCCGCCCAAGGATGCCTGCCTCGCTTAAGCCCAAGGATGCCTGCCTCGCTTAGCCCAAGGATGCCTGCCTCGCAGCCCAAGGATGCCTGCCTCGCTTAGCCCAAGGATGCCTGCCTGCGCTTCACCCAAGGATGCCTGCCTGCCGCCCAAGGATGCTTGCCTTGCATCGCCTGGGGTTGCCAGCCGCTCCGCATCGCCTGGGGTTGCCAGCCGCTCCGCATCGCCTGGGGTTGCCAGCCGCTCCGCATCGCCTGGGGTTGCCAGCCGCTCCGCGCTCGCCTGGGGTTGCCAGCCGCTCCGCATCGCCTGGGGTTGCCAGCCGCTCCGCGCTCGCCTGGGGTTGCCAGCCGCTCCGCATCGCCTGGGGTTGCCAGCCGCTCCGCATCGCCTGGGGCTGCCTGTCGCTCCGCATCGCCTGGGGCTGCCTTTTGCTCCACACAGGGTACAGGGTATGAGGAGAAGTGGAGCTCCGCTGCCGCTTCTATGGCCAGGGGCTCCCCTCCCGAGTTCGCCTCCCGAGGGTCGCTGCTGCTGCCATCGCCTCCCGAGGTCGCTGCTGCTGCCGTCGCCTCCCGAGGGTCGCTGCTGCTGCGTCGCCTCCCGAGGGTCGCTGCTGCTGCCGTTGCCTGGGGTCGCCAGGGATCCTGCTCGCCTGGGGTCGTCGAGGGTCCTGCTTCGCCTGGGGTGCGCTACACTGTGGCCAGAACCCCATGAAGGGAGCTGCGGCCATGAAGAAGGGGAGGTCAGGAGACCAGCTCCCCAGCCGCATTTCCGTGGCAGGAAACACGGTGGCCAGAGCCCCACGGAGGGAGCTAGCGGCCACGAAGGAGTGGGGAGGTCAGGAGACCCGCTCCCTCGCAGCAGTTTGCTGCGGAGATGCGTGTGGTCGGAGCCCCACGGAGGGAACTGCCGGCCATGAAGAGGGGGGAGGTCAGGAGACTAGCTTCCTCCGCAGCAGTTTAAGCTGCGGAGGTGTGTGGTCGGAGCCCACGGAGGGAACTGCCGGCCATGAAGAAGGGGAGGAGGTCAGGAGACCAGCTCCCCAGCTGCACTTCGCGGCAGGAGATAGTGTGGCTGAAGCCCGGAAGAGGAGCTGCCAGCCACGAAGAATTGGGGGTGCCAGACATTCCACCATGGCCACCCCAGAAATAACTTGCTTCCCCTCTTCCGGGACTTTGGGACTGAGGGGAGGTGGCCATTGAGGCCATGTGTGCTTTGCACAAGGGGGTATATGTGGCAAAGTGCCCCCGTGTATTATATGTTACGTGTTGTGTGTAAATGTTGTTGTATAGGCATTGGTACACGGGATATAAGCGGGTCTGTGTTTCACATGTGTTTAAATTGTAGATTTGTATTTAGGCACGAGGAGGGCACAAATCACATCACGTGCAAGTAAAAAGTAATAATATGTGAGCACGGGGAATTGCACTTTAATTAATTCACGTGCAGTTGTACCGAGATTCCAATTGAATGATTGACTAGCAATCGAGTCTCGGTACAACTGCATAAAAGCTGTATGTTTTCACTCACTTTCGGGGTTGGGTGTTCGTGAGTGGAGAGCGGGTGAGAGAGAGAGAGAGAGAGAAAGAAATATTTATAACAATTGCTATCGCGTGCTGGTAGTACCAGCACGATACTTATTTATTTATTTACTCACCGTGTTTGTGTGTCTGTCCGTCCACCGTTTGTTACTGTTTAGTCCGTTTTGTTTATATATTTATTTTGGCGAAAGTGCCGTGTCCTGTTTCTGTTTTGTGTACAAACCTTTTATTTTCTGTTTGATTATTAAACGCTGAGCGCCATCACGCGCTCAGCTTCACCAAAACCCCAAGTCTCTGTCTGCGCTGTGTGTTTCTATCTCTGGTCTGAGTTCTTCCCTGCAGCCAGCCTGTCACAGACTCCATAGCAACCCTTAACCCGAGGCAGCAGAAACAGGAGTGTGATTAGATGGCTGGTGGATGTACCCAGCAAAGCTGGTGGATGTATCCCACCAAATTTGAGGTGAACCGAATTCACCTTAAAATCTCCCAGTGAAAGTGCTATGTTATTTCAAAAACACACAAGAGAACAGTGTGAACTGGGCATCCCCCTCTTTCAAATATATCAGGGCAGCCACAAAGAAAGACCTTGTAGTAGAGTTATCACTGTCAGCATGCAGACAATGTTTGGAGGCAAATTAAAAGGCAAACAAAATGATTGGATGTATTTAAAATGTAGAGGACAAATGCAGAAAGGTTATGCTGTGGTTACTGGTGAGACCGCACTTAGAATACCATGTAATTCAGCCTGCAATTACCAAAGGTTGGAAATTGAGTGGAGACAGATGAAGTTATGGGATCAATCAGCTACTAGGAACCGAACACATAATGATGGGATGAATGTAAAAATAAACATTTCAACAAAATAATGTATAATAATAATAATAATAATAATAATAATAATAATAATAATAATAATAATTCAGTGATGAAGAAATGATGTTGGCTGATATTACAGAGCCATGCCTGGTTTTAGTTTCAACTATCCAGTTTTCTTTTTCAGAAATCGTGACCGTCATGGAATAAAAATAGAATCTCACAGGTCTTATTAGGAAGCAGATTTTTTTAAAGCTAATGCACATCTTTTTAAAGCAGCTATCATCAGCAGATCAAGAACAATTATATTGATAGTTTCGCTGAAAATTCTGCCTGCATTATCAAACTAACCACGTTTTTTTATACTGGAGTGTAGATCAGCTTCTATTATGTCTACCGCATGTATTTTTTGTCAGTAGCTGTCTTCTTGGAATTTAAAATCAGTTGCATTAATTATGTTTAATTCTGCTTGGTTTTACAACGTATTGATTTTGGGGGGGATTTTCCCAGGGGAAGGGTACTGGAGTATAAGTATAGAAAACTAACATTCTTGTTTCCAGAAGTTTGTGCTGCACCATTTTTTAAATGAGTATGAACAGAGCGGTTTGAGGTGACAAATGTCAGTTTGCAAAGACATGCAGAAGTCCCTCTTTCAAAATATATGTAATACAAAAAAGTCAGCACTAATATTAAAAATAACTAGAAGTTGCAAGCAACTTGACGGCTTCCAAGTCAATCTTGTTCCTATCTGTGTTCCATAGTAACCATGACTCTACCTGCACCTTCTAAGCAGTTCTAAGCCACTTTTGCATTTGACCTTAAGGAGAGGTCAAAGGTCATGGTCAAAGACATTTTTGATAGAGCATATATGGGTTCCTATACAGTATGTGTTCCATAGTAACTATGACACTGTCTAAACTCTCAAATGAGTTCTAAACAAGTTTTGCTTTTGAGCTTTAGCCAGGTAATATGTGCAAATATGTGCAATTTGACCATAGCTGAAATTTGATTGGCTCATGATGGCCATGTTTTTTTTTATGTACCTGCACTCTGTAATCAATTATTTTTTGCATTTGACCTTAAGGAGAGGTCAAAGGTCACAGTCAAAGACATTTTTTGATAGAGCATATATGGGTTCTTATATGTGTTGCATAATAACCATGACCCTAGCTGCACTTTCTAAGGAGTTATAAGCTAGTTTTTCATTTGACCTTAAGGAGAGGTCAAAGGTCACAGTGAAGTTAATTTTTGAATAGAGCATATATGGGTTTCTATATGTGTTCCATAGTAACTATTACCCTATCTGTACTCTGTAAGGAGTTATAAGCTAGTTTTGCATTTGACCTTAAGGACAGGTCAGTGGTCACGGTCAAGTTAATTTTTGAATAGAGAATATATGGGTTCATTTGTGTATTCTATATTAACGATGACACTGTCTAAACAGGAGGAGTTCTAAACAAGTTTTGCATTTGAGCTTTAGCAAGGTAATATGTGCAAATATGTGCAATTTGACCATAGCTGAAATTTGATTGGCTCACGGCGGCCATATTGTTTTATGTAGCGGGATGCTTTGCACAAACTTGATAGACAACCTTGCTAAGGGTATGCTAGGTTTAGCTTAAATCAGCATAACGGTTTCAGAGAAAAAGACGTTTGTGTGTTGAACAAATCTAAATATAGGCCTGTAGCAGGGTGGTAGAAATTTTATTTAGCAGTGTGGATGGGAAGCCCCATCCATATTAAAAACCCTGTGCAGAAGGTGACCATCTCCCGAGTTAATTAATTGGTTAAATTGTTGCTAATCGGGAGATGGTCACCTGCATAAAAACCTGCAGTTCGTGGTGGGTGGGTGGGTGTTTAGAGGAGGAACGAGGCGGCGAGGCGAGAGAAAAATTTATAATAGAAAAATATACAGGATCAGTGAAGGCATTTGCCCAGCCTGACCTGTATTGGCTGTTCGATTTTGTATTCATGATTTTGTTTTGTTTAAATATTTATTTTGCTCTGTGAGCACAGTGTTTTTCTTTAAATATTTATTTTATTTTTGTGTTTAAATAAACGGCGCACCACGCGTCTTTAACTGCAGTACCTACCTGGTGTTTGTTTTGCTTCCTGCATTCTGGCCTGACGTCACCATACACGACCATACTGCCACAAGTGGTGTCCATCGTGGGATCACCAGCGCCTCTGGGACTCCAGCCAGAAAAGGTACTGCAGGAAGGGTTACTGCAGTTTTCGTTTTTTGCTATTACGTTTGGAGTGAGGAAGAAAGAGGATGGGAGGAAGGAGGAAGAGCTGCAAGAGGCAGCAGCAACGTCGGCCAGGCCTACGTTGTCGACGAGTGGTGCCCTGGTTGTGGGGAGTTTGGGCACACAGTGGCCATCTGCCCCAACCAATACCAGGGAGAGGAATGGGCTGCCCAAGCGAGCCAGGACCAGGCACCTCGGGGAAGACCCCAGAAACGGGATAGAAGACCTGGAGTGGGAGTAGCCCGAACATCCTGCACCTGAGTGGGAGGAGCCCGAATGTCCCGAGCCTGAGTGGGAGGAGCCCGAACGTCCTGTGCCTGAGTGGGAGGGGCCCGAGCGTCCACAGCCCAAGAGGGGGTCGGTGTGTCCACAGCCCATGAGGGGGCAGCCGGTGCGTCCACAACCCAAGAGGGGGGAGTCGGTGCGTCCACAACCCAAGAGGGGGGAGTCGGTGCGTCCACAACCCAAGAGGGGCAAGGCCGAACGTCCACAGCCCACCAGCAGAGGAAGAGTACCTGCTGGTTCCGCCTCCACTTCCGTGGGAGGACTGCTTGTCGCTCCCACCTCCACCAGCAGAGGGAGTATACCTGCTGGTGTCACCTCCACTGCCTTGGGAGTATTGCTTGTCGCTCCCACCTCCACCAGCAGAGGGAGTATACCTGCTGGTGCCACCTCCACTGCCGCTTTGGGAGGACTGCTTGTCGCTCCCACCTCCACCAGCAAAGGGCGAATACCTGCTGGTTCCACCTCCACCGCTGTGGAAGGACTGCATGCCGCTCCCACCTCCACCAGCAGAGGGAGAGTACCTGCTGGTCCCGCCTCCACCACCTCCAACGGCAGGAGCAGAGCAGCAGGAGCTGCCTCTGTCTCCATCACCGCCACCAGCAGAGGGACCATGCCTGATGGTTTCCCTGCTGCCGCCAGAAGGGGAGGAGCCCCTGCCGCCTTCTCTGCCAGAAGGAGAGGAGCCCCTGCCGCCTTCTCTGCCAGAAGGGAGGAGCCCCTGCGCCTTTGTCACCGGAAGGAGGAGCCCCTGCTGCCTTCGCCACCACCGAGGAGAGGAGCAGGAGCTGCCTCTCCTTTCACAACAGGACGGACCAGGAAAAGATGCTGGCGGTCCGCAGCCGCCCTTGCATAGGCTGCTGGGCAGAGCAAGGGGAAAACCGACTGGTGCAGGCTGAGAAGAGGGCCAATCCCGCACCGCCGCTGGTCCTGGCTCCCCTCCTGCAGTCGCCTCCCGAGGGTCCGCTGCCACCATCGCCTTCCGAGGGATGCCTGCCTTGCACCGCCCAAGAATGTCTGCCTTGCACCGCCCAAGGATGCTATGTCCGCTCCACTCAGGGATGCTACGCCTGCTCCGCTCAGGGATGCCATGCCCGCTCCACTCAGGGATGCCACGTCTGGATCGCCTGGGGCTGGCTGCTGCTCTGCATCGCCTGGGGCTGGCTGCTGCTCTGCATCGCCTGGGGCTGGCTGCTGCTCTGCATCGCCTGGGGCTGGCTGCTGCTCTGCATCGCCTGGGGCTGGCTGCTGCTCTGCATCGCCTGGGGCTGGCTGCTGCTCTGCATCGCCTGGGGCTGGCTGCTGCTCTGCATCGCCTGGGGCTGCCTGTTGCTCCGCATTGCCTGGGGCTGCCTGTTGCTCCGCATCGCCCTGGGGCTGCCTGTTGCTCCGCATCGCCTAGGGTTGCAGAAGGTCCTGCTTCACCTGGGATTGCTGAAGGTCCTGCTTCGCCTGGGGTCGCTGCCGGCTCTGCTTCACCTGGGGTCACTGCCGGCTCTGCTTCGCCTGGGGTCACTGCCGGCTCTGCTTCGCCTGGGGTCACTGACGACTCTGCTTTGCCTGGGGTTGCTGTCAGTCCTGCCATGCAGCAGGAAGTACTGTGGCCGGAGCCCCGCAAAGGGGAGCTGCTGGCCATGAAGGAAGGGGGGGACCAGCTCTCCCAGCCACACTTTCGCGGCAGGAGATAGTGTGGCTGAAGCCCCGGAAGCTGCTAGCTTCGAAGAAGTGGGGGGTGGAGGACATCCCACCATGGCCACCCCCAGAAACACCTTGCCCCCAAATTAAAGTAGTTTATTTCTGGTTTGGTAATTGCATTGTGTGTTTTTGCTTTCTGAAAAAAAAGACATAATGATGATTTGGAGTAAATAGCTTTGGAGTAAACGGATTTGAGCATGTAGTATTTTTAAAATAATAATATAAGGTTATGTAACTAAATTTCCCAGATAAAAAAAAAAAAAGCTTTTCATGAACAGCCCTGAGAAGCTGCAGTTTGTACGTTGATTAAAATAGAGTAAAATGGATCTAACGTCAAGGTAATTATACAGTAAATTAACAACAGATTTTTTTTTTTAAATAAACACCTATTTGGTCGATAAGGGAACGGAAAAGTCTCTCAATCCCTGTTCCTTTTACCGTATTGATTTTAGAGTTTTGCAGTTTTTGGAGTACTGAGTATGGCTTCACAAGTCAATCAACGGTCACAAATGTAAATGTAAAATGAGACTTTCTATTTGGTTACAGTTATTGATTCTAACTTACAGATTAGAAAATGTGGAAAAGTGACACTCAACACAAGTAAAGTCATATGCACTAGGTATTTAATTAATATGAGGTAGTCGTCGTAAAGTAGTCTATAGCTGTGAATGATACGAGGTAATCGTCGTAAAGTACTCTATAGCTGCGAGTGACCAAATTAGCGGAGAAGCACAGAACACTTCTCATAGGAGGTGAAGCTAGTTCGGGCAGGCAGCTGCTTAAACACCTATGTGCTAATAAGCCTATTACTATGTTCGTGAGGGGTCTTACTTTGGGAAAAAAAACAATTAAATCTCTGTGTGAGCTTGGAGAAGAACTGTATTTTTAAACTGTATGTAGAGTTAGTGCTTGTGCGGACAGGAAATGACCCTTTCACAAACCGCTTCACTGAAAACAAACAGCACAGCTTGAAGCTATCCGGCCTCTCTCTCTTTCCCTCCCCTCCCTCCCTTGCTGTACAGTGATGCGGGCGCCTCCAGCAGATCAACCAACGTGCGCTCGCTGCTGTGTGTGATAGAGTGTATAGGATTGGTGGTGGGTTAGCTTGCGCTGTATCCAGAGCATCGCAGCCCATGTGCACTGTATGGATGTTGATATTGCGCTGTGTAGCTTGAACCACCGCACGCCGGCAAGATGTCCAGCACACCTCATGATCCGTTCTATTCATCTCCTTTTGGACCTTTTTACAGGAGACATACGCCGTACATGGTACAGCCAGAGTACAGGATATATGAGATGAACAAGAGACTACAGTCGCGCACAGAGGTAAGCCCCTTTCTGTGTGCAAATATTCATGCATATATGATGTATGTGTGTGAACTATATCTATCTATCTATCTATCTATCTATCTATCTATCTATCTATCTATCTATCTATCTATCTATCTATCTATTCTATTAGATTTATTTAATCATTTAGTTGGCTGGTATTAATTGACACGCTCAGTATATAGTTTAGTGTCCTAGAAGTATTTTGTTCCCCATTAATCATGAGCGTTTTGTATCGGTATAGGATATGCTGTAGCCCCTCTTGATGAAAATTGTTCACTGTGTGAAACAGTTTCCAAATGTATTGTGTATTTTAAAATCCCTGAAAAAATATGACAACATCAAAATAAACATATTCGTTTTAAGTTTAGATAAACAGCATTGCATATATTCGGTATTTATTTTTTTCTCAAAAGTATGCTGCGTGATGCTTTTCCAGAAACTTACGTCCATGCTTATGAACAGTCATCCCAATGCGCGGCACGAAAATGATTTGAGATATGTATAGTATGACAAAACCCCAAACGAAAAATATTTGAAAAATGTAATACCAGGAAATTGAATAGTTTAACTTGATATAGAACACACAGGATTTATGATAGCTTCTGATAATTCAAACGGTTAACTGTGTAACCCGTTTTTAGATATATGTTACAGCAATACATTTTACAAAAGAACACTCAAATTGTGTTACTTATGCTTATAGTTAAATAAATAAATAAATAAATGTAGGCAAACCACCGGTAAGTGAAAAGTAATTTGATTGACAAATAATATACACATATATGTTTATTTATTTTTGTTTGTTATAATTTTTGCTTCTCACAAATAGTTAATGAAATACAAAGTATCTTTACTATGAACTGCCTTTTCAATCTGAGGCAGAAGCTGTTTAGGGATGTGTTGACTCTATAGACCTGGTAGACTCTTTTGACTATGTAAATTAGATCTACTGACACTGAATCAGTGTCTTCAGTAAACTAGTGAGTTGTCAAAGTTCATACTGTAAGTGTATGGGTTTGGTCTATTGTTTGACAGGTATAAGGAAAAGGTACAGCACTACCCTCCCTCAACCTCCCCCCCCCCCCCCCTTGAATTTTTGTTGTACCTGAAACAATGGTTCCTTGGAATTCTCATATAGAACCATGTATTTCATTAGGATTTTTTTTTCTGAATCCCTTATTTTGTTTAGGTTCGATACACAACCATTCTTGTAAATATAAATCATTAGGTTTCCATAATTTCCAAGGAGGTATTTCAAATATGAACCATGATTTTTTTTTTTTTTGGAAAAAGTGGTGCAGCTTCAGTTATTTTACAATTGTGACATTTAAAAGACTGACTGAATTATAAACTGACCTGTTATACAATTGAATAATTGAAAATCTTGAATTGAGTTTCATGATTTTTTTGTTTTTGTTTAATTGGCTGTCAGCTTCACCCTCTCAACCCTGCTTTCCACTCCTGAAGCCAGTTAGACTTCTGGAATTGCAGTGGTTGAAGGTTATGAATGTAATTGACAAGCTTGCATTGTTATTGTAGCGTGGACAAGATGCTGATAACAATTTACAGAAAATATCCATAGCTCTCATGGTTTCACCATTGGCTTGCATACCTATCAACATACGGGAGCTTTTGTAAACAGGGGGGTGGGTGTGGGGGGCAGGTGCATGGCATATTATGCTGACATAAGGGGGTTTAACAGTAGAATACGGGAGAAAATCTGCCCTGGGAGAAGGGTCCAAAATACGGGAGTCTCCTGGTGAATATGGGAGAGTTGACAGATCTGGGCTCGGTAAATAAATATAATACTGTATTGTGAATTACTAGATTTTATTAGAAGTTTTGATGATGTTGCAGATCATTACAGAAACTTCTGAGACATGACCAAAAATGTGTAACTAAATGCACTGTTTTTTTCCCCACTATAATGTTTAGTTAAATAAACAGGCCGATATGTTTTTTAGAGGCAGTGTGTGAAGGGGCTGTTTTTGCCAGCACATTTCAATGCTGTCAATGAGTGATAATTTGCAATTCACTTCATAACTGTGAACTATAACTCATTCTTAATGGGCTGAGAATGGATTACAGAGAATTACCATATACTATAATATATTATATAATATAACATTTTATATTTTATATATAATATAATGTTTTTATAAAATAAAGACAGAGTTCTAATTTTGTTCACCAGTGCATTATATTCTCTACCTAAAATAAAATTCGATTCACCACCAAAATAAATAAACAGCCAGAGTTAATTGCTGTGAAAAACTAAAAAAATAAATAAAACAGTGGGGAATCTAGCTGGGGATATTCATTAATGCTGATTCCCATGTTATGTATGTTAATAGCAAAGAATCAAGAAACTAAACCCAGCGTACATAACCCAAGTTCCTCCTCGTGTGCGCCGGATATTTCCCCGTTTCCAGAAACAAAGAAACATGTTTCCTCGTGTGCTGGACTTCAAAACTGGAGATCATTTCACCGACAATTTAATTATTTATTTATTTTATTTATTTGTTTGTTTATTTTTTTTTTTTTATAAATTTAGTCGTTGCCAATTATTTTTATTATTTTCTCACAATTTGGAATGGCAATTATTTTTAGGCTCCGCTCACCGCTACCACCCCTGCGCTGACTCAGGAGGGCGAAGACTAACACACACTGTCCTCCGAAGCGTGTGCCGTCAGCCGACCGCTTCTTTTCACACTGCGGACTCACCACGCAGCCACCCAAGAGCTACAGCGTCGGAGGACAACGCAGCTCTGGGCAGCTTACAGGCAAGCCGCAGGCGCCGGCCAGACTACAGGGGTCGCTGGTGCGCGGTGAGCCGAGGACACCCTGGCCGACCTAACCCCCCTCCCCGGGTGGCGCCGGCCAATTGGCGCCGCCCTGGGAGCTCCCGTCCTCGGTCGGCAAAGGAATAGCCTGGACTCAAACTCGCGAGGTCCAGACTATAGGGCACATTCTGCACTCTACGCAAGTGCTTTTACTTGATGTGCCACTTGGGAGCCCCAGTTTATTTATTTATTTATTTATTTGCATTTTTATAGCACTTTTTATACAGAAGTATCTCAAAGCACTGTACAGTACATAGTAAAAAAAAAAATCAAACCACAATATATTTGTAAAACATATTACTTATCTACCACAATCATATCATTTAAATACCATTCAAACAGTATAATACATACATAGGTAAATATACTTACATACACACATCCTAATAATAATAATAATAACAGTAATACTAACAATAATAATGATGCATTATTGTAAAAGTTACATTAAAACCCACTAAGACAAGAAAGCCATTTTACAAAAGCAAGTTTTCAGTCTTGACTTAACTGTAATGGTCCCAGCTTCCCTGACAGGCAGAGCATTCCACAATTTAGGAGCTTTAAGAAAGGGCTGTACTGCCCACGGTGATTCCGTTGACCCTAGGAATAACCAGTAGCCCCGCATCCTGTGATCTCAGAGTGCGATTGTGCAATGTGACAAGTGCGTCAATAATGATCCCCCGTCCATTGTTTCAAACGTGTTGTTTTGTTTACTTCCATAATGCTGCTGCACCGTGTTTACTGATCTGTTTACCAGGTCACCCAAGTGGGGGGTTCACATCCCCTGCTTAATTCAGCTTTTTAAGAAAAGCTTAGCCTGTACATGTCAGTAGTTGTACAAGTGAAGCACAACGTGCTTAGCAGGTTTCAAGCGTCAATGAAGTCGTCCCTATCAATTTAACTACTGTACTTTGGGGGATGAAATCAAGCTTCACTGCACACAAAGCAGCATGCAAGGATGTGGAAAACAGAACACAATTTTAGCATACAAATGTTTCAAATATTGTGAGGCTCTGTAGCTATAAATGCTTTTCAACTTCAGCTTTAAGAAAAGCAAAGTCGTGCAATATAGATGCAGTGGCAAAACGTAATTAATTATTCAAAAGTGGCAGCATAAACCCCAGAAGACATCTTCTGCTACTGGACTTCAGTTCTGAAAAGCAATTTCGAAATCTTGTTAAGAGTGCTGTTATTGAACAGTTCATTTTAAAAAACAACCCTTCTACATGGGGAATTTGTTTTATACAGATGGACAGTCTTTTAAAAGCATAATACGATTTTGTGGATAAAAACAAACAAACAAAAAAATGGTTTTGTTTACAGGTTGAATGATACCAGAAGGAGGCTAATGTTCAGAATTGAAGGCATTTAAAAGTTTATTTAACAATGTAAATAAAGGATATTTTTTTTGTACAACTCAAATCTTTGTACCATTCTGTATGTTAGGCGGTTGTAGCGTGGTGTGAATCTATTCTGCCTGTGTTCACACTGTAGCACGTTCTGCTACTCGGCAGAGGCATGCAATGTTTCTGCTGCTATCCAAGTAGAGGCCTGTGCCATCATGAATACAAATACATCCTCTCATTAATATTCAAAGGAGGAACCACACATTGACCTCCACTCTACAGTAATTAGCTTCAGTAAGAGATATGGAATAAAAACAAATGTGCAATGATAACACAAGCTTCTTGTTTTTTTTTTTTTTACTGTATGTGAAATAAAACCAAATTCTGCAGTCATTGAACTGTACTTTTATCAATTTTAGCATTTACTGTGTCGTATTTATCCTTGCAAATGTGAGACGCCTTTCTCAGGTTTGAAGACTGATGCCTCCCTGTATACATGGTATAAAAAGCAAACATTTAATATACAGTAAGCAGGGGGGCTCATTTTTTTCTTATACCCCTTCAACATTAAAGAAAGTGTGATAAACACCCTTTGAAACTATTCACAATTAGGTTTTCAAACTGTGATGATTTTGCATTATTTAGATAACGTGTATAGTGTAACAGTCACACTTGTTTTTGTAGCTGTTGCATTTAACACTTAATTAAGCAAATAAAACATATGTCAGTGAGCCTTTCTCATAGACCGCCATAGAAACTGGTTGAACTGTTACTTTTTTGCTGAATAGTCAAGTGTTACCATTTCTTTAAATATCATACAATTAATTTGCCATGATGCTAAAAATATTCTAAATAGCTAACTTTCTAAGTAAATGTTACTATTGGTTGCTTCAGTGTAGTATGTCATTGTGGATCCTCCTCTGGCTGTGATCACAGCTTGAAACTGTCCTGGGTGGCCCTGAGGGCAAACTGGGCTTGGATATCCTCTGTAGCCAGCTTTATATTGAGCTAGTTTACAATTTGTTACAAAAATAGCAGTGACAAGGAGGACAAAAATAGTTTTCCAGCCAAAGCATATTCTACTGAGTAAAAGAGGTTTCCCCCAGCCCCCCAGTGGCTCACCTGGTAAAAGCACGGCTGCGTGGTGTGCAGGGTGAGTCACAGAGCCAGGGGAGCGCAGGTTCATGTCCTGGCTGTGCGAGGTCGCCTGTCTTCACTGGGGATTCTAGAAGGAGCATTGCACAGCTCGGCGAATGGCTGTCACAAATTCAGAGATGCAAGGTTTGAAACTTTAAATAAAACGGCATCAGGAAAGGGTAACTTGTTGTTTGTTTATAGTCATTTTCAATCATATGCCCACTTTTATCACATCCCAAGCTGCTGCGCAACACAAATATTTTGAGTGAAAACATGACAACACCGGTGAAAAACAAATGAATTCACACAAACACATTAGCACTGGAGTATGTTTTTTTTTGTTGGAAGTATTCCACTTTTAAAAATAGATTTTACTTGGTGTTATTGGCGCTATCTTTCATCAGCACGCTGTAATGTGCTTGGTTTATTGAACTTAATGTGGGCTAAATAAATTGACAGTCCACAGTATGACATATGTGAACTGCCCAATTCTTTTTATGTGAACCCCTCTAGATGTGCAACAACACTTTACACCCAGACACTGGCTCCCCAGTTTTTAATGATCACGGGGCCGAGCACGCTGCATTAGACAGTTTGACGTCACGAAGGATGGTTGCTAGGACCAGAAATACACTCGCTACAGTCTTCTGCTCAAATGTCATGGAAAAATTGTTTTTCATGATGTTTTTTGTGCTATTTTGCTTCTGCGCATAAGTTAGCGTGTTAAATAGTTGGATGGAAATAAGGGTTTGTGACCAGTTGTCATAATCATATCAGTCTGCTGTAACGTTATCTTCCTAATGTGGAGCTTTTTAACAGCTCAATATTATTTAAGAGCTAACACCAGACTAAAAAACAGGCTGCTGTTCTTTAACCCTACCTTGTCTTTTTAACTCCTAACCAAATATTTTTTATGCCCTCTAGAATAGATTATATTTTCTTTAAATTTATTATTTGTTTTTATCCCAATCAAACAAACTACAATATAAAGTAAAGATTTCAGTACATAAATCTGAAACAGAAAGCAGACAACTTTGTATTCATACAGGCAAACTAGAGGTTTAACCTGTTACACAGAGGGACACACAAACCTGTGAGGTATTACAACAAACCAGCACTTCTTAAGGGTGGCATAAAACATGAGAATATTATCTTGAAAAACAAATTAGTTAAGAATTAATGGGAAACTTAAAAGTAAGACAATATTTAAAACCAGCAGTGTGGCGTGGTAGTTTGTTTGGTACTAGAAACGAACAATGAGCATTTATAATGACGCATTTTGCACAAATCAATAAATATTGTATCAACTCTTGGACGGAAAGAGGATGTTGCAGGACTGGCTGTGATTTGATGCGATAGTCTAAAAAAATACACTGAACAATAAGGTAGTATGCTGGCCAGCAGGAAACGGCAACAATGTTCCCACCTTTTTCCTGTGACTTACCCAAAGTTCCTTCCAGGCTACAGTGCTACGCTGATAAGAGATAAGGAAGAAGGACTCAAACTAAATATCTGGTACGGTTTGGATCTCCAATAACCTACACTAGCCCAGTTTATGGAGTAGCCTTTTGCTGCACCACCATTTCCTTTGATTGAATCAAAACAAGTTTTTTTTTCTTTTCCTGTAAATGTTTAATTTTGCTTCAGTATAATTTAATTATCTTTCACCTCTGGAGACCCAGCTTTGAATACAGCTCGGGTCACAAGTGAAATGGCTTTGGTAATCTTAACTTTGCCCCCACTAAGTATTGGCCACAGGTGAAATGGTTTTGGCGGTCTTAACTTCACCCCCACTAAGTATTAGGCACAGGTGAAATGGCTTTGGCAGTCTTAACTTCACCCCCACTAAGTATTGGTCACACGTATAATTTGGTTAGACTCGAGAAGCCCAGGTCTGAATGGCAGGAGGTGTTCAGGTCTGAACTGAGGTGTGCTGCATAACTTTCTGGGCGCCTGCCGACTGTCTGGCCAGAGCCCATTGTCCCGCACCTTTTCATGAGCACTAAATTCACAATGTTAAAAATCAAACAAAAAGCTGTGATGTACTGAATAATTTTTAGGTTGATCGCATGGTGCAACATTTTGTTGTTGTGTGTGTGTGTGTGAAAAATGTAAGTTTATTAGTGGCCTGTCAAACAATTTGAGGAGATAGTTGGTAAAGTTTTTTTTTTGTTTGTTTTTGTTTTATGCAAGCAGTGTGAACACCAAAATACATTCCAAATGAAAGGCAGAAAAGTGGAAACTTTATTTACAAAATCTACATGGATATTTAGCAGATTTTGTTTATCTACTTGAATATTACAATGGTGTAACCCAGCAATAAGCATTATTCTGTAATTTACTGAATATACAGCTCTGGAAAAAATTAAGAGACCACTGCAAAATTATCAGTTTCTCTGGTTTTACTATTTATAGGTATATGTTTGGGTAAAATGAACATTTTTCTTTTATTCTATAAACTACTGACAACATTTCTCCCAAATTCCAAATAAAAATATTGTCATTTAGAGCATTTATTTGCAGAAAATGACAACTGGTCAAAATAACAAAAAAGATGCAGTGTTGTCAGACCTCGAATAATGCAAAGAAAATAAGTTCATATTCATTTTTAAACAACACAATACTAATGTTTTAACTTAGGAAGAGTTCAGAAATCAATATTTGGTGGAATAACCCTGATTTTCAAGCACAGCTTTCATGCGTCTTGGCATGCTCTCCACCAGTCTTTCACATTGATGTTGGGTGACTTTATGCCACTCCTGGCAAAAAATTCAAGCAGCTCGGCTTTGTTTGATGGCTTGTGACCATCCATCTTCCTCTTGATCACATTCCAGAGGTTTTCAATGGGGTTCAGGTCTGGAGATTGGGCTGGCCATGACAGGGTCTTGATCTGGTGTTCCTCCATCCACACCTTGATTGACCTGGCTGTGTGGCATGGAGCATTGTCCTGCTGGAAAAACCAATCCTCAGAGTTGGGGAACATTGTCAGAGCAGAAGGAAGCAAGTTTTCTTCCAGGACAACCTTGTACTTGGCTTGATTCATGCGTCCTTCACAAAGACAAATCTGCCCGATTGCAGCCTTACTGAAGCAACCCCAGATGAGTCCAATTTTCAGCTTTGCCCAACACCTGGTCGTCTAATGGTTAGATGGAGACCTGGAGAGGCCTACAAGCCACAGTGTCTCGCACACACTGTGAAATGTGGTGGAGGATCGGTGATGATCTGGGGGTGCTTCAGCAAGGCTGGAATCGGGCAGCTTTGGCATGAATCAAGCCAAGTACAAGGTTGTCCTGGAAGAAAACTTGCTTCCTTGTGCTCTGACAATGTTCCCCAACTCTGAGGATTGGTTTTCCAGCAGGACAATGCTCCATGCCACACAGCCAGGTCAATCAAGGTGTGGATGGAGGACCACCAGATCAAGACCCTGTCATGGCCAGCCCAATCTCCAGACCTGAACCCCATTGAAAACCTCTGGAATGTGATCAAGAGGAAGATGGATGGTCACAAGCCATCAAACAAAGCCGAGCTGCTTGAATTTTTGCGCCAGGAGTGGCATAAAGTCACCCAACATCAATGTGAAAGACTGGTGGAGAGCATGCCAAGACGCATGAAAGCTGTGCTTGAAAATCAGGGTTATTCCACCAAATATTGATTTCTGAACTCTTCCTAAGTTAAAACATTAGTATTGTGTTGTTTAAAAATGAATATGAACTTATTTTCTTTGCATTATTCGAGGTCTGACAACACTGCATCTTTTTTGTTATTTTGACCAGTTGTCATTTTCTGCAAATAAATGCTCTAAATGACAATATTTTTATTTGGAATTTGGGAGAAATGTTGTCAGTAGTTTATAGAATAAAACAAAGATGTTCATTTTACCCAAACACATACCTATAAATAGTAAAACCAGAGAAACTGATAATTTTGCAGTGGTCTCTTAATTTTTTCCAGAGCTGTATATACACACCCACTTCAGGCTGATGAATCGTATCGGCTTTCCAAAAATAGAACTATATTAACAGTAAAACAAAAATAATTGTTTTTTTATAATCGAGAGCAAGGATTTAACATATTGCTCATTCTTCACTAAAGTTTTTTTTAAGTTATTCTATTAAATGTAGTGTTAAACTGCAGATAGTGTGATTTTACTGCAGTTCGACTGTATTGCAGTGGGAGTTAGACTGCCGTTCCAATGATTATTTCAGTCTTGTGTTAATATGAAGTTACAATGTGATTATTTTTTATTGTATTTAAATTCAGTCGTTGCCAATTATTTTTTTATTATTTTCTCCCCAATTTGGAAATGGCGAATTATTTTTAGGCTCAGCTCACCGCTACCACCCCTGCGCTAACTCGGGAGGGCGAAGACGAACACACGCTGTACTCCGAAGCGTGTGCCGTCAGTCGACCGCTTTTTTTCACTCACCATACATCCACCCAAGAGCTACAGCGTCGGAGGACAACGCAGCTCTCGGGCAGCTTACAGGCAAGCCCGCGCCGCCCTCTGGAAGCTCCCGTCCTTGGTTGGCAAAGGAATAGCTTGGACTCGAACTCGCGACGTCCAGACTATAGAGCACATCCTGCGCTCCACGTGGAGTGCCTTTACTGGATGCGCCACTCGGGAGCCCCACAATGTGATTCTATACAGGGGTGTGCAATTCGTATTGCCCGACACCCAGGACAACAAGATTTGTGTGAGGGACAACAAGATTTGCTGTTACACTTTGTCCGTCGGACAAGTAGTTTTTATTATTATTTTGTTATTTTTCCTATGTTTGTTCTGTTGCTAGAAAAACACTCTGGGTATATTTATATAGAGCCACACAATTGTCTGAAAATTGAATTGCGGAAGTGTTTACATCACACCCCTGTCACTTCTGATTGGCTAGCTGTGGAAGCTGATCTTCAATTGGTTACAAAGAAACCCAGAAATGGCTGCCTGAGAGCCTATGGCAAGGCACCGACAAATCTTTCAAATTTAAGGTATTGTTCAACTCCGAGTTAGTCTTCATCATCCGGATGGCTATTATTAAAATAGAGCTGCAGCATTCCAGCTACAATTGGTCTGACTCTGGAATGGCACCACCTCCCTAAAGTGCTTGCTGAAAAAATCTCGAACTGCCGGCTGATCCACTTTGTACAGAGGAATGTCGGCTTTTACACACATTTTGACAAAATCTGAAACCACAGTTTCACGCTGTTCTTTGGCAGTTGTAAGAAGCTGAAATGATCGAAACAGTGGTCTGTTTCAGTGTTTTCTATGGCCCTGCTGTTTCAGCCTCATCTTGTTTATGTTTCCTTGCATTCAATTTATGTTTTGTGCTTCCCATGTGTTCTGCAATGGTCTATCTACGAGTGTAACAGCACATTACCATCGACGGAAATTCGTTGACCCGATCTTTTGGGGTGATTTTTATTGTTTTCGGCATCTTTGAACAGCTCTGAATACTGAAGTAAACTGAACTTGAATACCGGAAGAAGTTTTATTAGATAGCTATGTTTATGCAAATTTAAAGCAAAGTTGTCTATTTATGTTTATATATTATGTTTGTGTATTGATTTGGTTATTATCAAACAAACAAAAAAAAGCCTTGCATGTTTTTTGCCCCTCCCCAAGTGTAAAACTAAAAAATCTCCAAAAGCATAGAAAATCTGTGTGTTTACGATTTATTCCACAACAATAGGATTCCTAGGATCCCTGCTTATTATTAAGGATACTATTTTGTCACAGAGGTCACGGAAATTGTGAAAATCATGAATTTGAACAAAAGTTTGTGAAACGTTGAAAATGGATGTAAGAACACATTTGGTTAGGATGCTGCCTTTTATTTCCTGTAAAAATGCAGTATGTCATGCACTGAAAATCCAAACCTGCGAGTATCTGTAAATTGTTTGGTTGTGTATGCACACAGCATTTATGTGTAGCTATGCAGGTCAGCGAATGAGATTTGTATTTTGTAGCTGAGCGAGCATGTAAATGAACACAGATAGTTTGTTACTGTAAACTCTTGGTTGTGTCTTCACATACATACAGCACTTGTTAATTTATTTTCTGAAACAAAAAAGTGGACTTCTATCTTAAAAAAAAATATATATTAATATTTTTATTAATAATTTTATTTCTTGAAACTTTTTTTTCATACAATATAGTGTACCCAAGTAGTCTGAAAATAAATACTCACTTTCTCTAAAACATTGCTAAACAAAATACTTCAGACTGCCATTGAACAACTTTTTTTTTATTTCCTGCAAACTGCAGATAAAATGAGAGGTTTATCTGTTTCTGGTCTTTTTTTTCTGATCTTTGTGGTGCCCCACTTCTTGGACACAGTGCCTGCTTGTGTGATTTGACATTTAATTTTTTTTTTATTTTAAAGGGGCAGTGCTCTGTAGGCTGCTCAGAAACAACAAATTTAAACGTCTCGTTCTTATTGAAGAAAAAATATGTACGGTTCATTTTTAACACGGTAATAAAAACAATTATTTGACATGCTGATTTTGTATATATATGTACATTTACACCGGAGGCGCACACAAAAATAGGAACACAGTTTATTTCAGACACCGTCTGTTTCGCTACATGGCTGGTGTGAAAGCCTGCGTCGTACAGTATTCTAAAAAAAAAAAAAAAAAAAATGTTACGTTGATGTGAAAGTTTTGTACTCCTAAAGTAACTTTTAAACTTGTCAGCAGTCAAAAGCAAAAGTCTTTATATTATTGGTTTTGGTATACTATTTAAAAGTTGATGTAGCTAAACCTACATTATTTGGTGGCCTTTCCGTGACCTATCCGTGAAAAAACAAAAATAAATAAATAAATATATATATATATATATATATAAGAAGAGGTCACTTTCCATGCCCAGCACCGCTCTGCTACAAGCAAATTAATTATTTTTCTTTAGTAAGTCTACAGTGTACTAAAGTTATTAAGTACAGTTTACACTTTGTCTTATATTCAAAGTTAACAGTTCCACTGTTTTTTTATTGCAGTAAAACCTTTATATGAACTAAACATTTATATTCTTTAGTTTTAATTGATATTAAAGACATTTTGTTTAGTTGAAGACAGAAACTGAATTAGCTCCTGATTTTACTTTCCATTTTTGTTACATTAGAGCCTTAAACAAGCAAAAACACTTGTTAATTTAAATATTCTGTTTCTATTTACTTTAAACATTATTTCTCTTCACAGAGTTTTGTCATTATATTATTAGATAAGAATACGTTTTTTTTATTTAAAACTATGCTTTGTAACAACACAATCAAATAGGTATTTTTAGTTTCAAATATTGTTCTGTCTAAAAAGGGTTACTTTTGTTCTTGCTAATTTGCAATACCTAGCCTGTGTGTTTTAGTTCTTTAAAAATGATGGCTCCATTTTCAAGCTAATTAAATGAGATGCCTGCTTCTGCCAAGGTTACAGGCTTCTGCACCAGCAGCTCTTAAATAAGGGAAAGCCTAGCTCATTTCACAGGTGTTTCTTGGTCAGTGTGCCCTCAAGCCAGTGCACTCTCTTTACACAGAATTACACAGACTCTATAATACTTAATTTTTACTGTTATACTGGACTTTTCAAAATAATATATATATATACATAAAATCCTACAATATTCCCTTAAACCAATACAAAGTATATTTAACATTATCTCAGATGTGTTAACAAATTGTTTACAACATTCTACTTCAATATAGCAGTCTGCCCTAGAAACTGTAATTTTATTTTACTCCATTGGTATACACAGAAGGCAAGAGGTTAATTTTAATTAGGGACCTGCTTGGCAGCAAATGCAACCTTGAATATTAAAACTTAGGACCCGTCATACATTTACTTAATGTTATTATATTAGGTTTCTTATTTAGGTTTCTTATTTATTTATAGGTTTCTTATTTATGTTTTTTCTTACTATAATCGAATCACATACCTATCCTAGTTCGATTGCTTCTGGCATATTAACTCTGTTCCATAGAGTTTGCCATTCTGCTCTCGCTGGATCAGAATGTTTTAAGGCTCTGAGTCCTAATTTAAAACTATGCTTTTGCCTGATAAGGGAGGTTTAGAACTTTCAGCAGGCCGGCCTGACCTTACACAGACTTATTCAAAAGGATACAAAATACAGAATCCTACAACATTACTATTAGCAATGTATTTCATTCTATAGCATCCAATCCAGATCTAGTAAGTCAGCTTGTTCCCAGCAAGATTCGAATTCTCCTCCTGGCTCAGCGCGAAGTGTCTCTACGAACACCACAACAGGCCTGTGGATGCAGCGTTTTACATCACAGGTGTGGGCGACCAGGGTCTTTATTTGATACCTGCAAAAACTTAAATCTTGTTAGCTGGGCTTCCATCTCTACATTCTCATTCCCATCATCAGTGGGCAAACTTCAGATAAATTAAACTGTTTCTATTAAAGAGCCATCCATCTCTGCTGCATACACCTTTCACTCAAGAAAGATGCTCGCACCTTGTACAAGGGAAGACGGGTTTTAGAGTCACTCCGTGACACTGCCCAGGAACAGAGGCAACAGTGGGTCCATGGGTGGTGGCCACAGTGTGAGGCCGTCCTCTAATGACAACACTGGCAGCGGCCATGCTGACAGCGAACAGACTGGCTCCTCCGGCAGGGTTAATCCTAGCAGGGGCAATGTTGCCAGTGGCAACGCTGGCAGTGGAAACGCTGACAGCGGCCATGCTGGCTCCTCCTCCAAGGCAATTTTGTCAGCGGAAATGCTGACAGTGGCAATGGCTGTCTTCTCCTGCCAAGGCAATCCTGGTAGCGGCAATGCTGGCTCCTTCAGCAAGGGCAATGCTGTCAGCGGAAATGCTGACAGCAGGGCGGCACCCTCCATGCGTTGCGGTGGTGCTGGTAGCAGCCATGCTGCTCTCAGTGAGGAACACTCTGGGTAGTGGTGGCGGCGCTGTGAACTTCAGCAGTGATAGTGGCGCTGGCAGCGGTAATGCTGCCCTCAGTGCGGGACACTCCGGCAGTGGCAGTGGCGCTGACAGCAGCAATGCTGCCCTCGGTGCCGGACACTCCAGCAGTGATAGTGGCGCTGGCAGCAGTAATGCTGCCCTCAGTGCGGGACACTCCAGCAGTGGCAGCGGTGCAGTGAACTCCAGCAGTGATAGTGGCGCTGGCAGCAGTAATGCTGCCCTCAGTGCGGGACACTCCAGCAGTGACAACGGTGCTGTGAACTCCAGCAGTGATAGTGGCGCTGGCAGCAGTAATGCTGCCCTCAGTGTGGGACACTCCAGCAGTGGCAGTTGGTCTCTGATCTCCAGCAATGATAGTGGCGCTGGCAGCGGTAATGCTGCGCTCAGTGCAGGACACTCCAGCAGTGGCAGCGCTGCTGTGTACTCCAGCAGTGAAACTGCTACAGGTGGAGGTGGTCTCCTCACCTCCCCCTTCTTCTCTGTAGCCGATAGCTTCTTTTTCTTGGGCTTCAGCCCCAGAATTACAAGCAGTGCTACTGCTGCTGGTCGACACCACAAATCCCAGTGTGATATGAGCAGACATCCCCAGGCGATGGCGAACTGGCATCCCCAGGCGGTGCCAACCTGGCAGGCCTAGGCGGTTGCAGGACAGGGCAGAAGCTGTCCCTCGTGAGGCGAAGGCAGCAGCGGACCCTCGGGAGGCGATGGCAGCAGCAGACCCTCGGGAGGTAGATCTAGCTCCTTTGGTGGTGGTGGAGGCGGAAACAGCAGGTAAACTCCCACTGGCGGTGGAGATGAGAACAGCAGAGTCTCCTTCTGTCTCGCCCTCGGTCGCTGGAGACTGGGGCGGCTCTCCCTCAGTCGCTGGAGACTGGGGCGGCTCTCCCTCGGTCACTGGAGACTTAGGCTTCCCTTTCTTGGGCTCTGGACACGCGGGCTTCTTCTTGGGCTGTGGATGCTCGCTCGCCCCCCCTTGTGTCAAAGTGAGACTAATTTGAATTATTTTCCAGAGTAGCCCCAAATGTGTCAAACTATAGGCTACTTTGGAAAATTACAAAATTAAAAAAACAAACAAATTAATAATAATAAAAAAAACATTAATGCGACGATGTTGAAGTTGGCTTCTTATTCTTATGTATTCTTCCCAGTCTAACATGGAATTTGCATGCCTTTGTTATGTTGTCTAATAACCAAATTAAGTTTCATGTTCTCCCCGGTTTAATATAGCATACTCGCACAGACCTGAACAAGAAAAAGTCAATTTAACAAACCATTCTGGAGGAAAGTATAAGGTCTATAAATATACTACGGAACTAAAATGTTATTTAGGGGTAGAGACTCATGTTCAACAATAATACAGTCTACACATTGCTTTGCACTTAAGATATACGTTGAGCTTACCTTTGAAAAGTAGAAATAAAAACTTCAACAATGAAAATGTGCTTTCTGTACGGTGCAGAGTAAAGCAGTAAACTTGGGCAGGTGACTTTACAACAGAATGGTTTGTTAAATTGGCTTTGTTCTGTTGCTGTTTAGTTTTAAGCAAGATTTATAATTGAGTGTTTAAAGTTGTGGATGAACATACAATACATTCCTTAAAGTAAGTTAGCTTTTCCTTTAGGGACAATCTTCAGTTTAACAATTCAGTATTTCGATGCATATGCGCTACTTTGATACTGTAGACCATTCCATCCTACTGAATCGTCTTGAAAGCACAGTAGGACTGTCTGGCCTTGTCCTATCCTGGTTAAAATCTTATCTTTCTGATTTCAGTTCGTCTCTATTGGGGAGGTAAAATCGGCATTATCATAAGTTGTCTGTGGTGTTCCACAGGGCTCCATTCTAGGTCCCTTGTTGTTTTCATGATATATGCTACCGTTAGATGACTGTCTGCAGACACGGAGTGAACTTCCATTGCTATGCTGATGATACCCAGCTGTATGTGTCCCAAAAGCCAGGAATTTCTTCTTCCTGGGTGTGATTAGCTACTTGTCTTAGAATTGAATGTCACAGAATTTTCTAATGTTGAATTCAGATAAAACCCTCTGAGATCGTAGGATGCAGGGCTGCTGGTTATTCCTAGGGTCAACAAAAGCAACACGGGAGGTAGGGCTTTTTCTTGTAGAGCTCCTAAATTATGGAATGCTCTGACTTCGTTTGGCAGGGAAGCTGGGACCATTACAGTTTTCAAGTCAAGACTAAAAACACACTTTTATAAAATGGCTTTCTTATCTTAGTGGGTTTTAATGTAACTTTAAAATTGCTGCTTTTGTATTGTGTATACTGTTATTTAAATGGTCTGATTGTGGCAGTTGTAAGTGTGACATGCTTTACAAATGTATTGTGGTTTGTTCTTTTTTTCTGCTATGTACTGTACAGTGCTTTGCGATACTATAAAAAGCGCTATATAAATGCAATAAATATACAGTGCACCCCATTGAACTTTTTTCACATTTTGTTGTGTCAGTGCCTCAGAGTTTCATGCATTTAAATGAGGATTTTTTCTCACTTATCTAAACACCATACTCCACACTGTTAAGGGGGGAAAAAGTTTTTATTGAGAAAAAAATTATATATTAAAAATAAAAAACTGAAAGATCATAATTGGATAAGTCTCCACCCCCTGAGTTAATACTTGATGGAAGCACCTTTGGCAGCAATTACAGCTGTGAGTGTGTTGGGATACGGTTCTACCAACTTTGTACACCTAGATTTGGCAATATTTGACCATTCTTCTGAACAAAACTGTTCAAGCTATGTCAAGTTCCTTGGGGAGCGTTGATGGACAGCAATCTTCAAGTCGTGCCACAAATTTTTGATAGGATTTAGGTCGGGGTTGTGACTTGGGTTTGCGCCAAACATAACGCTTTGCATTTAGGCCAGAAAGTTCCATTTTAGTTTTGTCAGACCACAAAACTTTTTGCCACATGGTTACAGAATCTCCTGAGTGTTTTTTTGCATACTTCAAACGGGATTCAAGGTGGGCTTTCTTGAGTAATGGCTTCCTTCTTGCCACCCTACCATACAGGCCAGATTTGTGGAGTGCTTGGGATATTGTTGTAACATGCACACTTTGACCAGTCTTGGCCATAAAAGCCTGTAGCTCTTGCAGTTGCCATTGGTCTCTTGGTAGCCTCTGATCAGACTGCTTCTTGCTCGGTCATCCAGTTTGGAGGGACGGCATGATCTAGGCAGGCTCTTGGTGATGCCATACACCTTCCACTTCTTAATAATCGTCTTGACCGTGCTCCAAGGGATAGTCAAGGCCTTTGATATTTTTTTATACCTATCCGCTGATCTGTGCCTTTCAACAACTTTGTCCCGGAGTTCTTTTGAAAGCACCTTGGTGCTCATGTTTGATTCTTTGCTTTGAAATGCACTACCCAGCAGAGGGAACCTACAGGAACTGCTGAATTTATCCTGAAATCATGTGAATCACTACAGTTTAACACAGGTGGAGGCCACTTAACTTGGTGTGTGATTTTGAAGGCGATTGGTTACACCTGAGCTAATTTAGGATTGCTATTACAAGGGGGGTGGACACTTATCCATCCAAGCTATTTCAGTTTTTATTTTTAATTAATTTTCTGCAAATTTCTAGAATTTTTTTCACTTGGAAGTTGTGGGGTAGGATATGTAGATAAATGAAAACAAAAAAAAAATATTTTGATGCATTTTAATTCCTGGCTATAAGGCAACAAAAGGTCAAAATTCTGAAAGGGGGTGTAGACTTTCTATAGGCACTGTATTTACACCATCCTGTGTTTTGTGAATAGCTTGTTAGGGGAATTATTGTATGTGTTTTAATGATAAAATCAGAACCTAATTGTAGCAGATATTTACTACATAGGTTAGTATATAAATGTAATTCTAGTATCTCAAAAGAAAATATTATCTAACTCTTATCAGTCAATGTAAATAATTAAAATACCAAGATGAATATATATCTTCAATATATCCTTTTTCTGTTAATAGTATATAGCTAATTTAATATTTTAATCAATATTCCCCATTTAACTTAATAGGTATCATATCTTAACAGTGCTTTTAACATCCAAAAATAAAATCAGATAACTCAGTTTAAAAGAAAAATTACTTTTTTGTTTATTTCAATGTTACAGTTGTGCAAGTTCTATGCACCAAGAAATTCAATAAATCATCATATAGTTACCAAACTTTCTTTTAGAAATATGGTTAAAACTGTCTTGTTACATAGTTGTTAAATCATCATTGTTTTCAAAGATTTTTGCAAAGTCCAAAGAATGATTTTGTTCCCAATGGTTTAAACGATGGCTTCCTTTTTTCCTTGTGATTTCCTCAAAGAAATTAATTCCTGGTGATGGCACACACGTGTCTCTGACAAAACAGCTCTTTTTCTAACCTTTGAAAAAACAGGCAGTTCTTACAAATCACATAGCTACATCCAAGAACCAACAGCTTCATAACATCTAATTCATTGGTTACTTTGAAAGTGCACAGATTTGGTCATTGTCTGTTAGAATACCACTATAGATGTTAATGTCAAAAGATATCTTCAATCCACCTCCAAAGACTACCGTATTCCTTCGAATTTAAGATGCCCTCGAATTTAAGAAGCAGCCCAAATTTCCCACCCTGAACTTGAGGAAAAAATAAGAAATCAAATAAAGATGCATTTACTCATATAAGAAAACGGCGTATGGAGGCAGTTTGCAGCCATTTGCTGTCACACAGAGCATTACAATTATGCCCTGCTTCTCATTTCCAATTTGTGATTACTCGTACATGTTTTTCTCCCTTATTGTGAACTGTGGTATTGCTTAGCAAGTAGAAAAATACAGGAGTCTGATTAGAACGGAGCCTGATATCTAAACGCTGAAATTGTAAAAGCTTCTCTTCGAATTCCTCAGGAAGCTAATGACGCTTTGTGACAGCTGCTTCAGCTGCACTGCTGCTGTAGGAAACAGGAAGGCTTGCCCGCAGCGGAGCTGATCGGGAGATCCTGATTGGCTGGGGGGCGAGCCCGGGAAGCCTACGCCTGTTTAAGAACGCAGCAGTGCCTGTTCGAAGCTACTGCACCACAACCATAGCTACACAGACGGGCGCAGAGCGAAAGCTTGCTTTGTTTACATCGAGGAGGAGGTGTCTGCTCTGCAGGATAACTACTATGGAAACCTTCAACTGCCGGTCAATCACGTTGCTGTTAAGGGTAAACCGATAAAGATTTCCTTCAACTGCCAGTCAGTCACGTTGCTGTTAGGGGTAAACCGATAAAGATTTCCTTCAACTGCCAGTCAGTCACGTTGCTGTTAAGGGTAAACCGATAAAGATTTCCTTCAACTGCCGGTCAGTCACATTGCTGTTAAGGGTAAACCGATAAAGATTTTCTTCAACTGCCGGTCAGTCACGTTGCTGTTAAGGGTAAACCGATAAAGATTTCCTTCAACTGCCAGTCAGTCACGTTGCTGTTAGGGGTAAACCGATAAAGATTTCCTTCAACTGCCAGTCAGTCACGTTGCTGTTAGGGGTAAACCGATAAAGATTTCCTTCAACTGCCGGTCAGTCACGTTGCTGTTAGGGGTAAACCGATAAAGATTTCCTTCAACTGCCAGTCAGTCACGTTGCTGTTAGGGGTAAACCGATAAAGATTTCCTTCAACTGCCGGTCAGTCACGTTGCTGTTAGGGGTAAACCGATAAAGATTTTCTTCAACTGCCGGTCAGTCACGTTGCTGTTAGGGGTAAACCGATAAAGATTTCCTTCAACTGCTAGTCAGTCACGTTGCTGTTAGGGGTAAACCGATAAAGATTTCCTTCAACTGCCGGTCAGTCACGTTGCTGTTAGGGGTAAACCGATAAAGATTTTCTTGGCTGATATCGATAGCTGATGGTTATCTACCCATATCGGCCAATGCCGATAGGATACCAGTAATAATATAATGCAGGTAAGCTATTGTAAACTACTAGAACAAGACAGAGGGCCTATATTTAAACTGTTTTATAATTATAAATGTTAAAAAATGAACAGATATCGTTTACTTGTTGTATTTATGAGAAAAATGAACAGGTATTGTGTACTTGCTGCATTTCCTTCAGAAAATGAATACGAAGAATAACGTAGTTGACAGCAATTTATACATTTGTTTTACAACATAGTCACACAAAAATAACATTTAACACATAACATTTATACTAGTAACAACACATCTGTAGAAATATATAATGTGACATTAACTGTTATAGTCACTTGCTGTCAAACTTTGCGTATAATAACTATTTAGCCTATGCAGTGTAGCTTTTGTTACATTTTTATTGTCAGCATACATTGCTTAAAAATGCAGCACAACTTAAATTGTTCACTTAATAATAATAAAAAAAAAAGATTTCCGGTTACAATAATAAAAAAAAAAAAAATCTGGTTACAAAATAGCACAGTAATCAATTTCTGCTTCAAAATGCCGCCTAATACACCTGCAACCAATGCAGATTAAGCAAGATAAACAAAAAATTCACAAGACCATTTTGAAGTACATTGAGACATATTTACTGCAGGTTGATCGCACGTTACACAGCACTGGGAAAATGACCGTCTCACTGTTCTTGTGTCATTATAAGTGCGCCTGACCAAACATTACATTCTGTGCTGGAAGAAATTCAAGCATGAATATCGGTGTACATTTATGGCTAAAATAACAAAAACTGTCGTGCAGACAGGCTACCGATTATCGGTGCACCCCTAGCTGCTGTGTGTGTACTCAGGCTGATCTTTTGTTGGCGATTTTTTAATACACGCATCACTATACTGTACACAAATTTAGGACACAGGCTATTTTTGAGGAGAAAAAATTGGTTTTAAAAAGTTCTTCTTAAATTCGAAGGAATACAGTAATTGTTTTAAGCAGACCATTTTTGTTTAAACAATAAAACGAAGCTTGCTCACACCTTGAGGTTTTTGAAGCTAAGACCACAGTCGGGGTCTTTTGGTTTAGGAAGGGACTAGAGTGAGAACAGTACAACGGTTACATTTAGATTTGGTCAAATCCTTATAACCTATACAATACATTTAAACCTTAATGCATTGTATCATTTATCCGTTACATAATAACCCATGACAGGAATGTCATTAACCTGCCCCCTTGCTACTCTTTGCCTCTGTTGAATATAAGGAATGCACTTGTGAGAAATAGCATACCACATACAGTAGAACAACTGTAGTACTTCTTGCATAATCTATGGGCAGAGGCTTGCCACTTTCTTAAGGTTAAATATCCCAGTATAAGGGACGTGCAATTTTGATATTTGATTTCAGAGAAAAAGTAAAATATGACAATAGATTAATTTCAGAAAGTGTGATTTATAACATGGCAGTTTGACGACTAAACTAAACAAGCCATGCCATTACAGGACAGTGGAAAATTGGGCATGTAGGTTTTGCCTATGATTTACATTACTGTTTCATTTCTGGTATTGCATTGGAGTTGGGCAGCATTTTTAATTCCACGGCCCATCATATCTGGATGATTTGCTAAGATACTTGTCCGATCTTTTTATTCGGGGTCAACGTTATATTTTCTTGCTCGACCTTTGAAACCATTGCCTGGTGCTGACTCATGGTATACTTATATGCTGCATCAGCCCCTCGCCTTTGTGATTCCCTGTAAAAATATTCCCATGGAAATAGGGATCATAGCAGAACTGTGGGGGCGTGGAGCATCTGCCTGCAGCAGTGCTTCTAGTAATGTAAAATAACTGAAATGCTGGGAGCATACTGACATTATAAAACCACTGGTAGCCTGAATACATTTTTAAACCATAACTTTTTACTAATTTGTTAAGTAATGTTTAGAATTCTTATTTGGAAATATTATTTAGAATCAGTGAAATATATATTTGTCGTGGGTTATTAATATCATTAAAATGCAGAGATCTATCTATCTATCTATCTATCTATCTATCTATCTATCTATCTATAGATACATACAGGTACAATACTTGGTTCTTCTTAGTTAATATGCTTACAGTAAGTCTTGACAAACCCTAATCTGGAAGCTGTTAATTTAAATACAAATTTGTAGACCTTTGCAAGTGGAGTTTTGAGTTAGTAATCAGTAAGATAAAAAGGTAAGCAACAAAGTAAATCAAGAATCTACAGTCTGGGGTTGCCTGCTGCTCTGCATTGCCGGAGTTGCCTGCTGCTCTGCTTTGCCTTGGGTTGCCTGCTCGCCATCGCCTGGGGTCACTTGCTCCCCATCGCCTGAGGTTGTTGGTTCATCACTTGGAGGCCATTTCTTGCTAACCTCTGGGGATGTGCTGGGGCTGGGGGAGTCAGCCCAGAAGCCATTAATGGCTCCACTACCAGCCGAGAAGCTGCCAGCCTTTCTGCTGTCAGCGAGAGAGCCGCCAGCTGTGAAGAAGAGGGGAAGGTCAGACCACCTCCACCAGCAGCAGTTCGGCTGCTGGGATTTCCTTGGCTGGAAGAGCCAGCCTGTGCACGGTCAGCCTGGCCATTGTTATTGTTGGGATGGGAGGAGGACCTCCCACCATGGCCGCCACCCATGAACACATTGCTTCCCCTGTTCCTGGGCCGGGACTATGACCAGGACTTTGGGACTAAGGTGGGAGGTGGCTGTTGGGGCCAGATGTGCTGTGCACAACAGGGGGATATGTGGCAGGGAGAAGGAAGCCCTGCACATAAAAAGGGGGCAGGGCAAAGCCCTGTTGTAAAATGTATTGTTTGTTTATTTTAGAACAGGGTACTCCCTGCCCCTGTGCATATTTTGTATTTACTTTGCATTGTTATTTATTTATAAATATGATGGCGAAAAGCTGTATTTGTTATTGTTTGGCAGCGTAGATGGGGAAGCCCCATCCCACAAAACCCTGTGTAGAAGTCACCAGTATAAAAGCCTGCAGCTCTCCTTGTTTGGGGGTGGAGTGTCTAGGAGTAAAGAACGAGAGTGAGAGGAAGTAAAGAAAACAAAACAGCTGTTACGAGTGCTCTCTGAGCAGTGGTTTTATATTTTATTTTATTTTTGTTTCAAATAAAAACGGCGCCGCAGTGGTTTGTCTACAGGTCAACAAAAGGTCATGGCCCCACAAGCATGGAGTCAAAATGGCTGTGTGTTTAACCACATGTTGTACACAAGACATTTCTAATTTACCTCTAGATGATGTGCCCCAGAACACCCTTCTTAATTAAACAGGTTTTAAATACACACAACAAACAAGCGTTAAACTGTTGGTGGTGATTCCACTGAATAAAATGTTGGCTTACAAAGTTGTTTTGCTCTTCGAGTTGTAATTACACAGTGCTGTCAATATACAGTATAAGCCATAGCTGTTAATGTGTTCAGAAATATTATGAAATAAACTTGAACTTGTCATTTCATTAATAAAACATTAATGCTAGAAGTACTTATAGCATAGATTATATAGCATAGATTGTAGCATATAGATTATCCTACTACAATAACTTCCACCCTCACACCTCAACTGCAGTATGCAGCTTCCAGAAAATAAACACAGTGAACTTACAGACATTGTTTACTCCCACTTTGGGTTTGCTTAAGGATGTAAAACCTGCAGGATGTGAAATCTGTATTTTTATATAAAATACATAAAGTATGCACTTTGCTAGCTGCCCTTCATCTCAGCAGGCAATATTGTAACACTAAGAGACTGACAATATCGACATCAAGTCAGTAACAAACTCTACACTATGTAGGCACTTATTGTCAGTAAGTAGTTATTGTTATTTACCGTGGAGTCTTTCAAATCCTGTAGATTCCCCCATAAATCCTTCAGGCTGCCCTGCTGTGATCCCTGCTACAGCATGCATTGACACATCAATAAATCCTTTTGACAACAGCGATATGTAAAAATCAATTTCAGTATATCAGCTGTGCCTCTGAAGGCTGTCATGTCAGTTCACCTGAGGTTTCATGCTTTTCCCAAAGCTGAGGAATTTACTAGATTTAAACACAAAGACTATGTCAGCTTGCTCACTTGCGCTCTGGCTAAATAGCCTTTTCCTGACAGAAACATGTTGGTAAGATATGATGAGGTCTATACAGTACAGTAACACAAATCCAGCGGATAAAGTCCTGTAATGACGATGGTATATACCTGGTGTTTGTTACTCTTTAGAGTTTTTCATAGATCTTGTTAACTGTGATTGTGATTAATCTCCAAGATATATGGTGGCCGTCTATCTTTGTATGTCCAACTGTCTTGTCTGTATTTCACACTTAGATTTTTACATACCGTATTCTTTTGAATTTAAGACACACTTTTTAAACCATTTTTATCTTCTCAAAATTGGCCTGCGTCTTATTAAAGTGTGTATTAAAATCGCCAACAAGACGTGACTATCTGAGTACACAAACAGCAAAGTGGCTGCCAACAAACTGGCTGCCAAGAAAAGACAAACAAAGACGTCACTGCCCCAGTAGACAAACAGCAATGTGACTCCCTGCCTAGAAAAGGTGAACAACAACGTACTGCCCGATCTTGAATCATCCATGACATGCAGGCAGACATTTTCAAAGAAGCGTCATTAGCTTCCAGAGGAATTCGAAGAGAAGCTTTTACAATTTCAGCATTTCTAATAAACAGTACCAGCTTGGACAGATCGGAAATGCTGATCAGACCCCTGTATTTTTCGACATGCCAAGCAATACCACGGTTCACAAATTGGGAGAAAAACAGTTGCAAATAATCACGACTGGAAATGAGAAGCAGCACATAACTCTAATGCTCAGTGTGACAACAGATGGCTGCAAACTGCCTCCATATGGGTAATTGAGGTTGTATCTTTGTAATTGCAAATTGAGGATGGGAAATTGAGTCTTGAATTCGAAAGAACACGGTATATCTAAAAACACTAATCCAATATTTTCACCTTATTGATGATTTTGTATTTACAGTTACTGCGGGAAATGAAAGTCCTAGACATGCTTTTTTTTCTTCAAACACCGCAAATCCCAAAGACACTATGTGGCAATATGGTTAACAGTGTGCAGGTGCAGGTGATCAATAATCAGACAGACAATGTTAGTCCAGGTGCAGTGGTGGTTTATTTTTAAATCCAATTGCCTGATGGCAAACAGCAGTAAACAATAAACAATGATAAGCAATACAGCAGCGTGTATTGCTTTATTTATAATCCGTGGGTTGGCCCCAAAATAATAACAGTCCCGTTTTAATTCACCCACATGTAACACATACACAAACACCAGTCCACATTGCGTGCTGTAGTGCTCATAAGGGTTGATCTGGGTTTAGTGCTGGCCTTTGGTGACAGCTCCAGATCGTGTTAGCCATCTAAATAACAATACAACAGTATTTTAAGTAACGACAAACAAAACACTCACGGTTCACAATACAGGTTCTCCTTTTGGTCATGCAATTTAACCATTCACAAAGGAACAGATCACATCACTACGTCCCCTTAAGTACCGTCGACCATGACCCCTTGGTCAACGAGTGCAGCCGCTCCTCCAATCCATCAATGCCACATTGTTTCCCTTCAGGGTTGATGACTTAGTGTACCGTAGTTCTGCCCCCTTTCTAGATGGCCGACTTCCGCCTAACCCTGGGAATTAACTGTCGGGCCATCCAGTCCAGGGTACTCTGTTCCCTTTATACAGCGCCCTCGCAGGTCGGGAGGGAGATCTAACAGCAAGAATCATTCGATCCCTGTGTCGCACACTGTCAATGTCGTTTTTCACTAGCATTCAGAGTTGTGGCGGGTAAAAAATATGTGTAACTCCAGTTTGGAAAAGAGGGTGTTCAGATAAAGGGAGGTTCTTAGGGTTTTTAACATTTATTGTTTGTCATAGTTTTAAACATACCTTGTGTGCTTTTTTTTTTACAAGATGAATATATATATATATTTTTTTGCCCAACAGTTTTATACATTAACAAATGTACAGTTTTATATATATAATATGTAATGTGCTGTTCAATAACATTAGTGTAACTGTCCATGACCACCCACAAGCCTTATGAAACTGGACGGAAGTCTATTGTAAAAGGTCACGCAACCAAGCCCAGATTGTTTCAAATTCAGGAAACACATTTTTGTAATTTTTTAGCTGAATACTGCAGCGGGTTCCCATGGTTCGTTAAGCAGTTGTGGGATACAGGCAGTATTGTCTTGTCTGCAATGCACAAATCATTTTTTTCTTTTTTCTTCTGAATTTGCTCAAATAAAATAAAACAAAAAAAAGGGACCAAAACTCTAAAAGAAGAACCATTTAATTTCCCCTGTCCAGGAGAATGATTAGTTTTGAGGTAGTTCTGAATTTGCAAGCCTTTTCCTGGGCAGCAGCTCAGGGGAGTTGGAGGATTGAATTGCTGCCTTGCTTCTCAGGTTCCCACATCCCTTTCCGGTAGCTGGAGCTTTTCAAAAGGGCAGCAGCTTGATTTCAGGCAGTCATGCTTGGCTGACGGCAGGTTCGGTCTGAAGCGCTTGTCCAACTTATAATAAATGATGCACAGTGTTTGACGCTGTGTGTGTGTTGTGGTGTTTTTTTTTTTTAATTGGTTTGCGATAATCTTCTATTTCGTTAGGATATAATGGGGTCTATTTTAATGATCTAACCCCTTTTTATATATTAATCCAGCATGGATTTCCCCCAGGGATAATTTTACAGAGCTGTTTAAAAACATCAATACCTTTTATTATACAAATACAGTGACATTTATTTTACGTATATATATGTTTATTTTACGTATATATGTTTAAAATGAAGGAAGCCGGAGTTAGGATTAACCACGGTTTTAGATCATTAGAATAGGCCCCAATGTCATGATAGATGGGTGCTTATAAAGTGGTAAATTGGATTTAGTTTTGCCATTTATATAATATACAAGAACTTAAACTCCCAGAAGCTTCCTGCAGTGGGTTGCCTGTCATCCCAGTATCAATTTTGCCTAGCTTTCTAAACTATTGAGGGAAGCTTCATGTATTTCCACTCATACATTTCTGTTTGAGTATATCTCTAATTCTTACACTTGAATGTTATCTATAGTGTCCCTCCATTTCATTGACTAGGCTAAAGCTGCCTTTAAAATTGATGGAGATGTTAAGTAAGCCCTACGTTACTGAAGAACAGTGAGACTATTGTCGATTCTGTTCATCTTTGCATCCCTAATAATTACATGGATTTCATTAGTAAGGTGCTCTGATGTTTCAGGAGACTGACTGGGTGTCGTTGTCCCATGTTTGGAAAGAGATTCAAATAGTGATTATGGAATTACTATTTTTTTTTTATCCTGGAGGGTCTGCCTTGGATTGTGCAAAGACAACAAAGATGTCTGCCTGAATACACAAGCAGCAACGTGACTTACTGCTGAGAAAAGACTATACAAGCAGCAACGTGACTTACTGCTGAGGAAAGACAACAAGACCTCTGCCCGAATAACCAAGCAGCAATGCCACTTACTGCTGAGAAAAGACAAACCAAAACGTTACTGCCCGATTTTGAATCACCCATGTTATACAGGCAGCCATTTTCAAAGAAGCGTCATTAGCTTCCTGAGAAATACCAAGCGAAGCTTTTACAATTTCATCATTTCTAACAAACAGTACCAGCTTGGACAGATTGGAAATTCTGATCAGACCCCTGTATTTTTCGACATGCCAAACAATACCACAAAACTGTTTTGTTCGCAATGCAGTCATTGCTGTTGTGGTTGCTAGGTTACATGTTGCCTGATGTCGTGCTTGCTGTTGTCGGGATGCGTGATGCCGTGAGTGAGTGGTGGTATGTGTAAGACAGAGATGCCATCTTAAGTATTATACAGTGCGCAGCACAATAAACAAGCTCCATGGTTAATCTACAACAACACTGTTATTTTTTCCTCAAACTGAGGGTGGTAAATTTGGGCTCCGTTTTAAATTCGAGGGCATCTTTTATTCGAAGGAATATGGGATGTTCATTAAAGAGGAGTACAGTCAGAGCTGGAAACTGATGAGTAACAACAGCTTTGGGTGTTTTGTACTTTTTATTATTTAAAGGCAAATATACATGTTTGTAAGATGTCTACTTTATTGGGCATGGTTCTCAAAGCTTTTTGCACCAAATTTGTTATTAGAACATTTTTCTTCTCAAAGGAAAGAAAATACCAATTATGCTTCTGAAATGAATAGGAAACCACTTAAGATGACTGCTGACAAGCCCCTAAATTGAACGCCTGAGCTGTTTATTTCTGGTTTTGTAACTTTATTGGGTAAAAGGGTGCTAATGCCTAGCCTGTTGTGTTTTATGGGCACATATTTAGAAATGTGTCCTGAAAATCCAATATCAAGCACTCAATACAGGAAGTGAAACAAAACTCATGTTTATAATTGTCAATTCAATCCATAATGTAAATAACAATAATGCTTTTCCAAACTGTGATGATATTTATAAGAAAATCACAAATTGTGCTGCTGCTGACCAGTGTACATATATTTAGTAGTGTCTGGTGGACAGAAGGGGCCTTTTTCTAAAATGTGAATTAACAACCATTTTAAGAGGTGCTTTTCCCACAGAGTACCACAATTTTCAGAATGGCTTGCACCAGAATATTGTGTTCAGTTCTGGTCACCTCGTTACAAAAAGGATATTGCTGCTCTAGAAAGAGTGCAAAGAAGAGCGACCAGAATTATCCCAGGTTTAAAAGGCATGTTGTATGCAGACAGGCTAAAAGAATTGAATCTGTTCAGCCTTGAACAAAGAAGACTATGCGGTGATCTGATTCAAGCATTCAAAATTCTAAAAGGTATAGACAATGTCGACCCAGGGGACTTTTCCGACCTGAAAAAAGAAACAAGGACCAGGGGTCACAAATGGAGATTAGATAAAGGGACTTGTTTTATTAAGGACCTATTTAAAACATATTTGTATTGCAGTTAGTTACACTGATAGGGGGATCAGTAAATCACCTTACTGGATTTTATATAGATCTGTCTAATATTGTCTAAATCAATTGCTTGGTTGACCAGTAGAGCAACATCTGCTTCTGCAGATAATTACAGCGTAATGCTGCATGGGCATCAGTTCCTGTAAGAGCCTTTCAGACTCTACAGGTCTTATGTGTTACTAATTCCATACAAAAGCAATTTCATACTTTTCATGTACAGTTTTTCACACCACTAGCCCAAACCCTGCTTTTCTGAACAAAGGTTATGGAATTCATTGATACTTCATGACATGACCCCAAGCAAGTTGGATTTATCATCTGTCATTATTTCTCAAGTCAGAGAAGATACCACAGCAACCGAGAGGAACTCAATTAACAGCTTTGTCTCCAGCAGAATTGTGATTCCCGCACAAAAACAACACTAATCTCCTTTTAACCAGCACCAAACATGTCAGTCAAATCTGCAAAGCCTTCAGGATAATTGGTTACATCATGTGATGGTTTTTTTGTTGTTGTTAGGATAGATCCTTAGTTATCAGACAAGTTTAGCAAGTAAAAGCTTGATCTGTAAATCATTAAACCCTGTTTGTTTTAAAATAAACTATTATAAAAACAAAAAAAAGAAAAGAAAAAAACGTGATCCAAATTTAAAAGCTACCTATACAGCTTAACCCAATATTGCATGCTGTTAAACTTAAATGTCAACAAAGAACAAATAAACTATTTAATACAGTTAGTTAACCTCAGGTGAGACTTGTGGACAGGTGAGACTGGTGGACAATCCTGTCGCACGAAGTCACAATAATCAGACTTTGATTGGCCAACAGAATCAGGTGATAATGCTTGTGAACAGAGAACCAATGTGCAACATTTGAACGTTATTTAATCCTCTGATGTCTAAACATATCATAGGATGCAATTCTGGGCTGCTTATTACAATGTCAGAGTCAAAATAAAACAGCATTTTAATAAAAATATTGTGTATTTTCTAGAAAATAGTACCAGGAACATTTTGAATGGTAGACAAAAAATTGGGTAGAAATCAGTAAAAACCGACGTTCAGTTAAAAAAAAAACCCTAATTTTTCAGTAAAATTTGTAATAAACCCTATAAATATGAATGTATCAAATGAAACAGCTGAGACTCTATCTGCAGAAGTGGTTGAGAAATAGATCAGAGCAGTGCTGTGGATAAAAGCGGTCATCAATGACAGTACCTCCTATGAGTTGCGAGTTATGTGCAATTGTAGAAGTCAATTCGTAGGCAACATTTTTTTTGAAGTAGTGGTGAGAAATGCCCTGAGAGGCAGCTTTTCAAGCAAAAACGTCTTGATTTACAGCGAGAGAGAGAGAACACAGTGAGTGAGAGAGAGAACACAAAATGAACATGTGAATCCCACCTCAGCCACTGACTCATTGTGTGACCCTGAGCAAGTCACTTAACCTCCTTGTGCTCCGTCTTTCAGGTGAGAATGGTTGTAAGTGACTCTGCAGCTGATGCATAGTTCACACACCCAAGTCTCTGTAAGTCGCCTTGGATAAAGGCGTCTGCTAAAAAAAAAATAAAAATAAATAAATAAATAAACACAAAGTGAACACGTCACACCACAATCCCATCACAGGGCTACAACTGAGAGTGAGGGAGAGGGATGAAGGGTGGAAGAGGACAGAAAGAAAGGGAGGGTGAAAGAGGGAAGGTAGAAAGAGGAGAGGGAGAAAGGTAGGGTGAAAGGGAAGGAGAGGAAGGGAGAAAGAGGAGAGGATTGTGGTTGCAAATGCTGACTGAGAACGTTTTTAATTATTTTTAGCTCTTAAACAGTTACAGGTTTCAAGTTAGCGATAATATTTTTAAGTAACTTGAACTCTGCAGCTGTTTTAAGAGCTGAAAACAATTTAAAAAGTCTAATTAAGCAAATTATTAGTTTAATTAAGGGTTTAGTTAAGTGATTGATAGCTCAGTTGGAATGAAAACCAGAAGACACAGGGGGTCCCCAGGAATGGGTTTGAGAACTTCTGCACTAAAAGAACCAAACCTGGTGGTGGTACGCAGTCTCTGCCACATTGCCTTATTGAGGTCATGTGACTTTTTGGGTTGGCAAAGACAGCACACTTTGAGATATAGGGCCAGAATTATCAATATTTCTACATAATTTGCAATTTGCACTATTTTTATGAAAGCGAATTCAAACTGTTATGTCTAGTTTAATATCCCCTGATAAGCACGCATTTCAGAGTCCTTAACATTCCAAGCTGCTTGTTGATATTTTGTAAAACTAATAATGAACATTTTCCTTTTGCAAAGCCCTTGATAAATTTGTCCCATTGTCTCTGTATTTGGTTGACAGCTGTATTCTGTTAAGTAAGTAGTAAATCATTAACAGTTTGTAACGGCGTCAAGCTCTAGGGTGCCAGATAGTAATAAATGCCCTATCAAATTATTTAACTTAACCACATTACCAGGACCAGAAAACCCATCATCCTATTCAAGTCCTATATAGTCAACCAGAGTAAAAGGGGACTATTAATTAATTGAATAACCAAACAAGTTGCTTATGAGGTAATATATATATATATATATTTAGATGGCTCCAACTTTAAGTCCATTTACCCATAATAATGAAACCAAATTACAAACACAAAATAAAAAAAAACAAGTTTTACAGAATAAAGAAACAAAACAAGTACAGAACAAAATATTAATTAATTAAACATAAAAAAAAAAAACAGTTAATTGCTATGGTAGTAACAAACAGTACAAGACAATGAAAAGCTTTTCATCCCTATTGGAAACCTGCTTTAAATACGGTCCTTCCAAGAGACAAACTAACTTTACCATTGTGTTACCAAAGACACCTCTTTAGTAATCAATGCCAGTGGTTGCGGGAATATACCCTTACTAGCCAAATTACACTATTAAACTGCAAGCCGGGTTTCAATAGTCTCAGTGAACACACACAACGCAATATACCTGTACATACCCAACAATTAATCAACAAAGCAAAAGTTAATTAACAATTTACCAAAATAAAATACAGAAACAAAAAACACCAGTATACTATAAAGCAATATTTAAAATTATTTACTAGTCAAAACAAAATAAATAAATAGGGGAAAAATAATAAAGTAAGGATTATAACACACGAGTCTGTAATACACAAGGATTTGGCGGTAATACTATAGCAGTTCTGATAGACAGAGTAATGTTCATTTAATATGCTGCAAGTCAGTTATGTTCGAGTTATTTTCTCTTCCTTACAGAGACTGTATTGGATATTTAACCAGTCACAGAAATGTTAATTTCCCTTTAGCAATCGAAACAACGATGCGGGAATCCTTTCAATGATTTAAAACCAAACTACCCATTTTCAAAGCTGTACGACCTGTTCCGCTGGAACAAACAGGTTAGTTAACCTTGTTTGTTCATCTGGCCTCCGGCACGTAGCTTGTTCCAAATACTTGGCAAGTAGTTTAGTTAACGTTTTCCTCATGCAGCCACTGATAATATAGAAAACTTTTTTCCTTTTCAAATTGTTTTCGTTCGAACACACCATCACAGTCACAGCCCTCAGCTCCAAGCTCCAAGCTTCCTGATGACATCACACAATGCCTTCCATCCCAGACTGTATAGCAAACAGGAACTGCCAACCTCCATACAGCACCCGTAGTGACCTCCAGCAAGCCCCCTCAACAAACTAATTGTTCAGCTTTTATACGCAATTAGTTCTCTTTTAAACGTACAGTATCGATATGTCGTGTTTGCCACAAGTTTTTATTGCTAGATCTGACCTCTGTCCACATCAGTCATATACACCACATGCTTTAAATATTGCTTTGAAAAATAAGTTCACAGTTGTATTTTATGACTCACTTTTGATTACAATTTGTAATAGAAATCACTGTTGTGTGGCCACAATGTGCTGCAGTTCAAAAGCACATCCCAACCTTCGCAATCTGAGCTGATTTACCTGGAGTGGGTTCAGAATATGAAGAGAAATAGAGAATCCATAACGAGCTTCTGTTTGCAACAAGGTGGTCTTGTTTTTATAGAGATTAATAAAGCTGACCTCAATCTCAACCACTTCTCAAAGGTTATTCATATTTCAGTTGTCAGTGTCCTCTTGTTGCCTGGCTGTTTAATGTTTTTGTTTTATTGTCCCCACAGGAAAGTGACAGCCTCTGGTGGGATGCCTTTGCCACAGAGTTTTTTGAAGACGACGCTACATTAACACTTTCATTCTGTTTGGAAGATGGGCCAAAGAGATATAGTAAGGAACAGTTTTTTTAATGTGACTAATAACGTGTGATTCAGTTTGGTCGTGGAAAACAATTGTGTTTTATTATTCCCTTTTGAAGGTACGGGTACAACAAAGAACCTAGCTGATCTGTCTAACCTGCAGCTGGCTGGAAAAAATGCATTTCCAGAAAATTCTATATATTTTATGTCAAGTGATTGCTGACAAAACTAATCAATTGATGCTTGTCTACTCCTCTTTTCTGTAGCAGTGCCCTTGAGACTTGGCTTGGCAACCTGGCTGTATAAGTGTGGTTTAATTTCTTTGCAGCAATGAAAGTTACCAGACTGATTTTAAATGGTCAAGGGAACGAATGAGTCACTGCTTAAATAGTATGACTAGACACAGATACAAGCTTCAACACTGTAAAACAATCAATGCAAAGTGATGTTTGTGCAAAATATTGAACTTGCTTGTCACCTAGAAAATAGGAAATGAAACTCTACACACAATAAGGACTACACTGTAAGTGCATTATGTCACGTGTACAATCATCACTAAAGCTATTAACAAAAGCACAATCTTGCTATTCAGATGATACAAACAAAAGAATGGAAAGAACAAGTACGTCATAAATCACTGCAGTCTTATGAATGGATTTATATGCAGCACAGTTGACTGCAGAGTCAACTGAACCTTTAATTGTAGTGAATGTCCTTAACACCCAATTTGATTTAGTAGTATAGTAAACCTTTTTAGGCTATGACAAGTTTTGACTTGTCATCTCGCAAGACAAAAGCTGTGAGGGGTAATTATGTAATTATATTTGCGTCTTTTTAAGCATCTCTGTGAGGAGAGGATACTCATGTACCGTAAAAATCATTGTATAGGTCGCACTGGCGTAAAAGCCCCCTTTTTGAGACTTAAATGTTAGGAAAACACCTTTTTGTGTTTTAAAATACTTGTTTTTACAATTTTTTTTTCTTAAATGCTCAGCACCAATAAATAAAGATGCACAGGTTTAGTTTCGAAATAACCCTTGTTTGCAACATTTTATTCCATTAATAATTTTACAGTTTTAGTTAAACTGCTAGAAACTTTTTCAACATTTCTAAAATTTAAAAAGTAATAATTAACAGAGCATAAAATCAAGTTATACATCCCACATTGCATCTGTATTAACCTGTATTATTTTAGCTTATCATGTACCCAAACAAGTTTGAGAACATATCTTCTTTGCTTTACTGAACATTTCTTTCCAAAACCATATTTAGACAATAGTTCCTGCTGCATCAGCTTTTACAAATTAATTGTATTAATTCAAATTTAAAAGAAAAGTATTAAACAGTGCTGCTTGCATCAATTAAAGCAAAAAAAACAATAAACTAAACAGAGCACTATTTAATAACCAGTAAACCAAACGTTTTAGTGTTGCATACAGAGCAGTACATTTGCATTAAATTTCCAGCTGCACTAATACATTCATTTTGTTTTGTTACTCCGAACCATAAACATACACATACTTTACACGTGTACCACTGCGCTGCACTGACATGTAGAACAAGTTACACCAAGTTACAAAATGCATTTCATTCCTCGAGTGTGCATGCATGTATTCCCAAGTCCCGCTGATATCTACAGCCTCTGTGTTCTTCAAAATCTTTTACTGTCATTGCAGACTACAGCGACACTGCTCAGTTCACACCACCATAGCAATTAAAGATGTTTGAAAAGATTTCTAAATGACTATGGTTTTTCATGGCTGGCTACAGCTCTGTACAGTATGTATTAAAGTCATTCAAAGTACTCCATTCAAACAAAATTTCTACATCGGGCCATAAACACCTCTCCTCCTCTATCAGCTCGTTTTTCTTTTGCCATTTTAAGTTTGTCTTTGTTTCGTCTCCAGTCATGTACTGTTTTTTCAGCATTGCTATTGCCGTACATTTCAGCAAATTCAGCAACACACAATTTCAAACCTGTTGTATAGCATTTTCGTTTGTCTGACTGTCCTACTTTATCCAGTCTCAAAGTCACCTGCATTATTATAGCATTGCAGTTACAATGAAAAGAAGCCTTGATAGGTTTACTCGGCTTTCTAACCAATAGCTGTTTACTACGGATCCCTGGGGTGGGTTCAGTCTGAATGTTGACAAACCAATGGCCAGGGAGGGTGGGAATAAGGAAATTCATAGACTGACAGCTATTGTGTTAACTGTGAAGCAGTATTGCTGTGACGTTTTCATATTCCGAAGATTGATAACTTTTTTTCTTTATTCTTTTTTTCTCCAAGTACACACGTGTCTGGGTCGAGAGGAGGTCAGTCAAGAGTCTGAAAGCTTGCGTTTAACATTCAAAATGACTCAGGGTACTGAGAGTAACACATTAAAACTTTTAATTAGAACAGTGGTTTTGAGTTTCTACTTGGCAACATGACCTGAATGCCATAGATCCTGAAAAAATAAATCGGGTTGTTGACAGTTAAGTTTGTGTGAGCCATAATACCCGTGGCTGTAGTAATCCCATTGTGGCGCTGGTACAGTGGTTTAATATTACACACACCAGCGCATACATCGCGACCGGGCGTATTAGTTGCTTCCCCCTTTTAAGGGCCATGCAAAAATGCCAAGAAAATCAACTTGGACAGCAATTTTTACAGTGATTGTCGTTCTGCTGCTGCCACCAAAGTCGTGAATTTAACCACTGTCGCTAATTCAGCTGCTAGTATCTCCTAAACAAAAATACAAAATAAAACACAGTACAAAAACTACAAATAAAAGGTGCCACAGAGGGTGAGTGCTAGCCTTATAAAATGAGGCGTCCCGCTCCAGGAACCGGCTACACTACGGAACCCTCACTATAAATCACATGGGATCACTATCCCCTAAACTAACCTACTGATGAGCCAGTATTCATACAACGACTCCTGCTGCTTCATACGGCCTTGGCTGGGCTTTGCTTTCACAAGCACCGCTTTCAGTCTCAGGGCTGCGTAGCTGTCGTTCTTGCAGAACGGACCCTCTCCTCCCGAGTATACGCCGCTCCCCTCTGGCATGGCATTGCAGTCGCCCCGAGCCATCTCCCGCGGATGCTTTTAAACTGACGGACACTCGGTCAAGACCCGCCCACCTGCTCATTGAGGACCAGCACAGCCAATCACTTGCTGACCTTCCCCTCAACCAAGCCTAGCAGGCAGCAAGTCTCTATCGAGCGCCCGTCTTTAAACAATAATTCAATCATACAAAACAACTCCAAAAAGACACACAATAAACCCATTTCCCCATACAATTTATACCAACACTAATTTACACATGTGCAGGGCAATCGCCCTGCTACGGGCCCCAGAAAAGTGCCAAGAAAATGGACTTATACAACAATTTTTACAGTGATTGTCATTCCGCTGCTGCCACCAGAGTCGTGAATTTAACCATTGTCACTAATTCAACTCCTAGTATCTCCTAAACCATTTGTGTTACCATCTTCATATGTTCAGTGTTGTTGGAAATCCTCTGGAAAGTTTTACAGAAATCTTCACTTTTACACTTTTTCATCTAAGAGCTGACCATAGTGTGGTCATTTGACTTTTTGGTTTCCAGGCAATGAAGGCCTAATGCTGTGAGATATTGGCTGTAGATTGGCTATGTCAAGTTCAGTAGTGCGTATTGTACAAGAAAAATGAACCATTTCAAGTTATTTTCAATGAATAAAACAAGTGATATTCAGCCTGTTGTTGGTTTCTCTAACTTAACCGTTTCATGAGCTTGTCCAGAACCGTGCCATGATTTATATATGGTATAGTTTCTGTCATTTTTAATTTGTGATTGTTGATTTTAAAGTTTCAGATAGCTTAGGGTTGCACAAACACAGCTCATGAGCCAGATATGGCTCGCAGCTTCTCTTAATCCGGTGTCACAGGAAATTGGTAGACTGTGAAAAAAGTAGATATCGCCTTTACTACGCATGCACGAATTTCTGAAATTAAAGGGCCAGTTGGCATTTTCTGTCTGTGAACTTTAACTGTGAACATATATATCATCGTTTTTCTTTTAAATTTAAATTGGTTACCATAAAATTGTAAAATATAGCAAACTGTTTTAAATGTAAATGTTGTCAGAATCTTTATTAAAAGCTACATTTTAAATGAAGAAATATTTCGCTAGTGTACACTACAAACATCTACTCTACTCGCTTTTTTTGTGATTATCTATTATGATCAGTTAATCATAGTGGTTACTACCCTGTTTAAAATGTGGTAAGGTAAAGTTACATTTCTAATCGCAAGGAACTGTAAATTATTATTTTTTGTGGTGCAAAAGTTAAAATAAAATTAATAAATGCATTAATTTGATCATGTTACTAATCATGCATTTATCGTGCGTTTTTTTATTTTTTATGTGCAATTCTATTTGTTAAAATGGATATTGCATGACCTCTTCTCAATACAGTTGAGTGGAAATGGTCTCTCTTTTATATATATATTTTTTAAGTTGTAATATAGTCTCTATCAATATTGAAACGGCATTAATTATTTTCAGTAATTTAGAAGGCTGTGTGGTCCAGTGGTTAAAGAAATGGGCTTGTAACCAGGAGGTCCCCGGTTCAAATCCCACCTCAGCCACTGACTCATTGTGTGACCCTGAGCAAGTCACTTAACCTCCTTGTGCTCCGTCTTTCGGGTGAGACGTAATTGTAAGTGACTCTGCAGCTGATGCATAGTTCACACACCCTAGTCTCTGTAAGTCACCTTGGATAAAGGCGTCTGCTAAATAAACAAATAATAATAATAATAATTTATTTTATGTATTGCATGACAAACCAATTCACTTTTTTATTGTGGATTTAAAACAAACAAGCATGCTAAATAAATAAAATCACATTTCATCTGCAGTGCTACTGATGGCTGCTGAATTATTTACTGAACCCCAATCACAATAACAGTTAGTACAGCTCTTATGTTAACGTTTACCATAGAAAAATGCATTGCAAATGTAATGCTGCATATTGAAGCAGTGAGGTATGGTACAGCATATTCAAAACCTGGTAAATACACAGGATAACTATTAGAAAAAAGCAAAATCGTTGTGGTAACTTTTCAGGGAGCCTACATAAACCCTTAAGTACTTGCTAGCAGGATAGGCATTTTCTAAGCAAAGAGTAAGTGTTTGTCAAGGAAGAAGTGATTTCAACCACACACAAATATAAATTAGAAGTACAAATGTTGTTTAAATGTTTTATAATACATACTTTTTTGTTAAAGAATGAAAAAAAAAACATTGAACGGTGTGATCGATCAAGTGTTCAAAAATCTACATCGAAGACTTGCTCGGAGAATTGAGAGTTACAAAAATCTCAGAATGCAGTTTTAGACCAGCAAGGTGTTTTTGAAAGTAAAGTCCACCAGGAGTTGGCATCCCTTGCACCTCTGCATGTTTAATGCATTTAAAATAGCAGTAGAAGAACTACAGTTGCCCAAGGATAAGCTGGTGGGGGTCTCTGCTGATGGTGCCATTGCCATTGCATAATACACCAGGAGACCTTATGTGCAAAATATTTGAAATTCAAAGACGTCATGAACTTTGTTGTGTTGACAGTTAACTTTATTTGTGCACATTGTTTAGAATTTCAGTCATGTTTGGAAAATATAAGTGCCGTTTACGGTGAGGTTCACACGGAAGTTAGATAGTTTAGCCGTGGCAACAAAAACATTTTTACAAGAGAAGGGCAGAGGCACCAGCGTTCTAGAACAGGGACTGGATTGCTTACTTGCTTTTTTAACTGATATTACAGTCATCGTAATGATTTAAGGCTGAACCACCCAGCATCTTATTTGTGATTTGCTTGTGTGTTTGGAATTAAGTTAAAGCTGTTAACAAACCAGCTTGAGAAAGGGCAGCATGTCAAGAAGCCTTTTCACATGACAACATACAAATGGAGTGGACGTGTAAGTGTACTGAAGGAACTACAGGTAGTGCTTGGCAGCAGATTTCAGCATTCCAAGAGCAAGCCTTGTTTTAAACTCTTTCCAGACCCTTTGTCTGTTGATTTTGTAAGTGTCCCTGATCAACTGGAAGTCGTTGGACTGTTGTGCTCCAGTGTGCTGAAGAACAAGCATAGGGAAGTGCCACTGTTGGATTTCCCAGTCTCTACAGAGAAGCTTTAAAGTTGTAAGTACTTATCTGTGAGCAGGTGTTCTCCCTGATGAATAAGTCACACCTGAGAACAAGACTGACAGATGATCACCTACATGCTGTGCTTGGATTAGCCACCACTTCAATGGGGCCCAACATCCAAAAACCGGTCCCAGAAACTCTGCAGCATTTCCCACTGAAATGTTTACCTGACATCATACCACTTATAGGAGAGGGGGAGTAATAATCTACCATGGTTTAAAACAAAAATGCATATGGTATGCAATATGTGGGAATCATTTTCCTTTTCTTGGTAATACTTTCCCTCATGAGTTGGCCAGTTAAACTTCTCTATATTGTGCCCCTCACAAAATGTAGTTGTGCACCCCTGAGATAGCTACATGTGCAGCCCTAACAGTGTAACCTTGTAGTAGTGTTAGTATCAGCTGATCTGTCCCGATTAGGGTCAATCCAACATGTCAGATATCACACTTGCTACTTGACAAGGTCACAATCTCTATTGGAAAACTATTTTTTTCATTATTTTCTTTAAAACCAAGATTTACATTGAACTTATAATGATTAGTCCGATACCCTAACTCTGAGAAGTTTTAGGAAAATACATACTGTACATAATGAGAGAAAAAACTAATAACTTTATTAAACAAATAACTTTTTTTATTATTATTTGTCAGAGTTTCTTATAGTTTATCTGGACAGTGCCAGATATCTGAATGGAGCAATGTTAGCAATGTGGCTAAGTTGGTTGTTGTTGAATGGTGCTGAGGTCCAGTCAAGATGACGAGGCTAAGGCGTCAGTGGCAGGTACAGGACTGGTTGGCCATTTGTGGTGGATAATAAAATAAATTTGGACCAATTGTGTCTTTGTTTAGTATTTGCTGTCCAATAGATATAAACTGAGCTTTCAATACAGCAAGTGAAAAAGCTGGCACTTGCGCAGATTGATTTTAAGTTTGATTCACAGATGATGCTGGAAGCTGATTGGCTGATGGTACTGAAATTTTTTTTCTAATTTAAGTTTTAATTACTGGTGTTAGTCAGTAAACATTAACTTGTTTTAACTTCTGGCCCTATCAATGATACAGACTGCACACTTTGAGATTCTGTCTTTACAGTTGGTACTGGCCACTGTGCTCCATTACGAATGGTGTCCAGTAAAAATTAAACATTGCCACATTCTTTTAACTACTAACCAAATCAATGATACAGATCCTTTTCACATATCCACACATCAGAGATGCCTTTCTGCCTGCATTATGCCCGCAGGGATGCTTTGTTTTTGTTCTAAATTTTTTAAAAATACAATACAAATGCAAACTCAGCACATCTACTTTAAATGTAAATGTATCCAATTTCGCGAATGCAGTCTGTATTTAAAGTATGAACAACAGCTGCGAGCACTTTGCACAGTCAAAAGGGCTGCGAGACACAATGCGTCCCATACAGCAAATAGTGAAGCTGCACGGCTAGTTTTACTAGCTGTCTGCGCCTGACGTATCGCATTCATTTGCAACAGAAAGCCTCTGCAAGTTGATACACTTCTATTCTCCGATGCATTTGTTATTCTGACTTTACAGAAAACTACTCTCATAATTTGTTTTATGTTTTAGCTGTCACCCATTTACATGCTTGCTCAGCTATCTCATTCGTTGACCTACATAGCTACAAGTAAATGCTGCGTGCATGCACAACCAAACAATTTACAGATACTCGCAGATTCTTTAGTTTCAGTGCATGTCATACAACATTTTTTTAAAGGAAATAAAGGAAGTACCTAACCAAATGTGTTTTTACATCCATTTCCAAGATTTCACAGGCTTTTTTTTTCAAATTCACAATTTTCACGATTTCCTTGACCTTGTGACCGTGACAATCAGAGCCTTATTCGTGATGGATGGACTTCATTTAAAATACCTTTGGTTCTGAGGGAGCAAGAAATGGTATAGGATAAAATAGGAGAAAACAACTGGATTGTTTGCTTGTGTGGCTTCCCAAGAGTACAATAGCTTGATTGATGTTTTGAAGGTTGTGTATTTTTTTATCATTTTTTTTTTCTCACAGAAGGATGAACTATTTTTCTAGATCTTGGTCTGTAACCATAATCAAACTTCGTACTTTATAGACTGCTGAAGGGATTTCAGACAAATAACCCTAATTCATTGCTTCAGCCATACCACATTTACTTATTACAGTACTTCATTCTCGGTTGAAATCACATACTTGAAAATTATACCTTAAGCTCCTCTCCCTTCCTTTCATTGCAAAGTCAAGGCAGAACAGGGACATCACACCGGAATTCCCTTCCAAACATACGTCTTAACCCTTAATGTGGTGGAACAATTTGCAACCTGTGAAATGACGTTTGAATAAAACAAAGCTCCTGTGCTCTTTGATTTACTACGCCAAGCCGGAGCAGACAGGAGTGATGTGTTTGACTGGCAGGCCTGAGTAGATTCTCCTCAGCCCAGCGATGCAGACCTGTCTGCTGGTGTGGACTGACAGTGATTGACAGCCCGGCACTGTGGAGACAGGAAGGCTGAGGCATGCTCAGTGTGAATAATGCGCAATGTTTATGCAGCACTGCAGAGGATGTTGAGGTAGAGAATGATTAACACTTTCAGGGCAGAATGAGATTCCAGCAGTTAGGAACAGAATCTCCAAAACCACTGAAAGCTGAACTTTCTGCAAGGGACACAACTGTTACATTTTGCTGATGTCCAAGACTTTTGTGATGGGAGAAAAAAAAAAAACCCTCAACCTCTGGAAATAAACTTTGATTATTTTGTCTATGATTAACAGCTTGAATCCACATATAGTCAGCATTATTGTATTACACTCCTCCAAAACGACCTGAACTCAATAAGTTTATTATAGACTGAAAGTCCACTAAATAAACAAGATATGGTATTGAAAGTTTGTAGTGGATCCAGCTTCATTGCCTTACATTGCCATCATGCTTGGCAATCGAAATATGGTTCAGTTGTTACTTTCTAGAGGTATTGAATAGAAGATTGTTGGAGGTAACCCTTTAAAGAGTAAGTAGTGGGGTTTTGAAACCTGTCCCCAGGTGTTGCTACAACAGTTTAAATAACGTGCCTGTAATTTCTCTTTTCATTGTTAACATCCTGACAACGTTTTAGACTTTTATAACTTTTATAAGTCTTTTCACAATGTCCGCTCTAGTGCATTGACAGGTAACACAGCATTAATGATCAATGATGTGGTACGGAACAGAAAAGCCAGAGCATTTGTTATGTTGTGTTGTGTGTTTTTTTTTTTTTAATCGCTCTTCCGGCAGTGACTTTAGGACAGATGTCAAACCCCAGTCCACTAGAGCAGCCATTTTGCAAAGAGCATTGAATCAGACTTTTCAGCATTGAATCAGAGTTTTATAAGTATAAAAAGTTGTCAAGATGGTAACCATGAAAAAAAAAAAATTACAAGAACATTATTTAAACAGCTGTAGCAATACATGGGGACGTATAACGCTATATTTTTCGGAACTCTTTAACCTCAATGAAATACAGTCGCTGCACAGGGGTGTGTAATTCGTATTGCCCAATGCCCGGGACAACAAGAGTTGTGTGAGGTACAACAAGTTTTGCTGTTATACTTTGCTCGCCGGACATGATAGAAAGACACTCGGGTTATATTTTTAAGAGAGCCACGCAAGTTTCTGAAAACTGAATTGTGGAAGTCTAGCACCTCCACACACAAACATTTTAAAAAGTGTTTACGTCCCACCCCTATTACTTCTGATTGGATAGCTGTGGAAAAAGCTGATCTTCTATTGGTTACAAAGAAACCCAGAAATGACTGGTAGCCTCTGGCAAGGCACAGACTAATCTTTCAAACTTAAGGTATTCTTTATGTTTTTTGTAAATTAGCAAATAAGTGATACTGCTTTCTTAATGCATGAACCTGATATTTAAATACAGCAATCTAAGTGATACAGCTTTCTTAATGCATGAGCCTGATATTTAAATAGAGCAATCAAAGTGATACTGCTTTCTTAATGCATGAACCTGATATTTAAATACAGCAATCTAAGTGATACAGCTTTCTTAATGCATGAACCTGATATTTAAATACAGCAATCTAAGTGATACAGCTTTCTTAATGCATGAACCTGATATTTAAATACAGCAATCTAAGTGATACAGCTTTCTTAATGCATGAACCTGACATTTAAATACAGCAATCTAAGTGATACAGCTTTCTTAATGCATGAACCTGACATTTAAATACAGCAATCTAAGTGATACAGCTTTCTTAATGCATGAACCTGATATTTAAATACAGCAATTTAAGTGATACAGCTTTCTTAATGCATGAACCTGACATTTAAATACAGCAATCTAAGTGATACAGCTTTCTTAATGCATGAACCTGACATTTAAATACAGCAATAAGTGATACTGCTTTCTTAATGCATGAACCTGACATTTAAATACAGCAATCTAATACAGTTACCAACCCCCCCCCCCCCCACAAAAACACCATAGTAGCTTACGTATTCGCAGATTAGAAAAAATCGTATTGTGTAATTTGTAACACTCCGTGGTCAAGCGTGTTCTTGTAGGGATGTTTAAAAAAAAAAAAAAAAAAGTGGTTTACTGTTTAGAAGCATTTCAAGACAAACTTTCCCTGGCAAAAAATGTAACAATTGGGCTCCCGAGTGGTGCATCCAGGCACTCCGCGTGGAGTGCAGGATGTGCCTTATAGTCTGGACTTCGTGGGTTCGAGTCCAGGCTATTCCTTTGCCGACCGAGGACGGGAGCTTCCAGGGGGCGGTGCTCAATTGGCAGAGCGTCGCCTGGGGGGAGGGAGGGTTAGGTCGGCCAGGATGTCCTCGGCTCACTGTGCAACAATGACCCCTGTAGTCTGGCCAGGCGCCTGCGGGCTTGCCTGTAAGCTGCCCCAGAGCTGGCTTGTCCTCCGACGCTGTAGCTCTTGGGTGGCTGCATGGTGAGTCCGCAGTGTGAAAAAAAACGGTCGACTGACGGCACACGCTTCGGAGTACAGCGTGTGTTCGTCTTCGCCCTCCCGAGTCAGCGCAGGGGTGGTAGCGGTGAGCTGAGCATAATAAAATAATTGGCCATTCCAAATTGGGAGAAAATAATAAAAAATAATTGGCAACTACTAAATTTGTAAAAAAAAAAAATTAAAAAAAAAATGTAACAATATTTTTTTCTTTCAATTTTCGTGTTGCTAACCCAGTTTGCTATTTACCATATTTACATATTTGTTTAGATTTAAATGCTATATTAAAAAAATACTAGATTTGAACAGAAGCAATATTAGTTATTTATTGGATATGCACAATCCATTGATTTGTGAAACTATTAACATGAAGATTGACAAATATGTTTGGAATAATAGAAATTGAAATGCTTATAGATGAGATTATCTGTACAATATTTTATTTATTTATTTATTTATTTTTTTAGTAAAGACAGACAGTAAATCTCATGGCAAAGTGTTTATGTATTTCATTTATGTATTTATTTTTCAATGAGAGTAGTGCAGTTAAAGAATGTTGCCCTCCCAAAAAAAAAAGAAAAGCCATCAGGGTATGAAAGCAGGATCACCCTGCTGCAGCAGTGTTCCAGTTAGACACGAGGAAAAATAGCTGTAAAATGCTGTGCACGGTTAAAAAAGAAAAAGAATATATAATAGAAATAAACAAAAGAAAAAACACATTTTTTGTTTGCAGAATTTGATGGAGCCTACTGTAAATATTGTGTGCATTTTGGTAGAAAAACAGTAAAAAAAATGAAGAGAAACTTAACTTGAGAGGTTATACACAAGTCCTTTAAAATCTGGGGTTCAGCAGTTACAAAACTGAAAGAACGTCAAGAAAAATATGAATTCCACAAAACAGCAGTAATAATTGACAATGATTTCGTATCTGTGATGCAACAACAACAACTAAAACACCTGTACATCAGGAGTTGAATTCAGCTTATAGAGAAAGGAAAGCTTACAGGGAAAAATACATGCAGAAGCTATTTTTATATGTGAATAACTCCCAAGTATAATAGTTGTACTGTTACTATATTACTTAAATTTACTAGCACATGTGTTCCAAACTGCACTGAAAGGAACATTTCCTTAAAATATGATATAAATTTGAGGTGTGAATTTAGTGAACCAGTCAAGCTACAAGGCTAGATCTGCCCCTGTTAATCACTAATTGATTTATTGTATTCACTGTTAAATAAACCAAAATCTTACAAGTTATATTCTACTTTTCTTTTTTTTTTGTGCGATGGGGAGGGAGAGTAAATTTAAGAAGTAGAAGTAGATCTTTAGCATTGTGTCCGTTGGACAACAATTTTATTTCAAAAGCAGAATGCTACTGTGCACGACTGTGTAATATAACTAATTATAAAGAGATCCAGCAGGAGTTTAGAAAATCTCAAACTGGACAAAATCCAAATCGTTGTAGATTTTTAAATTTTTTTTCTGAACACCAATTACATTTCCAAAATGTAATTTTAAAAATAAATAAATAAATAAAATAAATAGAACGACTTAAAACTACTTGCAAGTCCCCAAATAAAATGCCTGAGTTTTTTTTAGTGCATTCTTTGTATGCTAGTTCTCTTTATGCACTGTTTTTTTTGTTTGTTTGGTTTTTTTGATGAAAAGACTAAATGCGCAGACTTAGACTTATGCGCAGTGCTTCATATTGAAACACAGGTACTGTATGTGTAGAGAAATTGGGTTTTTGTCTGGATTTTGTACATGTTAAGTTTCCAAGTGCAGTATAATATTTATTTTTGTAGTTTATGTTTGTGTTTGTGGCATTTAAAGGCATTTACTGTTGATAGCATGAATATATATATATATATATATATATATATATATATATATATATATATATATATATAATTTAAAATCTAATAAATGCTTGGCACTTTCAAAGAACATGTGTTCAGCACAGAACTGATTAAATAATGATATAAATCAGCTTTCTGTCGTTAAATAATACCTTTTATGTGTGTGGATTGCATTTTCACCCCATTCCGCCTTCTGTGTCAGATCAATTATTACTGCTGAGGAATGGGTCAAAGCTTGCAGAACCAATGCCATTTGTATCCCACAAAAAAGGGTTTCTGAACAAATTTAGGAACTTAACTGTACCTATTACACAATTTTATCTCTTTGTTTGAATCAGCTCCTCTCTTGTCAAAGTGACTCCTGGTGTGCTGAAATCAACGATAACAACAAAGTAGTATGCTCATTGTTGCTTCAGATAATCTCTAATCAAAACAAGCACTAATGCTAATGTGGTCGCAGTGGTGGGTTTTTGTGTATTCATTGGGTGGATGATGTTCCCTGGGGAGCAGGAGAGGATTACCAGTGATAACCAGTTTTGCTTGTGTGTGTGTCTGTGTGTGTGTGTGTGTGTGTGTGTGTGTGTGTGTGTGTGTGTGTGTGTGTGTGTGTGTGTGTGTGTGTGTGTGTCAGTGTGTTTTTCATGTGCTTGCTTGCTGCAAAGCCCTTTTGATTTGTGCAGGGAAGTGGATCACAGGGCACAGGCGGATTCGGCGGCCAGCTTGGGGCTTTAACACAGATCTGGAAGTTTAACGATAAAGATTGAATAGAACACAGCGGATTATGCCGTTTTCGTCATTTTTTGTAAAGAGATTTACGGAAAAAAACTCTCTTCTCCCCTCTACTTCCACAGTGACCTTGTGAATGCAATGGGGCTGAATTAAAAGAATGAGCTCAAAGCCTAAGAATTGTCCTGGGTTTTATATTGGCTGTGAACTACAGACTGCTTGCTGTCTTCTAATACCAGACATCAGGGGTCTTATATATACTTGTTTTGGGGGTTTGTGTAAATAGAGCAAAATAGCCACTAAGGTAATGAGTTTACTTCTACCTGTACTGGTTTGGATCTCAGCTGGCTCAGCAGTGTGGCATTAGGTTCCCGAGTTATTGACTGTGAGGCAACACTGGTCCCGCCTCTTCCTGTAGGCAGTCATGTGAAGCAAAGCATTGTACAACGGGTGATCATGAATGGTGAATACAGAGTCTAGAATGTACTGTGTCTTGTGGTTCTGTGTGTGTGTGTGCCTGCAAGCTTTGTATAGGGTGTGGGTGTTGAATTATCATGTTTAGAAGACCTTAAACCCCCCAACCACTATGCTGACTGACTTACCAGTGGTCATTTTTATTTGGAAATATTGTGGTGTGTTGTAATATTTGCATTGAAAGGGAAAACTGTGTGATGTTATGTATGCCTAAAATTACAGATTTAAGAATAACTAGTGAATACTATTTATACTATTATATATTGTTGAGTTTGAGTTATACTGTAAAATGTCAGGTCAATTAATACAAATGAAGTACATGAGCCTGCTGTTCAGCAAGCAAGTTCTAACAGCGTGTTAATGTGATGCTTTTTTTTCTGATAGTAAAAAGAAAAAATGTAAGTTGCAGAAGGATTATAACTATGATTGGGGGTATGCGTGATAATGCTCATAGTACAGCTTCAATGTGTGTGCTTTGTTTTTAATCTTTCCTGCCCTTGTGTTTGTTTCTGAGTAATACCCAGCAGGAATACTTTTCAGGGGGGGAAAAAACAGATATACGGTATAAATATATGTGTAAGGGTTTTCATTGATTTAATTGATTAATCACATCTGTGGGCTTTGATTGATTAAAACATAATTGATCGATTTAGTTTTTTCTGCCTGAGTGCAGTATCAAAAAATGCTGTGCGAAAAAGAAATGTTGAAAAATGGCAGAGGGTACTTCATAAAACCTTTGCAAAAGGGCAGCTGGAAGGTATACCCAATATTTCACAATATCTCAATGAAGAAAAAAAGATGCAACTTTCAACATCTGCTCATTGGTGCATTCCTTTCACGGCAGTACTACAAGTTTATCGTATCGTCTTAGTCACAAGTAAGTTGATTTTTCGTTTTTTTTCAATGCATTTCTTTCAAACTGTATACAAATAAATTGCATTTCTCTTCAGCTAACCTACATACAATGGAACTCAGTAAGTTACCTTTCTTAGTCTGAAACTTGAACGCTTACCAGGATACCAAAAACAGATCTGTTAAATCGTTTTCTAGGTTTTAGTGCAATCAACTGGTAATTTACAGTAATATATACGCATGTGATGTATTTTTTATCTTTTTCTTTTAGACATGGCATTTGGCTGAAGGAAACACAAACAGGCAGTATAGCTCAAAAGAAAATGTCAGATTACGTCACAAAGTGATTACAGTACTTGTAATGGTCTTTCAATGCAACTGAAGGCTCCCGCTATACAGGTGTGATTAATTGAATGCGTAGATTGGATGATTAAAATGATCAATAGAAAATGTCAAGATTTAAACCCCTAATAATAGACTCAGTCAGGATACAGTCCTGCTTTCTGTCTTCTGAACTATCTTTGTTCACCTTGTGCTAAGCTGTTAAGTCAATTTTTGACCCATTTTGTTGGCTGATTATTTGCTCATAATTAGTATTCAAAATAGTAACAGTACTGCTTTGAACTAGTTTTAATATGTATAGTGACCCCTATATTTCTGTATTTCTATAGCACAGAACTGTCTATGCACACAAGTTATTAACACTTACAGCATGACCACAATTAAAGGGTTAAAGGCTAAGTGTTGCATAGCAATTGTTTGAGATAGGTGAAAGGAGTTTGTATTTCCTTTCAGTTTGGATTACTTTATCTTTCACTTGTATCCTGGGCAGTAGGGTACCATTCTAGGCACGCTCTCATGAACAGATACATTTTGCTTACGTCCTTGAGTTCATGTTAATTATCCATAAAAAGATTCTCCAGGTGGTAAAGATTTCTGAGAGGGAGGCTGGGAGGACAGAATAAAAACCTGTTGAGAAATACATGTCTTCTTACTGTGTAGCAGAACATTTGCAAGACCCCGGTAACCAGACTAGTGCACAAGAAGCTTTTTTCTGCTAGCTTGTGTTGTGGAGAAGTATTCTTTTGTATAGTGTTTGCCTTGGGGTATTGCGATAACTGCGATTAATTGACAGCCCTAAATATAACAATGAATACATAGCTTTAATGCGGAGGCAGACGTCCGATCCAGATTCTCTAATCAGTCAACGCTGTATCTAGTTCCAAGGAGGCAGATGAGCTCTTGTCTCATCTGTAGTTATGACTAGCATATCTATTAGCCAATCATATTTTTCCATTTCTCCATCTGGCTTGCATGGAACGCTGAGTAAAGCCATCTAAAAAACAGCCAAGGGTAGCATGTCTCCCCTCCCCTTTTGCCTGTTTTAGCCAGCCCTCCCACTTTGATGGCATCTGATGCTGTACTGACGAGAGTGAAAGTAACTTAGCATGGTAGAAGGATGTAGGGAATGCCGATAGATTGATTAATTTTAATTAATACATTTAAAAAAACTAAACTATAATTAATGGACCTTGCTTCCTTTTTATTAAAATAGTTTTATTTGTACAGAACGGTATATAATAATTTTGTTGGTCATTTATCTAAATTTAGCAAATTAAGACGATAGGATGTGCTTGATTTTTGTCTGCCTTTCTCCAGCCATAACAACTTTGTTTATAAAATGTTTTATGCTAAATATGTTAAATCCACAGTAAATGCTACATTAATGTTGGATACAGTGCATTTTTAAACATACGCTGGCAGTGTGTAACAGGCAAGTTTATTAGAATAAATGATGATGGGCTACTGTTTTCTTTTCTTTGCTGGCTAGTGCGTTTAACAGCCGAATTGGGATAAAACGTTTATATATGAAAATTGTTGTTGCTCAGAATACCAAATAACATTCTACTGCTGCTGGGGGCTTAAGGAGACCCCAAGCCCTCTGTCTCCCCATTTTTTTGGGCCACCAGCTGCCATCTGGCTCAAACAGAGTTGCAGGAATCTAATCGAGACCTGATCAAAATGTAACCTGTGCTGCGATCCCTGACTAAAATATACACATGCTACATTTTGTAGAGTGATTCGGCATAATTTTATAGCAGCTAACCTTTCCTTGAGAATTTCTAGGAAGGAATGTATTTGGATATTTTAAATCTTCCTTTAGCTCTCAAATTCCAAACATGTAAAACATTACATTTTTACCTGCATAAAAAAAAATAATTTTTTAAAAATATTGTACTGACCCTTGCCCTTGAAGATAAAGCAGCAGATGGAGATGTTGCAATGAATAACTAATTTATTGGTCGAATGAACACGGTCCCTGTTTGGGCCAAGACCACGCCACAAAAACAATAAAAACCCCTAACTCCTTCCTTCGCTCACTGACCCCACTCTCCCTTTTTAAGGTCCTCGCTCTCTCAGGCTCTCGCTATATATACTTCGTTCCCTGGCTTCAATCTCTTTGTCTCTCACAGGCCTACTCGCATTGGCTGTTTCGGGCTGGAGTTCTGACTGCTCGGTTCCATCAACATTTGAACCCTTCACTCTCTCTGACTCACACTCTCCCACGCAGGTGGTACTTATACTCCCCCATTGCTCCCACCCACTCTACCTGGACTGACCAACCGGATCCATCCCTCGCTTCTCTCCCCATTCTAAGTGGCGTGGTGGCACCCTTACAATACACGCAACGTGTACACAGGACAAGACAGGCGAGACAAACAAACGGGACAACATACAAGTCCAATAGACACACAACGGTGCCTGGGTTGCTACAATATATGTAATGCTGTCTGTGACATAGTGCTTTGGTTTTGAGTTCAGGAGTATGGTTTGCTGGCAATGCACTGCTGTACACTAGAGGGTGGTGGCGCTTACTTCTATTTATAAAATGGGTATTTTAAATACTCTATCCTAATTGGTCAAAACAGGTCACATGGGGGTGCTGATATTACAGCATATCACCATGGGTCGGCATTTTTTTTAAAAAAATGGGCAAATCACTGGCAGATATCCATACACCACTAGAATTTAAAAACAAAAACGGCAGACATATTGGAATTTATCACAATAAACATGACCGACGAGATTTATGTAAATGTTGAACTTTTTGGCAACCGAAGTGTACATGAGATATTGAATGAATCTGAATCAGACACCAGTGATAAATTAAAGTAGTGAAAAAAACCCAAAAGTATTCAAATAAATTCAAAACTTGCCATTCTGATCGCTCTGTTCCTTCTCCCTGAACTACGGCGTTTCCTTATCCCATTTTGAAAATAAATAGTTTAAAAAATATCTCTTAAACTTTCAGCTTTTCACAGAAGATTTGGGTCCCTCTTAAAAGACTTGGCGTTAAAAGATGTTTTGTTGCCGTTGCTCCCGGTCTGTCCGTTCTTCAGTCTGCCTGCCTGCTGCCACTGGACCCACCCCCTGCGCAGCTGTGTGATCTGATGTTGAACATTTATAAATTCATCTCGGCAATTCCTGCCATACCTTTTAAATGTGTCCAGGTACGATGGTATAATCTCTTCTGCTGTGCCCTGCATTGTTTTAAATTGTTTCTTAACACTGGCCCAGTAGTTCTCCATGTTGTCAAGTTGTAAATTGCAAAGTTGATAAGTAACCGGATATTCCATGCAAATAACGTCTTTCTCGCCACTGAAGCTGTAGCACAAATCTGGTATGGATGCCTCCTGTTACTACCCCAGATAACAAAGGGTGATTAAAAAAAAAACGCACTCTCACCTGATACTATTGCAGGCCTTGTGAGGAAGGGTCTGTGTGATTTAGAGGCAGACTCATTTGTGCTGTGTCATGATGAAAATGGACAGTAATATTTTACTTTAAAAATGTAATGAATAAACCAAGAATTACAAGAAGTGTAACGAATCAAAACTGCACTTTCAATGGCAAAGTTCAATTCAACATCTGAAATTATTTTTGAATTCATGCATTTTTTGTTTTATTTTTTTATGTTTTAAGGGAATATTTTTTCTAAGGTCAGGCAGAGGTGGAAGGATATTTAATAAAAATGACTTTTTTGTTCATTAAAACATGTTTTTAAGTTTTTGTTTTTGTTTTTTTTATGTAATGTTGGTTGATCTATTTTATAAGCGCAATAAGGCACTTCAGGGTGTGGGATATACTCTAATATCCACACGCCCCGGGTGGTTAAAGCACCCAGGGCATGTGGATATTAGAGTTTATCCCACACCCTATCGTGCCTTATTGCTTACAAAGACACTTGGGGTGATCTAGCCTGCATTACAGATGCCTGAAGCAGGCAACTAGACCCGAGGAGCAGCTCCTAAACTCAGTCAAAGCACCGTACAAAAAAACAAACAAACAGCATTTGAGTATTTGTAATTGAAATAGGAATCACTGAGAATACAGTCGCCACCACCTACGCCGTACAGGGTTATTTCAGGCAGCCGTTTATATCGGATAAATAGCATTTGCCGTTTGCCATTCCCACTGATTTCAGTAACAAAGTCAGTAACAAAGGCATCGTTTATACACGTTGTATATTTTGGGCAAACTCAGCTGTTTGGATCTCGTTATGTGCCATTCACATAGATTTAAATAACAAACGCACTGCTTTATACTGTAGTAATCGCTCTTACTAATCCACAAATCAGATGTTTTCACCCTGTTACCTTGCCATTCACACAGAAAGGCAGAACTTTACTGTTGTAAAAAAGCTTGACAGATCGATCAATCAGCTGTTTGCACCTCTTTGCTGAGTGATTACCTCTGTACTGTACCTTGGCTATTTAATCCCTGTTCGTAGTGTCAGGTTTTACAGTTTGAAAAAACAGCACTGATTGCAACAGCAAGCAAGCTTGGCTGGAAAGGAAAAGCAATGAGCATCAGCACGAAAACTCAGTGTAAATAAAATGTCTCTGTTAGATGCTGTGCGCTTGCTAAAGCATGCTTGGAACTCTGTCAGTCAGCAAAGAATGCAACGTTGCTTCAAAAAGCTGGGGGCAATGTGGGGATGGACCTGATTATGGACTGGGGAAGGCAATGCAATTTAGCAAAACCAAAACATTAAATAAAAAACAGTTTCCAGAATTAAAACAGTATCCAGTCAGTATTCAAAATTGCAGAATATAGTGCTCGATAAGACCCTAATGTCACAGTTCACTTGCAAATGAAAATGCACAAAAGCAACAAAAGATCACCGATAAAGAAATAAAATAAAATACATCACGGTATCTAAAACTGTTTAATGATTAACTGCTACATTACCCTAGCTTGTCTTGTTCGCTTTGTTTTGGCTGCATTTTCGTCAGGTGAAACTGGAAGAAGCGCTGTGTAACTGCACAACATAAGACTGATCTGGCATTAGAGAGAATTTATTTATTTATTTATTTATTTATTAACCCTGGGCTGTGACAGATATTCAGATCAATTGTAACATTGAAGAGATGGGCTTTGTATCAGAGAACTGGTGACAGAGTCGGAAATCGCATGTGACGGGTAAGGGCATTAATTTGTTACATATATATAATGGGGATTAATTTTATTCTTAATACAAGGGCGGTAAAACATGGCTGACATGTATCTGGGTAACGGATATCCCTGTGTTGACTGTATTCTTGTTCAGATCTGTTAGCGTTCTCTGTGTGTTGGTGCTTGTGTGACTAGAGCTGAAAGACTGCCTGTGTGTGAGTGTGAGTGAGTGTGTCACTGAGGGGGGTGGGAGCAGGTCTGACACGGGCAGTCAGAGAAAGGGAGTGTTGAACCAATGAGTGAGGAAGGGTAGGGACTTGGGTGTGTGTGAGGAGATTTGTGATTTTGTGACACATATGTGTCCTCTATTAATATGTGTCTACAGCTTCTACAAGTTGTGCTCTGAAGAAGGTCTTGAGACTTTAGTTTCTATTTTCCTTTAAAGAATAAAAAAACTGGTATTTGGCAAAATACAGTGTGTGTTTTATATTTTTTCATTTTGTTATTTGGCCTGCTACACACCTGTGATGAGACTAATCAGGAGTGCAGATGTTGTCTGTTTCATTATATCCTGGAAACCCCGCAGCTCAGCGCTACAATATGGAAATAAATCTTGTTTGCCTCTAGAGTGTATCAACTTCAACCTCCGCCTCGATCTCCTGCCTGTCAGCGAATGCACGCACCCACACTGCGGACAGCTACTCTGTCACAAGCATTAATACCCTGTATCATTCTAAACAAGGGATTTAGGGGAGCTCCCTAATAAAAGCTGGATCTCAAAAAAATAATAATATAGTACAGTAATTGTTACAGCTGTGTATAATGGTATTTAAAACAGGATTCATTTATTCACTTTTTACATATCAGCCCTTACTCTGGTCCCATTGCAGTCGGATAGTGACGGATTACTTTGTTTTTTATTACATTCATAAGTTTTAACACATCTTTTATTATTGATAAATATTTTATAACTGCATACATGCGTGTTTGTTTTGATTACTGTACTGGTGATTGGGGGACATTTTGAATGTCAGGTTATTGTGTAGGTGTTTATACCTAGGTATTTAATCATATCTTGATGTAACTATCACTGTCACTTATCTGCTGTATTATTGAATTGTATTTTGTCACACTTGTACTTGCTTGAACTAGTCATTGTATTTATCTTGCTCTTATTGTATTTTACTTGTACTGTAACACTTGAAATGTATTTGCTTACGATTGTAAGTCGCCCTGGATAAGGGCGTCTGCTAAGAAATAAATAATAATAATAATAATAATAATAATAATAATAATAATAATAATAATATACCGTCCATTGCTTACTGCGGGTGAATCACGTTAACACAAACGCGCCTGTTCTAAGCTGTGGTGACTGTATATGATATGTTCAACTAAGGATGTATTTAACTAGGGTTATTATATTCTGTTTAAATCTCAGGATTAAATAGATTTAAACGCTCAAACTTTAACATATCCGGAATGTTTGTAACCAATAAAAAAGCCAGTATGTGCAGACCTCCATTAATGCAATTACTTTTTATGATATACCGGTACTACATCATTAAGGTAAATTAGACAACATGTGAGCATCCTATATGAGTATATGGAAAATAAATAAATATGAAATAAATAACATTGTACACATTGCTTGAAAAACACTACAGCTGACTTATATATTTGACATGCATATCTTTGACAGTGGTTAAATGCTTAGCTTTTAACAGGTGGAAGATAAACTTAACATCCTTAGAGTCAACACTGATGCTATCCATGTAACCCTTTCAATTTTAGATTCTTTACTATGGTAGCCTAAAATATTTATTTTTATTGAGATTTAGTAGTCTAAAATAATAATACTACATATTTATACTACAGTATTGTGACCCATTAATACGGTCTTGGAATCTTATAACACAAATGAAGGTTCTGTACAAAACCTATTCATTTGAACGCCAATCCATACAAATAAAAAATAAACATTGACATGCTTGTTTGTTCAATGAAGTTGGGGATGGACAACTGCAGTAAAGTCTGTATTCCTGAATGGCCTAAATGAGTCATTGCTTTGGAGACGATTTCTCGTGAAACATCTGTTATTTGCGCAGTCTTGCATACAGAAGAACCTGGTAGTATAGAGTCTGCTATCTACTCAGGTGTGTCAGATCAGCTGTCTTTCATGATTGAAATCGGCTGGCAGGGGTATGATTTTAGCATTTAAAAATCAGTCATGTAAGGAACAGACAATATACACACAAGTGTTTGTGCTAGAGCTGGCAGGGGTTTCATGTTTTTTTTTTGCACAACCTGTGTATATTAAGGCAATTTAAAAGGCAGATACTGCAGAAGACAGCAGAATATGTTTATTTTTACTTCTGACCTCTCAAGTACAGCTGGTTCTGTATTAATGTACACCAAAATACATTCTGTAATGGAAACACATACATAATGGAGTTTCTCCACGGGCTTTCAGTCTGTAGTTCCTTGAAACTATGGTGTCCCTGGAGATGTACTGTGTCTGCAAAAGTAAACCGTTACAGGAGGCTGTGAAACACCCTAGTTTGCAAATCAGTGAGTTTTTTGTTCAGATTTCTGATTTATTTATTTATTTAATAGCATTGTAATTTCCTTATTAAAATCTCCTCAAGTGGTTTGGGTTCTATTATTATTATTATTATTATTATTATTATTATTATTATTATTATTTCTTAGCAGACGTCCTTATCCAGGACGACCAGTTGTTACAAAGTATCACATTACACAATATCACATTACAGATGAGAGCAGTTATAAAGTACAGTAAAAGCAGTAGAAAATAAGATCAAATTCAAATAAGAGTAAAATAAAGAATACAGTAAATAATTACATTTAAGAGCGAATTCGACTAAGAGCAGTTAAACTTATAGTAAAGATATTTGCTACAACAGTAAATTCCATTAAGAGCACGCAGCAAGTACGATAAATGGATAAGAACGATTTCAAATACAGTAGAACCCCGTTTATACAAACCCTGATAATCCGGGTCTCTTTATAAACAGAACCACCATTAATATAGCATTTAGATTTCAAGACCACGTCATAGGGCAAGATTTGTCTAATTTCCAGGAAGGGATAAAATACACAAACTACAAAACAGTAGGAAAGTCTACAGTAAAGATAGGGCCTACATCACGTTGATACACCACTAATATGCTAACACCTGCCACCATACAACATTTATTATTATTATTATTATTATTATTATTATTATTATTATTATTATTATTATTATTATTATTATTATTATTATTATTATTATTATTATTATTATTATAAGGCTGTGTGGTCCAGTGGTTAAAGAAAAGGGCTTGTAACCAGGAGGTCCCCGGTTCAAATCCCACCTCAGCCACTGACTCATTGTGTGACCCTGAGCAAGTCACTTAACCTCCTTGTGCTCTGTCTTTTGGGTGAGACGTAGTTGTAAGTGACTCTGCAGCTGATGCATAGTTCACACACCCTAGTCTCTGTAAGTCGCCTTGGATAAAGGCGTCTGCTAAATAAACAAATAATAATAATAATATTATTGGTAACTAAAAGGCAATAACAGTGTACACTTATAATTATGGATGTAATAGGTTAAACGGTTAACCGATAAATAAATGCATACTGTTTTTACATAACAGTTAACGTATAATACAAATTAATAGAATGTGTCCGGCATTTTGTGTTTTAAAAGTAAATATCCAACACTGCCTCTGAACTCTGCAACTTCTCTGCCTGTAACTTTTGTTTATTTGGAAGCATGATTAGTTGACTGAAAACTCATCTATCAAACTAGTCTCAAGCGGTCGATTTCCGGTGTTCGTACGCGGAGCACAGCAGCTGGTGTCAAATAGAAAAGGGAAGAGTGTAAAGATTGAGTGCTCAAAACAAAGTTATGTGTCGAATACCTGCGAAATAAAAATAAAAACATTTTAGTTTAAGAAGAAGGTACGTTAATGTATTATTATTATTATTATTATTATTATTATTATTATTATTATTATTATTATTGGCACGTTTTACTCAATTGTACTCCCAATGAGACCCTCCCCTACCTGCCTTTGTCTGAAAGTTCTGAACTGGTTACCTAGCAACCAACTTGCCCTGTCAGCGGGATGCACTTCTGCAGTCTCTGTGATTTTTGTTGTGAAGGCAGTTCAATAAGTTGCTTTATAAATATCAAAAAATTGTCAGTTTTCTGAAGAAAAATGTTGGAAACCAAAACAAAAACTTGAAAAGCTTGTTGCTAAATGGCTTGCTTTGCATGGTTTCTTGGCAGATATTTTTGATCGCTTAAATATTCTTAACACATCACTCCAAGGACGAGACACATTTGTCTTTTCCTTTCTCTGACAAAATCGAAAGCTGGATCAAGAAGCAGTCCTTGTGGTACGATCGTGTAAACCGTGGCAGCCTAGAAGCATTTGTGTATATATATATATATATATATATATTCTATATATATATACATATTCTATATATATATTCTACCAGTCAAAAGTTTTAGAACACCCCCATTTTTCCAGTTTTTATTGAAATTTAAGCAGTTCAAGTCCAGTGAATAACCTGAAATGGTACAAAGGTAAGCGGTAAACTGCCAGAGGTTAAAAAAAAGTTTAGGTTACCAAAAACTGAAAAATAATGTACATTTCAGAGTTATACAAAAAGCCTTTTCAGGGAACAAGTAATGTGTTAACAACTTACAGCTGTTCTGCAGCAATGGAAGTAAATTAAGCCTTGAAAGTTGATGCTAACAATTCCTACAGGTGTCCCAACTTTTGTTGATTACTTACAAACCCTCTGTCTGTATAAAAGCAGTGTTGGAACAGACTGTGTTACTACACCCTCTTAAGCATTATTTGGACAGTATTGTACTGCAGGAAGTAGTATATTGCTATCATAATGGCGAGAAAAAGGCAATTAACAAATGAAGACAGACAGACCATTATAACCCTTAAAAGTGTAGGTCTTTCCTTTAGAGAAATTGCAAAGAAAGCCAAGGTGTCAGTGAGTACAGTTTCCTACACCATCAAAAGGCACTTGGAAACTGGAGGAAACTCTGACAGGAAGAGGTCTGGCAGACCCAAAGCCACAACAGAATCAGAAGACAAGTTTCTGAGAGTCAACCGCTTGCGTGATAGGCGGCTCACAGGACAACAGCTTCAAGCACAGCTTAACACTGGTCGAAGTAAGCAAGTCTCAGTTTCAACTGTGAAGAGAAGACTTCGAGCTGCAGGTTTGACAGGTCGAGTGGCAGTAAGAAAGCCATTGCTAAGATTGCAAAATAAGAAAAAGAGGCTTGCCTGGGCCATGAAGCACCGCCAATGGACTACTGAAGACTGGAAGAAGGTTTTATGGACCGATGAATCAAAATTTGAAATCTTCGGTTCATCACGCAGGGTTTTATGCGCCGTCGAGTAGGCGAAAGGATGGTTCCTCGGTGTGTGACACCAACTGTCAAACATGGAGGAGGAAGCGTGATGGTCTGGGGCTCTTTGCTGGATCCAGAGTCGGCGACTTGCACAGAGTGAGTGGCACCCTGAACCAAAACGGCTACCACAGCATTTTGCAGCGCCATGCAATACCCTCTGGTATACGCCTAGTTGGTCAGGGTTCATCCTACAGCAAGATAATGACCCAAAACATACCTCCAGGCTATGTCAGAACTACCTTAGAAGAAAAGAACAAGACGGTAGGCTTCAAATCATGGAATGGCCAGCACAGTCTCCAGACTTAAACCCCATCAAGCTGGTTTGGGATGAACTGGACAGAAGGGTGAAAGCAAAGCAACCTACAAGTGCAACACATTTGTGGGAACTTCTGCAACAGTGTTGGGAAGAACTTTCCGAACAATATTTGATTTCCATTGTAGAAAGAATGCCACTAGTGTGTTCGGCTGTTATATCTGCAAAAGGTGGCTACTTTGATGAGTCAAAAATTTAGATTAAATTTTGTTAAACAAAACGATTCCATAATTTCTTTTTTATCTCCAATTGTTTATTTGTTCTATGCTTTAATTTCAGAGTACTTTGAGACATTAAACTGCATAAATTTCAATAAAAACTGGAAAAATGGGGGTGTTCTAAAACTTTTGACTGGTAGTGTGTGTATATATATATATATATATATATATATATATATATATATATATATATATATATATATATATATACAGTACTGTGCAAAAGTTTTAGGCAGGTGTGAAAAATGCTGTAAAGTAAGAATGCTTTCAAAAATAGACATGTTAATAGATTATATTGATCAATTAACTAAATGCAAAGTGAGTGAACAGAAGAAAAATCTAAATCAAATCCATATTTGGGGTGACCACCCTTTGCCTTCAAAACAGCATCAAGCATCAATTCTTCTAGGTACACTTGCACACAGTCTTTGAAGGAACTCGGCAGGTAGGTTGGCCCAAACATCTTGGAGAACTAACCACAGTTCTTCTGTGGATTTAGGCAGCCTCAGTTGCTTCTCTCTCTTCATGTAATCCCAGACAGACTCGATGATATTGAGATCAGGGCTCTGTGGGGGCCATACCATCACTTCCAGGACTCCTTGTTCTTCTTTACGCTGAAGATAGTTCTTAATGACTTTCGCTGTATGTTTGGGGTCGTTGTCATGCTGCAGAATAAATTTGGGGCCAATCAGATGCCTCCCTGATGGTATTGCATGATGGATAAGTATCTGCCAGTACTTCTCAGCATTGAGGAGACCATTAATTCTGACCAAATCCCCAACTCCAATTGCAGAAATTCAGCCCCAAACTTGCAAGGAACCTCCACCATGCTTCACTGTTGCCTGCAGACACTCATTTGTGTATGCGCTCTCCAGCCCTTGGCGAACAAACTGCCTTCTGCTACAGCCAAATATTTCAAATTTTGACTCATCAGTCCAGAGCACCTGCTGCCATTTTTCTGCACCCCAGTTCCTGTGTTTTCGTGCATAGTTGAGTTGCTTGGCCTTGTTTCCACGTCGGAGGTATGGCTTTTTGGCCGCAAGTCTTCCATGAAGGCCACTTCTGACCAGACTTCTCCGGACAGTAGATGGGTGTACCAGGGTCCCACTGCTTTCTGCCAGTTCGGAGCTGATGGCACTGCTGGACATCTTCCGATTGCGAAGGGAAGTAAGCAAGATGTGTCTTTCATCTGCTGCAGTAAGTTTCCTTGGCCGACCACTGCGTCTACGGTCCTCAACGTTGCCCGTTTCTTTGTGCTTCTTCAAAAGAGCTTGGACAGCACATCTGGAAACCCCTGTCTGCCTTGAAATTTCTGCCTGGGAGAGACCTTGCTGATGCAGTATAACTACCTTGTGTCTTGTTGCTGTGCTCAGTCTTGCCATGGTGTATGACTTTTGACAGTAAACTGTCTTCAGCAACCTCACCTTGTTAGCTGAGTTTGGCTGTTCCTCACCCAGTTTTATTGCTCCTACACAGCTGTTTCTGTTTCAGTTAATGATTGTGTTTCAACCTACATATTGAATTGATGATCATTAGCACCTGTTTGGTATAATTGTTTAATCATACACCTGACTATATGCCTACAAAATCCCTGACTTTGTGCAAGTGTACCTAGAAGAATTGATGCTGTTTTGAAGGCAAAGGGTTGTCACACCAAATATGGATTTGATTTAGATTTTTCTTCTGTTCACTCACTTTGCATTTAGTTAATTGATCAATATAATCTATTAACATGTTTATTTTTGAAAGCATTCTTACTTTACAGCATTTTTTCACACCTGCCTAAAACTTTTGCACAGTACTGTATATTTTCTTTCTTTACTGTTGGCTGTAGAATATATATATATATAACAGCGTCAATGCCGGTGCTGCAAAAGTGTTTGAAAAAACTTTTCAAGCACGGGGTGCTTCATCTTGGGACAACTGCATACAAGAATCTCCTCCAGTGGACAACCACAAAGGGGTAAAAAAGACGACTATATATGTATATATATATATATATATATATATATATATATATATATATATATATATATATATATATATATATATATATATATATATATATATATATATATATATATATATATATATATATATATATATATATATATATATATATATATATATATATATATATATATATATATATATATATATATATATATATATATACTGGATAATTGCATAAATTGCTTATTTGCATAACGTGTAGCTGGTCCCTTTTTTTTTAGTGCATCATTATATGATACGGTTAAATGCATATCCACTAAATGCATAATTCACTTAATTGTATGAAGCTGAACGGTCCCAAAGCCCATTACATTGTACATTGCATTTTAATTTGGATAATTACATCATGCAAACAACGTTTGAGTGTTTTAAAAAAATAGCAGTGAAGTAGAGCGCATAGCAACGGCATGACAGCGGGAAAAGCCAGCAAGTAAGACAGAAAACACAACGAGCCTTCATGAAGGCAAATGATTGTGACCATTTTTTATAGTTGTTTATCAGTTTAATTGGCCGAATTCTGCCCATACTTCCAGCAATTTTTTTTGCTCCGTTGTACTCACAAGATCTATAGTAAGGTACTGTACACAACTGTTTAACTTTTATGTTTAACTGTGTATTGCATTAGCTTAGTTTATGCTGGCTGTTATATACGGTACATTATTTTACCTATACATGAGAATGATGTCTTGATGATAATTTTAACCTACTACCTGTAACTCGTTGAATGGAAAGAGAAGTATAAATGATTTATATCAAACCAAAATCAACATTAATTCATCATGAACAGGCTTTTTTTTTTTTTTTTTTTTTTAAATTTAGTATTCGCCAATTGATTTTACCCCGTTTTTTCTCCCAATTTGAAATAGCCAACTGTATTTTAGGCTCGGCTCAGCTCACCGCTATCACCCCCGCGCTGACTCGTGAGTGGCGAAGACGAACACACGCTGTCCTCCAAAATGTGTGTCATCAGCCGACCTGCTTTTTTTCACTCTACAGGCCAGTCAGGCAGCCAACCCAGGCCAGTCTACAGGGGTCGCTGGTGCGTGGTGAGCCGAGGACACCCTGGCCGTCCTAAGCCCTCCCCGGGCAGCTCGTCTGATTGTGCGCCGCCCCTGGGAACTCCCGTCCACGGTCGGCAGTGGAATAGCCTAGACTCGAACCGGCGACCTCCAGGCTATAGGGCGCATCCTGCTCTCCACGCGTAGCGCCACTCGGGAGCCCTACGAACAGGCGTTTCTGATACAGCGTGACTGATATATTTAGATGTAATGTGTTTTTTAAAGGAATTGCACCTCAGTTGCTTGTGGACAGTCCATATCGCAAAACTATAGATACTTCTCTGAGCCTCACTCAGACAGCCGCTCAGCTTGCAGACTAAAGCACAGAGAGCTAGCAGAGTAATAATGTGCTGCTGATACTAATATTCTTGTGCTGAGAACTTGGAGGTTACCATGATGCATTGGAAAGACTGTTAAGCAGTAGCAAATACTTTGCCAGGGCTTGGAATTATAGTGATTCTAACAAAAATAGATTGTTGCTTTTCTAAGACTACAGGGTTTCTAGAACAATATTTTTCCAGAAACAGAAAAGGTTTTTTTTTTTTCTGTACATTAAATTGTTCTGTTGAAATTGCTCTGTTTAAGTGAATGCGTCTCAACTGCTTTTCTGGTGCCTCATTTCCATATGTCCTTTTCCTGAATGTAAACTGCACTTTCCTCATGTCATATCTGCTGCATAAGCAGTTACTGCATTTTATCTGTTTAAATCTGGGATTTCTTTCTAGTATGTGTTATCTCTCATGATGTTTTAGCCCCTAAACAATGTTAAACCAAAGTAAGTCAGAAATATCTACACACTAAGTATGGACCGTGATGCAACGTATTGCCAGTGGAACTGTATTGACAAGACAATACCTGGAACAGTGTAACAGTTTGTCATGTCTAAAAAAATAAAAAAAAGGTTATTTTTCATCTGCTGTGTTTCATCATACTTTGGTCTGTTATGATATGTAGTTAACTGATAAGGTTACAGGCTGTGTAGTACAGCAGATAGAGCTGAGGGTCCTTTGCGGCTTTCAAGAGAAGCTGACCAATAATTTCGGAGGCTGTTGATGACAAACGGTACTTCTGTATCAGGTTGTGCAGTTCTTCCCATCTGCAGTGATCAAAATAGTAATATAGTAGCTATGTCATCAGGGAGAGCATGAGAGATTTTAATTTGGGTTAAATCTGGTTCTGTCATCAGAGGGTGGTGGTGGGCGGTACAGATTTTCTGTAATTCTTAGCGATGATGATGTTAGATGATCTAAACACAGTTTAAGATATGTTGGTATTTCTACCCACAGAAACACTATTCATGTGGCGATTTTATGCCAGCTCTCAGACCCCTAAAAAAAACTTGAGATGCTGTATTCTTTTCCTTCAGCATTTCTAACTGTGGCATAAAAATGCCTGAGGACTTTATTCAATTGAACACACTGCACAATTTTAAAGTCCAGGCTAATATTTTTTTGTTTCAACCAGTTATAAAAAACATTTATTATTATGAAGGCGTAGTGATATTAACAGATCAGTTAAGTGAGTTGGTCTATGATGTCACAGCTGTGCAGTAATACTTACTGCACAGTCATGTGAGCTTGTTCAGCCAATCACATAATTAATCCAAGCCATTTTATAACAGCAATTATCCACCTACAACACTGTGCTACTCAATCAGTCTTTACAGCTCCCAGCTGTCTCTCGCTCATGCTGTGTAACACACAGCCAGCCGCTACCACATTTACTTCAAGCACATTTTCTTTTGGTTCAAACTGCTGGCTACACTCCTAAGGACTCTGAGGGAATAATTCCATAAAGTGGAATAAATTAATGTGACTAATTAACATGCTGTTAATTAGTTGTAAATTGCATGTTCGGATACACATTACTTGAGAGGCATATGTTCTGTTCAGTGTTTACTGAAACAAGTGGCTGCTAATCCCATCTCTCGAGTGTTCCTTTCACTGTCGAGCCAATCGGCACAATCCTTCATTAAAAAATAAGAAAATGAAAGGAAAACCTGCAAAAGCATCTCCAGTGAAAAAATGAAGCACTGTGCGGCACATAAAGTATTGTTTCAGACTGGGCAACTAGCCTAGCTTTCTGGCTTTTTTTCAGTTTTGTCAGAAAGCAATTGTTCAACCTTGCAAAAAAAAAACCAAAAAAAAAACATACTTATATATTCCTCTAGTCAATGATTACTATAGAAAGGAGTACAAACTTAGGAAATAACCAATTTGTAAATACATGCATGTACTTCAATATGCATTACGCATTAAAAAAGCAGCTTCAGTCTTTTTCTGTGAAAAAAAAAGTGCACAAAGAGAACATGTCATGCATATTCATAAACCTGTTCCCACCCCTCTCAACCTGTGCAGGTAGGATGCTGTCAAAGATGACAGACAGATGAACCAATCAAAGCACTGTTGTTTTTGATAAGAGTTGGACCTGATTCATAACCACATGCATTGCAATGTTGCTGATGAAGGGTTAAACTCATCTTTTCATTCACTAAAGTATTGCATTTTTGGTTTTTTCATAGCACTGCTATGTTTGACAAGAAACAGGGATTGATCAATGTACTCAAAATGCTTTTATCAGTCCATTATTTAAACCACTGTGGTGCTGCCACTGTAAACAGATATTGTTTTTAGTGAAAGGAAACTTACTGTACTACCAGTTTCAAAGGCAGCAGGGGTGAAAGTGACTCCAAGGCATTGTGCATATTTATCTGATTTGTTTCTAACCCACTGGAGGTCTTGATTTACTAAACAAGGCTGTATTGTGCATTGTACTCTGAATCCTGCGGAACACAGGTTTCATGGTCACCTCGCAGGGGAAGCATGTCTCCAGTGACAGGGATCTGTAATGAGGATGGCAATACTGCCCTAATGTCTGTACATCTGTGGGGTGGGGCCAATGAATAACCCTTGTGAAAAACACCAGCACAATATAGAGCGGTTTTTTTGGGTTTTTTGGGGGTTTGTTTTGTTTTTTATAGATCCACCGTGGTTTAGGTCATTAAAAATATTTTTAAAAAATGCCCTGATTAGGTCATGGACCTACATATGCATGATTTCTGTCTTTTGTCATGCATGGGCATTTGTTATGAGATATTATTGGATGCAGTGTATGCTTGCTTCTATTATTATTATTATTATTATTATTATTATTATTTTAATTTCAAATGTTTCTTTCATTGTTTGTATGTTTCGAGTAAGTAGGCTTTCTATTTATTCCTTTTGGCACAATTGTTTTAGGCACTTTAGGCTGGGTGATTTTTAACCAGAGCCCTAAAACAGCAGTGTGGAGTAGTGGTTAGGGCTCTGGACTCTTGACCGGAGGGTTGTGGGTTCAATCCCCAGTGGGGAACACTGCTGCTGTGCCCTTGAGCAAGGTACTTTACCTAGATTGCTCCAGTAAAAACCCAACTGTATAAATGGGTAATTGTATGTAAAAATAATGTGATATCTTGTAACAATTGTAAGTCGCCCTGGATAAGGGCGTCTGCTAAGAAATAAATAATAATAAGAAGAAATAAATAATAATAAAACAATTACAAGCTTTCAACAGAAGTGGATTTAGAAATGCCCAAAAAGTAGACTGGATCTTAAATCATGTTTTAACTTAGTAGTAAGTATTTTTCTCTCCCTCTTGCTCATCTTTTCAGGGACGGGGTGGGTTTCCAGGGTGGTGTGATTGATAACTCTTGAATCCTCACTATTCTGCTGATGCAGTATTCCGGATTTGCAGGCCTCTTGGGAAGCATGCATGAACAGTACAAATATTACCAACTGTCATCTTCAGCCTACGCTGTAGCTGGCTCTTCGTTCTCTCAGTAGTAGCCCAAGGAAACCCTAGTAGTTAAAGGAGATGCTGGGAGTCTGCTGGGAATGTACATCGTTTTTAAGTAGCAGCTGCACATCAGCGCTTCCCGATCTCATTGATCGCTCACAGTTTGATTTGAGATGGAGGAATTTTATATAATTTTTATTTATTTATTTCAGAATTTCTGCTAATGATTAGCATCAAGTAGTGTTAATTCCAAGCTCTTTAAAAAAAAAAAAAAAAAAGTTTTAATTGACTGTTGATTTCTATAGAATCAGCAGAAAAATATGTTTTTTGATTGATATAATAGTACTGCCATTATTGACTTGGTGTTAAGGCTGAAGCCTGATTAACTCTGTGAGCATGGGTCAGAACTCCAGATCAAACACTGAAGTGTTTATCAGAAATACAATCCTCCAGAAATGTAAGAAACTAATCAGGTAGTTAGAAGTTCCGAATGAGCAATACCACGTGAACCTCAAACTCATTCTCTGTTCTCTTTCTTTCGTGCCCTGCAGCTATCGGAAGGACTCTCATCCCTCGATATTTCAGCACTGTCTTTGAAGGAGGCGTCACAGACCTGTATTACATTCTCAAGCATTCCAAGGAATCCTTCCAGAACTCCTCGATCACAGTGGACTGTGATCAGTGCACCATGGTCACCCAGCATGGAAAACCGATGTTTACAAAGGTAAAGGGTACTTTTCATCCTGCTGTTCCCTGGGCAGGTCATTAAACAGTGTAATGTGGCATTGTTGGCTGTGGCATTACTGTACAATAACTGTTCACACTTTTTTTTTACCCAGCCATTTTATAATTTGTACTGTAAAAATTTTTTTTTTCCCATTTTCAATTACAGCCCTCTACCAACTGTCTGTTGACAGTAGCCCAGACACCAAGAGTCATTTTGGTGACCAGCTATTCCTTGTCAGTAGAATACCCTGCCACATCTAATTCAACATTTTCAACGGAAAATACTTGAGCTATACTTTAGTTTAAGGATGCAGTAACTACATGCACCTATACAAATGTTATTAACAATGTTTATAATAACAATATACATTTCATTAAACGCTACTAGAGGAAAACTCAATTTCATTAAAAGTAGTAAAAGGTTTCTCATAATGCCTTAGTTACATGTGTTATAACACTGTATTGCTGTATCCTGTAAATAATAATATTCCATTGTTAAAGAAGTTTATTTTTTTTTAAAAAACATGTTTTCCTTACCTGTAAAAATTACACTATAATCTAGGTAATTCTTAAAATCAAGCAGTAATTTTCATAATTCAGTAACACTTTAGTTTAGAATTCCAGTAGAAGTGATTTATAAACAATCTATAAACAATAACAACAATGTATAATAACTGTATTGCAAATGCAAAGCAACCCCATACCATTGGTCAGGCAGCCAGGCAGGCCTGAAAAGACAGACAGACAAAGACAGACAGACACAGACAGACAGACAGATCTGAAAAGGAAGGCAGCCAGACAGACCTGAAAAGACAGCCAGACAAACTATATCCATTTTATAAGCAATTATAAACATTAGCAAAAAAACAATGCCAAAAGTGTTTAATACAGAAAGAAGAGAAAATGAAGTCAGGATCCTTTTCTCACATCCCAGACTGCAGGTTGAGAATTTGATTCTTCCAGTTTGTCTGAAAGCATGCTTACATTTTGCTTCTGCTCTCGAAAGACTCATCCGCACAAACCAAGTTGTCATATGACCAAAGCTCTGGTTTAAAGAGGTTGTCTTGGAAACCCAAGAAGTGCAGTAGGAAGTGTAGGGCATTGCAAGGGTTAAGAGGAATAGTGCTGTTGCCTGCATCAGTTTCAGCAGTTCCTGGTGTGAGAGTCAAGTGACATTCTTGATATAGCTCAGGTAATTGAGCCAGCATGTTTGCCATTTACAGGGTATAGAGAAGAATGATTTTCTGGATGCAGGACTGGAACTGTGCCTTGAACTCACAAGGTGACCACAGTTACTAACCCATTTACAAGTAAATGAAAGCAGGCCTGCGTTAGGAAACGGCGTGCCACAAGCTTGTGGGGCTGGGGTGCTGCAGAGAGGGTGGTGGTGCTGCGTTGCTGTTGATGCTGCATTGAAGGCCTCAATTCCTTTAAGCTGATGCACTCATTTATTTAGACTTGAATGTTCATGTTCAGAATTAAGAGGGGAATAGCTTCTTACTTCTTACTTCCTACTAACATACATTGGATCAGGCTAAATTGTAGGAGAACAGAAATAATACATACATACATACATACATACATACATACATATAACACAGTTGTCAGGATCCATAATTGGAGACCGCGTTATTTGTGTTTCGCCTTTATAATGAATATTGACTTTTTTGTTCCCGAAATGATTTACAATGGCCAAATTAATATTGTAGCGTACCGTGGAAAATGAAGTAAGGAGACGTACACAATTTGCAGGCATTCAAATCCACGGTTTATTGGGACGATTATTCTGGCCCTTGCCAGCCTGGGCCACACCAAAAACAACAAACAGTCTTGCACATTCACACAACAGCTTGTCTGACTCAGCTGTCAGCTCTAGAGTTGTCAATAACGGATATGAATGAAAATTGATAAGTAGATTAATAATTATTAATACTGAGATAGTTTGGAGTCCCCACTTGGATAGTGCGAAATGACGCTCACACACTGCTGTGTGTGTTTGTGCAATATAAGTACACTATGCCAGTGCATTGTAGGTAACTGGTATAAAATAGTTATAGTAATTAGGCTGTTAACTGTGCTTTCAGTTTTCTATCAATATAAAATGTCACCAGGTTCATAATTCTTTATATAAATACCCCCACATTATAGTCCCCACTTAGAGTACTGAGTGACACAAGTCCCCACTTGCATAGTACAGAACGATGCACACACATTGCTGTGTGTGTTTCTGCAAAATAAATATATAACAGAAGCACAATAGTGCTACTGTAGGTAAGAAAAGGGGATATTATAGTTAATTAGTAATGGACAATGGACACTTTGACCAATTGCATCTTTTGTTGGCGTTCTTGTTTTGCTATTTTTATTAATTGATAACAATAAAAATAATAATTATTATTATAATAGATTAAATAATCTAGCATAAATGTAAAAATAAGTCCACTTTAAATCAATATGACTAAGTGAAAGATTCAGCATTAATTAGTCTTACTTATTTTATTGCTGGCATGATTGTTACTGAAACAACATGATTGATGCTGCATTGCTTAATGTGAGGATTAAAAAAAAAAAAGAAATTAAACAAATACTTCCATCATAGAATTTTACATTATTAATATTATAATTAAACTACATTTACTATGAAGAGAGTCTTGGCACATGGCAAATGACATTTAATATAAAAAGGTGTAAGGTACTGCACGCAAGCAGTAAAAATGTCCATTATAAATACCATATGGGAGATACTGAAATTGAAGAAGGAATCTATGAAAAAGATCTAGGATTTATGTTGACTCTGAAATGTCTTCATCCAGACAATGTGGGGAAGCAATAAAAAAGGCCAAAAAAATGCTTGGATATTTAGTGAAAACTGTTAAATTTAAATCAAGGGAAGTAATGTTAAAACTTTACAATGCATTAGTAAGACCTCATCTAGAATATTGTGTTCAGTTCCTGTCACCTCGCTACAAAAAGGATATTGCTGCTCTAGAAAGAGTGCAAAGAAGAATGACCAGAATTATTCCTGGTTTAAGAGGTATATCATATGCAGACAGGTTAAAATAATTTAATCTATTCAGTCTTAAACAAAGAAGACTACGCGGCGATCTGATTCAGCATTCAAAATTCTAAAAGGTATTGACAATGTCACAAATGGAGATTAGATAAAGGGGCATTCAGAACAGAAAATAGGAGACACTTTTTTACACAGAATTGTGGGAGTCAGGAAGGAACCAACTCCCCAGTAATGTTGTTGAAGCTGACACCCTGGGATCCTTCAAGAAGCTGCTTGATGAGATTCTGGGATCAATAAGCTACAAACAACCAATCGAGCAAGGTGGGCCGAATGGCCTCCTCTCGTTTGTAACCTTTCTTACGATCTTATGATTTTGTATGATATTATAAACACTTTTTTGTGTAACAAATAATTATGGTAGTGAATTAATTTTGTAGTGATTTTTATGTTTCTCATCTTGTTCCTGGCAGTTGTTTTGTGGTAAAAAGAATAAGCACCATAGCCATCGAGAGATGGGGGGGAGTGGTGTCTCTGCTGACTGTCTGGCGCATGCGTAGTTCTGCAGGAAGAGGGCGGCAGCCTTGTAAGATCCGCCTGTCAGTCATGGCAATGACACGGAGAGGTGGGGAAGAGGGTGTGTTGGCTTTCCCTCTCTCTGAGTGGTTGAGAGGCGGGCCTTGGGGGATTGCTCGGCCCATAAGCACTGCGCTTGGTTATGCATTCGTGTCTAGTTATACAGGGAACTCTGGCCACCCCAGTGTATAGTGCAAAACGGCGTAGGACTGAGATCCCGAGCTGACCAGCTTAGCGGCAGTGGGGGCACTGCGTAAGCAGCACCTTTATTTTGTAGTTTTATTACTGTGTTTTATTTTCCCTTTTCATTTCGCCTTTTGTTTTCATTATTATTTTGAGCACCTGTGAGTGTGCCAGCTTTTAACTGTTTACCAGTATTGGTATTTCTGTGGTCCTGTTTACAGTTGCTGGTATTCCGGCCACAGACAACAGCGCCCTTGCAGGCTAAAAGAAAAATATCACAAATAATAAAACTGGGCACCAGTGCGGTGTTTTCAAATAAAACTTCAGTCTCCCGTGTGTGTCAGTGAATTGCCCACCACCCTTCCACAGGGTGTTAAATAAGTTAGATCTAATTTTATTGGACAAAGGGAAATCACAGCAAGTCCTGCTAACTAGGGAGATAGTCTTATTGAAGACCAATTACAGTAGCTAAAAGTTCCTCTATGATTTTAAATTAAAAAAAATACCTTTCTGCATTTAGAGTTTATGCTGCTATGGAGATTAAAGTGAAAAGGACTTTCAGGAGTTTTTAAGTCTTCATAGATGCTGTAGGCAGTATTGATTAGTAGGATTGGTTAAGTACCAGTAATGGGCACAGAGGCACTCATAGACCTCTGAGGAAAAACAAACTTATTCTGTAGTGCCCGAGTAACACTGAAAACCTCCAAGGAGGTTGGACAATTTTATTGCACTGTATAATGCACATCCTTAAAAAAAATTTAAAAAAATAAAAAATAAAAAGAATAAGTCTTCATCCGGGCTGCATGTTGTGTATATAGTATATACATGTGGCGCTCAGGCTACAGTATTGTATTATGTAGACTGTGCTGTTTTTACTGGGGCTGTATGCAATACCAATAATGCATGTTATACAATGTTCCACTGTATTCCGAGGGTGCTGGTAAACACATGTTAAGCACAAATTGTTTTTATATTTTACGCAAAATTACAAAAATTACGATATTTTGGATCACCTAGAACCAGATACAACTATCAAGTTCAAAATCAATAACAACTTCTCAATAAAGTGTAGACAAGTCTGCCTCACATAATTTATTAGGCAGGATACACCTTCAGTGCTCTGGACTGAGCATAAACCTTTAAATATCCCTTCACCTGCCAATTTCAGGCAGTCTAACAAGCGTGAGAGGGTTAAACAGCTCTAGCTTGGTCTCCCATACAAGCAGATGTATCAGTCCCTGCTGTCCGGTTAACAGCTCCCATTTAACACAACACTCCAGAGTTCACCTAGCTCTAATTTATTATTTTAACCCCCTTCCCTCAGATGCAATTGCTCATCCCATCTCAGAGGAAAGCTCTGTCCCTGCTGTGTGCAATCATGATCTGTAAACCTGTAGCAACAGGAGGGAGATTCAGCTACCAATCCCACTTGCTGGGCTTCTGATTCACCAGTCTGACAGTGTGTTTGACTACCTGCAACGGGGGTCTTAATTGTTTTTTGTGCATTCAGTAGCTATGTAATGTATACTTCAAGTGCAGGATTATTATTTGTTTTTGCATTTTGTAACCCTATCTCTTTACTCTTTCCACAATTTAGCTGCTACTGTATCACTTTAGTTTGGGTTCTCAGGCTGTGGATTCTGATCCCCGGCCAGGGCTGACTTAGGTTATAGGTAAGCCGATCGCTCTAAGGCAGACTGGCTGTCTGCCTGCCTGCCTGCACACATGGAAGTGGTCTTACACACAGCCCCTAGTGTTTGTGAATCTAGAACCTTCTCACTTAACTTTCTCTGTTGATAATTTGTTTTGGTGCCACTGTTTGTACTATAAATGACTTTGTGGTTTGCACTGTAGTTTTTGGCTTGATGTTTTTGGTGTGCACCGTGTCTGCAGTTGATTTCGGCCAGACAAAGTATTCTGGGACTGGCTGCCTATCAATCTGGGGGGGAGTAACTTTGTTGCTATGCTATGCCATGTCACATGCCCAATGCCTGCATTATTAACCCTGAAAGAGAGAGGTAGGCATGTTAGCAGATAGTCAATGTCAGGTTAGATGGCTGTTTAGGATTGTAAGACTTTAGTAGTACAGTATTCCATGTTAGATTTTAAAATGTCACATTTTTCAATTTTTGTCAGTTTTTTGCATTAAGTATATGTAAAACAACAAAGTGGTACATAATTCAATATGTTAACGTAACATTGGTCAGCAGGTATCATTCGACTTTATGAAGCAAAATTAGTTAATTCAGTAGGGTGATGGAAAAAAAACCTTTGGCCACAGATGTGTGTGTGTGTGTATATATATATATATATATATATACACACACACACACACACAAATATATATATAGGCACACACACACATATATATATATATATATATATATATATATATATATATATATATATATATATATATATATAATATATATATATACATACACAGTATATATATATGCACATACATACATGCATGCTCAACTACTTAAAACATGCACAACTCTCAAGTAGATAATCGTGTAGCTTGCTCTGAAATTGTACTAAAATTATTCGGGACTGCAGCTTGAGCTTAGATTGTAAATCATTCCAAGACCAAGGAGCAAAATAGGCAAATAATCTTTAAGCAGCCTCTGTACGCACTTTAGGAACCGTGAAATTCAAAAATGTATGCAATCTAATACTGTACAAAAAGCGACTATAAAGTATTCATTTATATATTTAGGTAATTTACAAAGAATAGCCTTGAGGGAAAAAAAAATCAAAAAGATGCATTTACTCATATAAGAAAACAACGGATGGAGGCAGTTTGCAGCCATTTAAGAACATAAGAAAGTTTACAAACGAGAGGAGGCCATTCGGCCCATCTTGCTCATTTGGTTGTTAGTAGCTTATTGATCCCAGATTCTCATCAAGCAGCTTATTGAAGGATCCCAGGGTGTCAGCTTCAACAACATTACTGGGGAGTTGGTTCCAGACCCTCACAATTCCCTGTGTAAAAAAAGTGCCTCCTATTTTCTGTTCTGAATGCCCCTTTATCTAATCTCCATTTGTTACCCCTGGTCCTTTTTTCTTTTGTCAGGTCAAAAAGGTCCCCTGGGTCGACATTGTCTATACCTTTTAGGATTTTGAATGTTTGAATCAGATCGCCGCGTAGTCTTCTCTGTTCAAGACTGAATAGATTCAATTCTTTTAGCCTGTCTGCATATGACATGCCTTTTAAACCCGGGATAATTCTGGTTGCTCTTCTTTGCACTCTTTCTAGAGCAGCAATATCCTTTTTGTAACGAGGTGACCAGAACTGAACACTATATTCTAGGTGAGGTCTTACTACTTTCCTTGATTTAAATTCAACACTTCTCACAATATATTTGAGCATCTTGTTGGCCTTTTTTATAGCTTCTCCACATTGTCTAGATGAAGACGTTTCTGAGTCAACATAAACTCCTAGGTCTTTTTCATAGTTCCCTTCTTCAATTTCAGTATCTCCCATATGATATTTATAATGCACATTTTTATTACCTGCATGCAATACTTTACACTTTTCTCTATTAAATGTAATTTGCCATGTATCTGCCCAGTTCTGAATGCTGTCTAGATCATTTTGAATGACCTTTGCTGCTGCAACAGTGTTTGCCACTCCTCCTATTTTTGTGTCGTCTGCAAATTTAACAAGTTTGCTTACTATAACACAATCTAAATCATTAATGTAGATTAGGAATAGCAGAGGATCTAATACTGATCCCTGTGGTACACCACTGGTTACTCGCTCCATTTTGAAGTTTCTCCTCTAATCCAGTACTTTCTGTTTTCTACATGTTAACCACTCCCTAATCCATGTGCATGCATTTCCTTGAATCCCTACTGCATTCAGTTTGAGATTTAATCTTTTATGCGGGACTTTGTCAAAAGCTTTCTGGAAATCTAAATAAACCACGTTGTATGCTTTGCAATTATCCATTGTCAATGTTGCATCCTCAAAAAAGTCAAGCAGGTTAGTTAGACCCGATCTCCCTTTCCTAAAACCATTTGCTGTCATACAGAGCATTACAGTTACTCGCAGCTTCTCATTTCCAGTTGTGATAACTCACACCTGTTTGTGTACTCGGGTAGTCATGTCTTTTGTTGGCGATTTTAATACACACATCACTATACTGTACTTGAATGTAAGACGCTGGCCATTTTTGAGAAGAAAAAATTGGTTTAAAAAGCGTGTCTTAATTCGAAGGAGTACGGCACAAATGTATTAACCATCTCAAAAGAAAATGCAACAGGAAATGTTTTGCTGGCATTTTACTGCAAACTTTTCTCATGAAAATATCCCCCTTGTTAGCAATCACAGCCGTGCATACTCTAGACATTCTGTCACACAACTTTAGCTATTTTTGTCTATTCCGTCCTAATCTTCTCCCAGAGCATGTTTATGCTGATTGCACTCTTCTTTTTCACTCTCCTGTGAAGCTCATCCCATAACATTTCAATGGGGTTAAGGTCAGGCGACTGGGGAAGCCAGCGCATCAATTTCAAAACCTGTTGTTCTTCTTTTTGATTTAAGTAATTGAGGTTTAGTCTGGCTGTGTGTTTAGGGTCATTATCATGTTGAAAAACAAACCCTTCACCCACAAGCCACCATCCTGATGGTATTGCATGACGTTGAAGAATGGAATGATATTGTTCCTTTATAAATGTACCTTCTATTTTTACTACAAAACAGCACCAAACCTTCACGCTACCACCTCCATGTTTTATTGTTGGCACTACCTGACTATCTCTCGCCTGTCTTTCTTCATGTACTATTTCCTCTTGGAGCTGAAAAGTTCAAACAGTGATTCTGCTGTCCCTTACATTTTTCTCCATTGCTCTTTTGACCAATGTTTATGGGTTAGTGGCCATTTTAGGCGTTTTTGATGGTCTCCTCGTCTAAACAAATGTTTTCGAGCTACAACTCTCCCCATCATAGCAGCTTCTCGAAGGCCTCTCTTTACTGTTACTTTTGATCTGGTGACTTTTGATGTGAAATTGAAATCAGCAGCAAGATCAGTACTGGTTAGGAAACAATTAGCCTTGGACTTTCACACAGTCTGTCTTCTCTTATAGTTGTTTTATGTCACTTTTGTCTACATAGCTACCTTTTTTCTGGATCTATTGATTTGTGGTCTGCACTCCATTACGTGAAACATTGACTTTTCCTGCAATTTCTCTCACGGAATACCCTTCCTTGTGAAGAGTAAGTATGGATACACAATCATCATATTTATCTCCTTCCTTGGAACCAAGGTAACTCAGTTACCGTACACTCCTCCTCTACACTCTATTTCTCGCTCACCATTTAAAAGAACAGAGATTTTCACATGTCGGGCCCAGATTTTCACATGTCGGTCCCAGATTTTCACATGTCGGTCCCAGATTTTCACATGTCGGGCCCAGATTTTCAGATGTCTGTTCCAGATTTTCAGATGTCTGTTCCAGATTTTCACAGGGCTCTCTGAAAAGATTCTGAAAACTGTCTGTAGTCTTCCGACTGAGAGGGGAATGTACACTTCGTTACAAGGGGTAATAGTGTCATGGGAGAAACTGAGGGAAAATGCCAGTAAAACGTATCCACTTATATTGCCTTCTGAAATATATCTCTATATACCATAAAAGGCAACGGGCTCCACCCCTTGCCTTTGTTATAGTTACTCACATGACCAAAGGGTCTTGTTGCGCAGCTACACTGAGCACTGTGCAAGTTGTTTTCTTTCCAGGTTTTCACATGACTTTTGAAGCTACTTGCTCTTTAAGATGCTACATCTTCTCTAAAAAATCCAACATTCCTCTTCTTGCAGTCTCTTGATTTCAATTATTAATCAGTTTGTGGTTTTGGTACAAGCAAATAGAATGTAAGAGAAACAGCTGAGCTCCAGTTTCTCATGTTGAAACTCAAACCACCAGGGATCTTAAATTGTGGTTAATATACAATCATATTAGCATTGTAGCTGTTCACTGGAAGTACAGTACATTTGAAATTTATACAAAAGTACTTTTGGCCCAGTTTGGATGAACGCATCAGTGGAAGGCAATGTTTTACATCCTGCCATATCCCCCAAGTTGTGATTTTTGAGTGTGGTAAAGTAGTTGTTATTTTAATGCCCTTTTTTCTCAAAATGGGTGGATATGTTTTTATAAATCAGTTTGGAATAAATGATTTCACACAGGCATGAAGTATGAGCTATATATAGGGGCAGCAGTCTGTAGTAGTGGTCAGGGCTCTGGATTCTTGACCAGAGGGTCATGGGTTCAATCCCAGGTGGGGGACGTTGCTGCTGTGCCCTTGAGCAAGGTACTTTACCTAGATTGCTCTAGTAAAAACATAATGTGTAAATAAAAAATGTAATTGTATGTAAAAATAATGTGATATCTTGTAACAATTGTAAGTCGCCCTGGATAAGGGCTTCTGCTATGAAATTAATAATAATAATAATAATAATAATAATAATAATAATAATAATATAATTGAAAAAAAAAAAAAACATTTTAGTTTGATTTAAAAGTTATCATTTGCAGAGCAACACTAAGTTTATCAAGCCATGTCACCACACAGAGAGCCTTGTATGTACATGCAAGGTGCAGAAAAGTATCAAAAGCTGTGTGTGTTTTTGGTGTTGCTTAGATTGTTAATGCAGTTACATTTGAATGTCCCAATATATGCGCATATTAAACCTGTCATGAATTAGATATATGCCAGTTTCTGAAATACAGTGCACCCTCGCTATAACGAACCTGTTGGGGTCCAAGCCTTTTGTTAGTTATATTGAGGGGTTTGTTCTAGCGAAAGGACAATCAAAATGAACGATAAATTGTTGGAGTAAGTTAATGAGATGAGATTGTGAATAAAAGTAGACTTACATGTACCTGTTCGTCTCATGTATGCAGTATTCTGCCTTTGCTTTATCCTATTCGTTAAAGAATTCAAACGCAGTACAAAAATGCTTTATTTCAAAATCAAACTTTATTTCAAAATCAAGCTGACATGAATCGTTTCAAAGTGCACCAAATCTTAATCCAACATCCAACAATCCCAAATTAATCTTTTATTCCAAATCAACCCGACATGAAAAGTTTGACATGAAAAGTTCACCAGATCCTCAAGTTTTTATTTGTTGTTGTTGTTGTTGTTGTTGTTGTTGTTGTTGTTGTTGTTGTTGTTTTCTTTAATCAGTTTTGCTTGCTGAACAAGCCAAAAAATCAGAAAGCTTTTTGACAACCTGTATTCACGACAGCCTGCGTTACTGCTTTTTTCAAACGATCAATATAGTTTCCAGCTTTGTTGCAACATAAAATGATTTTCATTTCGGAGGCATAGTTACACAGTGAGTGCTTTTTATTAAGATAAAAGAGTTGACTTCACTGCGGAGGTGGCATCCTGTGCGTACAGACCGGGATGTTAACAGTGTGTGTTTTATATGATCTTTTTTAGTTTATTTTATTTTTTTTTTATTTGGGGTCCAGGGGCCAGGTTTGTTATAGTGAGGGTGTACTGCATTTTATTTATTTATTTATTTATTTATTTATTTATTTATTGCATTTATATAGCGCTTTTTACACAAAGTATCGCAAAGCACTGTACAGCACATAGCAGAAAACAAGAACAAACCACAATACATTTGTATAGCACGTCACACATACAACTGCCACAATCAGACCATTTAAGTAAGAGTATACACAATACAAAAGCAGCAATTTTAAAGTTACATTAAAACCCACTAAGATAAGATAGCCATTTCATAAAAGTTTGTTTTTAGTAGTAGTAGACTCAGACTACAGATGCATGTTTTCGCCCCCAAGCCTGTTCGTGTTTAAACACGAATAACACTTTCTCAATAAAACATTTTTTTGTTCTTTCTTAAGCCGCAATCAGTAAAAGCCTTGCCACACTTCAGTGTAGGGATCCGTAAGTGGTTATAAACAATAGCAAAAAAAAATTAAAAATCCAGGCACTGCACATAGTGAAAACTCATTAAAACTTATTGACAGGTATTTGAAATTTATTTATTTATTTATTTATTGTCACGCAAGACATAAACCCTGATAAGAAAGGACTGGAGAGAAAAAAAATAATAATATTGTTTTATGAATAAGAGCATGGTACAGGAATAGGTTAAATGCTATGTTCACTAGTTTATTTTTTTTGGTTTCCATTCCTAGCATGGTCTAGTGGTACCACGTGATGAGCTGTGTGCCTGCCAGCCTCTTTCTTGTTGATCCTCTGGAGACCATCTGTGCTGGGGGCATTGATTAGAGTGTGTCTGCTGGGATTACATCTTTTCTGTTGCCATGCCAACTAATCAGCTGATTTCAGTTTCCCTGGCAACAGAATGTCAGAGCGCAGAGTACCGTAACATGAATTCAGCAAATGTTTTCTTAATTGGCCCCTCTTTTGATTTAAGATTCTTTGTCTTGAAAATAAGCCGAGTTAAAAAAAAAAGTTGCATATCTATCTATCTATCTATCTAGATAGAGATAGATAGATAGATAGATAGTAAAGAGTCAGTAAGATATATACAGTAGAGAACTAACTGGGACCGATACTAGTTCTCATAATCGATCTATATGGATAATCGAACAGGTATTAATAACAATTACAGTACCTTTAATAATTTATAGAATTAAAGTTAGCATAAACAAGTAATTAGTACACAAGTAACTATTGATGATATATAGCTAGTAACCTATTCTATCACAGTAAGCATACAAAATTACAAAGCTTTAAACATCTTTAAATGAATGCAAGCACGTTAAGTTAAGGTAATGAAATTCTGTAATTAAAATGTACCATATACCAATCTTCAAAGAATACAATTCAGTACAACTTTGACACATTACAGAACTTTAGCAATCATTAAACTTCAAAAATTCAGTAAAATGTTTCTTTACTTTGATACTTGCTGTTAAGCCATTGTAATAATGTGCAATTGAAATGAATAAAATAAAAGTTCTTAGCTGTTCAATAACATAGACAGGATCTCCAGCCCTTGCTGACGAAATAGAAGAAAAATCAAGAACGAGGTGATTTAATGTCCTTAACTGCAACAATTTAATGCACACAATGCTACATCTAAGGTTTTGGTGGTGTGAATAATTCTGTAACTTTTTTTTATTTAACCCAAAACAAACTCTGGATTCTTTTAAACTACCTGACATGATGAATCTCTGCCATTTCTGAGTTAGGTCTAAGAGTTTTTCTTGTCAGCTAATGTGGGTTTAATGGCAGTGCATGTTTCCACTTCTACATATCACAATGACACAGCAATTCAATGTGTTTAAAAGCACAGATTATTTCAAACACCCAAGCTGATAATGAAATAGAAGCAGACTAACAAATGAGTTCCAAGGATAAATTCATTCTAGATAGATTCTATAGTTTCTGGTCTAGTTCGGTCTGGTTGCTAAAGAGGATTGGGGGTTGTATCAGAGGGTATATGAGAGCCTCTTGAAAGAGAGACCCACATCCTGTAAAGGGCAAAAGAAACAGAAAGCTCCAGCCACAGGCTTTCAATTGCTGAAGAACCATGGCTGATTTAGTTGAATTTTTCCCATTTCATTGAGTATTTTGATATTCACTGCATTTTGTAAATGTCTATTGTACCAGTCAGATTGTTGGTTTAATCAGTGGTCAAAAAACAAAAACAATGTTAGACATCATCACTCAAGTAATTTACAGGACCATCTTTACCTTATGAGATTTGTGTATAGGGTTTATGGAAAGTAATGTAATACATAAGCTTAACCCCTGTGTTTTCTGTTGCTCAAAAGATCCAGGACCTGTCAGGGGGGAGGGTGTCTGAGTGGTCCCAAAATATAAATAATTTAATCTCGAGTAATTTGCTAATGGAATCATTTTAATATCTCAGAAAGATACAACAAGCCACCCCCAACAGCCCTGAGACAAAATGTTATGATAACCCTATGTGACCAATTATTTTAAGAGACCTACATTTTACAGGGTTCAAATATGTTATGAGGACTGATGATTTTAAAGATACTGGGTCTGTACACACCTATCCTCACACCACAGAGGCAATGTGTGTCTTATAGGCGGTGTTGTTTTAGGGTTGCATGATAGAGTAGGGTCAAGAGAGGGTCATCAAGAATAGAATTCAGAGGAGGAGGTTACTGTTCTGAAGATGATCAGATCATGGGTGAGGTGACAAGGCAGTATACGTCGGGGATATTGGCAATTTCACTTGTGTTGAAGAATGATATTGCGAGTGGATTTAGTTATAGAAACCTTTTTTATGTGTCTAGTATGTACACTATCACTGGCAATCACAAAAAAGCATATGAAAGGTTATTTAACTGTACTTAGTTTATTGTTGTTGGTGGGGGGGTCTTGCAACACCACATGCAATAAGAAAAGCAACTTTTTTTTTGTCACCTATTGTCATCGATTAATAAACCTTTTTTTTGTCTCCACAGGTCTGTACTGAAGGGCGTCTGATTCTGGAGTTCACATTTGATGATCTCATGAGGATTAAGGCATGGCACTTTACAATCAGACAGTACAGAGAATTGGTCCCACGCAGTATATTAGCAATGCATGTAAGTTTCTTTTTAAAACACACATTTGTAATCCATGAAAACTGTTTGTCGTTCTGTATATACAACTTGCAGAAGTCTGCCTGTGTGCTGATATCAAGGCAGGTGACATGATATTCATGCCATATTCATATTTTCATATCTTCAGTTTATTGTAGTTGTTATTTATAATAGCACACCATATTGAACAACTAAATGTAAGTGACAATGCAGCTGATGCATAGTTCACACACCCTAGTCTCTGTAAGTCGCCTTGGATAAAGGCGTCTGCTAAATAAATAAATATGCCTAATAGAGACTAACCCCATTTGGAATGCAAATGCCTTTATTGGTGTAAGTGTTTCCCTTATGATATGACTGTTTGAGTATAAAGGATTATCCTGCTATAAAAATACAGTTAGAGTGTTGTTCCATCTTTCAGAAGTCTACTCGTGTATGGTATTGTTTCTGAATACGGGAGTTAGATCGACATAGCAGCAAGCATACTTCTATTATGACGAACTCCACGACTGGACGTTACATTGAGCTATGTGGTCCAGTAGTTAAAGAAAAGGGCTTGTAACCAGGAGGTCCCCTGTTCAAATCCTGGCTCACTCACTGACTGACTGTGTGACCTTGACCAAGTCACTTAACCTCCTTGTGCTCCGTCTTTCGGGTGAGAAGTTGTTGTAAGTGACTCTGCAGCTGATGCATAGTTAACACACCATAGTCTATGTAAGTCGCCTTGGATAAAGAAGCCTGCTAAATAAACAAATAATGACAGGCTTAACTTGAAGATAATCAGTTACACTGAAGTTGGACACGTCATAAGCAGAAATAACAAGGTTTATCTACGAAAATTTATTTTCACAATCATTGCATATACAATTTATTTTCGCCAGTCGGGGCTTGTCCTCCTGTGGCGAATAAAAAATGTATACCATGAACGATCATTCAATATTCTGTTTATACCACAAGTAGTTTTTTAAATAAATAGCAATCAAATGTGTACATTTTTTATATGAAATCAATTAATTCAATTATTATTTTACTTGGTGGATCTTTACTTTCATTGTCAAAACGCTATGCCTCGATGCAGAATTAATTTCGAACCCTGTTTACACAAATGTCTTTTTAGATAAGTCAGACGCAGGCAGATCTGTGACTGGCATTTCTTGACTAGACTCGTTCTCAAGGAAATCGGAATCCAAGTCAAAACAATAGAAATCTGAAATGATCTATCTTTTCTTTTTTTATATCTATTAGTCCGACAGAAAAATATATTCCAGGTACTGTAGTTGCTGCATCTTTATAATAAAAGATGTTGGCGGATGACATTTATTTCAGCCTCTCAGTAGAGGATTTGTGTACTCCCCCAGCTGTTTCATTAAGAATCTAATTATATTCAAGATAAAATAACAACCCTTCTTATGCCTTTTAGTAATGTTTTGGTTTTTTGAGGAAATTAACTGATGTATAGAGCCATTAAAAATATATTGGGAATTGAAAAAAGCAAACCAGAAAAATGGTTGTTCTGAAGTAGTACGATCTTAAGCATTTATAAACACGAGATTTGCATCTGGATTATAGGAGAAATGGAAAAGTTTTTCTGTCTCAGTAAGATGACGATTCTTGTAACAATGTTAATCGTACCAAACTGGCACTGGCCTGACATCCAAATTCTAGAAAAAGAACATTCAATTCTGTGTGCCAAATATTGTTGTAAACATTTGTAGCTCATGCTTAAATGCTGGAAAGTATTGTACTTTGAGTTATGGCATGGATACATACAGTTTATTATTATTATTATTTAGATACACCGATATTGGTTAGATGTGTTTGTTGAATCACATGTGAGATAACTAAGTTTAGTATTGCTGATAGTAAGGCTTTTTTTTCCTATGGCATGTACCCATTTGTCGAGGGCGGGGTGACTATGCAAACTGTAATGATCAGCCATTAAACTGGTTTTATAGGGTATCACTGAACAGAAAAACCCTGCAGAAGCCAAAGAATGTTTGTAGCAGTGCTTCAGGCTTGATGAACCAGCTCCTTCTGATCATCGTGTTAGTTAATGACAAGGGAGAAGACTGGCCCTGAAGTGTAAAGCCAAGGTATCCCTCCTGGAATCCACATCTAGGCTTTTTCAATACATATTCTATCTAATTGGTAGCTGTAACTTTCAGTCCATGTTTAACCTTTGCACAAGCTCAATTGAGGTAGGTTGCTTTTCTGTACGATTGATAAATATTGGGAAAAAATGGTTAGAGACTGGACCCTACAGTGTGTGTCTGTTGTTCCCTTCCTTTTATATATGAATGCAATTCATTGGCAGAATACAAAATTATTTAACGGAAACATTATAGAAGCCAAGTGTTTGAAGTTGTGGATGAGCATTAACTACTTTAACTGGGGCTGTCAATTTGAGTCCCAATTCAAATCCTTTTTTTTTTTGTCTGCTGCTGATAATGCTTTCTAAATAAATGCTGTTAGAAATAGATTTCAAATGTGTCACATCATTTACTGTACATGCTATGCTATTGTAATGTGAATCTTTGAACACCTTTTGAAATGAATAAATCAGTGTAGTAAATAATCTCCTATTATACTATACAGTGTGTCAAGTTAGCATTTGAGCTTCCTTTGCCAACATGTTGACAGCATTCAGTCTATGTTACATTCAGCAGTTTACCCTGAAAACACATTGTTCAAGTTTTAGTCTGGGTAATTGGTTTATTGCCACCTTAATAAATAATCTATATTTACACCTTCTATTCCAGCTATTGAACTTCCTCTTTATATGTATATGTGTGTAAAACTGAACCCTCAGTTTTGAGATGTTAAAATCAGCTGAAAGTTTTGCAAGGTGGTACAGTCAAATTCACGTTAAGATGACTTTTTAAGCCGATTACTGTACAATGATAATGTATTGTACATTGATTCTATGTGTATTGTACTGGATATACAGCTTTTGCTGAACTGATCTACATGCACTGCAATGGACTACAATTAAACTGCAAGAAAACTAATCAGATTCTATTACATGCACAGCTGCTTTTAATATAAAGACCAGAATTACCTGTCAGGTGAGTACATTCTGGTTGGACTGTAATACAGGCAAACCTTTTTAAACCTCAAACAAAAGAAGAATTTGTGGCTACTATATAAAAGACAATTGAATTATCTGTACAACGAGAATATATATTTTTCTCTGTGTAAAACTCCAGATATTCTATAGTACTATGCAGTGATTATTGCATTACCAGTACTCTTATTTCATGGCTGCAGTTTTTACAGATTTCTCCTGTGAAAATATTCTCCCACATATATAAGTAAATTATAATAACTGTTAGATTTGGAAATAAGTGAAAAATGAGAGAAGAAAATCGAATTTAGTATTTCTACAGCGTCTGAATTATGTGGTTTCATTCGTGTACAACTGTGAATGCAAGCTACCATACAGACTTGACTTTTTTTTTTTCTCCTCCAGCACTTATTTAGTATTATACTGAAATGATGCAAAATATATGAGGAGTTGTAGTTCAGATAGATTTTATAGTATGTGTAGCACACCGTTTTCCTTTAATTTTCATTTAAAAATAAAGAATGCAAACATGCACTGTAATTTTTTACAGAAAGTAAAGCAAAACCTATTCTTATTTGTAGGGATATATGGCAGGCAGAAAGTTTCATGCAGAGGGGGTATCAAAACTTCTCACTGAAGATATACCCTCAGGTCCAGAGTCAGAGATAGAATATGATGAGGAGGATATAGAAGATAGAGAGTGGCTCACTGGCTCCCCCAGTCACATTGACTCAGAAATGTCTGACCAAGACACAGTTGAGGATGAAGCAGGACATGAAGAGAGAGAGGACAGTGGTGAGGAAGCAGACAGTGACAAGATAGCAAACAGTAGAGAGGAAGAGGAAAGCTGCATAGAGATTGTTGACGAGTGTGGCAAAGTGGTTAATAGTGTGCAGGTGATTAAAGAACAGACAGACAATTGTAATCCAGGTGAAAAGGTTGGTTTTTATTTGTTTTGTCCAATAATGCTGGTAAGTAATACAACAGCGTCTATTACTTACGTTTATAATCCCCAAGCTTGAGCACATGACATTTCAGACAAATCTGTATGCCACACAGGCAGGCAAACCATTTCAGCCTGTTACTAAAGAGGAGATGAAGGTGTTCATCGCCATCAGTGTACTGATGGGGGTAAAAATTGCTCCTCCTTACCATGATTTTTGGTCCTCCCATGCAGAGCTTAGATGCCATTATATTTCAACTCTCATGGGAGCGAATAGATTCAGCTGGCTTGTTGCAATTTTACACCTGAATGACAATGCACTCATGTCCGAGAGAAATGACCCAAGCCTCGGTACGCTTTACAAAATTCTACCTCTCATTGAGAAACTTCGAAGTAATTTCCAAAAGCATTACTCCCCGACAAATTAACAGGCTGTAGATGAGACGATGCTGAAGTTCAAAGGAAGGTCTTCGTTCAAATAATATCTGCCCATGAAGCCAGTGAAGAGAGGTTACAAAATCTGGACAAGAGCTGAAATAAACGGCTATGTGTGCGACTTCATTGTTTATACTGGGAAGACCAGAGGGAACCCTGAGCGAGACTTAGGTGGGAAGGTGGTGAAGTCACTCTGCTCCCAGCTGGAAGGAAAGGCCTGCCAAATTTACTTTGACAACTATTTCACATTTGTGCCCTTACTACAACACATGAAGGCCAAGGGACTGCACTGTTGCGGAACTGAGGGCGAACAGAAAGCATCTGCCAACTCTGAAGTCAGAGAAAGAGCTGAAGAGAGGAGACTCTGATTTCACTGTTTCATCTGACGGGATCTCCTGTGTGAGACGGAAGGATAAACGCACTGTCACACTCCTGTCCACCGTTCAAGGTCCTATTTCCATTTCACAAGTGGAAAAAAAGGAAAAACACGGGTCGGTTGTCCAGCTTCCCTGTCCTAAAATGATAAAGGATTACAACAAATCCATGGGCTGCGTCGACAAGGCTGATATGATGAAGTCGTTCTATGCCATTGATCGGAAGAGTAAGAAGTGGTGGCACAGACTTCTGTGGCATTTTGTGGATGTCACCATTGTCAGCTCGCACATCTTGTTCAAGGAACTCTTCAAGACCAACAAAATGAAGCTGAAAGCCTTCGGCTGCTCAATTGTTACAGGATTGGTGGGAACATATGCTGGGAGAAGCAGCTCTAGTGACGGAAGAAGATCCGATGACGGAAGAATAGGCTCTGGTGAGGGAAGAAGTGGCCAAGATCAAGTCCTGCAATACAAGCCATACATACCCTTTGAACTACGCTCTGCCCAGGCCTTACATCTCCCTGTACACAGCACCTGAAGGAGCTGTGCTGATTGCACTACAGCTAGGGAGCCACATCATACCAGATGGATGTGCTCTGAGTGTAAAGTGGGCTTGTGCTTGAGCACATTCAAGAACTGTTTCTCTACTTACCATCAGAAGTAAAGGATTTGCTAGACGGATGCCAAGGGCTTAAGTGTCACAGTGGTTTCAGGGTGAGACCACGTAAAAACTCAGGGACCACCCCCAACCCACCCTCCCCAATTTTTTTTTCTTCACATTTTTGTTCCACTTTAACATGGAATGTTGTAATTTTTCCATTCAAGTTGAATTATTACAAAAAAATTATGTTCCTGTGCCTCAAAGGGTTAAGTTAAATCATTGCGCTTGTAAATTTATAACATCACAGAAATCCTTATAATCTTTTTTTTACTGTTCTTCTTCATTGGAATCGACATATTGAGGACATGCTGTCACTTCAAAAGAATGAGGTTACCTGATCTGCCTGTAGCCTGATGATGCTACCCAAGCAACATAATATAACATTTGTATTATAACATTTAGACTACATGCAACCATTTGTTCCAGAGACATCTAGTTCATAAACCTTTCTTTTTTTGTTTGTTTGTTTGTTTTTTTGTGGAAAATACAACATTAGACTTCTTTTTTTCCTTAAGGACTGAGTTGGCACAGTCACGTAATGCCTAAGAGTGATCTCTGCTGCTTGGCTCTTGGTTCTTATTGATTTTCAGTGTATTTGTTGCACCATCAGAAATGTAATAAAGGCAATCTTTTTGATAAGTGTATCATTAAAGAAAACAAATAGTTTCGATTTATGAATGTGATATATTCTCTTTGACCACAAGGGAGTTATAAAGGTCTTTAATAAAAAGTCAAACAAATCTTAAAAAACCATTCAAAATGTTCTTCAAAAGAGTGTTGAATGCTTTTTTTTATATTTTGTATATTTTGTATTTTAAGTCAGGAAGGTGGGACATTGCCCAGCAGCACTGGGAAATGTATATATTATTATTTTTGTAGTAGGTTTTATTTAGGACCAAAAAAAACTAAAAAAAAAAAGTAAACAAAAAGCACTGTAGGAGGACGTTTGAATAATACTGTAATTCTAGTAATAATAATAATCATAATAATAATCCTTTTGAAAACTTTAAATGTTAATCTTACAAATTCTCAAATGTTGTTGTTGTTGTTGTTGTTGTTGTTGTTGTTAATAATAATAAACCCAGCTTAAAGTAGGGAATCAATCCGGGGCGAGTTTATGTTTATGAATCCATATTGCTATTCATTGGTATTGAAAAGTGTTTTTTTCAATACCAAGCAAGCCAAAATTTCCCACCGACTGCATCAGCAGCACTGGTATACTGTATATTGTAATGCTTCATGAAAATAAACAGGTGCACACAGGCAGTATTTGTCCAAACTGTTCATTGTGAACACAGGTAAAAGAAGTCAAAAGAAAAGGGCCGCTGTTAGCCACGGATCACGGCAAAGAAATATGCAGTGTTAATCACGGGTATGTCAAACTGTATAACAGAGAAAGTATAGTAATAAAATAGGTCTTTAAAAAAATAGTCTGCCGAGGCTGTCGTTAGTTTAGACTTGACTGTAGAAAGCGTTCAATAACTCCTAGATACTGATGACACTCAGGACCGATGAAATCGTTATGCTAATTAGGTCATTGTTAACCTTTCTCTCAATTTGTTAAAAACATGCCTTCATAGACGAAAATCACTGGGGCTTAACGACGCATCTGAATGATCTCTTATGAATAGAGACTGCCGTTAAATAGGTGGCTATGGACGAAATCCGATCACGTGCTCCTGTTTGCTCATTTCGACAGGCGTTAACCCTTTATGAATAGATCTCACTGTGTCTGCTACAGCCTGAACAGGATCAAAAAAGAAGCCATGTGAGTACACTGCTTGGTATCAAGATGGCCCTCTGTCACTGACAACTGGGTATTCAGGGGTGCAAATCGTTTTAAAAATTGGTGTTATACTGTTTTGAAAGTTTAGCACCAGAGAGCCTACAGGTGATACCCTGACCTAATCAAGCCCCCCATACAACTTCCCACACAACATGAACCTTCTCTCCTGTGTGTGTTTCTCTCCTGTGAATGTGGACGAGTGTGCGTGGGTCATGTGAGTAGTCCGGACCCAATGAGAAACTATCATCATCTATGGTTGCTAAGGAATAATAATAAAAAAATAATATCATGCCATCAAAAACCTATAAATACCTCCAATGTTTTGATTCAAACACAGGCTCCCTTGAGAAAGATATGTGCAACATATCAAAATGTTGGGCAGCTGGCTCTTTGAGCTAAAATATATATATATATATACAGTACTGTGCAAAAGTTTTAGGCAGGTGTGAAAAAATGCTGTAAAGTAAGAATGCTTTCAAAAATAGACATGTTAATAGATTATATTTATCAATTAACTAAATGCAAAGTGAGTGAACAGAAGAAAAATCTAAATCAAATCCATATTTGGTGTGACCACCCTTTGCCTTCAAAACAGCATCAAGCATCAATTCTTCTAGGTACACTTGCACACAGTTTTGAAGGAACTCGGCAGGTAGGTTGGCCCAAACATCTTGGAGAACTAACCACAGTTCTTCTGTGGATTTAGGCAGCCTCAGTTGCTTCACTCTCTTCATGTAATCCCAGACAGACTCGATGATGTTGAGATCAGGGCTCTGTGGGGGCCATACCATCACTTCCAGGACTCCTTGTTCTTTACGCTGAAGATAGTTCTTAATGACTTTCGCTGTATGTTTGGGGTCATTGTCATGCTGCAGAATAAATTTGGGGCCAATCAGATGCCTCCCTGATGGTATTGCATGATGGATAAGTACCTGCCTGTACTTCTCAGCATTGAGGAGACCATTAATTCTGACCAAATCCCCAACTCCATTTGCAGAAATGCAGCCCCAAACTTGCAAGGAACCTCCACCATGCTTCACTGTTGTCTGCAGACACTCATTCGTACGCCTCCAGCCCTTCGCTAACAAACTGCCTTCTGCTACAGCCAAATATTTCAAATTTTGACTCATCAGTCCAGAGCACCTGCTGCCATTTTTCTACACCCCAGTTCCTGTGTTTTCGTGCATAGTTGAGTCGCTTGGCCTTGTTTCCACGCCGGAGGTATGGCTTTTGGCCTAAGTCTTCCATGAAGGCCACTTCTGACCAGACTTCTCCGGACAGTAGATGGGTGTACCAGGGTCCCACTGTTTTCTGCCAGTTCTGAGCTGATGGCACTGCTGGACATCTTCCGATTGCAAAGGGAAGTAAGCATGATGTGTCTTTCATCTGCTGCAGTAAGTTTCCTTGGCTGACCACTGCGTCTACGGTCCTCAACGTTGCCCGTTTCTTTGTGCTTCTTCAAAAGAGCTTGGACAGCACATCTGGAAACCCCTGTCTGCCTTGAAATTTCTGCCTGGGAGAGACCTTGCTGATGCAGTATAACTACCTTGTGTCTTGTTGCTGTGCTCAGTCTTGCCATGGTATATGACTTTTGACAGTAAACTGTCTTCAGCAACCTCACCTTGTTAGCTGAGTTTGGCTGTTCCTCACCCAGTTTTATTCCTCCTACACAGCTGTTTCTGTTTCAGTTAATGATTGTGTTTCAACCTACATATTGAATTGATGATCATTAGCACCTGTTTGGTATAATTGTTTAATCATACACCTGACTATATGCCTACAAAATCCCTGACTTTGTGCAAGTGTACCTAGAAGAATTGATGCTGTTTTGAAGGCAAAGGGTTGTCACACCAAATGTGGATTTGATTTAGATTTTTCTTCTGTTCACTCACTTTGCATTTAGTTAATTGATAAATATAATCTATTAACATGTCTATTTTTGAAAGCATTCTTACTTTAAAGCATTTTTCACACCTGCCTAAAACTTTTGCATAGTACTGTATATATATATATATATATATATATATATATATATATATATATATATATATATATATATATATATATATATATATACACTACCGTTCAAAAGTTTGGGGTCACTTAGAAATTTCCTTGTTTTCGAAAGAAAAGCAAATTTTTGTCCATTAAAATAACATCAAATTGATCAGAAATACAGTGTAGACATTGTTAATTTTGTAAATGACTATTGTAGCTGGAAACGGCTGATTTGTAATGGAATATCTACATAGGCGTACAGAGGCCCATTATCAGCAACCATCAGTCCTGTGTTCCAATGGCACGTTGTGTTTGCTAATCCAAGTTTATCATTTTAAAAGGCTAATTGATCATTAGAAAACCCTTTTGCAATTATGTTAGCACAGCTGAAAACTGTTGTGCTGATTAAAGAAGCAATAAAACTGGCCTTCTTTAGACTAGTTGAGTATCTGGAGCATCAGCAATTGTGGGTTCGATTACAGGCTCAAAATGGCCAGAAACAAAGAACTTTCTTCTGAAACTCGTCAGTCTATTCTTGTTCTGAGAAATGAAGGCTATTCCATGCGAGAAATTGCCAAGAAACTGAAGATCTCGTACAAAGCTGTGTACTACTCCCTTCACAGAACAGCGCAAACTGGCTCTAACCAGAATAGAAAGAGGAGTGGAGGCCCCGTGCACAACTGAGCAAGAGGACAAATACATTAGAGTGTCTAGTTTGAGAAACAGACGCCTCACAGGTCCTCAACTGGCAGCTTCATTAAATAGTACCCGAAAACACCAGTCTCAACGTCAACAGTGAAGAGGTGACTCGGGATGCTGGCCTTCTAGGCAGAGTTGCAAAGAAAAAGCCATATCTCAGACTGGCCAATAAAAAGAAAAGATTAAGATGGGCAAAAGAACACAGACACTGGACAGAGGAAGATTGGAAAAAAGTGTTATGGACAGACTAATCTAAGTTTGAGGTGTTCGATCACAAAGAAGAACATTTGTGAGACGCAGACCAAATGAAAAGATGCTGGAGGAGTGCTTGACGCCATCTGTCAAGCATGGTGGAGGCAATGTGATGGTCTGGGGTGCTTTGGTGGTGGTAAAGTGGGAGATTTGTACAGGGTAAAAGGGATCTTGAAGAAGGAAGGCTATCACTCCATTTTGCAACGCCATGCCATACCCTGTGGACGGCGCTTGATTGGAGCCAATTTCCTCCTACAACAGGACAATGACCCAAAGCACAGCTCCAAACTATGCAAGAACTATTTAGAGAAGAAGCAGTCAGCTGGTATTCTGTCTATAATGGAGTGGCCAGCACAGTCACCGGATCTCAACCCTATTGAGCTGTTGTGGGAGCAGCTTGACCGTATGGTACGTAAGAAGTGCCCATCAAGCCAATCCAACTTGTGGGAGGTGCTTCAGGAAGCATGGGGTGAAATCTTTTCAGATTACCTCAACAAATTGACAACTAGAATGCCAAAGGTCTGCAAGGCTGTAATTGCTGCAAATGGAGGATTCTTTGACGAAAGCAAAGTTTGAAGGACACAATTATTATTTCAATTAAAAATCATTATTTCCAACCTTGTCAATGACTATATTTCCAATTCATTTTGCTATATTTCCTATTCAAACTCATTTCATGTATGTTTTCATGGAAAACAAGGAAATTTCTAAGTGACCCCAAAATCTAGCATCATAGTGCCAAATTTGCACCCCTGGTATTGAATCCTGGAATTTGTATCATACCTACTGTAGGTACAGATATCCAGAAGAGCAGCATTCAGTTCATCCAGCCTCAGAATGTGGCCTCCTGTGACAGAGTTGTCTGACAATATAATCCCATGCATGTTCTATAGGGCTTATGCCATGGGTCTGTAGAGACCTGGACAGACAGTGCAGTCTATTCTGTTCCATATATTAAATGATTACTTTTCACAAGTTTTTACAAAGGAGGATACAGACAACATGCCCCACATGTTGACCTGTTCCTATCCAGTTTTAAATAACTTTAGCATAACAGAGGCAGAAGTGTTAAAGGGACTAGGAGCTCTTAAAATAAACAAATCCCCTGGGCAGGATGAGATCATCCCAATTGTACTGAAAGAAATGAAAGCAGTTATCTACAGACCGCTAATCAAGATCATGCAACAGTCTCTTGAGATGGGGATTTTACCAACAGACTGGAGAATTGCAAACATAATACTGATCCACAGAACCAGGTAACTACAGACCAATAAGACTGACTTCTATTATATGTAAACTTATGGAAACTATAATAAGATCCAAAATGGAATATTACCTATATGGTAACAGTATCGTGGGAGACAATCAGCATGGTTTTAGGAAAGGGAGATCGTGTCTAACTAACCTACTTGATTTTATTGAGGATGCAACATCAACAATGGATAATTGCAAAGCATATGACATGGTTTATTTAGACTTCCAGAAAGCTTTTGATAAAGTCCTGCATGAAAGATTAATTCTCAAACTGAACGCAGTAGGGATTCAACGAAATGCATGCACATGGATTAGGGAGTGTTTAACATATAGAAAACAGAAAATACTCATTAGAGGAGAAACCTCAAAATGGAGCGAGGTAACCAGTGGAGTACCACAGAGATCAGTATTAGGTCCTCTGCTCTTCCTAATCTACATTAATGACTTCGATTCTGGTATAGTAAGCAAACTTGTTAAATTTGCAGCTGACACAAAAATAGGAGGAGTGGAAAACACTGTTGCAGCAGCAAATGTCATTCAAAATGATCTAGACAGCATTCAGAATTGGGCAGACACATGGCAAATTACAATTAATATAAAATATAAAAAAGTGTAAGGTACTGTAAGCAGGCAATAAAAATGGGCATTTTAAATACCATATGGGAGACCCTGAAATTAAAGAATAAATAAAAGAATCTAGAAAAAGATTTAGGAGTTTGTGTTGACTCAGAAATGTCTTCATCTAGACAATGTGGGGAAGCTATAAAAAAGGCCAACAAAATGCCTGGATATATAGTAAAAAGTGTTGAATTTAAATCAAGGGAAGCAATGTTAAAACTTTACAATGCATTAGTAAGACCTCATCTAGAATACTGTGTTCAGTTCTGGTCACCTCGCTACAAAAAGGATATTGCTGCTGTAGAAAGAGTGCAAAGAAGAGCGACCAGAATTATTCCTAGTTTAAAGGGCATATCATATGCCGACAGGCTAAAATAATTGAATCTATTCAGTCTTGAACAAAGAAGACTATGCAGCGATTTGATTCAAGCATTCAAAATTCTAAAGGTATTGACAATGTCGACCCAAGGGACTTTTTCAACCTGAAAAAAGAAACAAGGACCAGGGGTCACAAATGGAAATTAGATAAAGGGGCATTCAGAACAGAAAATAGGAAGCACTTTTTTACAGAGAGAATTGTGGGAGTCTGGAACCAACTCCCCAGTAATGTTGTTGAAGCCGACACCCTGGGATCCTTGAAGAAGCTGCTTGATGAGATTCTGGGATCAATAAGCTACTAACAACCAAACGAGCAAGGTGGGCCGAATGGCCTCCTCTCGTTTGTAACCTTTCTTATGATCTTATGTTTCGATACATGAAAGAGATCCACAAATGTAATTTGTGGCTTGTGGTAAAATAGGTTAAATGTAGGTTTTCTTATTATGATCAACATTTAGTGAAAGCTAAGTTTGCCTCAATTCTTGCCCTTCACAAATATATGATTGTGATTTGTAGGGTTAGAAATGGAGTGGATTTAAGTTATTTTAAGCTGGCATAAACTACTGTAAGACGCAGTGGCTTAGACTTCACCAATAAAAAAATAAATCACGTTATTTCTTCATCATGTTTCTACCTAATACTGGTGTTTTGTGCCAAAAGAAATAGCAAGAAGCATTTGATTTAAAGCAGATATATAATGTATAGCTCACTTTTCCCTCCTGTACTGTAGCTTATTATAATTGTTTTATCCTTTAAACAAATCTAGAAAGATTAAAGTTTGCACATTGTAGGTTTCTTTACAAGGTTATTTACACTCACTTTCTCGCATACAGTGAATCCCATTGAAATATCCGCTAGTACCACAGAGAATCGCTGGTAACTTGAGGCAAGTCAATACCTACTGCGGTTGTCCTGCGGTGTGGCTTGAAGTGTAAACTCAATACTCTCTTTTTCCAGCAGAGTGCGCTAGAGAGCATTTAGAAATTTAGCAGGCTGTATACCATTCTTCAGTAACAAGATGATTTCTGCTTAATACCCCACTCCCTCTTGGGTACTGTATGAACAAACATATTGTATTGTTTAAATTAATTTGTTAATTGACAATGACACTACTAAAGCAAAAACAAAATCTATATAAAAATAAATAAAATATTCCCCTGCCCGTATTAAATACATTTTCTTGAACTAACCCCCTGAGGAGCTTTCCTTTGGCTGCAAAACATTTTTTTCATATTCAAACTAATGTAAAACGGAGAGATTTCTATTATTTATAGCTGTGGTTAAAAAGCTATAATTTGGTTGTGCTTGTAGTTTGGAATAAAGCAGGAACTGGACTCTTGAAAGAAACAAGCTTAGTTTTCATAAAGGAAAAAAATGCATAAATTGCTGGTATGAACTGTGGATTCAATTTAATAATGCACATTGATCAGGGTTGTACTGTTTTTTCAGAAGCTTCAATACACTGCTAATTATGACAATGATTGGTATTGATTCAGCTACTTTATTATTTGACAGTATACTATTTTAACAGTGTTTTTCCCACTCTATCATTCCAATGAGTCCCTTCCTGTGTGTTGCAGGTGGAATTGTGCCTGTAAACGTCTGGAAAATATTCGTACCGTTAAGAAAATCAGAATAATACCTTTATTTTGGTATAATTCTACATAAAATAAAATAAAAATAATGGATAAGAAATAATGTACTGGGCATAGCATCTTTATTTAACACAGTTTATTCTGACAGAATTGGCTGCAGGCATCTCTTTATATTACACTTTTCATAAGCTGTTTAAAAAGCATTTTCATGTATTTTAGTTTGTTTTGTTTTTCACTGAATTTAACATGACGGAGCAGACAATGGTTTTAATGTCATTCTTTTCTGTTTTTAAAACATTGTAGGCACAGGACCCTCAGGTGCTGGAGCAGCTGTCTAAAAACATCACTCGAATGGGCCTGACCAACTTCACCCTCAACTACCTCAGGGTAAGAGCTGCTGAGCCATCCTCTGAGCTTGAGAGCGGCTTTTCAAGCAACAGTTTGATCTCAGCTTCATATAATTTTGAGCACAGATAAGTATCCATTGAATATTAATTACACAGGAGAAAATTAATTGCCTACAATAGCTTTTATCATGAATAAAAAGATAAAGCTCTTCAATTTCCCCTTTCAACCTTCTGTATTACATATTTTCAATCTGGCTTTCTTATCATTTATAATATTTTAACCCATATGTGACACTGTTTTGTATACATGTAGATTACTGTGTATCCAATTGTGATGGAATGTGTTAGGGCATTCTGTTTTGTTATTCTGAGTATCAAAACCTGGTCAAAGAAGGGTAAGCATGTCTGTCTGTCTTTTCCCTAAAAGATCAGTTACACTGAAGAAGGGACTATTCGATAGGTTTATCTATTTGACTGATTTTTCTGATACGTTTTACCCTCAGGTTCTGATTGTGTTTTTGTGTTTCAGCTTTATTAGCTGAGATTTACTGGATGTAAGTTACCAAGCTTTTTCAGTAAGCATGTGAGGTTGAACTGGATAGGAGTGTCCTACCCACAGTTGTTCTGCATGCTTTCATTTGTCCCATTACTTGTGTAGGATAGTGGGTGTTAATGACGTGTTTAAACAGCAACACTGCAGCCCACAGCGAAATAATTTTCAAAACAGTGTTGAGCTGTGAAATCAGCTTGGGCGCAACTTCTGTGTGGTCCAGCGGTTAAAGAAAAGGGCTTGTAACCAGGAGGTCCCCGGTTCAAATCCCACCTCAGACACTGACTCATTGTGTGACCCTGAGCAAGTCACTTCACCTCCTTGTGCTCCGTCTTTCAGGTGAGACTTAGTTGTAAGTGACTCTGCAGCTGATGCATAGTTCACACACCCGAGTCTCTGTAAGTTGCTTTGGATAAAGGCGTCTGCTAAATAAACAAATAATAATAATAATTCATCAGTCAATCTTTATTGCTTTTATGACTGTGGGCATTTTTTTTAAATCGCAAAAGTGTTTACAGTGACTTTATCCACAATATTGTACTTGTTACGCAAGTGCAGAAAGTGTCTTTAAGCAACCAGTCTGTACTACCTACAATTATTAATAATAATAATATTGTGCAATTACAAAAAATCATCTGTGTACATTTATTAATTTACAAGTTGTATTACACGTGGGAAATCAGAATCTTGGAAATTACTGTAAACAGAAAGAAGCACTCAAGAATGTAGGCTCTTCGTTACCGTATGCCTCACTTCTGTAATTTTAAAGACTTTCTAATTATCACAAAGACAAGGCTGCACTCGAACTTTGTGTGTCTGTGTTGTTTGTACTGAAATGGCTGTTATTAATACAATTCCTGAAGTTACACAGAAGTCAGACTGACTTTGTTTTGTCAAATCAAAACCAGATTACTATAGTATTCATGGGAATTTAAAGTGTCTTGATTGTTTTATAGGAATGCTTGGGGCAAGCAGTTATGTTTTAAACGTTTTCTGAGCATTCATCGTAAAGGCCTGTTTAAATCAATAATCTCAGATAAGTGATGAAAGGAAGCATGATTGATTGTCATGGTGTTCTGGACCTGTGACGTAGGGACACCAGAGAATATGCCGATAGGGGTAGTTTTTTTTTTAGCTGATTGACTCTTAAACACAGAGGCTGTCTGAAGCGCATTCTTAATAACACATAGCTGTATGCATCAGTAAGGTTTGCTGCAGGAATCTGTAACAGAATTTACTGAAGTGTCTAAATGGGATCTTAGGGATCTTATTCAGAACAATCTGTTTAATTACATTCAATGATTCTGAGAACTGGCCCTTTTTGAAAGCTACCCAGTGTTATTTTGCAGGAATGAAAATGTAAAACATCTGCGGTATGCAGTACACACTTTTTGTAAAAGGATTCACGTGACTGATTGATTTCCCTGACTTGTTTTCTGTAATATATTAAAATTGCTTCTCCCTTTTGCCAGCCAGTTTCACTGGAAAAAATGCAGATAGAACTAACTCTAGCTCTCATAGCGGGTGCTCTGCTTTCGCATCCAAGACGGCACAAATTACTAAGGCCTCAGAAATAATGTCAGTGCAAGCTTTCTGTAGCTTCCCAATTACCCTTAAAGAGTTGGAGGCCCATTGAACAGCTTGTATATACTGAAGGAGTATACAGGGTAAGCACTGAATAGTCAATAGAAAAGTGAGAGTCAATCTGAGAGGTCTCACACCTCAGGAGTGCTATTATGTCCGCATAATACTGTAAAACCATGAATATTTGCGAACAAAATATTTGTGAACAGACTGGATGTAGTGGTGACGTCATACCTGGAAGAACACACGGTACTGTGAGGTGATATGGTGAATGTGCTGGCTTGTGTGTTTTATTTTATTTATTTATTTATTTAGCAGAAGCCTTTATCCAAGGCTACTTACAGAGACTAGGGTGTGTGAACTATGCATCAGCTGCAGAGTCACTTACAACTACGTCTCACCCGAAAAACGGAGCACAAGGAGGTTAAGTGACTTGCTCAGGGTCACACAATGAGTCAGTGGCTGAGGTGGGATTTGAACCGGGGACCTCCTGGTTACAAGCCCTTTTCTTTAACCACTGGACCACACAGCCTCCTTTATTGCAACAAACAAAACACAAAAACACTTTGTAAAACAAAACGAAGCACTTGCCCAGGGTTGTGTGTTAGTGAGTGGAGAACAGGTGTGGAGAAGAGGTAATTTAATAGGAAAAGGAAATAACAATTGCTAAGCTTGCGGTCTTTTAAACCAGCATGTTATATATTTTAAATCACTCCACAGCCGCATTATATCCCGTGCACCAACACATATACACCAACAATAACACACTACATACAACATATAACACAATCTACACACAGGGGCGGGGCACCCTGCCACACACCCATAAAACCTATTTTGCTCCAGAAATAAAAGGCTTGCAAATGTTTATGGTATATTTACAATACTTTTTATAGATTTTTAAAAAATAAATACGCTACTAGCAGTAGAGCTACAGGCAAGGCATACAGTCAGCTTTTTAGATTGCAGTATAAGCAGTCTGATAAAATAATGAGTCTTCATTTGCTCATTCTGTACTTTTTATTACACGTGATGACAGGGTATGAATTCAATTGGCTATGCAAAGTTTTTTTTGTTTATATCAAACACTTATTTCTTCTCGTAAAGATTCACTAAGTGAAAGTTGGCACTGTGGAGGCATTATTTAATAAGATTTCAGTGCAGTGCAATGGCTTTATTAAACTAAAGCAGAGCTCTCATTTAAATTTAATGCCTACCTTAATCCAAATGCTCTGTGCAAGTTCCAATGGGCAAAATACTGCATTCAGGAGGCATTTGAATGATTAGTGGGGCTTCTACCCTTGGTGGTTAATTTGGATTTACTATGCGTTTTCTGTATTCCACTCCATATCATGAAATACCCTTAACTTACTTTACAAGGTGTGGCCACTTGCTTAGGAACTAATAACAAAGTTAGCCACTCAGGCAGTAATGCTGAGACAAAAGTCGTTCACAGACGCACGTGTGTACCCTTCAGAATTACAGATTTCAGTTCAAAGTCACAAATAGGAAGTATGGCAGGACACAACACAAGCACCCCGGAGTCTGGTGTTTATCACAATTGGGCCCACAGACTTTATATTTTCAGTGTTATGGAAACTATTTAATCGAAATGTAACTATCTAATGGCTACCTTGTTAAGGTTGGGTTTCTTTTTGGTTTCTGGATGATAAGGAAATGACAATGAACCCTTTTGTGGCAGTAGTTTTATAAAGCTGTTGCTTCTGCACTATATACCTATAATGTGTTTTATATATACCTATAATATATTTTATATATTCTATATATACCTATGATATATTTTATATACTGTACCTATAATATTTTTGTGTACAAACACAACCAACAACTTTGTTTTATTCCTGTAAAATAAAACATTCTCTGAAGGATCTGCAGCCTTGCATTTGAAATGCATTTTAGTCTATATATAATTTGTACGTAGGTGTGTATTCTTTGAATTATACAGTGAAGTATACACCACGGTTATTTTTTCCTCTGTCCTTAATGATGTGAAATAGTGTGGCAGTTTTCTGGCTAAAAGCCTAACAAGCTTTTCGGCTGGCACATTACGATACAGCAGAGCTCGGTTTGCCTCTTACATTTATTAATGCTGCAGGCTTCCTACAATTCAATCTAAAAATAGACTGCGTTCTGTGAAAAATACAGGGCTTGTGTATGAGCCACGAACCACATCTCAGAAACCGCATCCTCACGAAGACAAAGAAAAGCATCACAGATATGTTGGAAAGAAAGTCTTGTATGCAGCAGAAATTTCAGAACAGATGAATTGCTGTATATCCAGATGCACATCCAGTAAAGTGACTGCACACTGTCTGCTCCACTGCATCTAATGAGTGTTCTGCTATTGCATTAGATCCTTAGGGTTGACTTTTTAAATAAAAAAATTAAAAAAACTTTGGTAATGACATGAACGGTATTGTTCAGTTGACCTTAAATACACATTTTTACTGTATCTTCTTAGTGTATGAGAAACTATTTTGTATGTCATGTAATATTATGTATCATTTGATATGGAATCATAAGGTACAGTGCCATACATATTTAAAAAGCGGAATTGTTTGCTTGTTATTTTAGCATATGACTTGGAAGGTGCTGGATTACCAGTACTGGTGATTTGAAGTCTCTCTTTTTATCATGATGACAGCATAGTACAAACAGTGCCTATGTGATCTTACCCACATTGTTCCCAACTATGCCTCAATCCTCAAAACTTCCTGAAAAACCATTGGGATTGCACCATCCAGCATCGACATGGTAGTCTTGATATAATAAATGTACAGAATGCAAACATGGAATTGGGGTTAGCTGTCTGGTGATGGCCCAGTGGACAGTGACTGAGGCTGCCATGTTTACAATCTATTTTAAAAAAAATAAAGTAGAACAAAAATTCAATTGAGGTCTGTATATTTGAACTATATATTTAATTTCCGTAATTTCCCATTTTAGAGGTCATTGGCCAGAGTTGTCATCCTAGTAAAAAGCTGATTTTAAAAATAGACAAACAGTTACTTCTAATAGATTCACATACTGAAATAAGAAACATTATTTCCAATAGTGCAACTTAAATTTGCACAAATGGCAATCGCACTATTCACTTATTTTGAACAACAAATGGCAACACGGTAGTTATTTTCCATGTGTATGAGAAGTTACAGTGTTGGGGCTGTGTATATCAGATTGCTTATCAAAAGATTTCTCATCAACGGAAGTTATCTTGGCCTCTGTAGGCCCCCAGGACATGGGATAGCAGCCTCCAATGACAACCCTGCTAAAGGTCACATGACTATCCAGCTTATGGTCACCATCTGCAAGCCTCTGATTGGTCCGCTGCCAGAAACCTGGTAACTTCCTTTTTGTTGGCTGACCAGAACTCTGTAATTGGTATTTTGCCCTTATTACTGTCCTCTGGAACTAACCTGTGAGTCAATTTTAGTGAAAATGTGATGTGTCTTTATTTGTACTATTTCATCGTATTAATTTGTTTATGGTTTTTTTTTCAGTTGTGTGTAATATTGGAACCAATGCAGGAACTGATGTCTAGGCACAAAACTTACAACCTCAGCCCAAGAGACTGCCTGAAAACCTGCCTTTTCCAGAAATGGCAAAGAATGGTGGCACCACCAGGTATTTAGTAGTTTTTGTGAAATCACAGTGTTTTGTTGTACTTGTACAACTTAATCCAGTGAATTGTTATTAAAAGATCACTAATCATAAATAGTTCATGGTATGCATCTGAACATTTTGCACGATTTGTTTTGTCTTTATACACATATAGATGTAATGTGGAAAATCAAAAGAAATTGCACTTTATTAAAAAATATATATATATCTGGGTCCCTCGTTAAAAAATAACCAGCATTAGATATGAAATATTAAAGATTTCCAGCTTTCCAGCTTCTTACCTCCCAGGGTAACAGGGGAGATCAGAAGCTTTGCAGCACAGATGCACATTGTACAAAAATCAATGCTGTTCCGCAAATAGAACATTCTCAGGTAGGATTAAAACATTTGGGGGAAAAAGGTTTGGAAAGTGTTTATATATGATCAGTATTGAGAAGAGTATGAAATGTTTTTTGCTGCTGTCCATACCCAATAGGCCTGATTTTCTCAAGGTCTTTGCGTCCATTTGAAGTCTAAACACACAAGTCTGCATTACAAATTAGGGAAAGTCAAATGTACAATTTCAGCACAGGGTAGAGAAGTGTGGTATGCACAAAACATATCCAATTGCCCAAACCTCTGCACATTATAGACTGAAGCTGTCACACAAGATTGAAAGGAACACTTTTAAGCTCAATTTTAGTCTTTTTGGATTTTTTTAAGTACAAACAATTATACACGTGTGAATACAAGACCCATCTAAACACATTTCAAATAATAATAATAATAATAATAATAATAATAATAATAATAATAATAATAATAATAATAATAATAATACAGCTTAATACACTTTTCAATGAGTATATATATATATATATATATATATATATATATATTATAAATATACATTTTTATTTATTTTTTATTTTGACATGTGCCCCTTTTAAGTAGTTAAAACTTTTCTCCATATGGTGAAATAGGAAACCTAGTTACATTTTTAGTTTAATTGGCATGAATTGTAAAATTCTATAAATAATTGCAATTAAAAAAAAAGTTGCATTTCATTTTCATTTTTCTATCGATTTTCATTTTGCAAATCTGTTGTATTTTACACTTTTACTGAAAATCATTATTTAATAAATAAACATCGCTCTGGCTCCGATTTCAGCAGGACACCCACAGAACTTCAAAACGGAAATTTTCACAACAAATCACAAAAAAGGTACTTTTTCATCTTATAATTGAAATAGAATGACATTAGTCTGATTCAACATTGAGCATATTCAGTGATGAAATGTCGACAAATAGACAAGTCTTAACAAGCTTTTAGTCATTTTATCGTCTTGTATTAGGTCAATAGTTTTCCCAAACCTGCCTGGCAGTCAATGAATTACAAGTTCGCAATAGTACATTCAAACATTGTTAAACTCCCAAAATTGATTTTAATAGTTTATCAATTGAGCTAAAAGGTGGTGTTTTCCCTGCAGTCTCACTTTGTACAATGAACAAAGAGAGTCGTTACCCTTTGAGGCCTACCCTGACGTTTTAGACCAGGGAGTTAAGTCAGTTACTTTATCAGTCTTTGAGCACCAAAAGGTCACAGGAGGAGCGATTTCTGAAGTCTGTGTTTATAGATACCTGGAAAAAAGTATGAACAAGCTGTGTTTCTATGAATATTTTTAAAAAGCATTTTATGATTGTAGATATTTTTTTTAAAGGATAAAATAGGTGAAAAAACCTGCTCATTCTATGATAATGTTGATAAATGTTGTGAGGGATGCTGTGGATAACACTTTTTTTATTTGCACATTTCAGGCAAAACAGTGTACTTGAGGCATTATAATGTGTAACTGCTGCAACCCATGATGTCCTCCTTCTTATTTCTATATAGTTACAGAGTCATTCATTTGTTTTATAAAACAGCAGAACCCACAAGACAGACGACAACAAAGAGGAGAAAACGGAAGAACTCGGCAAGCAGCGCCTCCAACAGCAGCCTCGGAAATAATAGCAAGAAGAAGAGCCCTGCCAGCAACTTCAGCCTGGCCAGTCAGGTACCAGTAAGCATCCCTTTTTTCTTCTAGGCTAATCATCTAATAATGGCAGAATGTTGACTGCACTCTTTTGTTTTCCAGCGTTAAATAAAACTACCTTAGTTCTTGGTTCCCTTCCTTGCTTGGTGCAAAAAAAAAAATAATTATAAATACCAAATGCCATAATCTTCTGTTTCACTCTAGACCAGGGTTTCTCAAACCCGGTCCTCTGGACCCCGGTGTCTTCTGGTTTTTGTTCCGGCTGAGCTCTCGATTACTTAACTGAACCCTTAATTGAACTAATAATTTGCTTAATTGGGCCTTTTAATTGTTTTCAGCTCTTAAAACAGTTGGAGGTTTCAAGTTAACTATAATATTGTATAAGTTAACTTGAAATCTGCGACTTTTTAGGTTGCTTAGAACAATTAAAAAGGTTTGCAAGCAGAGACCTAGTTAACCAAGTGCAGTAAAGTTGTGTTTTTGTTTTCTGGTCAGGTTTCTGGAATGATGTTTGTTGAAACCACTTTTTAAAAGACACATTAACACCATCATGCTGTGGTTACTGCAGGCAGAAGATAATTAAAAGGTTGAATGGTTGTACACTGTATATGTTAAAAGCAGTGAGCCGCTCATTTAAACAAGATGAGCACCCCTTCATGTGGTTATAGTTTGTAAATTGCAAATACAATTTTAAGTAAACATGTAGGATGTCTTGCGGGTCAGTCAGATCCCAGCATTTCAGATCCCAGCATTTCTTTTGGGTAATCCCTTTTGTAAAGTAACAGCAGACACAATAGCACGCTGACTACATATGTCATACGTCTTCTGGCCTTGTCAAGAGAGTTGTACTTTTGCAGCTGAATACACTCCTACGTGATTGCAATAACAATAGGGAGCTGGATGGGGAGTGGGGTGACGAAGCACCTGCAATTCATGTTTAACAGTGCCCTCTAGAGGCTGCTGCTGTTATAGGCAAGCTGTGTCATTTCTTCACACTTTGTTATTTGTTTATTTAGCAGACGCCTTTATCCAAGGCGACTTACAGAGACTAGGGTGTGTGAACTATGCATCAGCTGCAGAGTCACTTACAACTACGTCTCACCCAAAAGACGGAGCACAAGGAGGTTAAGTGACTTGCTCAGGGTCACACAATGAGTCAGTGGCTGAGGTGGGATTTGAACCGGGGACCTCCTGGTTACAAGCCCTTTTCTTTAACCACTGGACCACACAGACTTGACTTTGCATGTTTGCCTTTTAACTTGTGCTTCCTGAATTTTGATGCAGTCTCTTCAATTTAGAGAGAGTTTGATTTTTTGTTTTGTTTTGTAAAGTGATTGCTGCTGCATGCAGATGTGTTTGGTGATACATTTAATGCAATACGTCTTTGCTTACAGGCTGCTGTTAATGAGATGTGTAGAAAGTATCCAATGAATTGTAATTAGTACTCTCAATCTCTCTTGTCTTTAACACCAGCTGGACAGATTGCTATATTTTTTGTACAGATTGTCTCGGGGTTTTTCCACACTAGGGTAGTTGACAGCCACCGTGCAATAACAGATGGCAAACTCAGGCCTTGTTGGCAATCAGCAGGTTTTTGCTAATGACTTAATTAGCTATGCAAATTGTCAAATCAGTATGTATATTGTTATTTAGTGAAAGCCTCACCTAAATGAATTACCATAATTAAATAGCAGAACGTTAAGTATATAGGGGGTGGCTGGGAGATGTGTTGGCTTGCTAACAGGGAGAAGGATCTGTCTTGGATAAACAAACTTGTTCTGTATTTCTTCCAGTGTAGAGTGTGTGGGGAATTCAATGCTTTTATATTGAGTCAAATGATCAGTGAAGTGCTCTCCATTTAACCACTGCTTTGCTTCCTGCATGGGAATCCCAGCCTATCACTGTGTGTGCATTGTGCAACACAATAGAGGACTAGTCACAGCTGCCAGGACTGAAGCCATAACCTGATTTTTATTTAGGATGTACTCAATCATTGACAACACTTGACTTCATAAAATATTGCTGAAACGTGCTCCCATATTCCAGCTTGCTTTTGCTGTTGTTTGTCTTTTTTAATAGATTGCATCTGCAGTTGGACCAGTTTCTTAAAGTTGACTAATGCTTGAACTTTACAAGTGTCACATTTTACCTATTACTGATTGCACTACATCAGCTTAAATTTTAAAAAATCGAATACCGTTCTGAATCTTTTTCTGCGTTCCCTTTGTCCTTTTATGATGCTTGGGATCATGGAGGGTGATTCTGGGTTCTCTAGATCGGTTTTTGTCTGTTTTAAACTTGCTTTTGGCTTGCCTGGAGAATTATAACTGCCTAGCACTGAACAGACTTTCTCGTTCCATTCAAACCATGTGACAATGTGAACTTTCAACTCTGCTGACCCAACCTACTGTACTCACAGAAAACATAATAACTCTACATAACCCAGAACAATATTTCTTTTAAATATAACCCACGCTTTGTGAACCTCTTGTATACTATCAAAAAAGATTCTCCCAAAAATTACGCTATTGGCCAAGTCATTAGCAAATCAAAATTGACCAGAAAATGTATAATGGCATAAGGGCATCTTGATTATTATGGTTATTCTATGATAATTGAAAACATGTACAACATGAATCCAAATATGAAAATGTAGCTTTACACTTATAGTATACATACAACTCTGCAATGTAAATGTTTTTCCTTCATCCCTCCCTTTTTATAAGGTTTGCAGTGATTTCAGTGCGGTTCAGGTTTCTGTTTGTCTGATATTGAATTATATCAGTTTTTCCCTGCAGCTGTCTCTAATTGGCTTTGAGATAGCTTGAGACTTTGTTCAGATCCTAGAGAAATCATGAGAGACTGTGACCTTTCAACTCTGTTGCCTCCACTGGTTTCTATATTCTACCTGTGGCCAAAAGTCACATTGTCATAATGAAAAATGAATAAAACTGTTATTGAAGCAACATTCAGCATGATTGCAAACATCACATAAAGGTTACATATATAAAATTGAATTTTTATCTAAACCCCCTTTAAAGACTATGGTGATGTTATACAAGTTGTCCAATACAGGGATTTTCCTGCACATAAATACACTGTAGTTATCATTTATTATTTACTATGTGCACTTGTGACCGAGTGCTGTTGAGTGTGAGGTGACATCACAGACTAGGAAGTAACAGAAACCAAACAACGAATGGCGGATGAAACTGCAGCGCTACGGCGCTCAGTGCTTTTATTAAATAATAAAACAAAACAAAAGATTTAAACAAAACGAAACACTACAAACAAAAGGGCATGTTGGCCAAACAAATAGGAATAAACAAATACAGCACGATCCTTAGCAGTTGTTTATATTTTAATCTCCTCTCTCTCAAAACCCGTCTCGCCTCTGACACTCTCCTCCTTGCGCAGACAGCTGGAGGCTTTTATATTCTGGCCAAGAGGTTAACTAGCTGTTAATTATCTTATTACCCCTCGACCAGTCTGCATGAGTTTAGTAAGGATGCGTGACTCTCAGCTGGTTAAATAATCAGTAGCTCATCAGTCACGCATCCTCACGAGGTTTTTAAAATGAAAAAACAATAACAAATAAGCGGCGCTTCGCCGTAATATAAACATAAATCATAATATAAATAAATGATAAACAAAGGGGCGGGACACTCCGCCACAGCACTTCAAACACAATTCAGTCATTGTGAGGATGAAAATGCAGAAGTTCATTAGAGCGCTGAATTGACACACTCAGGTCTGTCTGTCTGTTTGCAGGACGTAATGGTGGTGGGTGAGCCGACGCTGATGGGAGGAGAGTTTGGCGACGAAGATGAGCGACTCATTACGCGACTGGAGAACACGCAGTACGACGCAGCAAATGGCATCGACGATGAGGAAGACTTCAGCAACTCTCCTGCATTGGGCAACAATAGCCCCTGGAACAGCAAACCCCCCAATAACCAGGATCCCAAGCCTGAAAACACAGCTCCACAGCCATCCCAGTAAAGACTCTGTCAGAGCAATAGCCCCGCCCAAGCTAGTGGGCTGTTCTGACAGCATACTGTACTCTGTGGGTATAAAGTTAGCACTGTACTCCTTTAGTGTTGCAAGGTTAACAGACATATGTTGGAAATGATATCCTTGTTAACACTGAAGAGAAATATAGGACTGCAATATACATATTATAAATACACATTTTTACATACACATAGCTATAATGTGTGGAATGGAAGACTTCTCTGCCACTGTACATATCCCAGCTGGACATTGTATGTAGGAGTTAAATTGGGGTTAAACCAGACAGTTTGGTTGGTATAGCACGTGAACGGTTGCTGTAGACTTGGGATTATTTTACAATTCTTTTCATAGGATTTGCATAAAAAAAGTGAAGATACTCAAGGAAAGTGACCTCATATAAGTGAAAATTCCAGTCCAAAATGTAATAATAGTTAATACATTTTTTAAAAGTAATAGTAATAAATGAGTTAAACAACAACATATTTGATTTTAAGGGACGACAGCCTTCATTTAATTTTAAAGGATTATGTTGGTAACACTTGATATTCTCAACCAATGTGATCTTCTTAATGACAGCATTTTTATAATACAATTGTTTGTAAAATAATGTCGACATTTCTTGGGCAGGACATACTCAGATAAAAAAAAAAAAAAACATGCGAGTCTTAATATAGATAGATATATAACTTTTGGAGCAGTATTTTCATATATACAGTATATATATATATATATATATATATATATATATATATATATATATATATAGCTTTAACGCTTTGTCTGAAACCAAGAAATCAAAACAGCAAGAGTGATCAAAATTAGTCAAAACCCAAGGAAGTCGTTTAAAGATTTTGATTTTTTTTTTTTTTTTTTTTTTTTTAATACAGGATTATTTTGTCTAGTACAATGTATTAGTGAAAAAGAAACATACAAAATGATAGATGGCAGTAACAATAATTCAAGCACATATTTTTAAAACCATCCAAAAAATACACCCAACAGGACCCCATTATATGCTTAGTAGGGTTAAAGAAACAATGAACAAAAATATCTCTTTTTTTAACATGTTACTCCCAAAATGTCTTTCATTTGAAATATCTTAATGTTTTTCAGTTTAATTTAAAAAAGATAAAAGCTTGGCAGTAGGATGGCATCAAGCGGTTTAGATCATCCAAAAACTGGAGCAGTCTCGGAAGAAGACGATGGAAGGGTGAGGGCTTTAATTGTGGTTTACAGAATCCTAAATGAAGTAGAATAGATCATGCGAGTTACTGCTTCATTCAGCACAGAGCACAAAGCCGGGAGGCAAGATAGACGTGAAAGAACAATTATGTTTAAAACACTTTATAAATTAAAAACATTTTTTTCACATTAATGGACTAGTGTGAGGTGCAGGAAGATTATAAAAGACACAACTACAATTTAATCAAATTACTATCCAGACCGTTTTGCATTTCCCTAATGTTGAAGTTTTTCTTAGGAGATCTTTCACAACTGTAGCTGTACCAAATTCTTATTCTGGTAACCATTCATAATCCAAAAACAGTTATCAAGTCATATGTGATGTATATTTACATAAAATATGTGTTTGTATTGTCATCCAGATTTGTTATTGGAGCCCAAAATCCCAGATGTAGCATTTAAAATGTCTGTTTTCCCAATATACAGTATATTTAATTTTTTTTTTTTTATGTAAGCCTTTATGCCAGGTTCAGGGGACGGGAGCAGGGGCTCCAGCTATACCCTATTAAACAACTAACACATTCGATTGATACATTAACACCCTATACGTTAATCACTTAACTCACCTGTTTAATTATTATTATTATTAATTTCTTAGCAGACGCCCTTATCCAGGGCGACTTACAATTGTTACAAGTTATCACATTATTTTTACATACAATTACCCATTTATACAGTTCGGTTTTTACTGGAGCAATCTAGGTAAAGTACCTTGCTCAAGGGTACAGCAGCAGTGTCCCCCACCTGGGATTGAACCCACGACCCTCCGAGTCCAGAGCCGTAACCACTACTCCACACTGCTGCCCTAAACACAAGCACCTCCTTGTCTAAGTGTTTCAGTTCTTGAACTGGACACAGCAAGACACCTCCATTTTCCATAGTAAAAAAAGACAAGCTAATATATTTGCAGCAGTGACTGGAATTGTTCTAAATGGCAGTGGATTTAAACACCGTGCCTGTTTTAAATTGCGTGGTCCTCAAAGCTGTACCTGTGGGCACACAAGATCAAAGGGTTGTTCCTGCAACCGCAGTAAGCACAATCTGGAACACAGCAATCCAGATGTGTTAGGAGGTGAACTAAAGTCGTACGAGTCTGCTGCTCTGTACTCTTGCATCTGGATTCACAGACCCTGATTAGTACTAATCTTAGATTACTTGACATAGAATAACATTAGGTAGTTCGAGAGGAGTGCTAATCAGCCATGCTCTTTTTTGTGCCATTTGATAATTCTGTAATGCATATTTTATTTTACATTTTGAAAGAAGTAATAGTTGAATGGCTAGAGAAGTAAAACAACCATGTCATATACCTGCTAAGAAATATACACAAAGACGTTGAGGACCACTGGTTTAAAGCATGGAACTAGAGAAAAATCCCAAAATACCAGAGACTTGCATGCCCTGTTCTGTGTCTGCCACAGGGATGTATTGAATAAACCCCACTGTACTAGACTATATTAACTAGTTGGGTGGCATTGAAAGAAGCGCTGGATAGCATCTTGGAGGGTATTTTATTTGATTTTAGTGGGGTTTTTTCATTGTTTGACTGGCATTCATTAATTCTTCTATAAATGGAACTGATTTTACTCTAAAGGGTTGTGGGTGAAAGGTTTGTAAATAAGCTAGTAATCCAGAAATCTTAAAGCCATGGAACCCATTATTATTTAGTGGGTAACTGCATATAAAATGTTTTGTGTTTTTTATTGGATTTGATGTTTTATTAGTCTTTATTAGTATTGCTATCATTTATTCCATGTTTCCTATTTTTTTCAAAAAACAAAAACAAAAAAACAAACAAAAAAAGACCACCGCTGACTAACTTCTTTTATCCTTGTGTATTGATGTAAGCATTTGTAAGGAAACTAACAGATTATTTAGAATTTGTTTCATTCATGGTTTAATATTGTTCAACACAACATGTAAAATATAGTCTTTGTGTCACATTATTGAGGTATTTTATGTATGCTTTGCCATTATGCGTGCCAATAAACTGTTAACATGAAATATGCCCAAATTGCTTCCTTTCCTTTTTGTATGCTTATAATTTATTGAAAACCAATTTTTAAAGACATTTAAGATATTTAACTGTACTACACGACCATACTATCTGGGACATCATAACTCTCAAATTAATACTTTTAAAAGTCTGCTATTATCTCATTTCTAATTTGCATTTATTAACTGTAAACTTTTTTTTTTTTATCATCAGTTTCTCCTTAGCTAAATACTGAATATTTTCCAAGGAAAGACCTATTTATACAATTATTTATATCCGGTTAAATTATTTTAAAATATATACTACTGCATACATCCAGAGAATGCAGTAAATAAAAAAAGTACTATACTATTACTAAAGTACTGTACTAAAAATACTATAGTACTGTCTATAGTGCTATAGAACTGTACTACAGTACTATGATACTGTACCATAGTACTACTATAGTACTGTAAATAGTATTACTATTGTATTGTACTTTACTATACAGTACTATAGTAGTGTACTATAGTGGTACTATGGTTCTGTACAATACAGTACCACTATAGTAGTACTATTAATCTGTGTTACAGTACTGTGCGCTATACAGTAGTACAGCTACAATTTAATACTGCAATAGTCAAACATACAGTATTAGTTCAATGGTAATATTAGTAGTAAGCAATATTTAAACACAGTACAGCATTCTTCTAATGGTTTATTATGAATAAAACAATCTCTAAGACATTTTCAATTAAACATTTTTATTAGTGTACAGAATGTTGTTGATTCTGTATATTACTCAGCAGTTTAGTTTCTTTGCATCCAAAATGTTTGCAAAAGTACTGTCACATAAAACTACGAATTTTATGTGACAACAATTATTACTGTGTTCTACTCAGCTGTCTGTTAAACAAAACATTTTTTTGACAATACATTTTTTTATAATCAAGTTCATTTTGTCAACAGGATTCACATTGTAATTGGGTGACTAAAAGCAATTTAATATAGTCAGCACTCTCATATCCGACCCTATAACATTTTGACTTCGGTGATGGTTAAATGAGTGTGATGCATATCTGATTATTTCATTTTGGCCCATTCCAGCCCTTGTCCGTTTTTCAGGGAACACAACAAAGATACAGTATTAAAAATACATATCTGAAAGGACTGTGTTTTAAAATAAGTAAGCTTCCATTTAGATGTACTGTATTGGTTTTGTTGGTACAGTATTATATTTTTAACTGATATGATTCTGAAAATGTCACTTGCCAAAAGAGATGACACATGGACTGTAATACAGTACAAACTTTTAAATCCTGTATGCATTGTAGCAGTGTGTAAAATTCCCCGTTAACGACCCAACAGCAAAATGAAATCAAAATGTTACCCCTGCACAGAACTATGCACAACATAAAAGGTAATGCAATTTAGCAAAAGATTTAAAAAAAGAAAGAAAAACAGTTTCCAGAATTAAAACAGTATTCAAAGTCAGTATTCAAAGTTGCAGAATATATAAGGCCCTAATGTCACAGTTCACTTGGAAATGAATATGCACAAAAACAACTAAATAACTCTTACATTACCATAGCTTGTCTCGTTCGCTTTGTTGTTGCTGCATTTTCTGCAGGTGTAACTGCACAATAAAGACAGACTGATTTGGCATGCAGAAAAGAAAAAAAGGAACCGCGGCTGTGACGGATAAACAAGTACATTGTAACACTGAAGAGATGGGCTTTGTATCAGAAAACTGGGGACAGGTACGTGCATTCATTTGTTACATATATATAATGGGGATTGATTTTATTCTTAATACACGGGTGGTAAAACGTGACTGACGTGTATCTGGGTAACGGATATCCGAGTGCTGACTACAATGGAGCTTAATTAAGAACTAAAAAACCTGCACTTACACGCACACACACACACACGCACACTCACGCACACAAACAAACACTCACACACACACTCGCAGAGCAATGGCCAAAACCTTTTCATTACGTAGAATTTTAGGATTGAGACATCATTTTTTGAAAAAAACAATGTGAACATAATTTAGATCTTTTGAAATGTCAGATTTTTCAATTTGTCAGTTTATGGAAAACTACAAAGCAGAATGCAATTCAATATGTGAACGTAACATTATTCAGCAGGTTTCATTCGACTTTATGAAGCAAAATTAGTTCATTCGGTAGGATGATGCAAAACCTTTGGCCATGGCACACACAGTACTTGTCATTTTATAATACAGTTGTAAAGGATAGGTCAATCATTTTTTGAATCATTTTTTGAATTCCCTGCATTGTTTTCAGGATATGGAAAGGAAAGCTTAGAAATAAATAGCTTACTCTTTCACTCCCCTGGGTCCTGAGTTGCTGGCTGGGAGGAAAATAAGCTTGTTGTTAATGTCTGGGAGGAGCTGGCTAGAATCCAGCATATCTGCAAAGATGTTTCTTTTACATTCATTTTGCTCTGGTTTGTTTATTTTAACCATCTAGTGTGAATCTCCCATGCTGAAAACCTTTGATTCTTACCTTTAAAAAAAATCATCAATGGCACATTGTAAAGTCTTATTTCCATAAAAATTAAAATTTGGAATGTATTTATTTTTAATATTACAAACTTTACAGTGCTTCTCGTTAATTAATTTATTTATATACAGGTATAGACATTTAAACAATTCCTGACTCCTTTCAGTTTCATACATATAATATTCACCTAAACCTTGAGAAACAAGACATTCAGCAGCAGTACTGTAGCTCTGAGCAAAGGATTGCCTCTGATGTCATAGTGCGCTGTCTCTCAATTGTAGTCCTGCGAGACAGCCGTGACTAAATGATGACCGTGAAGAGTCTTAAAAATGAATCACGTATCCATTAAATGCTGTAGGATGCAATAACCTCAATGAAAGTCAAATGATCTGTTTTGTACTGGTCAAGAATACATCTTAAATAAGACTTATTTATGCATCTTAATGCAGTGAGAGTGACCATAAATCAAATTTAAAATACCACGACTATAATAAAATAGAGAGCAATTCAATTACTGTACTCAATGGTTAGTGGAAAATTGATAGCAATGGTAAACTAATAAAAGGTATTTGTTAAGGTTTTTAATTGGTTTATTCAAGCACACTGCTAATTATAATGCAAACAGAGTTGCACCAACACAGAGAACCTATCAAAAGAAGAAATATACAGCACTAGATTAGTAACAGGATTCGTGAATACAGGGCCACAGGCAGTGTGCTGAAGTCAGGATTGAGGTGTGCTCACAGTGTTTTAGAGAAAGATCTCATTCCACAAGTCTGCAAAATGTCTGACTGCATCCAGTGCCGTTAACCCTCTCTGTAAAACCTGATGATACCCTGGCTGTATCAGCCTTAGCGGAATGCTTTACTGATGTGAAGGGGTGGATGTTCCACATGTTTTACAGTTAAACTCTGATAAAACAGAGGTTCTGTTATTAGGTTCTCAGCAGCAACTAGAAGCAACAAAATATCTAAAACAAGATCTGGGCAATTTGACCACAAACATAAACATGGACGTGAAAAATCTAGGGGTCTTATTTGACTGATTTTTCTTTTGAGTCGCATATTTGCAATGTCACCAAAGTGTCCTTTTACCATTTGTGAAACATTGCTAAAATTAGGTAATTTCTCTCTTTGTCTGATGCTGGGAAACTAATTCATGCTCTTGTGTCTTCCCGACTTGACTATTGCAATGCTCTATTCGCTGGGCTTCTGGGTCACGCCCCAATTCCCCTGCAGCTGATACAGAATGCAGCTGATACAGAATGCAGTTGATACAGAATGCAGATAGGCTTCACTGCAGCTGATATAGAATGCAGCTGCTAGACTTCACTGCAGCTGATACAGAATGCAGCTGCTAGACCTCACTGCAGCTGATACAGAATGCAGCTGCTAGACTTCACTGCAGCTGATACAGAATGCAGCTGCTAGACTTCACTGCAGCTGATACAGAATGCAGCTGCTGGCTTCACTGCAGCTGATACAGAATGCAGCTGTTAGACTTCACTGCAGCTGATACAGAATGCAGCTACTAGGCTTCACTGCAGCTGATACAGAATGCAGCTGCTAGGCTTCACTGCAGCTGATACAGAATGCAGCTGATACAGAATTCAGATAAGCTTCACTGCAGCTGCTACAGAATGCAGCTGCTAGACTTCACTGCAGCTGATACAGAATGCAGCTGCTAGACTTCACTGCAGCTGATACAGAATGCAGCTGCTAGGCTTCAATGCAGCTGATACAGATGCAGCTGCTAGGCTTCACTGCAGCTGATACAGAATGCAGATAGGCTTCACTGCAGCTGATACAGAATGCAGCTGCTAGACTTCACTGCAGCTGATACAGAATGCAGCTCTTAGGCTTCACTGCAGCTGATACAGCATGCAGCTGCTAGGCTTCAATGCAGCTGATACAGAATGCAGCTGCTAGGTTCACTGCAGCTGATACAGAATGCAGCTGCTAGGCTTCACTGCAGCTGATACAGAATGCAGCTGCTAGGCTTCACTGCAGCTGATACAGAATGCAGCTGCTAGGCTTCACTGCAGCTGATACAGAATGCAGCTGCTAGGCTTCACTGCAGCTGATACAGAATGCAGCTGCTAGGCTTCACTTTTCAGTTGAGTCTCAAGGCTTTTTTAGAGTTCAGTTTCTTTGTGTTTGCCTTCATAATATTCACACAAATGACCCTGGACCTTGCCTGAACTGAGGTAGAATATCTGAAGTGTCAGTGCTGTGGAGACAAGCGTCAGGGGCATTCAAGGTCTCTCCAGAGACATTCAGTGTGAATGAAAGTGAATGAGAAGCAAGCCTTTCACTATTCAGTTTTACAAACATATTGTGTTTACAGGGAATGTACAGGGAAACTTATTTATTATTACATTATCCCTGCTCCGGATTCAAACCCTTGGCACTAAAGGCAGACATGCTACAGTTTGCTAAAGGGGAATCCCGCGTAGCGGGTCTGTAGTCAGTGTCTTTATGCACACATACAACATTCATTACGACCAGCGGGTCATTCATTACAACTACAACATTCATTACAACCAGCGGGTCATTCATTACAACTACAACATTCATTACAACAAGCGGGTCATTCATTACAACTTCAACATTCATTACAACAAGCGGGTCATTCATTACAACTACAACATTCATTACAACAAGCGGGTCATTCATTACAACTACAACATTCATTACAACAAGCGGGTCATTCATTACAACTACAACATTCATTACAACAAGCGGGTCATTCATTACAACTACAACATTCATTACAACAAGCGGGTCATTCATTACAACTACAACATTCATTACAACAAGCGGGTCATTCATTACAACTACAACATTCATTACAACAAGCGGGTCATTCATTACAACTACAACATTCATTACAACAAGCAGGTCATTCATTACAACTACAACATTCATTACAACAAGCGGGTCATTCATTACAACTACAACATTCATTACAACAAGCAGGTCATTCATTACAACTTCAAACACTGCATAATGAATGATGAGCCGTTGTGTTGTGGGGTGTGGGCTATTCTTTAGACATTTCTCAGCAGCAGTCTAGGTCACATATGCTAGTGGTTCACTCAATATCACTGCCACTTTCTATTCAAAACTATTAATATACAGTCAACTAACAAACAGAAAGTGAAGCAAGCCTACTATAGAGTGTACAGCTGTAAATGAAAGTTTTGCATCACCTAGAATTTTAGGATTGAGAATGAAAATATATATATATATATATATATATATATATATATATATATATATATATATATATATATATATATATATATATTTTATTTAACATCATGTAATCAAAGAAACTATGATATCGCACAAGTCTACTAGAAGCCATAATACTAGCACAGTATTTCATGTTAAATTTCGAAATATTACATTTTTCAATTGTTGTCAGTTTTTCGTTAAGTATATGGAAAACTACAAAGCGGTGTGCAATTCAACATGTTAATGTAACATTATTCAGCAAGTTTCATTCGACTTTATAAAGCAAAATTAGTTAATTCTATAAGGTGATGCAAAACTTTTGGCCATAGAAGTATTATTCAGTCTTATCACACAACAATCTCCTGGTTTAGCTCTATTGCATACATTGTTTCTAATAGTCTCTAATAAAATGGCCTCACTGTGTAAACCTAAATGATGGTAATAACTGTATGGGATGAGGTAAGGTAGAGGTGCATAGCAACAGCCAGAATAAAAAAAAAAGTCCCATATTGAGTTTCACCACTAAGAGAGCATGTCAGACTTTGGATGCGCAATTAATGCACATTTTAATACCTCTCTATGTTATTTCAATAGAAATTAAAGTTCCAGGATAATCCAGATGACTTACATTTTTTAAACAATAACAAAAAGCCAGTCAACAAAAGAACTGCACAATTTTTGAAAGGGAAAATGTAGTCTATATTTTTTTAAATGTTGTATTATTTAAGCAGTTTGCTTGTCAGCCCTGTTTCCTTATAGTGTCCTACAGCAGACGTTTTACATTTTGGTTTGGATTCCTGCCCAGAGATAAATATATTACTAAAGCTGAGAGAACACGTGGATTCCTGCCCAGAGATAAATATATTACTAAAGCTGAGAGAACACGAAACCACTTTGTGGATTGGAAGTTGGTTTCAGGAGACTAGGTTTCAGGCCACTGCATGGGAACACCAGAGGAAATTTGGGGTTTGATACAGCAAAGTTGTCTCAAACTAGATCTCCTGGTCTCCTGAAACCAGGTTTCAAGTCACTGTTCTTGAAAAAGTGGCTCAGTTTTATTGCAAGTGCCACAGGACCCATGTCTTGGCTCCCACTGTGAAAGAGTGCTACTGGTTTCATATGTAAAGAAGCCTGGTACATTCTGAAAGAGGAAAAATGCACACAAAAAATATACTTCACTGTAAAACTGAACATAATTGTGAGGCACTTCATATTTACTATGCTTCTTACTAGTCTTCATTCATTCACATTATTTTCCTTTTTTTAATAAAACAGCTTCAACGATGGAGGCTCAGATTTATCAAATGGGGTCAACTCAACACAAAAGTATTTAATAGTACTGACTTACTTACATTGGTAATAAATGTGCTTATGGTTCACTATCCCAAGGTAATTCATATAGACTGATCCTCATTATCTGTAGATTATCTGCAGCCAGTCTAATGCTGCCCAAAGCTGGGATGGCATGGGTAATGTAGCCTCAACCTTGCCCTGGAAGAGGAGAGGGAGGGGCATTTCAGTCTTCTTGTCAATCCAGCCCTTAGCCACTGGTTTTGAAAAGCAGCCCAGTACAAACTGGGCAGAACAGAGCAGTGGTTTTATGCTATGGTCTGATCTGTCTAAGGGGCTACATTGAGAAATCACCAAACTAACCTTGCAGTTGTCAATTCGGGAGATGAAAGGCTGTTGTTTTAATTAATCTACCTAACCTTAGAAAAAGTTTGATTGAATTGTAAAATAAAAACACAGTGTAAGCTTTGCCCTGTCCTTGACTCCAGTTTCCAGTCGACTATAAAACCCTGACAGAGCTGAAAAAATGTGCTTTATTAATGTTGGCACTGCCCTTCAACATGTACTGGGACAATATGAGGACTTTCAAGCACTGTTATTTTAACAATGAAAAACAACACTGATGAACTATATATATATATATATATATATATATATATATATATATATATATATATATATATATATATATATATATATATATACAGTACTGTGCAAAAGTTTTAGGCAGGTGTGAAAAAATGTTGTAAAGTAAGAATGCTTTCAAAATAGACATGTTAATAGTTTATATTTATCAATTAACAAAATGCAAAGTGAGTGAACAGAAGAAAAATCTACATCAAATCAATATTTGGTGTGACCACCCTTTGCCTTCAAAACAGCATCAATTCTTCTAGGTACACTTGCACACAGTTTTTGAAGGAACTCGGCAGGTAGGTTGGCCCAAACATCTTGGAGAACTAACCACAGTTCTTCTGTGGATTTAGGCAGCCTCAGTTGCTTCTCTCTCTTCATGTAATCCCAGACAGACTCGATGATGTTGAGATCAGGGCTCTGTGGGGCCATACCATCACTTCCAGGACTCCTTGTTCTTCTTTACGCTGAAGATAGTTCTTAATGACTTTCGCTGTATGTTTGGGGTCTTGTCATGCTGCAGAATAATTTTGGGGCCAATCAGATGCCTCCCTGATGGTATTGCATGATGGATAAGTATCTGCCTGTACTTCTCAGCATTGAGGAGACCATTAATTCTGACCAAATCCCCAACTCCATTTGCAGAAATGCAGCCCCAAACTTGCAAGGAACCTCCACCATGCTTCACTGTTGCCTGCAGACACTCATTCGTGTACAGCTCTCCAGCCCTTCGGCGAACAAACTGCCTTCTGCTACAGCCAAATATTTCAAACTTTGACTCATCAGTCCAGAGCACCTGCTGCCATTTTTCTGCACCCCAGTTCCTGTGTTTTCGTGCATAGTTGAGTCGCTTGGCCTTGCTTCCACGTCGGAGGTATGGCTTTTTGGCCGCAAGTCTTCCATGAAGGCCGCTTCTGACCAGACTTCTCCAGACAGTAGATGGGTGTACCAGGGTCCCACTGTTTTCTGCCAGTTCTGAGCTGATGGCACTGCTGGACATCTTCTGATTGCGAAGGGAAGTAAGCATGATGTGTCTTTCATCTGCTGCAGTAAGTTTCCTTGGCCGACCACTGCGTCTACGGTCCTCAACGTTGCCCGTTTCTTTGTGCTTCTTCAAAAGAGCTTGGACAGCACATCTGGAAACCCCTGTCTGCCTTGAAATTTCTGCCTGGGAGAGACCTTGCTGATGCAGTATAACTACCTTGTGTCTTGTTGCTGTGCTCAGGCTTGCCATGGTGTATGACTTTTGTCTTCAGCAACCTCACCTTGTTAGCTGAGTTTGGCTGTTCCTCACCCAGTTTTATTCCTCCTACACAGCTGTTTCTGTTTCAGTTAATGATTGTGTTTCAACCTACATATTGAATTGATGATCATTAGCACCTGTTTGGTATAATTGTTTAATCATACACCTGACTATATGCCTACAAAATCCCTGACTTTGTGCAAGTGTACCTAGAAGAATTGATGCTGTTTTGAAGGCAAAGGGTGTCACACCAAATAAGGATTTGATTTAGATTTTCTTCTGTTCACTCACTTTGCATTTAGTTAATTGATAAATATAATCTATTAACATGTCTATTTTGAAAGCATTCTTACTTTACAGCATTTTTTCACACCTGCCTAAAACTTTTACACAGTACTTATATATATATATATATATATATATATATATATATATATATATATATATATATATATATATAACAACCTTACCACACCCCTTGAAAATCAAGTGATGCAAGCTTTTCACTCTATGTTTTTCCTTCTTTATGCAAGTCAAGGTTGTTATAATAGTAGAAAAACTAGTGGAGGCTTTGAGTAAATTGTTGATGCTTATAACTATATAACTTTTGTACAGCAGTGTGAAGATATATATATATATATATATATATATATATATATATATATATATATATATATATATATATATATATATAGTTTACTTCAACCTGGTTTTTGCGACTGGAACTGCTTAGCCCCAAAACTGGGGACAGTGCTCCACTTGGTGGTGAAACTGAAAACTAGTTTCAAGTGTAATCCCCCTTTCTGTTTTCTGTGTGACCTAATGTAATGCTATGGCAGCAGTTTGTTTTAATATCAATATTTTCACAAAGTATCTGCTAGTGTATAATAAACAAATCCCAAATATCAGTCAATAGATGCATAGACAAGCTGTGGTACCAGAAAATGGTCAAAATGAAAGGGTCAGTAATAAAACTTAAAAAAATAAATACTGATATAAAACAAAAATGCATTTGGATGGCTCATGTATAATATTTTAATCAAAATCCTTATCCATATCCCTACAATAATTTCAGCTGCATGTTTTGATAATTGATTCTATAGTACGATATGTTAAAATACAAGAAACTTTATTTACAGACGTTCTAGAGTAATGTGCATCTCAGATCTGAAATGATAGGGTTTTGCAAACAGGATTTTTGAGGCGGTATTGGAAGCAATAGGCCAGGCTGGATTTGCAGTCAATCTTGTGAGGAAAGACCTCAGTGGCTGGATTCCTTTCTGTCAATTTGAGGAAGCAACTGGTTGGTTAACAAGTAGAAAACAGGATGATAGAGGGTCCATATTTTGTGTTTTATGTTGTCTGTTATATGTATTATTGTAGTGGTGCACAGGGAAATGCACAACCGCTTCACGTGCAGATTAAAATGGGTATTTGTATGGGGCATGGGGAGTGCACAATTAGTCCACGTGCAGTCTGTGCTGAAATTCAATAGAATGATTGATTAGCAATCAAGTCTCGACACAGCTGCATAACAGAATGAATGTTTCACGCACATGGGGTTGGGGGTTCAGGGTGGAGAGAGTGTGAGGAGAAAGTAAGAATTAGAGAATAATAGCAATTGCTACTCGTGCTGGAGGCACCAGCACGGTACTTGTTGTTCGTTAGTGTTTTGTTTGTTTGTCTGTTTTCGCCAACGTGCGGTTTTGTTTTCTGTCCAGTGTTGTTTTGTTTGTTAAAACCTTTTGTTTATTTACAATAAATACCTCACAGTCCTGACTGTTTGTGCTCCTTCCTGGTCTGACATCACCCACCAGCCAGTCTGTTCACTCTGCACTATCAAGAGTCACTACTGAATGATCTTAAGAAGCAGAATTAGAAAAGCTATGGATTAGTTGTCCTCATGTTGCTTCCAAATAAATGTTGTCTGGTTTCAAAACCCAAGATGTATCCCAAGTGCAAAGTTCTATGGCTAGAATGTTCAAGAATGTTAATGGAATATAAACCTGCCAGGTGTAAACTGCAGTGCATCCCCCTTTATAATGGGGGATCATAGATCATGCTATTTGTCTTCAGCCTTATAATGAGAATGAAATTGCTAGTGAAATGGTATTATGGGGCAAAAGGGACCATACCATTATTATCAGGTCGCCGGTCTAAAGGGACATCATATACAATGTAGCACTGTAAACTGTGATGAAACAGTGAAAATACCATTTTATTAGTCCTCCTTTTATTAAATAAAACACACACAAAAAACCACTCATTCTGAAAATTGAAGTTAAGCTTTCCTGACTTTCATCTGAACAGATTATTGTCAGCCCTTCTACTTTTCTCTGTTACCTTTAACCCCAGTTTTACCTTTTACCCCAGCGTTACCTTTTACCCCAGTTTCGCAAGATAAAGTTAATTAATTGCTTGAATCACATTAGCTTTAATTGAGTTAATCAATTTTACCCAAAAAGGTGACAACCAGCTAATGAGGTTCATTATTAATTGAGAATTTACAGCAGTCTGCCAACACATCCTAAGACAAGATCATTTTACAACAGATAAAAGCTCTTTCTATTACGCTTATTCAGTTTTTTTTTCTAATAAAGTGCCCTGTCACACAGTTTATACAGATTAACAATTGTTCATGTGTGCCAATGTACGTGTTTCACTCGCAATACATCCAGCTGTTAATACCTTTAATGTCTCAATATTCCAGATAGGAAAAGATAGTCCCTAACATTCCCTGCATTACCAAAATACTGTAGAAAAAACATGCAATAGGCTTAACCTCTGTGGAATGCCCTTGCTTTATTGTTTCAAAATATTTAGCACCCCCTGCCTTCAATAAATAAAACCCTCTGCGCTTTTTTTTTTGGTATTTTGTTTTCTTTAGGTTTTGTAAATACAGTTTTTTGAGATTTGAAAAAGACTTTGTTAAATATGGCAGAGCTGGGGTTGGAAACCCTTCTCTAATAAGCAGGCAGTGGAATGTGGCCAGGTGTTAATTGATTTAAAGATTATCAATTGGCCCTGGTCACATGCTATCAAAGAGGAGCTGTAAAGCCAGTTGTGTTGTTCCTTTGTTCTTTGCAAGTCTGAGAGAAATTGGTTGAAGCCTCAGAACTGTGTGTGTAACCTGGGTGAGTGTAACTGGGCTGTTCAGAGGATTTTAAATTCCACAATAAGTTTACCTCCCTGTAATTAGGGGTAATCTGTGCTGACTATCTGCCAGTACCCCTATCTATAATGAAGGGGTACTGGCAGATACCCCTGACCCTGGAATCCAGAGAGAGGACGGCGTTTTCGACTCCCTTTGGGTTGTACCAATTTAAGACAATGCCCTTTGGGTTGCACGGAGCACCAGCCACTTTCCAGCGGATGATGGATCGCATTTTGCGGCCCCATCAGCAGTACGCCACTGCTTACATAGATGACGTGGTTATCCACAGTGAGGACTAGCCAAGTCATCTCTGTAAAGTGGCAGCGGTACTGCAATCCTTTCGAGGCTGGGCTCACTGCTAACCCAAAGAAATGTGCCATTGGGAAGAGTGAGTCGGAGTATTTGGAGTATCGAGTAGGGAGCGGCCAGATCAGTGAATTGCCCACCACCCTTCCACACTCCCTTTTTAGTGGGAGCAATGCCAAGGCCAACTGTGTGACAAACGTTTATTTTCTAGATGTGTTTTGTTTTGCCTTTCTGTATTTCTTTTATTTACACTTGTGCGTAATACTTTTGATGGTAGCCTAGTGGTGATTACGTGCAACAACACGTGGAAAATATTGTAAATAAACCTGGGCACCTGTGTTGCGTTTCAACTAAAATCTCTCTCTCTCTCTCTCTCTCTCTCTCTCTCTCTCTCTCTCTCACCAACCATACACAAAGAGTAGAGAACATACAGGATTAGAAACATTCAAGCAGTTACAAAAGTAATGGGCAAACAATCTACTTTACTCTTAGCTACATTTTTATCACAATAGAAAAAACCAGACATCCATACTATACAAGAAAAGTACATAAAAAGTGTATGTACACGGCAAGCTTGCGTACACAATTAGTTGGCCAAACAGAAATCCAGTGCTGAGTGACTGAAGGAGGGGTTTCATTAAAAAAAAAAATCTTAATTTATTTTTGTCTTTTTTATTTGGGAAAGTATGCATTCAGACTAGAACCTTTATACTGCAGTGAATTATATGGTAACATTTTTTTATATTGTGTCTGTAATTACTGTGTATTTACATGGTAAGTACCCCACTACTTCCTCTTTAAAGTCATCTTCAGCTGTTTGGCCCCCCTGTGATTCTTAGGATATTTCAATGCATTGATAAACAATGATGTGATTTTTATTTTTCCTGCTCACTTTCATTTCATATACTGTAGGCCAAAACTTGTACAGCTGTATAACCCTTTTTGTAATTACCATCATACTAGTAAATGGGCATTGGGGGAAAAACAAAGTTGGCTTTTAAAACTATACTATACACCATAAGAAAGAAAGTGTCAGAGGCTATTTTACTCCCTATCATTATCCCCTAAACTCTCAGACAAGCAATGGAAGGAACATCTTCCTTTTCACTCGCTTCTAAAAACACACAATGATTAAGAAAAAAGAATGTATTTACTCTTCCACATTCATTTTTTTTAAATTGAATTGCACACGGCAATTAATTTTACACTGACAGGATCATTCTTACTCAGATCAACTCAACTTTTACTTGAACACTGCATTTGTAATGAACTGTCACAGTTACATTTACGCCCCCCACCCCCTAGCGTGTGAGAGTGCAATTCTTTTAGTGCTAGTACGGCCGCATTATTTTGTTGAATCGCTGCACAGTTTCACTTGCCGCATCACATCTGGTGGGTAGCAGCCTTTACACCATTTACCATAGCATATTTATGTCCTGCCTCTGCTCATTAATGATTGGACAGCTGCAAAAACAGGGCAGATCTTTGACTTTCCCGTTGGTTAAATTCATAGGACCTTCAACTGAAATGGAGAATACCTCAACGGTGTATGTCCAGTCTCTGCTCACTCACGATTGGACACCTGCATAACAAGGGGAAGATCGTTAACTCTCCCATTGGTTAAACCTACTCAAGACCTTCAACTGTTTATGCCCCGCCTCCGCTCACTTATGATTGGACTGCCGTGGAGAAAATGCAGATCTTCTATTGGTTGATTTTATTTTATATATATATACAAAAAAAATTCTGCACAAACTCTTTAGTTGATTAATCTGTCCGATTTAATCTGTTAATCGGAGCAACCCCTCGCTATACTGCGGATTCGGATATATCGCGGTCCTGGAGTTGGCTCCCCATTTTTACAGTCTAACTGCGCATGTCTTCGCTGCAATATACATAGGCAATTGCACTTAGAATTACTGTTCTTTTTATTTCGTACGGCACATCGCAAACAAAAATATACACAACAAATAAAAACAAAGCATTAATATCATACTGTTATCTTATACACATGCATTGCACAATAACACAAAGCAAATTAAATATCTACTTGCTGAAGTGATTTTTATTTTAGCCAACGAGGTGTTCACTTGTGGCAGCAATGCACTAGCAAAAGTCACAGGGCAGTGACGTCAGCTCCCTAGCAACAACCCTCCTATGTTGGGAATGGATTCTTTCAATGCAGCGAGTTTGTGCATTTGAGAAAGGAGAGGAAGACTCGTGAAATTAATTGCAGACTTAAGCTGATGAGAAGCAATTACCCTCTGCAGTATGAATTATTTTTATACGAAAAATGAAAAAAGTGGGTTACGATTTACAAGAAATAGATGTTTCTAACTTTCTTAGAGTATAAAAGGGTTAGGCATACGATGATTGCTGTCATTACCAATGAGTCAATATGGGAAAAAGTGAAGAGCTATCTGAAGACCTTAGGCAGAACATTATTTATTATCATAAAGCTGGAGGATACAAGAAGATTTCCAAGCATTTGTGTATCCCAATTTCAACTATTGTTTCTATTATCAAGAAGTACAAGACTCATGGTACTGTCAGAACGCTACCTTGGTCTGGAAGAAAGAAGGTTCTTTCACCAAGAACAAGTAGAAGAATTGTGAGGAAGGTTAATAACAATCCTAGATTGACTGCCAAAGATATTCAAAGTGAATTGGCTGCAAGTGGAACTGGGGTTTACATTTCAACCATAGGTCGAGTATTGCATGGTGAAGGTCTCAATCATTGCAGGCCAAGGAAAAAGCCACTCTGAGGAAAATATCACAAGGACAATTGCTTAAAGTTTGCAAAACGGCATTTGAGTGATGAATATGCATTCTAGTCAAAGGTTTTGTGGAGTGATGAAACAAAATTCAAGCTATTTGGTCACGCTGATAGTCGTCACGCTTGGAGAAAGTCTGGTGAGGCGTACAAAGAAAAGAACACTATACCTACTGTCAAGCATGGAGGTGGTAATATACTTTGTCACGAATTAATCTAAAACATGTTTTCTCTTGTACAAGGTGCGATCACCTTTTTTGAGTGAAAGATGTATGCGGCAGAGATCGATGTCTCTTTGATAGAAACAGTTTGATTTATTTGTCTTCCCACTGATGATGGGAATGGGAATGTAGAGATGGAAGCTCTGCTAACAAGATTTAAGTTTTTGCAGATATCAGGCTTTTAAAGACACACCTGTGGTGGCTTTGACAGACTCATTGAGAGAAGAAACTGACCCAAGACTGTGACAGCTACTGGAAGCAGGCTGATCTTTGGGATGCAATTTGAACATTTGTGAAACTGCATGTGTGTTAAAATGTTGTAATAACTGTACTGTGTTTTAAAGAATATAAAGCCAGCAGAAATACTAAACAAATTCTTAAAACACACTATTAATACAAGAAGTTATAATGTGCTCTGTATTAACCTATAGTCATGTTAGAACATTCTATATTCCTGTTTATTCTGTTATAATGGTGACAAATATTACTGGATCTTTGCAAGTGAGTAAAAAGGGAGCTAGCAACCAAAAAAATCCTGTGAAATGAGCTTGTCTGAGCTACTGGTGCCAAGGTTTATAACCTTGAGGAGAAAAGCAGAAACAAGAATCTCATTTAATTAACTCAAATGCTCATAGTCAAGTTTCTTATTTAGCTTGATCTGAAAGTAGTCTTTAAGCTAAACACAGGTATTCTAGAATAATTCAAACAGAATATACGTGAACTATATATGGCTTCATTAAATCATAAACATTAATGAAGACCTGGTAAAAACAAGTGAGGGGGAGCCATAGCATAGGACCATGTTATGCCATACGTCTGAGAAAATGCTTACAGAAGACTCTTCTACTAATGATGGCTAATTAATCTTATGGAGGGAGTTGCCGGGTTTTGGGAATGTTGTTGACTTGAGGGACAGGAGCTGTTAAGGCTGATTTAATGTTTAAGACATAATTGAGACTTCTGATTTAAAAACCAAGGTAAAACCCTAGTCAAGTATAACTACAAGCTGATGTGAGCCATGCTCTGAGGATCTCTGATCGAGCTGATTGCTGTTGGTGTCGTATTTAGAAGTCTTTGCCATTGAAGACAGTTTCTGCCCTTACATTATATTCTACACTTCCATATATATTTTGGAAGGTAAGAACTATTTTGAATCTATATCTCTTTTATATTGATGCATTGCTATAAGGTATATGACTTGTGTTTTAGTCTAAGAGAGTGTTAGCGGTGGGCGTTTTTAGCTCCATGCATGCATAGCCTTAGGGCAAAACATGTTGTAACCATAAATGTATTGAAGTATTAATGCTATTATACCTGTTAAAGCACTGGACCGCCCAGGTTGCCTGTCAGCTGGGATTCGATGTATTCTGTAACTACTCAATCCATTTTTAAGCATTGAATAAACCGAAGGGGTACTAATACTACTCTCATTTGTTAAAACTTCAAATCGAATGAGTCTGTGTGAATTTCTTGATTATCAAAAGTCAGCTGGATACGTTGCAAGTGAAGTGCACGAATGATAAACTTACAGGAGCCTGAAACAACGTCTCCCCTGAGTTTGAGTGTGTGCGAATCTGACACCTTCTATGGGGCTGTTTTTCCTCTAATCCACCACAGGTGGAGGGCGGGCACGAACCCGGGACCTCTTGCTCTCAAGCATAGCGCCGATACTGCTGTACAAAGGAGCCGGCTCCTTTGCAGGGAATGTATATCGGGTTCATGTCCCTGTGTGTGATTACGTCACCTGCCAGCCCTGCTGCTGCCTTCCCCTGTGCACGCTACAATACATATACTTGTTTTTACTTACTCTCCTAAGTTTTTCACTAGTCAAAGTACAGTTACGCTGCACTGATGAGCCCCAAACAGGGTGAAACATGTCCGCAGATACTGTGCTTTGACTTTTAAAATGCTGTGAATGTAGAAGCTGGGCAGCAGTGTGGCGTAGTGGTTAGGACTCTGGACTCCTGACCGGAGGGTTGTGGGTTCAATCCCAGGTGGGGGACACTGCTGCTGTACCCTTGAGCAAGGTACTTTACCTAGATTGTACTTCATTTAGGATTCTATAAACCTCAATTAAAGCCCTCACCCTTCCATCGTCTTCTTCCGAGACTGCTCCAGTTTTTGGATGATCTAAACCGCTTGATGCCATCCTACTGCCAAGCTTTTATCTTTTTTAAATTAAACTGAAGAACATTAAGATATTTCAAATGAAAGACATTTTGGGAGTAACATGTTAAAAAAAGAGATATTTTTGTTCATATATATATATATATATATATATATATATATATATATATATATATATATATATATATATATACTGTATATATGAAAATACTGCTCCAAAAGTTATATATATATCGATAAAACTGGCATGTTTTTTTTTTTTTTATCTGAGTATGTCCTGCCCAAAGAATGTCGACATTATTTTACAAACAATTGTATTATAAAAATGCTGTCATTAAGAAGATCACATTGGTTGAGAATATCAGGTGTTACCAACATGATCCTTTAAAATTAAATGAAGGCTGTCGTCCCTTAAAATCAAATGTGTTGTTGTTTAACTCATTTATTACTATTACTTTTTTTTTAAATGTATTAACTATTATTACATTTTGGACAAGTGAATTTTACATTAAGTTAATACTAAAGAATCTTAAATATAATTTTGTTTTTGATTATTCAGGAACGGAATTAAATTGGGTAGACAATGAACTGCAAAAAATATCGTATTTTTAAGGAAAATGTGTTTCAATGGGGTATGTTTTTTTTAAAATTAATCGCTGTCAGAGTTGAAGATTTGTGTCGCTCGCTTGGTTGGTGCTTACGTTCATGAAGGCTAATTGTAAATCTTCACAGAGACAGATTTCCCATTCCTCTCCAGTTTCTCTGAGATACGAATGTACCAGCTTTACATCAAATTTAGTTGTTTTTTTTTAACGCATTCTCATTTTGTTGATCATTAATGAACATTTCTCTACTGTGGGTGTTGTCGAGTGATTGAAAATGAGACATTTTGTGTTTGAATTGAAAGTGGTCTCAAGGAATTGAATAGGTCAAAGTTCAAGTATATTTTCCTCTAGCGGAATTATGACATTATGATGTCACTACTGTGCTATTATGCCTTTTTTTCGAATGGCTCAGGATGCGAATATAGCCTATATATATTTCATTCAAAGGAACAGCCAACTAAGCATTTTGAGAATATAAGACAGTATCAATATTTCAGTGCTTGGAAAACTAAATTGTGAATGAACCTGATCCCATGTCATATCGAATTTGGTGACATGTGCGATTTCAGCCTAGATTTTCTATCATGACTGAAAGTGTTTTGCAATGCAGCTGTTATATCTATAATATTCAGCCAATTTACACTGGAGAGATTGTCCAGTGCCTGTGCTGGATTTATTACAATCTTGTATTCAGGGAGTTAAATTCATCCAAGGAGTTTACTTGGTCATTTTATTCTTTCAATAAATTAAGAGTGTAAAAATGTCCAGGGAAATCGCTCCAGACCAGCTCCATCCTGTATAGAGCCAAGCCAATTCCATTTATCTGAGTGAGCAGCAGTTGTACTTCGATTGAAAACCACTTTGATGTTTATTCAGGAGATTAAGGAGATCGATCAAATTAAATAATTTATCATAGACACTCCCATCAATATTTTTTTTTAAGAACTGGCAAAAATGTTATCGGTTTTATCACAAAGGTGCACCACTTTAACTGTTTGCCACTTGGTGAAATTTGTAGATGCCAGCTGTTAACAACGGCCTTCTTAAGACACTGGTTCTGAACAGCCAGACAGCGAGGGGGGGAGCCAGTGCGGCAGCACCAAGTCCGGACAGGAGCGACGGGGGCCGCCTAGGCTGAGGAGCCGCCGGACGGGTGAGTTGGAGTTTGGTCCCCCGTCAGTGTGAGAAGGCCCAGCTCCAGATTGAGGAAATCCTGCAGGCAATGGCTGCGGCCAAGACCACCCAAAGTGACTCTGAGGTGGGGGAGGCCCCCTATGCGAGTCTGGGGATGATGGTAAAGGAAGAGTGGCCTACAATAATCATGCAATGTGCAGCGTTGACGTCATCTCCTTGCATCAAAAACAAATCGGTTTGATGGACGGGACTGCTGGGAGGTTTTCTATAGCGCGTCTGAAGCGATCGCACTAGTGAACCGGTCGTTGGCGGCCAACTACACTGCACTGCCAACTGCTGTGGACCAGCAATTTGGACAGGCCACATCTATCTTCAGACACGTGACGCGGCTGAAGGAGCGACAGAGACGACTGGGTGAGCCATTGGGGGCACTGGGCAATGATGTAACCATGTGAATACAGAAGGCATACCCAGAACTGTCCAACAAAGCTAGGGACAAGATAGGGAGGGATGCGTTGAAGGATGCAATAACGCTACAGCGGCACGTCCTTTTAGGGGAGCCAAAATGCTATGGGAGGCCGTAAACAGATCCTCATGTGGGCATAGACCGCCTTCTCCCGCTCACAGACGGGCCACGGTAGTCGAGGCAGACGCGCAGTAGCGCAGGCGACCTCCGAAGTACCCACAGATGAAGACAGTGTGGCTGTTTGTCAAGGCCGGCTAACAGTCCTGAAGCCAGGGACCCCATTTGAACACCATGTGTGCTGGAACTGCGGGGTGCAGGGCCATCTGGAGGCCCGGTGCCACCAGCCACCCCAGTCCCCAGGGTCTTGCGCTCCGCCAGCAGCAAAAGACAATGGGTTGGCTTAGGGGAGTGCAGACCAGCCCACGACATACAGCTTACTCTAGTCAAGACACTGTGATGGTGGGGCTGGTCAGTCAGTGCAGCCACATGCACGTGTCCTGCATGGTCGGTGGGGTACAGTGCAGAGCCTTGGTCGACACCAGCGCCACCATCACGCTTATTCGGCCTGGACTGTTACCATGCTGTGGGGAAGCCAACAAAGCCTTTGGGCCCCTACTGAGGTCTGCCTCCAGGAGCTTGAAGTTGGGCTGGGCGGCATCAAGCGCCGGCACCCAGTTTGGCTTGCAGACATCAGGGAGGAGTGCATTTTGGGGGCTGATGTCCTGAAGGGGGCCACACTAGACCTGGGACAGCAACAGCCTTAAGGAGGCTGTGTGGTCCAGTGGTTAAAGAAAAGGGCTTGTAACCAGGAGGTCCCCAGTTCAAATCCCACCTCAGCCAGTGACTCATTGTGTGACCCTGAGCAAGTCACTTAACCTCCTTGTGCTCCGTCTTTCAGGTGAGACGTAATTGTAAGTGACTCTGCAGCTGATGCATAGTTCACACACCCTAGTCTCTGTAAGTCGCCTTGGATAAAGGCGTCAGCTAAATAAACAAACAAATAACAGCTGTGGGTACAAGGGGGGGGCCAGCCCGCTACTGTGCAACTGAGAGAGAAGCCTGCCAAGCCTGGGGCATCACCCTGATAACCCAACCGGCCCGGCTCAACAGCTCGCTGCCTGCTCACCAGCTCGCCCACCTGCACAACAGCATTGAGGGGCTCGACACTAAGCAGCGGGTGGCGGGGTGCCTCGCCCCTGTGCGTTTTTTGTTTATATGTGTGCATGTAGTGGTGCACGGAGTGTGGGTTATGTAGCACAGGTGATTTAAAATGTATATTTGTATTTAGGCACGGGGATTGCACAATCGCATCACGTGCAGATTATAGTGGGTATTTGTATGGGGCACGGGGATTGCACAATCACTTCATTTCATTACTCCAGTGCTGACTGTTGTCTGTCTCCTCCCTGGTCTGACATCACGCACCAAGGCAATCTGTGACACAGCGCCAGCGACTGAAGGGGCTCCTGGAGGAGTACGAAGCCAGTTTTGCCCCAAAGTCCAAAGACTGCACGCAGTCTGGTTTGGTCCTACCTCACCATGGGGGATGCGCTGCCTAGCCGCGAACGTGCTCTCTGGTTCCTGCTGGCCAAAAGGGAGACTGCGGAGGGCAGCATCCGGGAGATCGCCGCCAATGGGTTGATCGAGCCATCTGACAGCCCCTGGGTAGCTCCCATAGTGCTCTCACTGAAGAAGGACGGCAGCCTCTGGTTTTGTCTCGACTACCGGTAACTCAACATGACTCAGCAGTGTGGAGTAGTGGTTAGGGCTCTGGACTCTTGACTGGAGGGTCGTGGGTTCAGTCTCAGGTGGGGGACACTGCTGCTGTACCCTTGAGCAAGGTACTTTACCTAGATTGCTCCAGTAAAAACCCAACTGTATAAATGGGTAATTGTATGTAAAAATAATGTGATATCTTGAAACAATTGTAAGTCGCCCTGGACAAGGGCGTCTGCTAAGAAATAAATAATAATGATAATAATGGTCATGCTTACCTGCTCCCCCGCATCGATGAGGCCCTGGACAAAATCATGGGCTCCTGCTGGTTCAGTGGCTACTGGCAGGTCAAGCTAGCCTCTGAGGATTGGCCAAAGTCGGCTTTCACCATGAGGCACGGTCTCTGCCAGTTCACAGTGATGCCATTCGGCCTGCTCACCAGCTCGCCCACCTGCTCAACAGCCAACCGACTCACCAGCTCACCAGCTCGCCTGCCTGCTCAACTGTCAACTGTCTTTACATCATCACTGGCTAAAGTTCTGGAACACCTGTTAATCTTGACTAACTAAGTCAATAATTGGTGCAATTAAGTAAATGAGAGCTTGGTTGAAACGAAAACCAGAAGACACTGTTGCTCTTCATAACCAGGGAGACCCCTCATCTAGATGGTACAGAACTATTGCAGAAGCCATAGCTAATCCAGCGAGCTTCTCTAGTGCTGCCAGCATCAGGAATATTGTGGTGAGTACAATGTGTCCCCGGATTTGGAATACAAAATACAGTCACTTTAAGTTATAGGATGTCCCTTCACCAGGTAAACTGTAAATGCAGAGTATTCTTCAAAAGAAACGTTTTACCATTTGCACTGCATTTTAGGATTTGTAGTTCTCTTAGCCTCTCTCTGCGTGGTGTGTGATGACGTCACAGTGTTGTGTTTGTTGGTGCTGTGAGCGAAGATGGCGGATACGGTGGGATCAGGGTTGGAAGAGGGAAAGGAGACGGGGACGGAGACTGCGGACAAGGAGAAAGACAAACAAAAAACAACACACACTACCAAGACAGTGTCGGAGAAACTGAGCAGCACCCCACAGATCACTGAAACCCTGGGCTTTTATGAGAGGAAGGTAAACCAGGAGAGGAAAAGAAGCCTGTCAGGTACGACTGAGCGCACACTGACTCGGTACTTGAGCACACACCGAGAGAAACTGATACAGGTACTAAAAAGATTGACATACAAAACAAACAAACAAACAAACAAAACACATTTAAAGTTCAAGTTCGGTTACATTTCTTATGCGCATGCAATTTCTAAATGCGTTAAACTTCTCGTGGTGCTAACCTCGGCGTTAGGTGCTCTGTTTTCTGTTCGCTTTTGCTTGTTGTCTCAAGTCAAGAACTGTATCGGCACAAACGTGCAACATTATAATATTTACATGTTTGAAATCAGAGAAGGGTAACTTATCAGATGTGTCAGCCTTCACAAGTTTTCTATTTTTGTACCTGCAGAATTAGACTTGAATAAACTCAGACAAGTATTACAACTGTCATTAGCTAGTGTGTCAGGTTGAACTGGTCGCTCGCTCACTGCCTTGCAGTGCCTTGTTGACACAGTTTATGGTGTTTATTTAAGCACCGTACTGTGCTTTCTGTGATATCATATCAACAAAGATAACGTTTAGAGACTGTCTTGCTAATATAAGTAAACTGCTCTGTTTAATCCCAGAGTTTCACTTGGGCTTTTTATAAGTACAATAATAATAACCAATATTTATTTCACCTCTTCCACAAATGCTTCATCATGATTAAAGCTCCCAAAGGGGTAAATAGAATTGTTTGACCCCTTGTTCACGAATTTAAAGCGTTGGATCCGTTTCTCAGGTGCTGTGTAAGGATTGTTTTTAGAAGTATTGTTTTTTTATAAACATTCCATAGGTAAAACATTTCTTTGAAAAAATGTATAATGATTTTCTAACCCTCGATTAAACCAACTACTTGTAACCTTCGATCTGAACACTTTTTGCTTTTTAATTAGATCAGGGGTTTTCAACTTTTTTTTTTTTTTTTTTTTTTTTAAACTTTACCTTTTTTTCAGCTAAAGTACCCTTTACAATTTTCGCTCTACTGAATGGTACCACAGTTGCAATAAAAGGCAGAATAATCTGATTAACAATTGTTTTCTCGTTTATTTCATACTAGCTGAAGTACCCGGCGTTGCCTGGGGAAATTCAATATTTCAATATTATAATATTTAATGCATGGTAGCGTTATGGGTTCCTATAAATTACCGATCTTGGGTGTCGCACAGTGCGCTTGGATTATTATTATTTTGGTTTTTGCCATTTTTAAATGTTTTAAAATGTGTGTTATTTTTATTTATTTATTTATTTTGGTTTTGTGGGTTTCTTTAATTTGAGATACATGGCTACTGTAGTGATCCAGCAACGGGCTTACTAAATAAAGTACCCCGGGGGTCAAAATTCTGACAAACTGCTGGTTTAGACAGAATACCAAACAGTAGTCGTAATTCTTAAAACTTAGTTACATGTCTTTGGATGCACATAATTAAATACAGTATTTAGGAATCTCTTTGGAAATACTGGTATTCACTTTGTATTTGGCAAAATTATTATAAGTAATACAAAATAGTCTGCAGTGTAAATGTTTATCACATTACCATTACTTTCCACATCAGCATGTCTGTGTGCCATTTAAAAAGTTTACAATATCAAAAACATCAACCAAGATAAAACTATAATAATGAACAATGATAAACTTTTTTTTTTTTATCCAGCAAAAACAGTGACTCTACATTTATACTTAGCACTTGCAGAATTAGACTTGAATAAAGTATTAAAACTACTGGCTGTAGCTAGTGTGTCATGTTTGAACTGGTCACTTGCGATTTAAACCATATCTACACACACACACACACACACACACACACACACTCTTTGTGTTACATTCTGATGTATACCGACAGCCCTGGTTAGTATTATCTAAGGAAAGAAACCCTAAATAAGCAAATAATGTTTTAACATAGAAAGACTTAACTATAAAGTAAAAAATGAAATAAAAATGCATACACACCAAAGTATATATTGAAATGTTTATATTTCAATGTCCTCTTCAATCAAACAATTGTTGTAATTAAAGTTGTCAGGGGAGATAGAACTATATACATATTCAACCCATTTTCAGATAGTATGTTTTTAGAATAGTTTGTTTCTTAAAGGTTCATTTAACAAAAATCTGTTCATAAGTATTCACCCCCTTTGCTATGACACTCCTAAATAAGCTCAGGTGCAACCAATTACCTTCAGAATTCACACAATAAGTTAAATGGAGTCCATCTGTGTGCAATAAAAGTGGTTCACATGATTTCAGATTAAATGCACTTGTCTCTGTAAGGTCCCACAGTTGGGTAGTGCATTCAAAGCAAAGATACTACCATGAAGACCAAGGAGCTTTCAAAACAAATCTGGGATGAAGTTGTGGAAAGGCACAGATCAGGAGAGGGGTATAAAAAGATTTCAAGGGCATTGAATATCCCTTGGAGCACAGTCAAGTCGATCATTAAGAAGTGGAAGGTATACGGCATCACCCAGAATCTGCTTAGAGCAAGCTGTCCTCCCAAACTGAGCAGCCAGGTAAGAAGGGCATTGGTCAGAGAAGCCAGCAAGAGGCCAATGACAACTCTGAAAGACCAACAGTGTTCCATGGCTGAGATGGGAGAAACTGTCCATGTGTCAACAATAGCTAAGGTACTCCACAAATCTGGCCTGTATGGAAGAGTGGCAAGAAGGAAGTCATTTCTGAAAAAAGCCCATGTAAAATCCCTCTTGGAATTTGCAAAAATGCATGTGGGAGACTCTGAAAAGATGTGACAAAAGATTCTATGGTCCGATGAAACAAAAATTGAACTATTTGGCCTAAATGCAAAGCGTTATGTCTGGCGCAAACCCAACACAGCACATCACCCAGGTAACACCATCCCTACTGTGAAGCATGGTGGTGGCAGCATCATGCTATGGGGATGCTTTTCATCGTCAGGGACTGGGAAGCTTGTCAGGGTAGAGGGCAAAATGGATGGAGCTAAATACAGGCAAATCCTTGAGGAAAACCTGCTTCAGTCTGCAAAAGACCTAAGACTGGGACGGAGGTTCACCTTTCAGCAGGACAACGACTCCAAGCACACAGCCAAAGCGACACTGGAGTGGCTTAAAAACAAGAAAGTGAATGTCCTAGAGTGACCAAGTCAAAGCCCGGACTTGAAGCCAATTGAGAATCTGTGGCAAGACTTGAAGATTGCTGTTCACCAGCGATCCCCATCCAACTTGACAGAGCTTGAACAATTTTGCCAAGAAGAATGGGTGAATATTGCACGATCCAGATGGGCAAACCTGGTAGAGAATTACCCAAAAAGACTCGCAGCTGTAATTGCTGCCAAAGTTGGTTTTACCAAGTATTGACTCACGGGGGTGAATACTTATCTAATCAAGAAATTTCAGTTTTTTTATTTTTCATTAACTGTTGTTTCACAGTAAAAATTCTTTTGCGTCCTCAAAGTGTTGAGTAGGTTGTGTAAATCAAAGGAAAACAAATCCCATTTAAATGCATCAAGATTTCAGGTTGTAACACAACAAACTGTGAAAACGTCCAAGGGGGGTGAATACTTACTATAGGCACTGTATGTACAAAAGATGTAATGTCTGCACCCATCCCTACATATTATTTGCAGACATTGACAAAGGCAAAAGAAAGATTTTTTGCTACGGTAAATATATTGACTGGTGCAGCATTTGCATTTTGCATTTGGTTGTGTATTGCATAGTAAATGCATAGCCCATTTACGTTTAAACTGCATTTACTCGGGTAGGATCATTTCTCAAGGATCCTGGCTAAGATCATAATGGTCATCATTATTCATATGTATTGAAATACAGTAATGTACAAAGTTGAGGTGAGTTAGACATAAAAATACCCCTGAGACTCATTGTGTACTGTAATACCCAGTTTAATTCAGCTCTCACTCACAGCCACATTTTATTCCGCATACAGCAGTATAAATATTGATTCAGTTCCTCCAGCTGGTAAGATTCTCAGACTGAGGGTTTCGTGTGTATTGTTTTACGTATACTAACTCACATACTTTAAAACCGTTACAAAAGACCAATGTGATAATATACAGAAGTTCTATCAAAATGTGCGTGAATATTTGATTCAGGCTCAGAAATTTTCAGTCACAGTTCAGTCATTGCATGGGCAAACTTTGGGTATTACTGCTTGGATTCAAATTAGTGTAGTGAGTGTTTTTTTTTTTTTTTTCTTTTTTCTTGTGGGACTGTGTACAAACAACATGACGTTTACAAGGTTAAAGTGTGATAGTGAGAATGCAAAGTTTATCCAAAGTGGTTCTATTGTAGCAGTTCCATATATATATATATATATATATATATATATATATATATATATATATATATATATATATATATATATATATATATATATATATATACAGTACTGTGCAAAAAGTTTTAGTAGGTGTGAAAAAATGCTGTAAAGTAAGAATGCTTTCAAAAATAGACATGTTAATAGTTTATATTTATCAATTAACAAAATGCAAAGTGAGTGAACAGAAGAAAAATCTACATCAAATCAATATTTGGTGTGACCACCCTTGCCTTCAAAACAGCATCAATTCTTCTAGGTACACTTGCACACAGTTTTTGAAGGAACTTCGGCAGGTAGGTTGGCCCAAACATCTTGGAGAACTAACCACAGTTCTTCTGTGGATTTAGGCAGCCTCAGTTGCTTCTCTCTCTTCATGTAATCCCAGACAGACTTCGATGATGTTGAGATCAGGGCTCTGTGGGGCCATACCATCACTTCCAGGACTCCTTGTTCTTCTTTACGCTGAAGATAGTTCTTAATGACTTTCGCTGTATGTTTGGGGTTGTTGTCATGCTGCAGAATAAATTTGGGGCCAATCAGATGCCTCCCTGATGGTATTGCATGATGGATAAGTATCTGCCTGTACTTCTCAGCATTGAGGAGACCATTAATTCTGACCAAATCCCCAACTCCATTTGCAGAAATGCAGCCCCAAACTTGCAAGGAACCTCCACCATGCTTCACTGTTGCCTGCAGACACTCATTCGTGTACCGCTCTCCAGCCCTTCGGCGAACAAACTGCCTTCTGCTACAGCCAAATATTTCAAACTTTGACTCATCAGTCCAGAGCACCTGCTGCCATTTTCTGCACCCCAGTTCCTGTGTTTTCATGCATAGTTGAGTCGCTTGGCCTTGTTTCCACGTCGGAGGTATGGCTTTTTTGGCACAAGTCTTCCATGAAGGCCACTTCTGACCAGACTTCTCCGGACAGTAGATGGGTGTACCAGGGTCCCACTGTTTTCTGCCAATTCTGAGCTGATGGCACTGCTGGACATCTTCCGATTGCGAAGGGAAGTAAGCATGATGTGTCTTTCATCTGCTGCAGTAAGCTTCCTTGGCCGACCACTGCGTCTATGGTCCTCAACGTTGCCGGTTTCTTTGTGCTTCTTCAAAAGAGCTTGGACAGCACATCTGGAAATCCCTGTCTGCCTTGAAATTTCTGCCTGGGAGAGACCTTGCTGATGCAGTATAACTACCTTGTGTCTTGTTGCTGTGCTCAGTCTTGCCATGGTGTATGACTTTTGACAGTAAACTGTCTTCAGCAACCTCACCTTGTTAGCTGAGTTTGGCTGTTCCTCACCCAGTTTTATTCCTCCTACACAGCTGTTTCTGTTTCAGTTAATGATTGTGTTTCAACCTACATATCGAATTGATGATCATTAGCACCTGTTTGGTATAATTGTTTAATCATACACCTGACTATATCCCTACAAAATCCCTGACTTTGTGCAAGTGTACCTAGAAGAATTGATGCTGCTTACAGCATCAATTACAGCATTTTTTCACACCTGCCTAAAACTTTTGCACACTACTGTGTATATGTATATATATATATATATATATATATATATATATATATATATATATATATATATATATATATATATATATATAATTACAAAATTTAAAAACGTTTGCCTTCCTTTCCACTTCATATAAAATTTGAAAATGTATGTTTTCATTATTGAGTATTATTTTTAGTTTGTCCTCATCTGCTCATGTCACTAACCAAATAGTAGAACCTGGAGTGGCTCTAACTACTAAGCAAAAAAACAAGTTGTTTCCATTCATATACAGTATGTATGTGAACTAAGGGGTTGATTGGATCAACATATACCCCACTGGTATAAGCCACAGCTGCATTTGTTAAGAGTATTTTACAGCACTTGGAACCCCCCCTGGATTGCATCAACGGCCTATCCTATGCAATCCAAGGGTATTCCCAGGTGCTGTAAAATGCGCAAAACAATTAATGGGTGGCTTATACCAGTGAGTTATAGGCTGATCAAATCAACCCCTAAATATGCCCACTGATGAAGCATCCCTGTAAGGGGCGCTTGTATACGTCAACATGCCTACATCTAAAGGCATCCTTCACGTAGGCCTTGTACACACACGCCTAAATGCAGTTGCGAGTTCACATTTTGCTCTTATTGCGGCTTAAGTACACACAAAGTTTGGTTGCAAAAGGCAGCGACAACCGCACTAGTTAATCCTGTTCAGAACAAGTAGCGAGTTCTGTTATTAATTCAGTTCAGTTAGTTAATGCATACTTCAGTAATACTCAAAGAAATGAAAGAAGTTATTTACAAGCCGCTAACCAAAATCATGCAACAGTCTCTTAACACGGGTTGTACCGACAGACTGGAAAATTGCAAACGCAATACTGATCCACAAAAGGAGACAAAACTGAACCAGGTGACTACAGACCAATAAGCCTGACTTCTATTATATGTAAACTTATGGAAACTTTAATAAAATCCAAAATGGAAAATTATCTATATGGTCACAGTATCCTGGGAGACAGTCAGTCAGAATGGTTTATTTAGATTTCCAGAAAGCTTTTGACAAAGTCCCATAAAAGATTAATTCTCAAACTGACGAGTAGGGATTCAAGGAAATGCATGCACATGGATTAGGAGTGGTTAACATGTAGAAAACAGAAAGTACTGATTAGAGGAGAAACCTCAAAATGGAGCAAGGTAAGCAGTGGAGTACCACAGGGATCAGTATTAGGCATCTGCAGGAGTCCTATGTGGTTGTTTCCTTAGATTCTGGTATCGAGTCTGTCTTGGGATTATTGAAGAGAGAAGCAACTGAGGCTGCCTAAACACAGAAGAACTGTGTTATTCTGCCAAGATGTTTGGGCAACCTAATTGTCGAAGTTCTTCAAAACTGTGTGCAAGTGTACTCAGAAATTGATGCTTGATGCTGTTTTGAAGGCAAGGTGGTCACATTCAAATATGGATTTGATTTAGATTTTTCTTCTGTTCACTCACTTTGCATTTAGTTAATTGATAGATATAATCTATTAACATGTCTATTTTTGAAAGCATTCTTATTTACAGCATTTTTTCACACCTGAAAACTTTACAATATGTATATATATATATATATATATATATATATATATATATATATATATATATTACAAAATTTAAAATGTTTGCCTTCCTTCCACTTCATATAAAATTTGAAAATGTATGTTTTCATTATTGAGTATTATTTTTAGTTTGTCCTCATCTGCTCATGTCACTAACCAGATAGTAGAACCTGGAGTGGCTCTAACTACTAAGCAAAAACAAGTTGTTTCCATTCATACAGTATGTATGTGAACTAAGGGTTGATTGGATCAACATATACCCCACTGGTATAAGCCACAGCCGCATTTAAGAGTATTTACAGACTTGAACCCCCTGATTGCATCAACGGCCTATCCTATGCAATCCAAGGGTATTCCTAGGTGCTGTAAAATAGCGAAAACAATTAATGGTGGCTGTGGCAATGTGCCCCGCCCCTGTGTGCATTTCTGTGTTATATGTTGCATGTTGCATGTGTTAATGTTGGTGTATAGCGATTGGTACACGGGATATAAGCGGGTCTGTGTTTCACGTGTGTTTAAAATTGTATAATTGTAGTTAGGCACGAGGTTGCACTTAATTAATTCACGTGCTGGGATTCAAGTAAATAATTAATTAGTAATTGAATCCCAGCACAACAGTATATATAGATGCACGATTCACTCACTCGGGTTGTGTGTTCGGTGAGTGGAGAACGGGTGTGGAGAAGGAGAAATAGAAAAGTAAAGGAATAAGAAGTGTTTTTACTCACCGTGTTTGTTCGTCCCTGTTTGTTAGTGTGTGTTCGCTTTGTTTACCTGTTTATTTTGGCCGCAAGTGCCGTGGTCCTGTTTTGTGTACAAACCTTTTATTTTCTGTCCTGTTAATTATTAAATGCTGAGCGATCACGCTCAGCTTCACCAAAACCCCAAGTCTCTGTCTGCTGTGTATTACTTCCTGTTTCTGGTCTGACGTCACCCACTGTCAGCCGCCTTTGTGACACGTGGTGTCATCGTGGGATTACCAGCCTCCTAGACGCAGACCAGAGCAGGAACCGCAATTTGTTGTTTAAAAAAAACCCAACAAAACAACAACAACAACAACAAAAAAATAAAAAAATATATATAAGGAAATGGAAGACTGGAGAGATGGCTGCCAGGATCTGGAGGTCCTCCTCGGTGGTCTAGAGGACCAAGGCTGGTGCCTTGCCTGTGGGGAGTTCGGCACCGGTGGTGCGCTGCCCCTACCAAGAGGGAGAGGAGGAGCAGGCCCAGGAGAGGAAGGTGAGGAGGAGGCAGAGAAGGGGAAAGGGGAAGAGGAAGGCAGAGCCTCCACCGCCTAAGTCTCCACCAGCAGAGGAAGAATGCCTGCTGGTTTTGTCTCCAGAGCCCAGGAGGGAGGAAACAGAGCCTTTCCCGTCCTCTGAGGAGATGTTAGACTGGGTGTCGGACCCGAGTGGAGCGGGAGGACCTCCCACTGGTTGTTGACCTGCTGTGGGCCAGAGATGGGGAACGCTGGGAGCGCTGGGAACAACATTTCTACCCAGTGCCCTTCAGTGAACCCGGCAGCCGTGGTGATTAACTACTTGGCTGCCGATATGGGACTGCCCCAGCAGGTTGCATTCCAAGTGGGAGGAGCCACACCTACCTGCCTCCTCAATGGGCTGAAGGGAGACGACATGCAGCTCCCATCTCCACCAGCAGAGGAAGAAGGTTTGCTGGTTTCAGCCTCGAGGGAGAGGAGCCCGAGCGCCCACAGCCCAAGCGGGAGGAGCCCGAACGCCCCACGCCTGAGTGGGAGGAGCCCGAACGTCCCTACGCCTGAGTGGGAGGAGCCCGAACGCCCCACGCCTGAGTGGGAGGAGCCCGAACGCCCCACGCCTGAGTGGGAGGAGCCCGAACGCCCCACGCCTGAGTGGGAGGAGCCCGAACGCCCCACGCCTGAGTGGGAGGAGCCCGAACGTCCCACGCCTGAGTGGGAGGAGCCCGAACGTCCCACGCCTGAGTGGGAGGAGCCCGAACGTCCCACGCCTGAGTGGGAGGAGCCCGAACGTCCCACGCCTGAGTGGGAGGAGCCCGAACGTCCCACGCCTGAGTGGGAGGAGCCCGAACGTCCCACGCCTGAGTGGGAGGAGCCCGAACGCCCACAGCCCAAGAGGGAGGAGTCGGTGCGCCCACAGCCCAAAAGGGAGGAGTCGGTGCGCCCACAGCCCAAAAGGGAGGAGTCGGTGCGCCCACAGCCCAAAAGGGAGGAGTCGGTGCGCCCACAGCCTAAAAGGGAGGAGTCGGTGCGCCCACAGCCCAAAAGGGAGGAGTCAGTGCGCCCACAGCCCAAAGAGAGGGAAGTCGGGCTTCCACAGCCCTAGGACCCAAGCTGCCAGCAGAGGGAGAATGCCTGCTGGTTCCACCTCCACCAGCAGAGGAAGAATGCCTGCTGTCCCCATGTCCACCAGCAGAGGGAAAATGCCTGCTGTCCCCATCTCCACCAGCAGAGGAAGAATGCCTGCTGGTTTCCCCTTCAGAGGCAGAGCCGCACCAGTCCCCTGCAAGAAAGACAGAGCTGCACCAGTCCCCTGCAAGAGAGGCAGAGCAGCACCAGTCCCCTGCAAAAGGGGAGACTACACGCTGCTCCCACCTCCGCCGCCAGGAGACTACACGCTGCTCCCACCTTCGCCGCCAGGAGACTACTCGCTGCTCCCACCTCCACCGCCAGGAGCAGAGCAGCAGGAGCTGTCTCTGTCTCCATCACCATCAGGGGAGAGGAGCAGGAGCTGCCTCTCCCTTCACCAGAAGGACCAGGACTAGATGCTGGCGGTCCTCAGCAGCCCTTGCATAGGCTGCTGAGGGAAGCACGGGAAGAACCGCCCGGCCGCAGAGGCCGAGAAGAGGGCCAACACCCGCACCCCAGCTTGTCCTGACTGCCTGCCTCGCCGCCCAAGGATGCCTGCCTCGCCGCCCAAGGATGCCTGCCTCGCCGCCCAAGGATGCCTGCCTCGCCGCCCAAGGATGCCTGCCTCGCCGCCCAAGGATGCCTGCCTCGCATCGCCTAAGGATGCCTGCCTGCCTCTGCATCGCTTGGGTGGCCAGCCGCCCGCATCGCCTGGGGTGGCCAGCCGCCCGCATCGCTTGGGGTGGCCAGCCGCCCGCATCGCTTGGGGTTGCCAGCCGCCCGCATCGCCTGGGGTTGCCAGCCGCCCAGATCGCCTGGGCTGCCTGTTGCTCCGCATCGCAGCAGGAAGTGCTGTGGCCGGAACCCCACCAAGGGGAGCTGCCAGCCACGAAGAAGGTGGGGAGGTCAGGAGACCTGCTCCCACTGCAGCAGTTTCGCTGCCGGAGATCGTGGGGAGGTCAGGAGACCTGCGCCCACTGCAGCAGTTTCGCTGCCGGAGATCGTGGGGAGGTCAGGAGACCTGCGCCCACTGCAGCACTTTCGCTGCCGGAGTACTGTGGCCGGAGCCCCGCAAGGGGAGCTACCGGCTTTGAAGAAGGGGAGGAGGTCCGAGACCACCAACCCCAGCAGCAGTTTCGCTGCCGGAGAAGGGGGAGGTCAGGAGACCACCCAAGCAGCCTTTCCGCTGCCAGGACTGCCCCGCTGAAGGAGTCAGTCTGGGGGCTGTCAGCACGCCTGCTGACAGCATGGCCAGTAGCAGCCTGGCTACTGGCAACATTGCCAGCCATGGGCCCACTGAAGCCTCCCTTCCCAGCCCGAGACTTTGTCCTGGACTGCTGGGTTTTATGGGGAGGTGGCCGTTGAGGCCATGTGTGCTGTGCACAAGGGGGTATATGTGGCAATGTGCCCCGCCCTGTGTGCATTTCTGTGTTATATGTTGCATGTTGCATGTGTTAATGTTGGTGTATAGCGATTGGTACACGGGATATAAGCGGTCTGTGTTTCACGTGTGTTTAAAATTGTATAATTGTAGTTAGGCACGAGGTTGCACTTAATTAATTCACGTGCTGGGATTCAAGTAAATAATTAATTAGTAATTGAATCCCAGCACAACAGTATATATAGATGCACGATTCACTCACTCGGGTTGTGTGTTCGGTGAGTGGAGAACGGGTGTGGAGAAGGAGAAATAGAAAAGTAAAGGGAATAAGAAGTGTTTTTACTCACCGTGTTTGTTCGTCCCTGTTTGTTAGTGTGTGTTCGCTTTGTTTACCTGTTTATTTTGGCCGCAAGTGCCGTGTCCTGTTTTGTGTACAAACCTTTTATTTTCTGTCCTGTTAATTATTAAATGCTGAGCGATCACGCTCAGCTTCACCAAAACCCCAAGTCTCTGTCTGCTGTGTATTACTTCCTGTTTCTGGTCTGACGTCACCCACTGTCAGCCGTCTTTGTGACAGTGGCTTATACCAGTGAGTTATAGGCTGATCAAATCAACCCCTAAATATGCCCACTGATGAAGCATCCCTGTAAGGGGCGCTTGTATACGTCAACATGCCTACATCTAAAGGCATCCTTCACGTAGGCCTTGTACACACACGCCTAAATGCAGTTGCGAGTTCACATTTTGCTCTTATTGCGGCTTAAGTACACACAAAGTTTGGTTGCAAAAGGCAGCGACAACCGCACTAGTTAATCCTGTTCAGAACAAGTAGCGAGTTCTGTTATTAATTCAGTTCAGTTAGTTAATGCATACTTCAGTAATACTCAAAGAAATGAAAGAAGTTATTTACAAGCCGCTAACCAAAATCATGCAACAGTCTCTTAACACGGGTTGTACCGACAGACTGGAAAATTGCAAACGCAATACTGATCCACAAAAAGGGAGACAAAACTGAACCAGGTGACTACAGACCAATAAGCCTGACTTCTATTATATGTAAACTTATGGAAACTTTAATAAAATCCAAAATGGAAAATTATCTATATGGTCACAGTATCCTGGGAGACAGTCAGTCAGAATGGTTTATTTAGATTTCCAGAAAGCTTTTGACAAAGTCCCGCATAAAAGATTAATTCTCAAACTGACGCAGTAGGGATTCAAGGAAATGCATGCACATGGATTAGGGAGTGGTTAACATGTAGAAAACAGAAAGTACTGATTAGAGGAGAAACCTCAAAATGGAGCAAGGTAAGCAGTGGAGTACCACAGGGATCAGTATTAGGTCATCTGCTGTTCCTAATCTACATTAATGACTTAGATTCTGGTATAGTAAGCAAACTTGTTAAATTTGCAGACGACACAATAATAGGAGGAGTGGCAAACACTGTTGCAGCAGCAAATGTCATTCAAAATGATCTAGACAGCACTGGGCAGACACATGGTAAATGACATTTAATAGAGAAAAGTGTAAGGTACTGCACGCAGGCAATAAAAATGTGCATTATAAATATCCTATGGAAGATACTGAACTTGAAGAAGGAATCTATGAAAAAGACCTAGGGGTTTATGTTGACTCAGAAATGTCATCATCTAGACAATGTGGGGAAGCTATAAAAAGGCCAACAAAATGCTTGGATATATAGTGAAAAGTGTTGAATTTAAATCAAGGGAAGTAATGTTAAAACTTTACAATGCATTAGTAAGACCTCATTTAGAATATTGTGTTCAGTTCTGGTCACCTCGCTACAAAAAGGATATTACTGCTCTAGAAAGAGTGCAAAGAAGAGCGACCAGAATTATTCTGTGTTTAAAAGGCGTGTTGTCTGCAGAAAGGCTAAAAGTCTTGAACAACGAATGCAGCGATCTGATTCAAGCATTCAGAATTCTAAAAGGTATTGACAATGTCGACCCAAGGGGCTTTTTCGACCTGAAAAAAGAAACAAGGACCAGGGGTCACAAATGGAGATTAGATAAAGGATTCGATGGTAGATCCTCTGGAATCTACCACACTCTCCCTCTTCCTCAGCCAAGAACCTCGGAGTGCCTCCTCTCCTACTCCCAGCACATCTCCACTCTCCACTCATTGCCACAGTATAATATACTTTTTTGTATTTAACCAAAGTACAGTTGTATAATCTGTTGTAAGAAAAAAACGCAAAAAATGTATTTTTGGTTTTGCAACTTAATAAAATAATATGGGACAATTTGTGTCCCAAAACGCCACAGTGCGACTGCAACTCATTTTTCCACCGATACCAAACGTCTCATCTGTGTGTTTTGGCACTCCAGGAAAGGTCTCAGTAAATGACGACGCATCTACAACTCCTTAGACATACGTACGTTTTTAATCTGGTCATTTCGAGACCACTCAAGTCGTTCCTGCCAGCCTTCTGGTCGGAAGATCACCCAAATGTTTTGATATATCGACATGGTGCTGCAGATTGTCGCTACTGTATTTAGCAGGGCAGAAAAACCAAAACAGCGTCTCTGCTTGCTGTGCTCATTCTTCACTGTTCAGGGGAAAAAAACGGAATCTGGCTGTCCCAGCCTATTCGCTCTCGATTGATGAATATTCCAAACTTGGTTGGAATGACCAAATTTAAAAACCCATTAAAGCCTCCGTTTTTGTACTTTTCATTTTCAACAATATAAAATATGTGCTACAGTGTTTCCAGGGATATAGGAATATAGGCCTACCTATTATTTCCATACGCTTTTAGAGAGGTAGCTGCATATAGTAACACAAGTTAATGTGAAACAAAAAACAGGCTAGATTTGTTGCTTGATGTGAACTGTACCGTAGTGTGAGTGATCAATTTCAGCTCCATGTTCTATATGGGTTCATTCAGCCAGGTTTAATACCTCACAAGACTACATGCCAAAAGGAAATTCTATTAATACTACTTCTGGAAATAATGTGTACAGTCTGTTCTTGACGGCGTCATATTTAACCAAAATGCTATAAATCCTATCGACTGTGTGCCACCAATCCTGTTTAATTTACACATCACAACCCACCAGAAGTGGCGTGTGACATCCTGTACACTCCAATAATTGCGTTAGAAGTGGATAGATTAATTTGCTACACGATGTTGCGGGGACCAGCACGTATTTACATTTACTGGATCCGAGGACGACTCAAGCCCCAGTGCATTATTTGTCAAACCTGCAAAATTGAGATGCCATTTATCTACAAAGTATTCAGAATGTAAAAAAAAAAAAAAATGTAAACAAAAGAAACTTTGCCGTCAGCAGCTTTCAATGTGTAAAGTGACAACATTCCTGTTGCCCCGGGTATATTATGTACATTGGAAAAGGTTGGGAACCACTGTCTTAGAGTGTGGTACTGGGGATGCTTTGTTTTTGTTTACAACATTTCTAGTTTCAATAGTGGACGTGTTTTACTAATTACAATTTTCGGTGATCCACACATGCATTCCAAAGAAGAAGCACCATACTGAATTATCTTTAAGACGAACCAGTCTTTTTCTTCACTCTCAGGGTTGGAATCATTCCAGGACTCTCTTTCATATTTTCATATGCAGTGCTTTTGTAATATAGTGCTCCAGTTTGAGAGCTGACACAAATGTTTTATTTCCACCCAAGGCCATGGTTTGATTTTAATTGGATCTTTTCATTTCATCTTTTTATAAATTAATTTGTCAGCCCATATTTTATAATTGCCATATAAAATCTAATTGTAGTACCTGTCTACCAAAAAAAAAAATCGGTAAAATGAAAATTGTACTTCTCAAATAAAGCTGTACATACCTCCAGGAACAGACAACTGTTTCAGAAAAAGCGGTTGTCATTTGAAGTGATTTGGTGTTTTAATGAAGTTGTTGACTTTGTTGTATGTAGTGTTTATTATTACTGTACTGTAATTCATTAAGCAAATAGGGCAAGAAACTTAATTACAGGAGCCTACAGTACATTTTTACAGTGACTATCACTTTTAGGTCTCACGTTTCTATATAAACGACACAAAGTTCATTGTAAATAATTTCAATTTTTTTTAAAAGTATTTTTTAATATTGAAGAAAATGTATGTTTGCAGATATTTCAATGCTGCAGTTCTGCTTCTGTGCATTCTGTTTCAGGCAGTCACATAAGGGAACATAGTCAACATTAGGCCAGTAGACATTTGTTTCATGTGAATGGACAATGTGCATGAAACTTGGCAAGGAAAGTTTGTGAAAATATCCCAAAAAAAGGTCTCAGTATTTTACCGTGAACGTCTCAATTTCTTGTGTGCTTTCAGGAAATGCTCGTGAAATCTACGCCCAGTTACATATGTAAACACAAGTTTCTTGTGAAAATGTTAATTAGCTTGTTCAGTCCAAGCTGCTATAAAAGTCACATGGGAATAAATACGTTATCATGGTCCAAAGATGGCAGCAAGGGAATTAATGTTTTGTTTACAGTATTTCCTTTATCAGATTGATGTTGCAGATAACCCCGCTTTTTTCTTCGTCTTCCCTAGAACTTTGCATAATGCTAATCGTACACAGATCTAATTGTTTTTATAAAATATCACATAGATTGTATTTACCAAGTTTCTATTTAAAACTATTACTAATAATGTAGGGTAGCAATGTGGAGTAGTGGTTAGGGCTCTGGACTCTTGACCGGAGGGTTGTGGGTTTAATCCCAGGTGGGGGACGCTGCTGCTGTACCCTTGAGCAAGGTACTTTACCTAGATTGCTCCAGTAAAAAAAACCAACTGTATAAATGGGTAAATGTATGTAAAAAATAATGTGGTATCTTGTAACAATTGTAAGTCACCCTGGATAAGGGCGTCTGCTAAGAAATAAATAATAATAATAATAATAATAATAATAATAATAATAATAATAATAATGTTTGATAAACTGCATCGTGGGCTTGTGAATTCAGGTGGTTACAGCTACTGTACAGTACTTCAGAATACACTTTCCAAACAACTGTCAAAACATCTTTATTGTCATGTACTACTAAGTACTATGTTTAAATGTGTGTAAATATACTCCAATGCAATTTCTCCTACTTACTTATGTCTGAGCAAAACCCGTGTCCATCCTCAACTTACGTCCGTTGGAGCGATGAGACTCTGGTGTTAATATCCGTAAAGGAAGAGTATATGATGAGGCTTGATACAATGCACAACACTAACATTGTTTAACCCATTCTCAAAATAAAATGTGGTGTGGATTTTTCATGACTTATTTCTTGGGTATCAACAATACCAATTATTTTATTAAGCAGGAGCAGTCATACAGGTACAGCACAAATGAGAATGCTATATTTGCTATAAAGAGATACAAAATAAGCTAATGAAACAAAAATGTGATACAAAATAAAAGTACACAGTCGGGTTACAAAAATAAAGATAGCCGTGCATCTCTAATAGTAGGACCCTCTTCACATTGCTGTTGTGCATTTCTTGCTGGCAGCTGAGGTAGCTGTTCCTCCTCTGCTTGCCTGAACACCTCCTTACGGTCCTGGCACAGATTGTGCAGGATACAGCAGGCTATAATAATTTAGGGAACAAATGCATGGTTCACTTCAGTACGCTTCAGTAGTATCCGCCACCTCCCTTGCAATAGCCCAAACACCTGTTCAACCACCACTCGGATTTGGCCCAGTTTATTATTAGTAAAGATCTAACCCCCGCCCAACAGATGATGTGTGAAAAGCAGTGTGGGCGACAGCAGGGGTGGTAGCGGTGAGCTGAGCTAAACAAAATAATTGGACACTACTAAATTGGGGAGAAAGTAACAAAATAACTAATTGGCAACTACGAAAAAAAAAAAAAAAAAAAAAGCAGGCACTGTCCATCAGCAAAGCAGATCTTTAATAACGATTTCGTCACCCATGATGACACGTGGATTCTCTCTCGTAAAACTTTTCTCTGCTCATGTTTTGGGGACTTTCACGGTTAACAGCAGGAGATTCTAAGTGATCAGCATGGCTAATTTAAATCTGACCCCTCTCCCCCTCTCCTTCATTTGCATAGCATTCTGGGAAAAGTAGGCGTTCCAAAGGAAATGAGAGGCTTTACATGTAAACAAAAAAAGGCACCATGTCCACGTTTATTTCATGAGACACAAATGCCTAGAGAAAAGTCAAACACTCAGGTAACGTGACCTATTGAGGGTATGTCGGTTGATTTACAGAAAATCTTAAATGTTGACGACAACTGTATCTCATTTTCTTAACACTCATCCAATATGCTTCTAACAGGAAGTATATGATGATCAGTTTTGCTAAATTATTTAGTTTTTTAATGGTTTATTTTATAGAACTAAGGGTGGCATTTCAGAAGTGAGGTAATGTTGTAGGACATTAATGCCTTTTAAACCACCTGTAAAAAGTTGCCTTTAAACTCCAGATTGTAGCAATAAAAATGGTAATGGCTAGTGAAAAAGTAAACTAAATAAGTGACATTTAATCAAAGCTTTTATGCACAGGGAAAGGATGATTTTAGATATTGACTAAACCTAATGAGTTAATGTTTTAGGTTGCCTTTTTAATTGATTATCTTTTATGAATAAACTGCAGTGACATTTAAATCACTGTAACTTCAATGGATAACAAACTTGATTCAGGTGTACAGTAAATAGAACAAAAACATGAAATGCCAATAACATTGTTTTAAAAATCTTATATTGCAAGACCATTCTAAAATATATTACAAAAAAAACAGTATCAGTTATAAAAAGGGCTTGTGAACCTGTCTAATGTGTTCGGTGCCAGGTTATTCACCTGATTGGCAGTACTACTAACCTGGGCTGGAACTGAGCTGTGACCTTTTGGGTATGCAGAGTAAATGTAAACCTAAAAAGTGATATTTGTCATAAAAATGGATAGTATGCTTTTGGAATTAATTTGTTTGCTCTATTTACTTTATAGGATTTACAGTTACAATAGTCAAGATACGGTACAACAATAGATTTTATAATTGCAGCTTATATAAACGCCTTATATCACTACCATTTTGTGATCATGTGACCTGTTTCGTATGACGGAAACCACATGCTTTGAGATATTACATGTAGTTTAAAGTTCACTTTCAAATTTGGTACAGCACAAAAACCCAGTGTTGTTTGATTTGCATAGAGTCCAGTTTGATTATCTATTACGCAAATGTAAAGTTGGTGGTCATGTGGCAAAGGAGGCCAGTTTATTCTTTAGGAAAAGACTGAAGGGATTGACAATAACATGCTTTTACTGTACATCGGAGACTTCAATGAAAAACAATTACATGAAAACTACACCACTCGGTATGACAGAACTGGTCCCATCCCATTATTTTACCTTTTATTTTGTTTTTAAGCACAAGAACAGTCTGCAGAATGTTACATTATTATTTATTTTCTCCTAATATAGAATGACACGAATGTGTTTGGAATAGTAACAATGAAAACAGCAATCCTGCATAATGCATAGTTTTGTATTTGTAGCGTTTTAACTGATTTGTCTTTTTTTTTTAATGCAGATCTTTCGTTACTGAGGTTCATAAGTGCTGAGCTGACAAGGGGATACTTTCTGGAACACAATGAGGCAAAGTACACAGAACGGAGAGAAAGAGTTTACACATGTATGCGGATACCTAGAGAACTAGAGAAGGTATGTCATTGCTGGTTATCAGTTTATTATTAGTATAGTGTCTTACGGTGAAGGCATGTTGAACATGATTTATATTGGTTCCCATGTTATAGATAGGGGTCTACCTAAATCGCGATTTCACGGAAATCGTGAAATTGAGGGGTCACCGCGAAATTCACCTCTTAGGGGCCAATGCATACAAACAAGTACGGAGAGGGGAAAAAAAAAACGAAACGAGTTAAATGAACTACTGCACAACGCAAGCAACACATACTGCGTATCTTCCTTCTGTAGATAGCCTTTTTGATTCCTTCGCCGTCCCGTGTACATTGCACTTAAGCAAAAAACAAACAAACAAAAAATATCCACATGTAACATTTACAAAAGAAATTCTCCAAAGCAGTTAACGTTCTTGTTTACTATTCAAATGACAAAGTTTTAATCAGCCTATCAGTGCGTCTTTACTGTTTTTATGTGACCTGTACTGTGCAGGACGGGGCGGGACAAAGTTGGTGCTGCATTGTTTTGATTTAGGTTGCTAAAATCTAGTTTTCAGCATTGGAGGTAAATTAGTAGAAATGGATGACAAAAAAATCAAAGTATATTTTGGCTGATGATCGTTTCAAGATATTTCTCAAAGAAACTGTACATGCAGACTGAGGTAATTGTTTTGCATATCTTAATGTGTCTTTGGAGAAAAAACGATAAATCGCTATTTAGCTTCAGAATCACACATTAAACAAAAGGCTACTACAGAGTCTGCTGAACATAATGCTTTCAGAAACCAAACTGGAAAGTCAGCCCAGACAAAAAGTATTCCTGTCTGCAAGTTAAATCAGTACTAAAACGATCCAGCACAGGCACCTCGCTTCAACCTGCTGCTTACTTTTTTGCAGTTGGAATTTTATACCCGAATAGCCACGTTTTCTTTGTTTTGACTCTGTACTAATAAAATAAATTATTGGATGGGACAAATAACATGACAACAAACGTGCTGCATACATTGCCTTATTAGCCAGATGCCCTTGTGTAACCGAGTTTTTGGGCTGTTTCTAATCGATTTCCACATCTGTATAACTTGGCAAAGCTTTGCCTTAACTTCCAACCAATTCAGTGGATGCAGAACGTGCAGTCTCGATGTATGGGCAAGTCAACTGCAGGGGGATTCTGCCTGCTTGCCTTTAACAAATGACGCACTCTGTGTTAGTAAGGAAGCAAGTACCACTATTTTTAGCCTTTATAGTGTTCTGAAATACTGTCTACTTAGGTTTATTTAATGTTTAAACAGATCCGCGAAATGTCAGCGAAATCCTAAATTTATTCCGCAACATACCCGTGAAAAATATGTAAATGTACAGCGATTTAAGTAGACCTCTAGTTATAGACAGGTATAAAAATAAAATTCATAGTAAAATTCCTACAAAGTTTTTGCATAAAAGTAAATTGCTTTGCACACTAATAAATCACAAAAAAACAACTGTATATAGTGAAAAGAGGTGCCTCGATGTCGGCTTTATTAACGTCAGTAAAGATAGTAATGCATTTCTGAGGAAAAGTTAAACTTGGACCAGACCCTCATTGATTAATTAATGAGTGATTCACGTGTGTATACGCTATATAAAGCTGTATGGGCCTTTCTTTCCTTGTCCAATATTATAACATGCTTATAGGGAAGCTGACATCTAGTTGGCTACAGTAAAATATTGAAGAGTACACTAGACTGAAGTTGAACATAATGTTCCACGTTATTCTTGGCCTGTTACCAATTGGTGCCAAGTCTACCAAATCCATGATGATTTCCATTACATGACAGTAGATGTTAAAACTTCATGCTGATTTGAACTCGGCTCTCGCCAAGATAAGCACCAACTAAGACATAGCTTTACAGTAAACTAATGTGATCCATCTGCGTCTCCATCCATGTGTGTTTCCTTCCATCTGATGATGTAGATATCCTTCTGCCTGGTGTTGATGGCTGAAGTGTAATGCTGGTTCCAGGGATCAGCTTATTTTGCCTCCCCAGCGCATCAGCAAACACAACGGTTGCGTTGCTGGCTCTGGGGATCAACCACAGCACGGTCTCCCCAGCGCATCAGCATGACAACCGTCTGGATTGAGCTAAGTAGGGTACCTCTCTGGGGTCTTCAAGTGGGCACCTTCCATCCTCGGTGTTTCGTCGACTAGCCCACGACACCTCAAGAGGGTCGACGGTGATTCTGGCGTCCCAGCATCAACCCCCCTCCCCCACTCAACTCAACCCAGCTTACTTACCTGTACATCAGCATTTCTTTCTTTCTTTGTGCTTGAGCTCCCCAACCAGAATCTTTCCGTCTCAACCACAGCCAGTTGCTCCTCCTCTCAGCTGCTTCAGATAAGTTCTTCACTGTGCGACGCAACTCTTGGCCACTGAATCCGATGTCTCTGAGGTTGTAGTGTGTGCCACAAATCCTCGACAACCCACCTCCACTGGGTAAACCCGGACTCTCCATCCTCGCTGTTCCGCTTCAGTGGCTAGTTGAGCATACCGCAGTTTCTTCCTCTCATATGCCTCATCTACAGCATCCTCCCATGGCCCTGTTAACTCTACCAGGTGAACAAGGCATGCTGATCCAGACCACAAGACAATATCTGGTCGAAGGTTAGTGGTGGCAATCTCAGGTGGAAAAATAAGCCAGCATTTTCCAGTCTCTAGCAGCTTCCAGTTGTCCTGGGCGAGGCTTGGTTTTCTTGGCAGTTGCTTTCCTGGGCGGAAGAATGTTGTCTATAATGTTTTGAAGGAACTGGTGGCAACTTATTGGTCATGTTACGCTTGTCTTCCAATACTAAGGCCAAATATCGCAGCACCTGGTCATGGCAGAAAGTAAATCGTCCTTGCATCCTGTCAAAATGTGCCTTAATGTTGCTGGTGATAAAGACAAAGGACATGAGGGATCTTCTCCTACCCAGAGGTTTAGGTTCTGTGGTGATGGGAGAACATCATATGTTGATCTGATGAGGAAACTGATCCTGCTATGTTCCATTATCCATAGGTTTTGCCAGCCGATCTTGCATTGTTCCACACTCTCCTATCTCATCCATTCTCCCTGCTTGGCCTGGGAAACGGCCTTTACGCACCTCATCCTCTCCTCCTTCTGCACCTCGTTGACTACCAGCTTCTCCTGTTGAGCTGGGGTTGAGTAGGAGGAGCTGAAGTGAGACCAAGACCCCCTTATCCATGCTGAACTTGCCCCATGATATCACCGATTCGAAGGGCAGCCTTTGCGTCTTCCATGGCTTTCTTTCCCACTTTCTTCCAGTTAACAACACAGGTGCTGCCTCCCTTATGCATTTGTTGTGTGACTCTGCTAATTTAATTTCCAGTTGGACCTTGGCACACTTTAACTCCTCAGAGCGGAGACTGGTAGCTGCAGTATTCCTTTACCATAAAGTCCCACTCTGCTGAGGCAGCCTGGAACTCCCAACCATTTCCTGACGTATGAACTGATTAAAGCTTCCAGCTTCTATACTGTTGTCAAAGAAACCTCGTACACAGTCAGTGGCCACAGCAGCGATGGCTGTAGACCAAACTGAAAGCACCAGAGTTTTATTTTGCCCTATAAAGCGCTGCTGTTTATGCTCTTCAACCTTTGCACTGTTTGTTGTCTTAACTTCTCCCACACAAACTGTGTCCTTTAGATCCCTGTCGTACCATCTCCCAAGACTTTCCAGTGGCTTCTCAGACACTATTGGTATTGCCTCACCATTAATGTAGAACCTTTTATCTACTACTTTACCTTTTAATTATAGAGATGCTCCTTGATTTAGTGGGCTTGAATTGCATTTGTGCCCATTCAATGTTATTGGTTAATTTGCCCAATAACCGATTAGTGCAGGCTACTGTTTTAGTCATGGTTGTCTTGTCATCCATGTATGCTTGAATTGGTGGTAGTCACATTCCAGAAACCAAACACTCTCCTCCCACTACCCATTTCGATGCCCTAATAATTACTTCAATTGCCATGGTAAAAGCCAGTGGAGAAATGGTGCATCCTGCCATTATTCCAACTTCTAGATATTGCCATGTAGTGCTGAATTCTAAATTGCAAATCTCCAAAATAGGTTTTCACTAAATTTGTTATTGTTATCGGTACACTTAAAAAAATCAAAAGCTGTGTCTCACGCAGTTTTCTCACAAGCTCTTGGCCAGGCTTAACTCCAGGCTTGTGCCCATTGAGGTTCTTTTCACTCTTATGCTGGTTTGTCTGACCGGGTTCACAAGGATCATTAGGTTCATCACTAGCTGTATCCATACAAGTCATCTTCATGTCTGTGGTTTGCTTCGTGTCACTGGATTTCATTTGACTTACTTCATAAGAAGTACTGATCAGTGCGAGACCCTTCTGTCCCTTCTCCCTCAAGCATTTCATTCTCCCTCTTCAAACCCCTGACCGTTGTCGCCTTGCTCCAGCCGCAGACACAAACCTGGAGTTCCACGTCTTTGCTAACTGCAGATCTTGAACTAGTCTTTTGTGAAGTACTCTCCATTCTCATATCCGTTTCCGTTCCTAAGTCGTTAACCGTGTTGTCCAATGTTGAGTCATCTTCCGCCCCCGCTCTCAAAGACTCGGTGTATTTTTCTCTTTAATTTCTTAGAAGCCTTGGGCGGGTGTTTCCAGCATCCTGTAAACACAGAGCTGGATACTGCCGACAAGGGTAGCTAACCCTTGCCAGCCCCAATAGGGTCTCTTTCCTCCCGTCAGCTGTCTGGATAAATAAATTACATAAAATAAAATAATGGGAGGAAAAATATGAAATACAGTATAAGCACCCAAACATTAGAAGCTGGTAACTGGCATTTTGCTGAGATGAAACTTTGCCATTTTACTTTTAATTTTGGACCTGAATATGCCTTTAAAATAATATAGATATTGTCCCAACACTATATTCAATATACTACAGTATGTTCCAGTAAGTTTATATTCTTTATGACCTAGGATTGAGTTAAATTAAAAATAAATAAAAAAAATCTGTGTGCTGTTACTAAATGATATACTGTGTAAAATTTAACGAATTTTGGAATAAATCCAGTTTGAATTTAGGTTGCATTATGCAGCCGTTACGAACAGCTAGGCTTATTTAAATAGTTGGATAACAATTTCTTGTTATTAATCCGGCTGGCTTCTGGTGGAGCACTAAGGTGCCACGTGACTTTGCAGTCTTCTGCAGTCCCAGTATTGGGTGCACTGCACTGAAAACCACACAAAGCAACTTTGGAATGGAAAGCAGGGGTGCAAATTCAAGACAAGGCTGTTTTTTTGTGCTTCAGTTAATACTGGAAGTAGCGAAGCCTCACTACTGAAATGGGTACAGTAGCCTTGTATTTATCCTGGTAACCAAGTTTCATATTCTTTTCTCCTTTAGTATTTGTAGTGGTACTTTGATACTTCTCACTGTCTAATTTAACCTTCACCACCCTGGTAAATACACTACTGTACAAACCAGGATTGGGTTTTTTAAAAAAAAAATTTAAACAAAATCTAAAGTGCATGGTTTATAAAAGATTAAAATAGTGCATGATAATGAGCGATTTTGAGTGTTACAAAATGTTTTGTTTTTAGGATATTTCTATGCATTAAAGAAAACCACTATTTTTTTCCAAATGGTTTGGCAGATTATTTATTTATTTATTTATTTATTTATTTATTTATTTATTATTATTATTAGTGTGGATTATTGAAAAGCATAATGAAAACATTGAGGCCTGGTTAAAGTGATATTTTCAAGAGCTGCAGGCCTTGTGTTTGTTTTTCTTTTTTGACACCAGCAGAGGGAGCCAGGGTCAATATAATAAACTGCAGTTTTTAGAGTACTGTGCATATAAAAATAAATGGTTCACGCCAACCACCTGCATTACCCATAGCTAAAGTATTGGTATCACCCTGCACTTTTAAGAGTGCCGTTTTTTTTTTTTTTAGAGCCATAGAAAAAAATAATGATTTATTTAATATTTATTCATATAATATGTTGGGCTGCAACGGCAGACTTAGCATGATTAATGGGTCTGTTCAGACCATTTATATTTGTTGCAGTATAAGGTAGATTATACGATTTTAATAAGTTTCTAATTGATTGTTTGAATAAATGATTACACGTGCCCATCCCCAATTGTTTATAAAATTAAGCACATTTCAATAAATAAAACAATTATCCCATTTTGATAAAATCATTGGACCATTGAAAAGAAAATTGAGGTGCTGTTTTTAATGCGTTTTACCAATATTGTGCAAGTAACTCAGTGTCTACTTGGATAACAAATTGTATATAGCAAAATAAAATATTAACAAGGAAGAGGGTTATTTCTAGGATTTCACAAGCACCAGCCAAACATTATGTATGCAACATTTACCAAAGAATTGTAAAAATTACCTTTTGACATAATGACAGTGGAAATTGCAACAAAACAAAACACTAGAACAACTTATGTTTTACATTTAAGCCCTTTTATTACATATCCTGTAACTATGGGACCACAGAGTTCAGAATAATGTTTAAGTACTGAATTGAACAGTCATTAATCGTTAGCAGAATAAACATTATTTTCCCTGGCAGGTGAAAAACAAGTCACCACTAATGCAGTTACCAATGTATTTATAGTTGATTTGATTGTCATCTGATCATAAATATAATTAGTAGTTGGTTTATATAAGTTTTTAAAGAAACGTGTACTACAAAATCCCCATCTCTCTCTGGTAATTAGTCATATACAGGCTTAAGCCTAAGAAAAGTGTGTCATACAGCAATGAGTAGCTTTAACTGTGGCAGAGACTAACAGGCAAGTTATTTTTAGACCTAATGTAAGATATTGCAACCATAATTAATCCTTTGCCTTAGGTTTAGCAGCAGTACGAATGCATTAAAGTAGGGTTGGAACAATATTGAAAATCTCTGAAATGATAATTGTGGATAAAAAATTGCGATAATTGCAATTATCGTGGTGTTTGCTCATTTAGGTTCTGCTGGTTATACAAATATAAAATGCAGTAGTCCCACGCTAAACCGAGGACAAGTGACCTGAGATAAGTAAGTGTCTGGTTTAAAACCAAAACCAAAAAAACCTACACATTTATACTGCTCAATTTATCTTAAATGCATTTCCCTTTTCGCTAAAATACAATTTCTATGTTGTGTTATTTGTACATAAAGAATCACTGTACAGTATACAAATAGTAAAATCAAATGAATACCCATTGCATTTTTTACTTTAGGCTATAGGCTACTGTGAAAACAGTAACACACAAAATAAATCATGCCTTCTCTGTACACATTACTGTAGAATTCAGAAAGAATAAAATATTAAGTTGAAACTAAAAAATTTAGCGGACTTTTTTTTACTCAACTACTTAATAGTACACAAAACAACAAAATAGTTAATGTTGCCGCATTAACAAGCTATGATACCATACAGTACCTTACATATACTGCACACAGTAAAGAAATCATAAAATGTACACAGACTAGTTTACAGTGTACGCGTGGCTGCAAGAAAAATACATAGCCTAAAATAGTCCACAACTGTTTTGTGTTGGGATGATAACCTTAGTGTAGCACATTCTGCACATAGGGTTCCTCCATTTTCTCCAAGAATACCGAAATAGACATTGAACTTGTAGCATTTCTCTTGGTCATCATGTGGAAGTGGCGGCTGCTCCAATACACTACAAGACGTAACAATTCAATATTACTAGAACAGATGGAATACTTGGAATTACTTGTGGAATAATTAAACGAAAAATAGCGTAAAATTCAGCTGTCATTAAAAATCGTCATAATGAATACTTAGTGTTCTGCATTTCTGGTTTATTCTGAAAAATTATAGATTTTTTTTTCAATTATTTTTTTTATTACTTAACCTCGGTTTTTACTGATTTTTTCTGGTACTATTTTCTAGGAAGTACACAATATTTTGATTAAAATGCTGTTTTAATTAGACCCACCTTATAATAAGCAGCTTTACATTGCATCCTAGTATATAGCAGGTACGTTTAGACGTCAGAGGATCAATGACGTTCAAACGTCTCCCATTCACAAACACATTATCACCTAATTCTGTTGGCCAATCAATGTCTGATTATTGTGGCAAGTGATGGGCGTAATAATTACTAGCTTGATCAAAAACTAAATGGAAATACACAAAAATATAATATTTTTTGGGGAATGGGGAGAAAACGTAAATCGGTTGATGAATATACAAAAAAAAGCAAATGTTTCGAAGTGAACAAAAAGCCAAATAACAGAAGTGGGCAAGATGAGGCAGAGGATGCATTGCGCTGCAAATACTGCTGCATTGAGGTACATGTTTGCGCTGACAGAATAAAAGAACATACTGAAAGTAAGCAACACATTTAACTTAAAGTGAACTGAGAGACAAGCAATCAACTTCTGTGGCTTTTACACGTGCTTTAATAAGATGCTTTAGTTGGTAAACTTATGGAACGCACTGATGGAAATGTCCAGTGTGATTTTTGACGTATCCCCCGATGGCTCTGTCAATTTTCTTTTTATGATTTCAAGGTGAATAAACCTGGCTAGGTTTGTGCTGATGTCATGTTCATACCTTCTGCAGATCCCATTTCCGTCAGCACATCGATTGACCAAACGTTCGCAAAGTACCAGCTAACTTGGGGAAAATGTGCACAGATTCTGCTTCATCATACATGCCAGGGACATTAAACTTAATCAGAAACCAAAACTGCTGTGCATTATATTCCACATGTAAAGTGTGTATACTGAGATTTTTTCCCCCGATTTTTTACCGATGTTTCAATTTAAAACTATTTTTTAGCGTTTTTTTTTTATCCCTATTTTAATATTTGTAAAATAAACTCCCAGGAAGAATTCCCAGGATTTTTTTTTAAAGATAAAAACCAAGAATGCGGAACACTATGAATACTCTATTGTACGTTTCCGATAACTTAGTAATTATTTTTCTAATGCAATTTTTTTATTGCGACTTCTGTTTGCTACGATATTATCATAAATCGTCCCAACCGTACTTGACAGTATTTGTATTGAATTATCTAATGAAGTTTAGTGACATACAGTTCTGTTGTTATTCATATTATACCCCATAGATGGTGACATTCTCTACAAAAGAGATATAGTGGAGGCGCTGTTATAGTTTTGTCACACTTTGTTATATGTTTTGTTATTGAATTGTGATGAAACTTTAACTTTTTAGCATATCAGATTGTCGGGATATATGGAGATTTCTCTGTCTGCTGTAAATCCGTCCGTTTGTCACACTTACATTTTTACATGCATCAAGAAGTTGTTCCACATACACATTTAATATACTTTACATTTTCCTCTGATTTTGAATTTACAGCTGTGATGGGGATATTGTACTTCCAATTAACCCTAGTGCAAAAGTGTAGCTCAAATATCATATTGTGGGTAGTTTAGGCAAAAAAAACATTTTTTATTTTTTTTTTTTATTATTTTTTTTTTTACATGAACCACAAGACATAGATCTGCCTCAGTAATGACTGTGTTTTTGTCATTGCATACTGAATATGAAAATATTACCTGTTAAACAGGATAGTCTCTTTTATGGCATTCTTTGACTCTGATTTAACTGAGAGACAGCCCACCAATGCCCTTTTGTTCAATGCAAACCATGAGAGGAATATTGTGTAGCTTCTTTTTTCTTTTTTCTGTTTTTCAGTTAATGCTTTTCGGATTCTTTTTGTGCCTCGATGCCTTTTTATATGTCTTTACTCTCCTTCCATTGCGAGCCATCCTGGCCCTGATCAGGCTCATCACCTTTCCATGCTGTGGACTGAAGTAAGTAAACCTGCTCAGTGTGTTGGAATTGCGCTAAAGGGGGAATCCTATAGTAAGCCCCCCTCCTTGAGACCAGCGCCATATAAAGACCAGCTCTGAGACCATTCTCTATAAGATATAAGATCTCCTTCTATTAGGACCAACTTTTTATACACTAGACCAGTGGTTCTCAAACTTGAATTGTTTTTTGATCTCGGCAGACCACACAATGAACAGTATAGGTGACTGAAAAATAAGCGCATACAAAAATCACTATAATACTAAGCATAATCGTAGACTTGCCTTTCTTTGTAAGAATGTGATGAGTGGGCCTGTTTCTGTGAGCAAAGTTATTTTAAAATTGGAGTGTTAAAGAACAGTTCTAGTTTACTTTTCATTAACACCAAGTTAAATTGATAATTACAGCAGAAATTGATGCAAATTAATAATCTGTGAAGTTACAATACATCCATGAGGTACCAGCAGTCGAATCTCCAGCTATAATCTGTATTTATAAAACAGAATGTTTGGATACTGCGCGCTGATTGGCTGTTGAGGATTTTTTACCGTGCAAAATAGTACAATGCAATTCATTTTTGCCAAAGCACAGTTCAATTTAATAAATTATCATTACACAACATATAAAACTTGCAATCAATATCCACATTGTATTTAAAAATGAGTGACATTCCTTTCGTCACATTTGATCTTAACAACTTAATGAAATCGAAGAAAATAAAAAGGCTTGGGCAACTGGTGTTTTTATTGGTGAAACATGAAGACATGTTAAAACAATTTGTCTTGAAAATCTAAACGGTCTGTTACGATAATTCTATGCTTCAGTGCGTAATTTGGCTGATCAAGAGTACTCAGTTATATTGTCTCCATGCTGGTCTCAATCGCTCTATAAACAGTGCTGACATAAACCGCAATGAGAGCCTATTCGTGACCAAGCCAATAATGTGTTTTTGTATTCATTTCTCCAGGTTAGCGGTAGTAATGCGTGGATAGTGAACTTTGTCTTTTGCCGCCTTTTCTGTATCTTTTCATTATCAACAAAAATAGTGATTGGCATTTTTAAATGCTTGGTCACTAACAAGGCTAACATTGCGGGTTATGTCAGCTCTGTTTACCGAGCGATTGAGACCAGCACGGAGGCTTCATTCATTTGACTTACTTGCAATAAATGGAAACGTTGAAAACCTGCAGTTTGAATGTTTACTACAAGTAATAGAACCTTGTTTGAGGGACTTTTTTTCTCCAAAGCGGAAGGATATTTTATAAATAAATGTTTTTGTTGTATCCGTTTTATAAGCGGGATAAAACTCCATGGCTCGTGCGTTTGTGTTTCATTAACATACAGCCATATGTTAATGCAACACAACGCCCGCCCTGTCGTTTGTTACTTTACAAGCTGTTGTGTTGCGTGCACGTGAGGGCAATACACAAAAACTCCCTGGTAACGAATGCATTTTAAACTCCAAAACTATATATGATGGAGAGTTAGACATTTTTTTTAACTTGGAGATGTTCTCCATGTACTGTACAGTACTGTGCAAAAGTTTTAGGCAGGTGTGAAAAAATGCTGTAAAGTAAGAATGCTTTCAAAAATAGACATGTTAATAGATTATATTTATCAATTAACTAAATGCAAAGTGAGTGAACAGAAGAAAAATCTAAATCAAATCTATATTTGGTGTGACCACCCTTTGCCTTCAAAACAGCATCAATTCTTCTAGGTACACTTGCACAAAGTCAGGGATTTTGTAGGCATATAGTCAGGTGTATGATTAAACAATTATACCAAACAGGTGCTAATGATCATCAATTCAATATGTAGGTTGAAACACAATCATTAACTGAAACAGAAACAGCTGTGTAGAAGGAATAAAACTGGGTGAGGAACAGCCAAACTCAGCTAACAAGGTGAGGTTGCTGAAGACAGTTTACTGTCAAAAGTCATACACCATGGCAAGACTGAGCACAGCAACAAGACACAAGGTAGTTATACTGCATCAGCAAGGTCTCTCCCAGGCAGAAATTTCAAGGCAGACAGGGGTTTCCAGATGTGCTGTCCAAGCTCTTTTGAAGAAGCACAAAGAAACGGGCAACGTTGAGGACCATAGACGAGTGGTCGGCCAAGGAAACTTACTGCAGCAGATGAAAGACACATCATGCTTACTTCCCTTCGCAATCGGAAGATGTCCAGCAGTGCCATCAGCTCAGAATTGGCAGAAAACAGTGGGACCCTGGTACACTCATCTACTATCCGGAGAAGTCTGGTCAGAAGTGGCCTTCATGGAAGACTTTATGGCCAAAAAGCCATACCTCCGACGTGGAAGCAAGGCCAAGCGACTCAACTATGCACGAAAACACAGGAACTGGGGTGCAGAAAATGGCAGCAGGTGCTCTGGACTGATGAGTCAAAATTAGAAATATTTGGCTGTAGCAGAAGGCAGTTTGTTCGCCGAAGGGCTGGAGAGCGCATACCGAATGAGTGTCTGCAGGCAACAGTGAAGCATGGTGGAGGTTCCTTGCAAGTTTGGGGCTGCATTTCTGCAAATGGAGTTGGGGATTTGGTCAGAATTAATGGTCTCCTCAATGCTGAGAAGTACAGGCAGATACTTATCCATCATGCAATACCATCAGGGAGGCATCTGATTGGCCCCAAATTTATTCTGCAGCATGACAACGACCCCAAACATACAGCGAAAGTCATTAAGAACTATCTTCAGAGTAAAGAAGAACAAGGAGTCCTGGAAGTGATGGTATGGCCCCCAGAGAGCCCTGATCTCAACATCATCGAGTCTGTCTGGGATTACATGAAGAGAGAGAAGCAACTGAGGCTGCCTAAATCCACAGAAGAACTGTGGTTAGTTCTCCAAGATGTTTTGGCCAACCTACCTGCCGAGTTCCTTCAAAAACTGTGTGCAAGTGTACCTAGAAGAATTGATGCTTGATGCTGTTTTGAAGGCAAAGGGTGGTCACACCAAATATGGATTTGATTTAGATTTTTCTTCTGTTCACTCACTTTGCATTTAGTTAATTGATAAATATAATCTATTAACATGTCTATTTTTGAAAGCATTCTTACTTTACAGCATTTTTTCACACCTGCCTAAAACTTTTGCACAGTACTGTATGCATTTTCTTCCTGCATCTGTAGCTGAGTTTTTATGGTTTCAAATTTGGGGTTTTGAAATGGGATCTATAAACTGTGCTGCTGCTTCCTTTCTGTAATTATGTAACCTTTCCACAGACCACCAGTGGACCACAGATTGAGAATCACTGAACTAGACCATTTTACGCCCTCTGGTGGACGTAATATATTAGTATGTGAAAATATTCCAGAGCAAAGAAATTGCAGTTGCTGTTAAATGTTCAAAATGCGATACTAGCCTAAAAGATGCAAATCTTGCAACTGTTACTGGCATGGAATGCTGTAACTCCATGTTAACCCTTACACCTTCAGCTGGAAGAAGCAGCTGGAATTTCAATATTGCTGTAGATAGGGTTTGCAAATGTAAACATATTTCATACCATATTCCTGTTGGGAACTTGAGGGTGGCTTTTTTCTTAAACATTAGTAGTTATACGCAATATTAGATATCACCATGTTCATTTTAACCAATGAGAATGCACTCTTGATTTTGACACCACCTTTTTTTTTTTTTTTTTAACTGATCAAGATTGACCGGAAGTCCCGCCTCCCTTCCGGTCCCAAATTTTGTAGTTTTTAAGCAATTACGGAAATCCCATCCTGTCACATGTTTGTAGTTGTTTGCAATTCTGGAAATCCCACCCTTTCTTCCTGTCTTGTGTTTGTATTTTTTAAACAATTATGGAAACCATGCTCCATGTTTGTAGTTTGTTACAGTAAAATGGTGAATAAAACAAAATGTATTATGTTTTTTGTGGTATTTTTTTAATGTAATTTTATTTAACAGTAAAATGGGAAACGGGTACAAAGTGTTTTGTTCTATGTGTTATTTAAAAAAAAAATGAATTAATGATTTCCATTACATGAGAGTAGATGTTAAAACTTCATGCTGATTTGAACTTGGCTCTCGCCAAGATAAGCACCAACTAAGACGTAGCTTCACAGTAAACTAATGTGATCCATATGTGTCTCCATCCATTTGCGCTTCCTTCCATATGATGATGTAGATATCCTTCTGTCTGATGTTGATGGCTGAAGTGTAATGCTGGCTCCAGGGATCAGCTTATTGCCTCCCTAGCGCATCAGCACACACAGCGGCTGCGATGCTGGCTCGGGGATCAACCATAATGCGGTCTCCCCAGCGCATCAGCATGACAACCGTCTGGATTGAGCTAAGTAGGGTACATCTCTGGGGTCTTCAAGTGGGCACCTTCCATCCTCGGTGTTTCGTCGACTAGCCCACGACACCTCAAGAGGGCTCGACGGTGATTCTGGCGTCCCAGCATCACCCCCTCCGTCCCCCACTCAACTCAGCCCAGCTTACTTACCTGTACATCAGCGTTTCTTTCTTTCTATTGTGCTTGAGATCCCCAACCAGAATCTTTCCGTCTCAACCACAGCCAGTTGCTGCTCCTCTCTGCTGCTTCAGATAAGTTCTTCACTGTGCGGCGCAACTCTTGGCCATTGAATCCGACATCTCTGAGAAACCGGGTTGTAGAGTGTGCCACAAATCCTCGACATCCCACTTCCACTGGGTAAACCCAGACTCTCCATCCTCGCTGTTCGCTTCAGTGGCTAGTTGAGCATACCGCAGTTTCTTCCTCTCATACGCCTCATCTACAGCATCCTCCCATGGCACTGTTAACTCTACCAGGTGAACAAAGGCGTGCTGATCCAGACCACAAGACAATATCTGGTCGAAGGTTTGTGGTGGCAATCTCAGGTGGAAAAATAAGCCGTTGACCAACATCTGCCAGCATTTTCCAGTCTCTAGCAGCTTCCAGTTGTCCTGGGCGAGGATTGGTTTTAACACCTTTTCTTGGTGGTTGCTCTCCTGGGCGGAGGAATGTTGTCTTTTGTGTGTAATGTTTTGATGGAACAGGTGGCAACTTATTGGTCATGTTACGCTTGTCTTCCAATGCTAAGGCCAAACATCGCAGCACCTGGTCATGGCGCCAAGTAAACCGTCCTTGGCTAAGAGCCACCTTACATCCTGTCAAAATGTGCCTTAATGTTGCAGGTGATGAACACAAAGGACATGAGGGATCCTCTCCTACCCAGAGGTTTAGGTTCTGTGGTGATGGGAGAACATCATATGTTGACCTTATAAGGAAACTGATCCTGCTCTGTTCCATTGACCATAGGTCTTGCCAGCCAATCTTGCGTTGTTCCACACTCTCCCATCTCATCCATTCTCCTTGCTTGCCCTGGGAAATGGCCTTCATACACCTCATCCTCTCCTCCTGCTTTTGCACCTCGTTGACTACCAGCTTCCTCCGTTGAGCTGGGGCTGCCTTGTGCCATGTTGGAGGAGCTGAACTGAGACCAAGAACCCCTCTTCCATGCTGAACTTGCCCCGTGATATCACCAATTCGAAGGGCAGCCTTTGCATCCTCCACAGCTTTCTTTGCCGCCCACTTTCTTCCAGTTTTCAACACAGGTGCTGCCTCCCTTACGCATTTGTCGCGTGACTTTACTAATGTCATTTCCAGTCGGACCTTGGCGCACTTAAACTCCTCGGTTAAAGCGGAGACAGGTAGCTGCAGTATTCCTTTACCATAAAGTCCCACTCTGCTGAGGCAGCGTGGAACTCCCAACCATTTCTTGATGTGTGAACTGATTAAAGCTTCCAGCTTCTCTACTGTTGTCAAAGAAACCTCGTACACAGTCAGTGGCCACAGCAACCTTGGCAGTAGACCAAACTGAAAGCACCAAAGTTTTAGTTTGCCTGGTAAAGCGCTGCTGTCTATGCTCTTCAACCCTTCCACAGCTTGTTGTCTAACTTCTCCCACACGAACTGTGTCCTTTAGATCTCCGTCGTCCCATCTCCCAAGGCTCTTCACTGGCTTCTCAGACACTGTTGGTATTGCCTCACCATTAATGAAGAACGTTTTATCTACTACTTTACCTTTAATTATAGAGATGCTCCTTGATTTAGTGGGCTTGAATTGCATTCGTGCCCATTCAATGTTATTGGTTAATTTGCCCAATAACCCGATTAGTGCAGGCTACTGTTGTAGTCATGGTTGTCATGTCATCCATGTATGCTCGAATTGGTGGTAGTCGCATTCAGAAGCCAAGCTCTCTCCTCCCACTACCCATTTTGATGCCCTAATGATTACTTCCATTGCCATGGTAAAAGCCAGTGGAGAAATGGTGCATCCTGCCATTATTCCAACTTCTAGGCATTGCCATGTAGTGCTGAATTCTGAAGTTGAAAAACTAAATTGCAAATCTCCAAAGTAGGCTTTCACTAGATTTGTTATTGTCATTGGTACACTGAAAAAATCAAATGCTGCCCAAAGAAGTTCATGTGGCACTGAACCATATGCATTAGCCAAATCCAGGAATGTCACATGGAGCTCCTTCCTCTCCTTTTTAGCTGATTGAATTTGTTGCCAGATCACATTGATGTGTTCTAAGCATCCTGGGAAACCTGGAATGCCCGCTTTTTGTATTGAAGTGTCAATGAAGCAGTTCTTTAATAGGTAAGTTGACAATCTCTGAGCAATAATGCTGAAGAAAATCTTGCCTTCTACGTTTAATAGGGAAATAGGGCGAAACTGACTGATGCTGCTAGAGTCTTTTCTTTAGGTATAAAGACTCCACCTGCTCGGCGCCATGCTCTTGGTACAACCTGTTTTTCCATGCTACTTTCATCAGTTTCCACAGGATTAAGTAGAACTCCTGAAGCACTCTTGTACACTCTGTACGGAACTCCATTAGGCCCTGGAGATGATGAAGCCCTTGCTTTTTCACAGCTTGCTCTACTTCTTTCCACTTAGGTGCACAGTCCTCCATTTGGTATTCTGGTGGATTGATAGGTGGGATGTCTGAAGGAATTGACATAGGCTCCTGCCTTTTTGAATCTGTATCGTTTCCTCCAAATATCTCTCCAGCTCAAACTTAGATGCTTTTAGTGCGCCATTCTTCTCACTGGTGAATAACTTCTTTACAAATTTGAATGGGTCTTTATAAAATTAGTTCTCGTGCGCTCCTTCTTTTTGTAGCGTTTCCGTGGCGCTCAGCTCTGCGCAATGTTGCAAGCTTATCTTTTATGACCCTTTGTAAGAGATTGAGTCCCTCCTTCTGACTTTCTTCTGCTCTTCTTCATTGCTTCCTCAGCTGTCTCCTTTCTCTAACTAAGCGTTCAATCTCCTGCTGCCGTCTAGACTTTCCAGGAATAGTTTGTACTTTTTCCTTCCTTTTTTCAACTCCAAACCTCTCGCTTCCATATCGTAGATGATGTCCCCAAATTTATCCAGTTTCTTTTCAACTGTTCCACTTAACCTTTCCAATGCAAAGCAGAGATCTGTGTTTACTGTGTCCCATGCAGTTTTCTCACAAGCTCTTGGCCATTTAACTCAGGCTTGTGCCCGTTGAGGTTCTTTTCTCTCTTACGCTGGTTTGTCTGACCCGGGTTCACAAGGATCATTAGGTTCATCACTAACTGTGTCCATGCAAGTCCTCCTCACATCTATGACAGGGGTGCTGATATCCTGTGAACTGTGGTTTTGCTTCCTGTCGCTGGATTTCATTCAACTGACTTGACTGACTTCGTAAGAAGTACTGATCAATGCGAGGCCCTTGTCCCTTCTCCCTCAAGCATTTCATTCTCCCTTGATGAATCTTCAAACCCCTGACCGTTGTCGCCTTGCTCCAGCCGCAGACACAAACCTGGAGTTCCATGTCTTTGCTAAGTGCAGATCTTGAACTAGTCTTTTGTGAAGTACTCTCCATACTCATATCCGTTTCCGTTCCTAAGTCCTTAACCGTGTTGTCCAATGTTGTCATCTTCCGCCCCCGCTCTCGCAGACTCTAGGGGTATTTTTCTCTTTAATTTCTTTGAAGCCTTGGGCGGGTGTCTCCAGCATCCTGTAAACACAGAGCTGGATACTGCCGACAAGGGTAGCTAACCCTTGCCAGCCCCAATGGGGTCTCTTTCCTCCAGTCAGCTGTCTCTCCAGGCTGTCACAAGGTCTTTCCCTTGTTGCCAGCTGCACTATTCACAGCAGTCACTGGACGTATCCAGATCTTCATGATTTCCATTACATGAGAGTAGATGTTAAAACTTCATGCTGATTTGTATTTGGCTCTCGCCAAGATAAGCACCAACTAAGACGTAGCTTCACAGTAAACTAATGTGATCCATATGTGTCTCCATCCATTTGCGCTTCCTTCCATATGATGATGTAGATATCCTTCTGTCTGATGTTGATGGCTGAAGTGTAATGCTGGCTCCAGGGATCAGCTTATTGCCTCCCTAGCGCATCAGCACACACAAAATAAAAAGCTTTTTTACAAAAATAAAATAAGCTTGAAAATGTTAAGTTTGTTATTTCCGAAATAAAATGAGCAGTAAAATGTTAAAAACAGGTGTAGAAAGTGTTGAAAAATAAAATAAGCTTGAAAACTAATTGTTACAGTAAAATGTTAAAAACGGGTATACATTTTTTTTTGTTGTATTTAATTTAGAAAAATAAAATGAACTCAAATGGGAAAAACAAAGTGTTGAAAAAGAAAAATAAGCTTGAAAACAAATCGCTGGAGTTCAGAAATATATCTGAAGTTTTTTTTTTTTAAATAATGTGCCCACTTACATTTAAGACTGGCATATAATCAACATGTTGTTGTTGTTGTTGTTGTTATTATTTTTATTTTTTTTATTTGCCATTTCTTTGTAACATTTATTGTGATCTTAGGCTGTATATAAATTTGACAGCTGGGGTATTGAAACTTTGCACCAAACAGACATGTTCGCTTCTAGTTCTCATTGGTCAATTTCCCTAGTTACACCGCGTGTAGCTCCAGAATTGGATCCAACATCTGTTTATGACCCGACTCCAGTGAATTCGGATCTGAGCCCATTTTTTGTTCTCGTTAGTGCAACCAGCCCCTGGAGCAGCGGGTAGTCCTGTATATTATTTAGAGGACGGTTTGGTACTGTACATACTCAAAGATGAAACAAAGAAACCAACCTGTAACACATTTCTTTCAGAAGAAGCCAACTGTTAATTGTTTTTTTGCTGACAGTCCTGTGCAATATGATGTTTAACTGCGATACGTTTTCATAAGTCAGTGTTTTTCTTGCGCAAAGGCAACACCTTCCCTCTCCCCGAGAGGGGTATTGCTGCAGGGCAAAGGCTCCCACAGTGTAGCTTTCTGCATGTCACATAGAGTAGGGCTGTGTGTGCAACTCGTAATAGACGTCATCATTATATGCTACAGCCGATCACATGATAAGGGTGATGAATGTAGGTACTAAAGAAGTTTATTTCATAACAATAACTTAACCCTAAACCTAAGGTTCGTGGGGTATTGGCCGTGGATCACCAATTAATTCTCATAGGGTAATCACTATGTTGAGTGTTCTCCCCCTCCCACACCCTGTTTATCATCACGTGGTAGTGGTGTGGAGGGTGAATGAAGCACAACATAAAGTTCAGCACTACCCTGTGTGAGTTACCCTGTGAGAGCTCCCCTGTGTGAGCTCCCTGCGAGAGCTACGCTGTGGGAGCCTTCGTTCTGCAGCGCTACCCTGCGAGAGCTACCCTGCGAGAGCTATGCTGTGGGAGCCTTCGTTTTGCAGAGCTACCCTGCGAGAGCTACGCTGTGGGAACCTTTTGTTCAGCAGCTATATACTCTTGCTCTCCCCTGATATAATGATTCATAGCTGTAGTACTTTTCATGTATTGTATTTGATGCCATGGGCTAGAAGAATTGGAGGTAATTATATTTATAAATTCACTGTTTGGCAACAGCAGTAAACTGCAGCTATGTTCCAGCATGATCTCTGTACACCAGAAGCAGTTTAATGTATATTTACATAAATTTAAAGCAACATTGTCTGTGTTGATGATTATATATTATAAGTGTATTGGTTTGGTTATCAAACAAACCAAAAAAAGCCTTGCATGTTGTTTGCCCCACCCCGAGTGTAAAAGTAAACCTTCTCCTACAGCATAGAGACAATCCATGTTTTCCGCAGCAAACAGATTCCTAAGGTCCCTATTCATGACGAGAAAGTTTAACTGAGTACATCCTTTCGATATGTTTGATTGGTCTCGCAGCAGTATGGGTAAAAATAGCCTGAATGGCCTTGCCTTGCTATATGTCCACAGAGACAGCGTTTTGATAGATCAGGCCATAGGACGATTGGCAATCTCTATTTAAAGTAAAGCCTTCTAAATCAGTGCTTTTAATCGTGGCATCATACAGTCTCAACAGTCCGATCAGTCTTAGCACTAGGTCAGCAATCCTACCAGTCCCAGCAGTGTCAGCACCAGTCTTACCAGTCCAGCAGTGGCATCACCAGTCCCAGCAGTGGCAGCACCAGTCTTGCCAGTTCCAGCAGTGGCAGCACCAGACTTACCAGTCCCAGCAGTAGCAGCACCAGTCTTACCAGTCCCAGCAGTAGCAGCACCAGTCTTACCAGTTCCAGCAGTGTCAGCACCAGTCTTACCAGTCCCCCAGCAGTGTCAGCACCAGTCTTACTAGTTCCAACAGTGGCAGCACCAGTTTTACCAGTCCCAGCAGTAGCAGTACCAGTTCCAGCAGCAGCAGTACCAGTCTTATCAGTTATTGTTGTAGCATCAGTGTCACCAGTTTCAGCATTAACTTCAGTAGCAGTGAACCAAACGCATGTCTCAATGAAGGTATAAACCCATCTACTTATTCATATTTATAAGTTTTATTCTTGTCCTTTTAATATCACATATTTCTAACAGTGTGAATACAATAATTTTAGGTTGGTGTTGTTTTTGCTTAAAAAAATGTGTCCTGAAATTTCATCATCCAAGGTGGGTCACTGGGTAAAAAGAGTTAGCGACTTATATTGCTTTGCAGTTTGCATTAATCGTCTCCAGGCTTCATGAACAGGATATGTGGAGGGTGGAGGTTGAGTAAGACAAAAATTTGATTTTTGCCTCAGTAAAAATCTATTCCTAGCTACGCCCCTGGTTAATGAATATTGTACACAATACCCTGACCGACGGCTGAAGTCTCTGCGGCAGGACGAAGCAGGCCTGTCTGCCTTGCCTTCCAGTGACTCTGAGTCTAGCTGTGCTGAAGCAGGAGAGGGGCAGACCTCAGACTCCAAATATAAGTGCAAGTTAGTTGTATTCAACTATCTCTAGTTTTGTTCTGTGCATATTATTTTTTCCTGTAAATTTATGCTGTAAAAGTCTGTGTAATACACTTTTATATGCTGTGGTTTATTTGAGACCATTTTTAAATGTATGCAGGATCTTTATCTATATGTATAGCTCCGCTGTGACCAAACGTTATTTCAATTGCAATGTTGGTAACCATGGTTTTGTTGCATGATGAATAAGGGGTTTCGCTACATGAGACGTTTCTCAATGGCGAAAAGTCTGGGTTTTTTTTTTTTTAAAGCATCAAATTTTTTCAAAGGTTGATTTCACCCATTCTCTGCTTGAATGGAAAAATAGATGGGAAAAACCTGGTAAATTCTTTTAATCAAAGTTAAACAAACAAAACGAGTGCTATATTACATGTATGGAATGAAAATGTATCTTGCAACAAAGCTGTTATCTGAATATGGAATGGTAATGTAAGCCTATAGAAAATGTACTTTTTAATATGGTCCATATTCATAAAGCATTTTCAACCAAAATCAAAAATAAGCATTTGAACTGCCTATAGGGACTGTTAAATTAGCACATGGTGGATAAGTCTGACACGACAACTTCTTTGTGTTTTCCAATAAGGAAAAAAAGGTCAATGCTTTATAAATACGTCCCTACAGTATGTTTTCTGCAGATTCTCTTGGAAAGCCTGTGAGTCAGGGACATTTTGTATTGTACAGAAAAGGCAAATGTTTCTTTTTTTTATTGACTTTTTTTTCATGGGTACCATTGATTTCAGGCAAGTTGCTTATATATTTAATGCCTTGTTTTCATCAGGCATTGAGGTTCTACTTAAACATTTACAACACCAAATTAAATGGTTTAATTTGTTTTACCAAGTTATGGTAAAAAAAACTAAATATAGCTTTTGTAAATTGGTCCTTGTGACCCCAACCTAGCTCCCATTTTACTCACTTACAAAGATACAATAATATTTTTACTGTTATAACAGAATAAACAGGAATATAGAATTCTCTCACATAACATAACTTTTTGTATGAACAGTGTGTTTTAACAATGTGTTTAGTATTTCTTCTGGCTTTATATTCTTTAAAACACATTAGTTATTACAACATTTTAACACACATGCAGTTTCACAAATGTTCAATTTGCATCCCAAAGATCAGCCTGCTTCCAGTAGCTGTCACAGTCTTGGGTCAGTGTCTGCTCTCAGTGAGTCTGTCAAAGCCACCACAGGTGTGTCTTTAAAAGCCTGATATCTGCAAAAACTTAAATCTTGTTAGCAGAGCTTCCATCTCTACATTCCCATTCCCATCATCAGTGGGAAGACTTCAAATAAATCAAACTGTTTCTATCAAAGAGACATCGATCTCTGCCGCATACATCTTTCACTCAAAAAAGGTGATCGCACCTTGTACAAGGGAAGACAGGTTTTAGATTCATTCGTGACATCATTCTTAATTTTTTTAAATTTGTTTTATTAAAAAAAGGGGGCTCCTCCTCAAAGCTCCTAGAAATGAAAGCCAAAATTTGAAAGCACTGAAATTAAGAAAAAATGTTTGCTGCATTGCTTGATGTTATTTTAGTTAAGGTGAAAACATTTATAAAGCCCTCAAAGCAATCAACAAAACAATATATGTTTGCTGTTCGTGTTATACAGTCAGCACTCGGATATACGACACTCAGATACACGTCAGTCGCGTTTTACCATCCTTGTATTAAGAATAAAATCAATCCCCATTTGAGATATATATATATATATATATATATATATATATATATATATATATATATATATATATATATATATATTGTAAGATAGCAGGGAGGGGGCTAATATAAAATGTGTGCGTAAGCACATTCGGCTTAATTGTTTGATTTATTTTATTGTTACTTATCCCCTGCACTTGGTGGTAACTGTAAATTAGAACCAGGTGCAGGGTATTTAAGAGAAGCAGTCTGTCTCCTCGAGGCTGCTGTGTGAAGCCCGACTGTATGTCGTATACTGTGATAAGGTACGGTGCAAAAGTGTTTGGTTTACGTGTGTTTGTTTAAAAAAAGTGTTGGTATGTTTTGTAGGTCAGGTAAACAGCTTAGCTGTCCTGCATGTTAGTCAGGGACCTGCAAAAGTGTTTAGTTAGTGCTCATTAGAGCTAGGTGTTTATTTTGGTTTTTGTTTGTTTTTTGTTTATTAAAAATAGCGTGTCAGCGCTTTGAAAATCCATTTCTGTGTCCTGGGTCGGTGTTTTTAAAGGGGCAACGAACCGTGAGTGGTACAAGTTCTATTGCAATATATATATTGTAATAAACGAGAAGTGTTCTATGTTATTATTGAGAGGGGCTATCTATATGAATAAAAGACTGGGTTTTATTTATTTAACACACACACCAACACAGCCAATTCTCTTCTCATTCTACCAAAATGAATTACAGCAAACTCTTGAACAGCGTCTCAAAATAAAACAAAACCAGGCACTTCTCACCTATAGCCTATCAACACAGGTGTAATCCCCGCCCTTACGCCCATGAGTGGGGGCCTGTAAGCCTGTACAATTGTCTCCTTTTTTAAAAAAAAAATTTTTTTTTTTTTATTTGGAATCACAAATTTGTATTTGACCACATTTACTCCCCAATTTGTAAGCCTGGCTCACCCATGCTGACGCGGGAGAGACGAAGACGAACATCGCGTCCTCCGAAACATGTGCTGACAGCCATCTGCTTCTTTTCACTCTGCAGCCCCGCCATGCGGCCACCTCAGAGTTACAGCATCAGAGGACCACGCTCTGGGCCAGGCCTGCAGGCGCCCGGCCAGTCTACAGAGGTTGCTGGGGCGCGTGAGCTGAGGACACCCTGGCCAACCTAAGCCCTCCCTACTCCAGGCATCGCTCAGCCAATTGTGCACCGCCCCCTGGGAACTCACGTCCACGGCCGACAGTGGAATAGCCTGGACTCGAACCGGCGACCTCCAGGCTATAGGGCGCATCCTGCACTCCACCCGGAGTGCCTTTACCGGATGCGCCACTCAGGAGCCCACAGTTGTCTCTGTTTGCCATGCTCACACAAGAATAGACACAGCCAATGTTTGTCGCGTTTTATTTTAAAGCTGTTTTTTGTAAATTCGACCGCCGATAGTTGTCTTGTTAATTTATTTTTAAAACTGTTTTCCGTTTTAAATAAATACATTTGAACAAAGATGGATAATGTCTAAAATATGACCGTTGATAGTAAAGGTTTGTAGTGTGTTATTTTTGACGTTTTTAAGCTACAAACTAAAGAAACTTTGCACAGACATTTATGATCCGTGAATTTCAGCATAAATGCATGATTTCAAAGTGTTTAAATACATGCTTAAAGACTGTATTGTTCAGTTGAAAATCCTTCAGCTTGTACTTTTGAAAACGTGTGTTCGTTTGCTTCCACATAAGCTTACCAGCCGCTCCAGTATTGCCAAGAGAGACCCAAACCAGTGCCTTTCTGCACAGATGGGTCAACATATACCTTATTTTATTTTTGTAAATTAAAAACCTTTTTTGTTTTATTTACCGTTTTACTTTAACAATTTGTTTTCTTAAGATCAAAATTTACTTGAAACTACAATCTTTCAAACTGTTGCTTTGAAAACTACACACATGGCTCTAAAAACTACAAACACCTGATAGGAAAGGAGAGTGGCACTTCCACAACGCCCTTAGCCCATGAGGGGTCCTGTTGCAAGAACAATTGTCTCTCAGTTTGTTCGTTTGTAGCGTTTTATTTTTAAAATGTTTTTTTTTTCTTTAAGTAAATACATTGTAACAAGTCTAAAATACGTCCTCCGATTATTCAAGATTTATTTTATTTAATATTTTTGGCATTTTAATGTTTAAAGCTCGACACTTTGCACAAAATAAATAATGCAATGAGGTTTTAAAATGTTAACAATGTATACAGGGTCTCACACTTTTATTTATTTATTTATTTTTTTAAACATACACGCTTCTCTGGTTAAAGCCATGCTGTGTCGCTTCCTTCAGTAGCAGGCCTGTATAGATCTGGACATGCAGCCTCTGCATGTGTTAATGCTTCACATTTCTGACAATATTTTAAACAGTTTTTCATTGTTTTAAGTACATGCATTGTAACCTTGTTTTTACCATTTAACTGCAACCATTTGTTTTCAAGCTTATTTTACTTTTTCAACACTGTACCTTTTTGTTAACATTTTACTGCTCACTTATTTTTCTGAAATAATAAAGAATAGAACAAACTTTAACATTTTCAAGCTTATTTTATTTTTGTAAAAAGCTTCTTTTATTTTTTTCTAAAGTAACACATGTAACAAAACACTTTACCTGTTTTTTCCTTTTTACTGTTAAAAATAAAATTACATAAAAAAATACCACAAACGTATACATTTTGTTTTATTCACCATTTTACTGTAACAAACTACAAACATGGAGCATGGTTTCCATAATTGCTTTAAAACTAGGAACAGGGTGGGATTTCTGGAATTGCAAACTACAAACATGTGACAGGATGGGAGGGTGGGATTTATGTAATTGCTTAAAACTACAAATTTGGGACGGAAGGGGCGGACTTCCGGACAGTCCTGATTGGTTAAAAAAAGGGCGGATTCATGTCAAAACTAAATGCTGCATTCTCATTGGTTAAAAATTAACATGGTGATATCTAATATTGCGTATAACTACTAACATTATTATGAAATAATAGCAAAAACTTGGAAACATGTTCCATTACACACTTGAGCAACACAATACATACTGTGGCTTGTGTCAAGTGCGGATGTGACCATGAATTAGAATATTTCTTGGTATTCTGATAAAGATTTGTCTCTTGCTTTTTCCATTTTCAGGGCAAATACATGCCCACTCTGCAAAAAAAGACAAAGTAGCAGGTATGCTCAGATGAATTATTGCAGTGTGGTTTTGCCCCAAGCTCGTGCTATAGGCTGAAGACATTGGCTTGCAATACAACATATTTAATATGTTAATGAGGATTCATTTTTCATCTTTCAATATCCAGAATGTGTATTGTGCTCCCTTGTTATTTTGCTATCTGGCTTAAAAATGTGTGAAATATTGAGGACCGTGTATTAGTGAAGGGTGCAGAAGTCGTATAATACATGTACAACTGACTTTCAATGTGGCCTAATGGTGAGTTAACCAAATTTGTGAAGTATAAAATCTTGAAATGTAGAGGGAATGCAATATTTGTATTACTTTTTTTAAAATGTGTGTGTGTATGTATATTAGGGCTGTCAGATTTACATTTTTTGATCGGTTAATTTTATGGGCATTAGTTGATTAATCTGTAGAGTAATCTGTGCAGATTTTTAATAAAGGTAATGATATTTTAGCGGCTGTCCTGCATGTAGTGGCTGTCCTGCTTTTACAAGGATTAAAAAAAGAGGTCCACAGGCCCACATTAGGACTGGAATTTAAAAAAACAGGACTTTAAATTGATTGATTGTAAGCACAAATGCAGACCTAAATTTGTTTAAAAATCCTGATTTTATTTGTTTCCAGTGGCACTCGTCCGTTACAGCCTGCCCAGGTATGTGATGTCCTCAAGGGCTTTATAATGGTCATCTGCTACTTCATGATGCACTATGTAGATTACTCCATGATGTACCATCTAATCAGAGGGCAGTCTGTCATCAAGCTTTACATCATCTACAACATGCTGGAGGTATGAAACATGACATTAATAATAAAACAATTATATCAGAACAGAACAATGTTGGGCATGCCAGCTTCGTAGACCTGTAGTACCTGTCATACAACAGTAATGTGCCTGTTTAAAAAAAAAACAACAACTATTATATAGCTTATGAAGCTGGTGGCTATGGAAACAGCCTTTTTAGAGAATCAGTAATGTGAACAATACAGAGTCATAATAAAAATGGGTCTAATAATGTATTCATTCAACATAAGCACAGCAAAGTTTGGTTGCCCCTGGATACCCATAAAAATGCCCTAAGTGCAGAACAAACATGAACTCGAAGTCACTATTTGAATTCAAGCATGCTTCATAGTTCTTATATAGCTATTTTATCCTTAGACCAAACTCTGTGTGTCATACTTTGAGGCAGAAAAAAATGTCACTATTGCAATTCTCTGCAGTAACGTAGCTTATTATTCTAAAGGCAAGCTGAGTGGAAACACATGTTTTCATATAGGCTTATTTATTTTCAAAAAATGAAACTGGGACTTTATCAACTGGTTTCAGTTTCTGTTCCGTTTCTAATCTAAACTAAAAAGTAAAGGCTGGTCACAGACATGAATAGTATTTTCCCATGGTGTTTTGTCAGTGGACACTAATTCTCTGTTTCTTACCATGCCTTTGATGTTTTTACGATGTCTTCTAGGTAGCAGACCGTCTATTCTCATCTTTTGGGCAGGATATTTTGGATGCATTGTACTGGACAGCAACTGAACCTAAAGAGAAAAAGCGAGCTCACATTGGACTGATTCCTCATTTCTTTATGGCTGTGCTTTATGTGTGTATCCTTTAAAAAAAATGCTGGTGTTTTGTTAAATGGCCAGTTCTGTGATCATATTGTCAGTAACTTCAATCTTAATATGAACCCATTTTCAGTCATTTTGGAATTTGTGTGTGTGTGTGTGTAAATACTCTATCCTGATTGGTCAAAACAGGTCACATGGGGATGTGAATATTATAGCATATTCCCATGGGTTGAACCTTTTTTTTCAAAAAGGGGCTAATCACTTGTAGATATCCATACGCCTCCTTGAATTTTGGAAAAAAAATAAAAATAACCATATTTAGATTTATATTAATAACCACATTTAATATATAATTTTGAGAGAAAAAAATATTAGCCATATTTAAATTTGCAATAAAGATGACTGACGAGTGTATATCAATTTTTTATTTTTTGGGAAACCAAACTCTAGATGAGATTTTGGATGAGTCTGAATCAGACACCAACACTTATTCAAGTGGTCAAAAAAAAAGTAACGCTGCTGGGCATCGAACTTACCAAAGCACAGCTTCTGGACATAGAAAAAGAAAAGGATAAAAGAAAATGTACAGAAGTCGGAGTATTTAAAAATGCAAACAACATCTGTGTTGCCACAGTGAAACGGTACCTCAAATCTGGCATGGATACCACCTGTAACTACTCCTGGATCACAAAGGACGATTAAATAATAATAATCTTCCCCAACACTGTCTCCTGCTGCACTTCCTCAGACAAGGACAACAATTAATCAAACACCATGTTGCTTGAAATCGCTTGCTGCAGCTCCACCTACTGTTCAGAATGAACATCTAAAAAAAGGACCTGTAAATCTTCAAAGCTGCAATTTCAATGGCAGTGTTCAATTTAACATCTATAAATAGTTTTTAATCAGTTCAATGTTTATTCAAAAAAAAATAAATAATAATAATAATTAATGCATTTTTGGTTTTTAGGGACTATTTTTTAGGTTTGTGTCTTATAATGCACCCGGGGTGTGTGGATATTAGAGTATATCCCACACCCTGTTGTGCCTTATTGCTAACATAGTATTATTCTTTATGCTACAGCATAACTGCTGTCTAATATTAAACACATGTCGAAGAAAGTTCAGTGAAAAGGCTCATAAGAAGTATTTTGTTGCGTTTCTCTCAGAATATTTGCTTTTGCACCTGGTTCAAAATAAGATCCTTTAGGTTCTCATTAGATCCCCAAAAAGTATTAATATGAAATGTTTTTGACAAAGTGGCATTTGATACAGTGTGTCAACCATTTTTTTTCCTTAGCTTTTCCTTTACAGTCCTTCATGCCATTCTTATAATGGTCCAAGCAACAACTCTCAATGTAGCCTTTAACTCCCATAACAAGTCATTGCTCACCATCATGATGTCAAATAATGTAAGTATTCAAGGCAGAAATTCTCTCCGGCACAATATAGTTTGCTAAGCTGCCAGTTTTTAAAGGTCTCGGAATAATATCTGCAAACAGTATATTATTTATTTATGTATTTATTTACTTATTTACCGTGAAAGCAAACTAACTTATCGAAGAGAGTGTGGAACTGAATAAACAAAGAAAACAGCATATTTTCAGAGATACTTGTATGTTCATACATTCAGATTAGTAGAGCAGTAGACCCAAATCTGTTTTGTAGAAAATGAGAATGGGTGTGAGAGGACATGTCTTTCAAGAATTTAGGAATGGGTTCTAAGGAAAGCACTGTTGTTTATTTGGTTTTGATTTGGTGCCTTTTAGCCCCCAATAAGATTTTCACAGATATGTTTTCATCTTTTACTGTGTCTTTCTTTCATTGTAGTGCCTTTTAAACGTGACAAAACTCAACCCCTATTTAGAAAGATTTTTATTTTCATGAATAACAAACTTTTTTTTTAAAACTCCATATTTAATTGAATTTTTTATACTTTTGTTTATTTATTTAGATTTTATAATGCAAGATTTTGCCTCCCATTTTTTTGGATTAAACGTAGATTTGTTTTGCAGTTTGTGGAAATAAAAGGGAGTGTTTTCAAGAAATTTGAGAAGAACAATCTGTTTCAGATGTCAAATAGTGGTAAGTATTTTATTTATTTTAACAATTAAACCAATTAATAAAAATTATGTACAAATCCTAAATAGTTAAATGTATCTCTTGACACAAGATATTTGCACAGTCTAACAGCAAGATGTGAATAAAACATGTTGGTTTATTTAATGTTCTATTGGTATGTTTAACACTTGGGCGCTGCATCTATCCATTGATGCATTGAATTGTTTGATCTCCATCAATGGTCAAGTTCCTGTATCGTCTCCAAATACCCTCTCCCTCTATGTGCCTGAAGAGGACGTGTGAATTGGTCTTAGTGTAGACTCAACCCTCATTTTTATTTTATTTGATTGCATTTTTAATCCTACTAAAATGGAAACATGAACTGAAAATTATGTATTTATTGACAAGATATAAAATAATAGTAAACGGAGCAGTGTAGTGTTGCATTTAAAGCTCTTGGGAGTTTTTCCCAGGCTAAAATAAAATGCACTAGCCTATGAAGAATTCATAAGCAGCAGCAACTGAATGCAATCTGAGTTAAACAATGCTTTTGAAGTGTGCTGGGCTAAATCAAACTTCTAAAGTTGAGTTCTTTTTGAAATGTAAATGATGATAGAAAATAATGCTTTGAACTTAACTTGAGATCAGGATTTACAATTGATGTTGTGTGGTTACCTAGAACCTTAAAGAACAAGGTCAGCTTTTATTTAGAAACAACGAGACTGAGAAATACTTTTTTTTTATTTCTGTGCAATTTGTCTTACATAATTTTTTCAGTGTTATGGAAACTGTCCTAGGATGGCTGCCATATTGTGGTCTTGTGACATTTTGGTTTTCGAATGATAGCTGAACGCTTCGAGATACTGGCCTCATGCTCCACACTAATTTGTATTTTGTGATTCACTCTGTAAATTTTGATCACGGTCATCGTATAAAAAAATTAACCCTGCTGCCGTGTCAAAGCCTTGGTTCTCGGAAACCATTTGAGGTATATAAACTCTGCATACTAAACGTGTTGGTGATCATCAAGGTTCCTAGAAATACGGTTGCCGCGGAAAAAACACAGAATTTTCTGTTTGGCAGAGAATTTCAGAGAATTGTTTTTCTTTATTTTGTTGGATTATTATTATTATTATTTTTTTTTTTTATCTATGAACTACCCTGATACAATTTATTTTGAATGTTTAGTTTACCAGTGTAATTTCTGCAAAGTATGCAACATCTCCCTCTTGTGATTGGTGCCTAAATATACTTTACTAAACTGTTCCGGTTTAGAGGTTAATCAATCTCAGGGAACGTTTTCGTTATTTTCAATTGTGATTAAAGCAAGTTGGTAAACAGTGCTGAAAACTTTTTTAAAAAAATCACCCCTAAAGACTGTGTCACAGAGTTTGGTAAGGATAGATTTCATGAAGATGGTAATGTGCTGTTCTGTACTAGATGCAACAAGGCAGTAGAATATGTTCATAGGCAAATGATTGTCGAACACTTGGAAAGTGCTAAATGATAAATTGAAACGGAAACAGACTGAAAATGCTGGGCCATCGACAACTGTGAAGAAACTATGCACTGTGACTGGGTCGTTTTGAACATTATACAAACAACAGCGTGAAACTGTCACTTAGGATTTTGTCCGAATGTGTGTAGAAGCAGACATACCTTTGCACAAAGTTGATCTACCTGTAATTAGAGATTTTTTTCAGCAAGCACATTAATGGCGGTGGTGCCATTCCCAAATCAGATCAACAGTATTCCCATTACTTGCCACCTCTTTTTGAAGAGGAAAAACAGCGCCTTCTGAGAGACCTGGAAGGAAAATTAATTGTAATTTTGAATGTTTAACTTACCAAAGTAAGGATGAACTATAAACTAAGGATGCCGTTTTCACTTTTTGTGTGTGTTTCTGTTTGTACATAAAACATGGCTTTTTCCCCCCCCAAAAGGACAATAGTGAATGAAAACCAGACAAACTTAGGCTAATTGATGGTTCTCTATGGGCTCCGACCTTGATTTAAAAATGGTTAACGTTTGAATAAAAAACGTTTTGTTTAAGTCAATATATTGTGTTTGTATATATTCTGGTTAGGAATACTTAATTTTAATGTTATATTTTAATCGCAGAAAAGCACAGATTTTCCATTTTTTTATCACGGAAAACTAGGAACCCTGGTGATCATGAAATTGACCTCTAAGCTAATATGGCTGGCAGATCTATTTATATGAAGTCTTAACAGTTGCATGTTTGTATTTCTCTTGCCACTTTGTATTATATAGACTATACTGTGAGATAGCTGCTTGGTGCATTGAATGAACACAGTGCAATAATATGAAGTTCCCATTCAGACAGGACCTCTCATTCCCCCACTGAATGGGAAACATTAAAATAAATCAGACGGCTTCTTATTTCTGCAACACAGGCACTGCTGACTCAACAGCAGCAGCTGTAGCATCAAAGTAAGCCGTGGTTACAGGACAATCACCACTGCTTCAGCCTTGGTGGCCTCTTCTACAGAGCCTGGAGCAAGAGGTTAAGAGAAATAAATAAAAGCAATAATAGCCATGGATGTTTTTCTAAAGCAAACAAAAATGCAGATCAACAATTGCTGTTTATACCACTGTTTTTTTTCTTTTTTACATTTGTATTTTTTTTATAAATGCAAGTAGGATTATAAAGCATAGCATCATACTTGAATTTTAAATCAAAAGTCCAATTTAAATAGGCCGCAAAAGGGCACATACTGGAAATAAGTAGCATTTCTTTTGAATGATTATCTTCAAAGAGTACAAACAAAACACACTTTTCATTCCATAGCTGTTTGAGCATAATGGTCTATTCACACCAGATGCGATGCAGTCCTGCGATAAGATTATACTTTCGAGGCAACACAACCTTTCACATCAGTGGTTAGTGGTAGTCCAGTTATACAGCTAATATAAATGTAGAATACATAATAGCTTTATGCAGAAAACTTATTTCAGTAAATGTAAATAAATCATACACACCAGCTATATCAAGTTCCTTGGAAATGGTCTCCCAGATGTTCTCCCTCATTATCATGTCTTAATAATCTGTATTGTACAGCTTCGGGTATTTAGAAACTGCAAGAATTATCTTCCGCCATTTTTACTGTAAAAGGTGCACAAGGGAAGCTGTTCCTCATTGGTCAGTTCCCTAGCTGCCACGGGAAAAAATTACAAAAAGACACCATTCCCATCGCATTGCAGGCAGTGTGAATGGTATGTATCAAAATTACATGTTTTATTTTTTGTCGTGGTGCAGTGTGTGGTACTACACATTCACTTGTCACATCGCGACTGGTGTGAATAGGCCTTGAGTCAACCATGTTGGATAGTAACCCTTCTCCACTGGCACATCCGACCCGTGAGGGTTCTGTACGGTACGAGCCAGGGGCGGGGTTAAGGATTTTCGTCATTACGTTGCATCAGTCAGTATACTCCAGAAAGAAAAACAACAAATATGACTGGCAATGAGTGTGATGAGAGAAGTACAGCCTTGGGACGCTGAGGAAGTGCAGGCTCTAGTTTGTCTGTGGGCAGGTAGAAGTGTTCAGGAAGATCAGGAGTCGTGCGTCAGAAATGATTAAGTTTATGCCCGAATTTGCTGACGATTTGAAGCAAATGGACATAAACCGCGGGTACGGTACACTTAACTCACACACTCCAAAAACACAAAATTCTGCTAAATTTATCATCCTTGACCTATATTGTATTAATATAATGGGGGGGAAAAGCAAAAATAAAACCATTCTAAACTTATTTACAAACATATAGTCAAACAAAATACTGTACAGCTGTACCGTACATACAACTACGGCTCTTGTTGCGATCACACATATTCTTTTTTTTTTTAAGCACCCAAACAAAAAACAACTAGAAATAACAACTGTCTTTAAACAGGATATCTTTGGCAAATCATATTTTTAAAAACCTTCTTTTTTCCCCTTCAACAGAACTAATTGAACTTTAGTAAGTCGATATAGGCTAATCAGTAAAATGTGTGGATTATAAAGCCATTCCTAAATATATTTACAAAATATAGCGATATAAGATAGAGCTGTACTGTTGGTCTCTTAATTTTTGAACACCATTTGCACATCTTTTGGCAAACTGAGTTAATTAATAACAATAATTAATAACAACTGTCATTCATTGCGTGTGACGTCAGTAGCACTGCTCGGCAGTGGAAAAACAAAAAAGCTCCCCTTAACTGCACCGTGAGGGCTCGTTACAGCCCTGGTGTGGCTTGGTTGTACAGTGGAAAAGAAGCATAAATGGTTGAGCCAGATATCTGTTTTCTGTAGAGCTGATGTACTGTGTTTGTTGTATAGCGTCTTCAGTGATGTGCCAGATTGTTTGTTTATAATGACACTAACTTGTTCTTGTGTGGTTTGTTGGTATCTTAAACATTTGATTAATGTGACAAATCTTTATTGCAGATATCAAAGAGAGATTTACAAATTACGTACTACTGCTGATAGTGTGTCTAAGGAATATGGAACAATTGTCATGGAACCCAGGTAACAGTAAATAAATGAATAAATACATAAGCATCACCATAATGTCATTATTGCTGACAATACCTGGTGGGCCCCAACACTAGATATCAGTGTTTGACTGCTAAATAATTAGCTAGGCATAAGAGAGGAGGAATATGTGGAAAACACAGGTCTTTTTACGAATTCCACTGTTCTCTGTAATTGACACCCAGTAAAGTAAGGGTGGAGGCTGTAGATGTGTCTCCGAGCTTGTAATATGTCCAAATAGGTTTGTTAAATGTATTAAAGATCATTTAAATATGTATACCAGTATGTTGTTGTATATTGTTTATACAGTTACATGTGTGTGTTTTTTTGTCTGGTATTGGTTGTTTTTTATGACCTCTCCATACATTTTTACAGCTATTAATAGTTGCTCAGAATATACATTTCTACAGGAAATAAATTGTCATATGTTAATATTCTTATTTTTTTATTCCATGTGGTGAATTTATTTTCTCTTTTTAACTCTAGATCACCTTTGGGTTTTGTTTCCTGATGTCTGCATGGTAATTGCCTCTGAGATTATTGTGGATGTAGTAAAACATGCTTTCATTACAAAGTTTAATGACATTACAGCTGATGTAAGTATATTGGTTTGTCTGCTGCCTTACTGTATTTGTATTTTTTGTATTAATTTATTTTTGACATGCACCCCCCACCACAGCTGTAATTTAAAAATTAGAGCTGTCAGTAATATGAAACAGCTGATGACCATGACATAGTATGTACAGAAGAGTATTCAATGAGAATTACCAAGGTTTTTATGCTGTGTTTTGCCGTTCTTTCATTTTGGAGAGACCCTTCTCCTTGTTTGGTTACCTGAGCAAATCCAATGACAAGCATGGACTTGTAAAAATATAACCATTATAAAAAACGGTGTATTTATAAACAATAGAGAATTGCAGCTTGTTGAAACTGAATATACCTGACAATGGTTTTAAAAAATACGTTTTGTGTTCGCACTTCCCGTGGAATATTTTTAGAATTATCCTCAGCCATGCTTAATCCAGACCATTGGTGTGTGTGCGTGCGTGAGTGAGAGTTTCCAAATCAATGCTCTCCTCCACAACAATGCTGAGGCTGTTTTTACGTTTCCCATAAGTGCTGTTCAATCAGAGCGTTGATTTGGATACGAACACAGCATGTGATGATGTTTCTGTTTTAATTAATCGTTTAAATGATTCATGGAGGCCTTATTACCATTAATCTTTTAGTTAAGTACAATGTTCACATTTTTGCATTTTTGTGATCCATTGAGTTGTGGTATTGTTTAAACATTCTGAAGATGCTCAGTCTTAAACAAATCCCCATATATTCCCTTAAATTAAATTAATCTTGATCTCCAAAGAAGGCTTTGCTGATGTATTCTTTGTGATGCAGTTCCATTCTGATGTATTCTTTGTGATGCAGTTCCATTAAATTGGGTCACAGTTATTTCACAAATTCTAATTTGATCTCTTTCAAACTAAGATTCTGAATAAAACCAGCATTTAATACTATATATACAGGATATCCAATACATTAAAATGTAGTTACTTAACCATAATTCTCTACTTGAAGATTAGGCTTTTTAAAGGGACTATAAAGTACAGTCAGTGCTGCAGTCAGTTCTAGTCATAAACACATCTTTATTGAATCCAGTCGCCCACCTGTTTTTCCCTATTATTATTATTATTATTATTATTATTATTATTATTATTATTATTATTATTATTATTATTATTATTTATTTCTTAGCAGATGCCCTTATCCAGGGCGACTTACAGTCGTAAACAAAAAATACATTTCAAGAATCACAGTACAAGTATTAATACAATTAAGAGCAAATAAAAAGGTTCTTTAAAACAGTAAAGCATTTAAAAGTATAAATGCTGTGCCCATCTAAAATTTTCCAAAAATGAAAAAAGTTAGATTTATTTGTATATTTTATTTATGCATAAGTTAAAAATGGTTCCAATCCTGATCCTGTCTACTGCACAAGGGAAGGATGACATGAGTAGAACAGTAAAAAAAAAAAAAAAAAAAATTGCGTTACATAAAATGTTTTGATTTGCATGCACCTAACGTAATTTCTGCAACGTGATTCTCCACTGCAACACATTTAGAAAAATAATTAAATAATATCTACCTAAGAAGCAAAAAAGATCTCAATGCTGCTATGGTCACTATGAGACTGTATTGGCCATACCCATACTGTTTATATAGATGCTTTTTATGATTATATATATATATATATATATATATATATATATATATATATATATATATATAAATTTATTCCCATCTTTTTGCTGTCATATTTCAGTAATATTTGCATTGTACAACAATGTCGTCATTTTTCCAAACAGTGGATTTAGACGTACTCTTTCCAGCAAAAGGACGTTCCACTGCTACACATTCTTCTGTTGATTTAGTTTATTTTATTTTTTATTTTTTTACACCATCAGCCTCAATATGGTTAATGTAGAGAATCTCTCCTTTGTAGAAATGTTTGTTTAACTGATGTGCTATAAGTCCTCGCCACTCATGGCAGCGCTTCAGTTGTGCAAGATATTTGTAGACAGGCAAAAAAGGAAGCAGGAAAGTGAGTTTTAGGAAGCACTTGCACTTGTGTAGGGGTGCTGTGTTAATTTAGTTTGACAGTTAGCTTAACGTTAGTTTTCCTGTTACTTTATTATAGTTTATTAACATATACATACTTAAATCATTTCATAAGTTGATGCACCTGCGTCATGACAAGTAATACATATTTATGTATTTATTTATGTATTTATTATTGATTCATATTGTGTCTGGTGGCTAACTCCGTCTAAGCTTGCTTCCTGAGGGGTGTTCTCTTAGCCAGAGACTACTGTATAACTCATTCTAAAGGGGTATTCACACTATAGCGTTTATTTGCTGCATTTTCTATGGTAAAAAATCGAACCAGTGGAATTGAATACTACCTTTCATACTTGAGCGTAATCACTGCAAAAAAAAATCGAAACCGATTTGATGTTTGGACGAAAAACGCTGCAATCACCGCCTAAATTTGGATTTAGTCTGAAGGCAGTTTTTTCTGTCCCATGAGTCAGAATATCATGGGACAGAAAAAAGGCAAACATGCCTCGCTTAAACAGTACCCAACTTCCTGAAAATATATATTTTTTTTATAATAGATTACCACTACCTTGCTTATTTCTCCTGTTTAACTAGTGAAAGGTGTGCTTCAACACAAAATATAATATATATTTAGCGATCTCGGTTAATGCAGGCAGGCGCATCACACAGGGCAAGGCAATCCACACACAGGCAAAGGGCCGGGAGCAAACCGGGACCTCTTGCACTAAAGTATAGCGCCGATACTGCTGTACTTTATAAGTGTGTGTGAGTTGTTAGTTACCGAAATTTCAGTTAACAACTGAAGACATAAAAGGATAATTTCGTACCACTTAATTTGCACCAAAGAAACATAACCTGGTTAATTGTACTGATGGCATATCAAATGCTTAGATGACAGATATGGTTGCATTCTTGTAAAACTTAAGGATAAAACAAAATACTGTGAAGTAAACATAATTTATTAGCGAACATAATGGCTTTTATTACATTTTGAAAAGCGAACGAATATCCGAATGAATATTTTAATTGAGTAAATATCCGAACATGAAAATCCTGTGTTCGTCCCAGCACCAATCTTCAAATTGCGTTATTGATAACAGATAATCTCAACAATGTTATTGGCAACAAAAACAAAAACAAAAATTAGAACTACAGACAGGACTACCAAACGCAATCGTTTCAATGCATCCTGATGTTTTTTTTATATAAATAAACAATATAGTAAATGCAGATGTAATGTCAGACAGCACAGACAGTGTTTTACATTGTTGGGGGAAAATACACATATATACTAACATATATGATTGACATAAAACTGTTTTAGACAGTTTAATTTGCTGTAAATACAATACCACTTACCTGCGTATACTATTAGATATAATGAGATATGTGATTTTGTTCTGTAGTTCAGTCTATATGTAATAATGGACTGTGGTATCTCATGGTATGTGCTTTCTAGAAGCTGCACCTGGACATTTCTCATGGTATGTGCTTTCTAGAAGCTGCACCTGGACATTTCTCATGGTATGTGCTTTCTAGAAGCTGCACCTGGACATTTAACGAAAACCTGTAGTCAAAACAGTGCGTTTATTTTATCATACCAATAGTGCTTACTTTCCGATTTCCTCATATTTTCCCATAGTTTCTGTTTGTATTCCTTTATCGATATTTCTTGTGCTGCTTATCAAGAACAAGATATTCTGCACTGTTATGATCAGATGTTCCCCCATCTTGCCTGTGATATTTGACGTGCAAGTCTGAATACAAAAATAGCAGTGAAACGTCGGGTGTAAAAAACGCAGTGAATAAAGGCTGTAGTGTGATTAGCCCATTAATCTGTCTGCTTGAAAACAGATTTGTAATGATTGCAATGTTCATTGTCAAATAATTTTGTTGTTCAAACTGTTTTAATTATCCTTTCTTGATTTTTTTTTTGTGTTAGTTTTGTCTATTTCTATAATCATGTGGTGGTCTGGATTTCTGCTTCTGTTAGCTGTGTGGTCCAGTGGTTAAAGAAAAGGGCTTGTAACCAGGAAGTCCCCGGTTCAAATCCCGTCTCAGCCACTGACTCATTGTGTGAACCTGAGCAAGTCACTTAACCTCCTTGTGCTCTGTCTTTCGGGTGAGACGTAGTTGTAAGTGACTCTGCAGCTGATGCATAGTTCACACACCCCAGTCTCTGAAAGATTAGTGATTTCGAGCAAACTAAATCTGTCGGAAACAACAAAGATATAATAAGTGGTGAAACCTGAAGCCAACTGATGCTTACCAAGAGATTGTACATATCACTGAGTGAATTTTCAGCCAGTGATTTTACATTTTTAAGCTTTGATATTGACACTTTTTTTATTATTATTTATCAGAAGCTAAAACAAGCCCTGTATTTAATGTGTGTGTCAGTCTTAATATGCAAAGAATACAAGCGTGTTGACTCCTAAACTGGCTTTAAACTCCTGATCTGAACCTCCTTCTGCATTGAGTATCTATTTAGTTCCTTTTTTACCGATCTGTCTTTTTCCAAGAAGGAACCAAATACAGAGGCATGATGCCAAAAGGTTCATTGCACTTATTATATTTAGTAAAAGGTACATTTCTGCCACTACTGTACAATTGGGCATAGTTTTGGTTAATCCAGACCTATGTAATGAAGGTGCTTTTTTATTACTATCATTATTACAGGTATACAGTGAATACAGAGCCAGCCTTGCTTTTGACCTTGTAAGCAGTCGACAGAAAAATGTAAGCAAAAAATCATGTACTATATATTCTAAAGCCTGAATATTGTAACAGTGCATAGTGTTACATAAAATAAATAAATTATCTCAGGAGTAGTTAACTCCCCAGTAATGTTGAAGCTGACACCCTGTGATCCTTCAAGAAGCTGCTTGACGAGATTCTGGGATCAATAAGCTACTAACAACCAAACGAGCAAGATGGGCCGAATGGCCTCCTCTCGTTTGTCAACGTTCTTATGTTCTTAACCCTGTGTGCATCGAATTTCAGCACCTGAGAGAAAAACTGAAAAGTGAAAGCAAGGTATATTAAATGAATTTCTATGATTTATAGGCATACACGGATTACAGTGATTCGGTGTCCAGGAGAATGGGTTTCATTCCTCTTCCTCTAGCTGTGATAGTAAGTGGTGTGTTGTGTGTTTTTTTTGTTTTTTGTTTTTTAAACCATGTTCATATCAGATTAAGGGCCCATCATTTGTATAACTAGTAGAGATTGATCAGCATTTCTAGAGAGACGGACCCAGTTTAAATTCAAGGATTCAGCTATATTTTGTCAATGTAGTGAGCAAATAAATTATAAAAGCTGTATATCTGCACATTGTCATTGTTGATTGTGCATAACATATTGGAATCAATTAGGAATCTTCAAAATCACCCAATGTATTTTTAATAGTTGTCAGTTTTACAAATAAAATACTTTATTTAGTGACTGGAATTTCAACAGCTTCAATGTTTGATTTGTTCATCAGCTAACCAGAGTCATCACAAGTTCTGTGAAAGTACAAGGATCCTTGGCTCTCATCTGTGCAGTACTCTTCTATTTGGGGTAAGTCCATTTATTTAACTTCAAAGTCAAATGCCAAAAATAACATTTGTCCTGCTTTTTCAATTGTGATGAAACTTGCTAAGGACATTCATTAGCACATGTTATTGATAGTATAACATTTCCAAATGATCTAACCGTAATTCTTATTTTAACAAAGAGTTTATAGATTTGAAATAGATATTCTAATTAAGACACTGTATTGACCTGTCTGAATCAAAGCAAGTTACTTTGGCTGTGATTTTCTTAAATGAAAACAAAATGTCACTACTTGTGAAATAGAAAAGTTCTAAAATACAACGTGAGCTTAGTGTTTCATCTATTCATGATGTAGTTTATTTTACTGCCTGTTATTATGTTTTTTATTGTTAAAATGTGGGCTATATTAAGAAATCTGGAAGTGTAATATGTCTACCGATTTGGAAGTGGAAAATCTTAAGTATGTTTTGTCAGTGGTTTAGTTATGAATTTGGAACAAACTTGTTAACCAGAATCCTGAAGACAAAAGAGTGCTTCCTGTCTGTTCATATTTTTTCCTGTTTACTGGCAAGCAGTCTCAAAAGTCTTAATCTCAGATTGTGTGTCTGTGTCCCTGTATAGCCCACATGCCTTCAGTATAGGGCTCTGTTTTGCTCAGTGGGTTTACAACACTGTTGTGCCGCAGGGGGTACTTTGTGTTTTGTTGAGAGAAACACAAATGTATATGTTACTATTCTTTTTTTACTTCACAGGTTAATAACACTCAAAGTTTTGAACAGCATAGTCTTACTTGGAAAGTCCTGTTTGTATGTTAAAGAGGCCAAGATGGAGGAAAAGCTGATTCAGACCCCACCAGCCACCACACCTGGGAAACCACCCAACAAGTCAAAGAACAAATTCCGAGCTCCCCCAGGTGAGTTAAAATTAAGACTTTGTTCCTACAAACAATGTATAATAAATAAAATCCTATATTAAATACATTCTGATTCTTATATTTGACTTTTTTATCGTTTATGTCCGTTACTTTTTTTTACTTTTGTCCCACAATCAAAGTCAGTAATATAATGAATACCCTTTCATCTGCAGTTTTTATAGGAGAAAAGTTTCCCTGGAAGGTTTACGGAATTCTGTCAAATGTGAATACACTGCTGTGTAAACATATTTTGAAGAAAGATAGTTATTCTAATAATTATTTTGAAAGGTGTGTCTGTGGTAATATTTTTTTTTTTGTAATTAACATATTTGTTGGGAGTGAGGTTGCTCTTTAAAGAATTCATTGTAAATTGGTCTTTTTTTTACACATTTTACTAATTAATGTTGGTGACAGAAAGTTGAACAGTTTGTGTAGCTGCAGATAGTTTTCACCCTGTGGTGCACTGGTCACAGGGTTTATTTGCATATCTTTTCTCTGGGAAGCATTCAGCTGGAGCCCTTGGAGTTCCGGACAGTTAGGCCTCATTGTTTTCTCAGCATTGTGCCTTGCCAAAACCTAGGCAACATGCTGAAATTCAAGGGGCCTGTTAGTCACGGTGTCTGCATTGCAGAATAGCTAAATGATAAAGACCAGGTTTACTAGATAATTGCTCCAATAGCTTGGTTTTGTCTACAAGTCAAACTTTAAGAGCACATATTTAGTGTTTTCTGGTAATATCAGTATTAACATGCATGTCAATATACAGAACCAGTAATTTTGCTGAGACTTCCTGAAAAGAGTAGTATGGATTCTTTTAATATCAAGTTTGAAAGAAGCAGCACAACTGCTTTCCCTGTCTTAAGTAACTGGGAATTGACCATTTTTCTCTTGAGGAGTTATATTTATAATGGCCAGGGATTAAATCTGTCAGATGAATTAAACTTATATGATCATTATGGGTTTATAATCATGAGTGCTTGTTAGAGCGAATGTTGTTCGGTTTGCCTGGAATCTGGTCAAAATAAGGCAATTACAAGACTTCTTAAATACCGTATTTGTGAATGCCACATAAGTCAGTTGCCATCAGCTGAGAAGTATGCCCCTCTGCTATCCAAGCAACAGTGATCTTTTTATCTCTCATTTTAATTAAGACTAGTAAGAGTAATATTTTCCTTTGCAATGTTATCTTTACACAGCTTTCACTACTTCAAAAATGACATATATCATATGTAAAACACTATACAGATTTAAATGTGAGCTTATTGAAGCAGACAGAAAGCTGAGCTTTATTATGCAAGAGAACACTAGGTAGTCTGTTCCTTTCACACAGGTCAACAAAAATAGCACTCCCCTACTCAATGTAGAGAAGTGAGCATGTAATTGTATTGGATTTTGGTTATTTAAGATTCAGAACAGGGAGAAAGGATTTAGGATTAAATGTGTAGAATACAAATTCAGAACACTGGTGCTGCACAATCATATTCTGTTATTAAACCATGCAGCTTCCATTTAAACTTTTCAGACCACCTTAAATACAGCTCAATAGTGCCGCAGATATAAAGCCACAAAAGGCTTCTCTTTTTAAGTTGAGAAGACCATATACTATTCCATTTGTGATAATCTTTTCAAATGGCCCTGTAATTGTAAACCCCTCCACAGAAATGTAAGTTTCAAAGCTTTTGCTTTGTAGGAATAGTTTTGTGACACTTCTTGATGTTTTCGAGCAATTGCTCCACAATTGGGTTAAATCTAGTATACTATGATATCTGTCGGTGGAATCGGTAGAGAACAGTGAAGAAAGTGGAAATGTAGAGAAAACAGTAAAATGTACACATGGTGACTGGCACAGATACTTAAGGCTCGGATATTGGATTTTCTCATTTGCACAATGAATACTTTCATTATTAACATCGCTTTTTAAATCTTTTCTTGGAATTGGACGTTATTCCAATGGTCAGTTGCTGTTCGGTAGAAGAATGGAAGGGCTATCTGACTTACCAGGCTACACACAAATAAATCTTGCATATGCTGACAAGCGACATTTTGATTTACTGCCGATTTTCATACACTGAATAAGAGTACAATGATCTGTACATGTAATACACCATCAAAACTATACAGATTTTTTTCACAATTATAGAGTAATTGAAGTATTACTTACCCTCAAGCCAGCCATATCCCAAATATCCTTCAGTACAGCTAAAAAAGAATTGTAAGATTAATGGCATTACAAACATACACATTCCTGTACAGTCCCTGTATACCACAGCATAAAAACTTGTGTGCAAAAACTAAAGTAATGTATTTATTTTTTAAATGAACAAATTGAAATCATTGGTGGTGGTTGGGGGAGGGTGCAACAAAAAGCTCTGAAGTACATTTCCGCTACCATATCCATGAGTTTGAAATTCACTCTTAATTCCAGATCAGTCTTAAATTGCTCCATGAGAGAACAAATTTAGCTTCAAAGACATAGGCTATAGTTTCCACAGGCTATATTTTTTAATTGACACACATGGATGTATCTATCTAACATTGCTTAATTTCTTTATCAATTCTCCTTCCCAACAGGCATTTCAACAGATGACCGTCTGTCCACCTCTATCACCAGCCAGCCTGTTCAGCAGTCAGAGAGCACATGCCCTCTGCAGCCAAACAGCAACTCTGGCCAGTTCCTCATGACGCCAGATGCAGAAGAGAAGGACATAACGCAAGCTGGGATGGAGCTCAAACACAGAGCTTCAAAAAAGGATCTGCTGGAGATAGACAGGTTCACAATATGTGGAAACCGGATCGACTGATGCTTTCTGCTTCCCATCAAAACTGCTCAGGAGTTTTTAGCATGGCAAACAATATACTGCCAACAACGTCAATTGCCAAAGACGGCACTAGAGTATTTATTGAAATACCAATAGTTTGTTGTTGACTGAAATAAACATTATTTGCTCCTTTCTTTCCCCCAATATGTCTGGAAACACTTGGTTGAATTTAGAGTCTCGTGGGTTTGTAAATGATTTGAAGGAAGAAAAAAAAAATACACTTGCTTGGTCTGGCTGATCCATGCGACTGAATGAACTTCAGAAGGGAATGACACTTTAGTCCAGTCAGCAAGATAAAGGTGGTGTTTTGAAGAGGTGTATCCAGTAAAAACATGTACTGTTTTTCAAAAGGCCTTGTCTGAGATACTGAAATAAAAAAAATAAAAAATAAAATCTTATTCGGTTAAAAAGTGATGCTGACTTCCCAACAACATCAATGCATTTTAAATCCTCTTTGCATCACTATAGAACATTGTCTGTTAAGAATACTTACCTAGTAATTATTTTACAAAGATCTGCAATTAAGAGCCTTTATGGCATTGTTGACATTGATTGTAACCCTTTTTTCCCTATAGCTTTTTACCGGGAATAATACAAACTGCAACATGGTATTACACTGTAAGGAATAGTTTTTATTTATTTATTTTATTTATACAAAAATGAAACAGAATTTCCCGGTTACCTGAAATTTTTACATTGAGTTCAACAAATTTTTCAAATGAATGCCAATATAAAGTAGAAGGAACATTTATTGTTGCTGTTTGCTATTGTTATAAGTCTTGAGAGAATATGAATATTCAAGAAATCTTATATATAGGAAGATAAATATAATTCTGTTACATATTTCTGCTATGTTATTGAAGGCAGCTTCTTTCAGGTGACAATGAAAAGGTACAGTGTTTGCATGCATACATACTTTTCATTTTTTGCACTGAATTACCACACTGTCTTAAGTTTTACTTTATATAACAGGAGTATATTTCCCTCAGGTGCTTTATAACACTGGGTTTCTAAGCAGAGTTTGATCTATTCCATATTGTGACAATGTTTAAATCATACACTGAAAATTTCAGAAGAAAATCGTGCCTGTTTTTAAGTGAACAAGGAACCCTTACAAGGTTGTGTAATTACATTGCATTAGAAAGTACTGCCCCAGCAGAGCAGAGGATGTCCTGGTTGTGTACATGTGTTTGCTAGAACTGTTCTACCTGTGATCAAAAATATAGGGACATGCAGATCAGCTTCATTGTTCACACTAAATAAAGGTAAACCAAGGTTTTCTTGTACGTCATGAAGTGATTTAAGGTTTTAAGTGACATACGAAAGAAAACAATCATTTTAAGGTTTATAACATCTCAATTTGGTTTAAGAATGGCATTTTTAGTGAGTGAAAAGGGCATTTCTTGCATATATAATTTTCTTTCTGCCAGATCAAGTTAAATACACAGATATTAAGATGTATTTACATTGTTTTTTATTAATTTCCAAGCTTCTATTTTTTTCCAGCTCAACTCACAAAAATGTTTGCATTTACTATACATCAATCATAAAATGATGAAAAGAACTATTGTATTTTTAGCAAGTTGGATGGTACTTTTAGGTAGCATTTTGTGCATGAAATTATGTAGTAAATACCAACATTTTTGTACAGTTTAAAGAGAATGTTTGTCGTAAACAAAACCAGTTTTCTTTAAAATAAACAAAAAAAAGATTCTTCACCTTTGTAACAAATGCAATTCATTGGGGGGATATGAAATAAAAGTTGTTTTGTAATTTTGTAGTGAATTGAGTTTTTTAATTTGATGCGATTTTGGTGTTTATGAATTGTGAAAAAAAGCAATTATTTTCTTGCAATTCTTCTGATAATTTCATATATGTGGTTTTGGAGTTCAGATTCAGGCTTGCAAAGGAGTGTTACATTTTTGTCTTTCAGGTAAATATTTAGTGGACACTTAAAGAATATGTTACTGCCTTCACAAATAGGCCATCTATTAGAAAAACACAGTAGCAATTAAGTGTTAATGATCAATTGCCAGTTCCAAAAAGGAGGAAAAACACATGAAATGGACAGACCAGGTCCCATATGTTGAACTATTGGACTGTTTGTGGTTGAAAACCTAAGTCAAATGACAGCTTTGGTAGAAACTATCCATCCTTTAGGCCAGGGGTGCCCAATCCTGGACCTGGAGGGCCGATGCCCTCCTGGTTTTTGTTCAAACTGTACACTAAATTGATTAATTGGACCAATTAAGCTTCTAATAAGGGCTTGATTGGTCCAATTAAGTAATTTAGGGCACAGTTGCAACAAAAGCCAGGAGGACATCGGCCCTCCAGGACCAGGATTGGGCACCCCTGCTTTAGGCTATGTTGGCAGAGCTCTTCTCACTGAAGATTCCACATTTTTACCTGCATGCCATTCTGATTACATGACATGTTTTGTGTGATTAAAATACGCTTGAAACTGTCTGATTTTTACCTATTTTGTTTAGGGATAGTCCAACTGTTCATAAGAAGCTGATTGGTTTTGTGGTATGGCGGCCACGTTGGATGACATCATAAAAATACAGTAAAAATGTAAAATCATCAAGAAACAAACATCTTGGAAAGCGCTTATTCGATTGAAACAAAAATTGCTAAACATGATCTAAGTATGGTTGGCTTTTACACTGGTTCAATGGAAGTTGCTACGGTAAAAAACATGGTGGCCACGTTGGATGACATCATCAACATACAAAACTGGCTTACAAAAACCTTTGTCTCTGAAACAACTACTCCGATTGAACCAGAAATTGGCACACAGGATCCTAGTGTGGTTGTCTTTAAATGTTGTTCAAGGGAAGTTGCTACAATAAAAAAAAAACATGGCGGCCACGTTGGATGACATCATCAACTTACAAAACTGGCTAACTCCTTGTAGAGTACAGGTAGGGCCATGGTTACTGTGGAACATAAGAAAGTTTACAAACAAGAGGAGGCTATACGGAACATCTTGCTGGTTTGGTTGTTAGTAGCTTATTGATCTCAGAATCTCATCAAGCAGCTTCTTGAAGGATCCCAGGGTGTCAGCTTCAACACCATTCCAGGGGAGTTGGTTCCAGACCCTCACAATTCTCTGTGTAAAAAAGTGCCTACTATTTTCTGTTCTGAATGCCCCTTTATCTAATCTCTATTTGTGACCCCTGGTCCTTGTTTCTTTTTTCAGGTCAAAAAAAGTCCTTTGGGTCAACATTGTCAATACCTTTTTGGATTTTGAATGCTTGAATCAGATTGCCGCGTAGTCTTCTTTGTTCAAGACTGAATAGATTCAATTCTTTAAGCCTGTCTGCATATGACATTGCCTTTTAAACCCGGAATAATTCTGGTTGCTCTTCTTTGCACTTGTTCTAGAGCAGCAATATCCTTTTTGTAGTGAGTTGACCAGAACTGAACACAATATTCTAGATGAGGTCTTGCTAATGCATTGTAAAGTTTTAACATTACTTCCCTTGATTTAAATTCAACGCTTTTCACTATATATCCAAGGATCTTGTTGGCCTTTTTTATAGCTTCCCCACATTGTCTAGATGAATATATTTTTGAGTCAACATAAACTCCTATGTCTTTTTCATAGATTCCTTCTTTAATTTCAGTATTTCCCATATGATGTTTATAATGCACATTTTTATTGCCTGCGTGCAGTACCTTACACTTTTCTCTATTAAATGTCATTTGCCATGTCTGCCCAGTTCTGAATGCTGTCTAGATCATTTTGAATGACCTTTGCTGCTGCAACAGTGTTTGCAAATGTTGTCTGCAAATTTAACAAGTTTGCTTACTATACCAGAATCTAAGTCATTAATGTAGAGGACCTAATACTGATCCCTGTGGTACATTTTGAGGTTTCTCCTCTAATCAGTACTTTCTGTTTTCTACATGTTAACTACTTCCTAATCCATGTGCATGCATTTCCTTGAATCCCTACTACTTTTAGTTGGAGAATTAATCTTTTATGCTTTCTGGAAATCTACATAAACCATGTCATATGCTTTGCAATGATCCATTGTTGATATTGCATCCTCAAAAAGGTCAAGCAGGTTAGTTAGACACAAACACATAAAGTAACCCATGTATGCTCTATAAAAAATATATTTGCCTGTGACCTTTGATCTCTCAAAGGTCAAATCTCTCAAAGGTCAAATGTAAAACTGGATAATAACTCATTAGAGAATGCAGATAGGGTCATGGTTACTATGGAACACATAGTAACCCATGTATACTCTACAAAAAAAAAAAGTCATTGCCTGTGACCTTTGACCTTTCCTTAAGGTCAAATGTAAAACTGGCTTATAACTCCTGAGAGAGTGCAGATAGGGTTACTATGAAACATATAGTAACCCATTCATATAGTAATGCATTCTGCACTATTTGCTAAAGTGTTTGGTACTGGTACTGTTACTGGTACTGGAAGACGTAAAGTTGCTGGCAACTCCAGTTGTTATTATTATTATTATTATTATTATTATTATTTTGAAACTCATAGCAAGCAGGCTGCATTTGCTATTATTGTTTGGAGCCATGTCTTTCAACACAATCTGCAGTCTTTGTGTAAACCCAGTTTAAGAAGGATGAACGTTATCGATATCCCATATGTTAATAGTAAAAGACTAATTTTTGTTCTAAAGAATTCATCTCCCTAAAAGAAACCTACCCCTAAACCAACACTGACGAGAAGGTACTACAATACCAAAATAGCATGACTTGTTTTTATTCTCATTGTTCATCGCCTGATATTGAAGTGGACAACTGGTAAATTGCAATCCACTTTTGTTTTATATGTGAAATAAAAAAAATCCCTTGCCAATATCGTTTGGATGTTGGAAAGCAACTTTGTCTAAACATTGTCTGGGTTATGAGGTCATGTTATTTTAGACTTTGCCTAATGGGTTGGTTATCCCCAGGAACAAAGACTTCTGCACACTAAGCACTCTTTGCAAGGATTACTTTAATCTACAAAACCTCTGTCATTAAATTTGAAATTGATTTCTGTATAAAAAAGTATGTATGGTGAGAAAAATAGTTTGGAAGCATACAGTATGAATAATAAGGACGTCAATTCAGCTGAATATTTGTGGTACACTGCATCATTAATGTAATAAATAGTACATTTGTAAACAGATATTCCAAATACTGCACCGGCTCCTAAAATACCAAGTATGTGCGTAACATACATCCCCCGACAAGCCTGCAAATTCAAAATGTGATTTATGGAAGGAAGCGCAAATGGATGGAGACACATATGGATCACATTAGTTTACTGTGAAGCTACGTCTTAGTTGGTGCTTATCTTGGCGAGAGCCAAGTTCAAATCAGCAAGAAGTTTTAACATCTACTCTCATGTAATGGAAATAATAATTATCAGTGTGCCAAAAATACTGAATACCATGATGCATATCAACAGTATTTACAGAATAGAATAAGAAATGACAATGAATAGTTTTATGAAAATGAGATGAGCAGTATTTAAAACCTAAAGGTCAGCAAATGAGGCGTTAGTATCATGGTAGAACATATTCAAATAATAAAATGACTGATTTACAGTATGTGGAATAGCTTCTTGTGTTCTCAAGGTGCATGTCATTGTGAGATACAGATGGGGAAATGTAGAGACAGACACACAGACGAATGGTTTGGTGGAACGATTTAATCAGACCTTAAAGCAGATGCTGAGACATGCCTTACCTCCTTTTTGCAGTGAGAAAGGTGCCACAGAGTTTGACAGGGTTCTCCCCCTTCAAGCTCTTGTATGGCCGACAGCCTAATGGCATCCTCGATCTGTTGAGAGATGGGTGGGAGGAGCACAAAGGCTCGTCCAAAATGTAGTGCAGCATGTGCTCCTACTAAGAGATCGCCTGGATTTGGTCAGTCGTTTGGCCCAGGACAACCTCATATCGGCTCAGCACCGGCAACAGCAGCATTACAATAAAAATCCACGAATTTGAACCTTTCGACCTGGAGACAAGGTAATGCTGCTGCTTCCCTCCTCAGAATCGAAATGATGTGCTAAATGGCAGGGGCCATATGAAGTGATTCGGGCTATAGGACAGGTGAATTATGAAATTAGACAGCCCGATCGCCGTAATGAACGTGAAATTTATTATGTAAATTTATTAAAGCCCTGGCAGGCAAGGGAGGCCTTATTTATAGCCCCAGGCGATGTAGAGGATGATTTAGGCCCTTGTCCAGAGAGAAACTAGCACTAAAATCATTTTGATGGGGGAACAATTGGTTCCAGATCAGCAACAGGAGCTGCATTAGCTTATTGAGGAGTTCAGCGATGTTTTTTCTGACTTGCCCGACAGAACTAATTTGGTTGAATATGACATTATCTCTCCCTCAGGTGTCACAGTACGAGAGAGACCTTACTGCATCCCAGAAAGTCAACAAAGTGGGGTTTGCAAAGAGGTATGAGACATGCTCGAACTTGGGATGATTGAGCTTTCCAGGAGCGAATGGTGCTGTCCAGTTGTCGTAATGGCCAAGAAAGATGGCACCAACCGCTTCTGTGTGGACTTACGGAAGGTAAACAAACTTCTAGATAGACTGGGAAAGGCAAAGGTTATCTCTGCTCTGGATCTGACAAAGGGATACTGGCAGATCCTCTTAACCCACAGTTCTATAGAGAAAACTGCATTTTCAACACCAGAAGGGCTGTTCCACTTTAAAACCATGCCGTTTGGGCTACATGGTGCGCCCGCTGCCTTTCAGAGACTGATGGACCAGGTTTTATGCCCACACCGTGAATATGCAGCAGTGTATATTGATGATGTGGTGAGTTACAGCTCCACCTGCGAGAGCATTTGGTTGGGGTTACGGCCATCCTTCAGTCTCTAAGGGTAGCCCGGCTGACACATAACTTGAGAAAATGTGCGTTTGCCAAAACAGAAACTCAATATTTGGGATTTTTAATGGGAAATGAAAGGGTGAGGCCCGTTGTCACCAAAATCCAGGACTGGTGACCGTGTTAGTATGTTGTGGGAAGGATCTGGCGTGTTTATTGTTTGGGACTGCAACCCGTTGTTATTTACCCCGTGCTCTACACATTGTTGTGTATTGCCGGGGATTATTATTTGGTCACCAGACCTGGAATTATAAAAATAAAAGAACCACTTTCCAACTGGATTACAAGTCTCTGTCTGTTAATTATGCACCGCATCACTCCTGCAAACCACTTTGCCACACACACACACACACACACATATTATATATATATATAAAAATATATAAAAGCATTAAATGAAAAACAAATCTTTAAAACATGGCTTTTGTATATAAGCCCAGAAAACAGATCTCAAATATAGGCAGCAGTGTGGAGTAGTGGTTAGGGCTCTGGACTCTTGACTGGAGGGTTGTGGGTTCAATCCCAGCTGGGGGACATTGCTGCTGTACCCTTTAGCAAGGTACTTTACCTAGATTGCTCCAGTAAAAACCCAACTGTATAAATGGGTAATTGTATGTAAAAATAATGTGATATCTTGTAACAATTGTAAGTTGCCCTGGATAAGGGCGTCTGCTAAGAAATTAATAATAAAAAATTGCTGTGTAAGTGACTTATTTATGTGGCATGTCTGACAAAGAGCCTTAAGGGGCCCCTAATTTCCTTGTTTTCCGTTAATTAACTTCTCCTGGCTATGCAATAAACATGCCAATTCAATGTGGTCAGTTTGAGATAAGCCTTTGCAAAACAGTGAAAGCTGTTTGTGCGTGGTTACATACGCCCTATACATTTCTGCCATGGTAAAGGAATAACACATTTACAAAAGCATCTTGAATAAAACCCTGTATACATGGTTAACCCAGTAAAGCCTTAAAGTCAACCAAGTGCATAGGAAAAGCATACATCAAACTACGCATCACACTATGCCTTTTAAACTGACTTAAAAGTGCTAAATGCGGTTAGTGTTCACACTTTCAGCGAGACTCGAGACCACGTCAGGGGGTAGTCTCGAGTCCGGTTCTAAATTAGATGGCATCAGGTAGTGTGGTTTGTCAGAAGTGTGGATGCTGTAATACTGAACTACATTTTTTGTGTATTCTCCAATATCCCAAAATGCTTTGTGATATATGCTTGGCGAAATACTCAGAACACGTGCCCGAAGGACTTGCTATCATATCAGTGCACACGCCGTACTGGGTATTAATTGTTATGCTTAAAAAAATAAAGTAGTGGGGAAAATAAAAAAAGCACAACGTTAAATTAGGCGACTGCAAAAATGAAATGCGAGTTAAAAGTAGGATCAGGGATGAACAATTCACGTGACTTGCTCTGTTTGAAATAAAATTAAGGGGACCAGAATTAGGCTCAGGCAACATATGAAGGTAAAACAAAAGATCATTTTGTAATTATCAATTTTTTTCTGAGTTTAATAATGAAACAGAAGCACCTCAGTTTGTTTAAAGCGACGTCACCGGATTTAAAATAAAACCCGAAAATTTAGGGAAGAATGGGAGACTACACGATGAAATCAGTTCCAAATCTTTTATTTCGGGACGCTAATCTCTAGAACACACTCAGAGACCACAGCTCTGACTGCTTCTCCGCTTTCAGGAACACAACCAAATCAACAACACACAATTTTATAACATTTTATAACATAGCTCCGCCCCCTTATATTAATCGGGTGCCGGAGCTTTAAACACATCCCATTGGTCCTAAGCCGGACCAATGGGCACAGACAAACAACAGCCAATTACAGGGGAGACAGACAGCACCACACGCGCAGGTTACATTTGCACATAAACACAGAGACAGGGTTATGCACGCTAACGGCGGGCGCTACAGAGCGGAAAGGGAACGCAGTACGCAAACACAGCAAAAAAACATAATTGCACGGATAGCTACAATATATATATATATTTTTATGTCTTTTTAGCATGTACCATGGGGCATAACACATTATTTTAAAATAAAATACAGTGCATGGTGGGATACTATCAGATTAATTTCTACTGTTCATTGCGCTGCAAGGAACTGTAACTAAACTATTGTAAAGTGTTTGTACGCATTATGCCCGACTAAATATGAAACGATACTTCTTGTGGACGCTTTGAGCTGGACTAATTAGAACAGTTTAGAGTACGGTTCTCGAGATCGGTATGTAGTGTGGACAGGGCCTTATGCGTTGCGTATTTTAGCGTCATGAGTCTAAATTTACACTGTAAAACAAAGCAGTCCACAGAACAGAAGTCCTACAATGCACCGTATAAGGGGAAGCAACACTTCCTTGATTAGATGACACTTTTTATTTACGACCAAACAAAACAACACATCCTTGGCGAATATCCTTATACACATCAAATCAACTGGAACTGCTTGTTAACATAAGTTCTTTAAACTTTTTGCCCTAACATTTAGTCTCGGAGTTAGTCTGGAACGAAAACGCCCAAATAGAACCACTCGAGTATGCTTCTGTACGGTACACTGCGAAAAAAAACACCGTGTCTGCGACAAGTATGTTGATGCTTGGTGTATTTACTCAAAAAAAAAAAAAGTCTGCTTTCAGCAGCACTAACAATTGGCCCAAATGTTTCTCACCGTCCCAAAGGGATCTCAAAAACCCGTGCAAAACAGCAGGTGCAATACACTGATATTAATGACCCAAGAGCTCCCTTTGTGAATGGGGTTGCAGTGACGCAGAGGGGATTGGTTCCTGAGAGTTTGGGACATGACAGAAAACATTTCTGCGAGTGGTTAGAGAAGATAAGCTAACGGCATTAACATATTTGTCACAACCAGTTTATTTGCTATTAAAACCTATTTCTACGGTAGCGTGTCGAGCTACAAGAAGAAGAAACGTAAGTAGCTATTATTCATGTTTTTGTTTATTTGGAGAGGTTTGAAAATGTGAGATAGCTTTCCCTTGTACTAGGCTACTTTTTGTTGTAGAGATTAAACATTTTCACAAAAGTGTGTCGTTTTTACACATTAAGGGTAGGCTAGATAAAATATTGAGGAATGGAGAGAGTTGTATGGTAACGAAACAACCTCAGGGTACTATATTTTATCTGAATGTGCATGATTTAGATAACATTGCCCCAAGTCCAAGTGTGCTGAACAGCAATACAAAACGGGGAGTGTGACGAATAAAGGACTTGGTTGGTTTATTATAAAAATGACCAATTTTCATGTAACCATTTTATGTGTGTGCCTTTTACCGTCGTTGCCGTACATTTGAATCGGGTAACATACGTGTATGCATAGACAATTGTTTTTTTTAAATTTATTTATTTATTATTTTTATTTTTTATTATTCTTGAAAAACTTGTGGAATGTATGTTTGATATTGATTTAGTCCGCTGCATAAGCTACTCGGCTCGACCCCCTAGATTGCTACTGTGGTTTACAATGAAGACAATGAAGTTGCATGTTTTAACTTATCCATAACTACAAATAATGTTGAGATATGTAGTAATACTAAAAAAAAATAAACTTCAGTGATAAAAGTTTGGCCTAGAAGTCTTTCTCAGTGTTCTGGCTAAAAGTTTTTTAGTATTACTACAGGGTAATTTATAACATTCGTTTTAAATTGTGCTCATGCTTTTACTTCATAAACTAACTGCTTCACAACAGAGCCAACTACAATGAAATGAAAGGGTCAAAGTGTATCAGCACTTTAAATTAAAAGTACCTTCATCCTTAGAAAACAATTGAATAACCTTTGGATTTTAAAATGCCCTATTGTTTTCTAATTACCTGTTGTAGTAGGACCCGTGGACCAGGGAGTACTGTAAACTCTATTTGGGGAGGAATGTTCAGTTAAATCTTGTGCTAGCTCTAGTTCAAGAGTTACAACTAAACAAAGGAAATTATGGATGTAGATTTCACTAAGGAGAACTATCATTTCCCTGGGGGTTGTGGAAAACTGATGTTTTCCTCTCTATCAAGTTCCCAGAGTGAAATGAGCGGGAACATTGCGTGACAACCATGGCTGGAGCTCCACTAACCCATGTGTCTTTTGTGTATCATTTCACGGCTGTGAAATTACTGTTTGTCCTTTAGTAGACAAAAATAACTTGTAATAATTTAAAAGTTAAAGTTTGTAGAGGTACATACTTATGCATCATACCACTATCTGTATTAATGAGCTGACCTTAATTACTTGTTTCTATTAACGGCATAATAACCAGTTAATAATAAATAAACTTCCTCAATATTAAAACATTTCAGTCCTGTTGCTTCAGGTGTAGGAGGAGCTAATAGTCTTCTGAGTTTAAAATCTGAGACAGAGTCAAGGGTTTTATACTAGTTGCATGCAAAAACCAACTCAAACAACTGCGTTTTGTCTGTTTTAATGTCTGGTTAGTTCACAGTGACAGAGGGATTACAAGGCTGTACCTTTAGGCATTGTAACTCAAATTGCCTCCTGCTAATCCTATTTTTGTAAGTTATAGGGCTCTGCTACTGTACATGTCACGATACTGCAGAATAACACAAGAAAGTCGGCTACAGTAACAATGTTTTCAAAGTGTGAACGTCATTGCTCATCACCTGAATAACTGGAGTGTGAATGGCATGCCTCGAGCTGAAAGTGAATGAGCTTGGGGCTCCCGAGTGGCGCATCCAGTAAAAGCACTTGCGTAGAGTGCCGGATGTGCCCTATAGTCTGGACGTCGCGAGTTCGAGTCCAGGCTATTCCTTTGCCGACCGAGGATGGGAGCTCCCAGGGGGCGGCGCTCAATTGACCGAGCGTCGCCCGGGGGGAGGCAGGGTTAGGTCGGCCAGGGTGTCCTCGGCTCACCGCGCACCAGCGACCCCTGTAGACTGGCCGGGCGCCTGCGGGCTTGCCTGTAAGCTGCCCGAGAGCTGCATTGACCTCCGACGCTGTAGCTCTTGGGTGGCTGCATGGTGAGTCCACAGTGTGAAAAAAAGCGGTCGGCTGACGGCACACGCTTCGGAGGATAGTATGTGTTCGTCTTCACCCTCCCGAGTCAGCGCAGGGGTGGTTGCGGTGAGCTGAGCATAATAAAATAATTGGCCATTCCAAATTGGGAGAAAATAATAATAATAATAATAATAATAATAATAATAATAATAATAATAATAAAAAGAAAAAAAAAAGTGAATGAGCTTGTGCGTCAGCTGCCAGAACAATTACAAGCGTAAATCCAAATTCAAAATCATTCTTCCAAACTGGGTACAGTAGCGTGTTGCTCAGTTGTTGACATGGTGTCACACAAGGCAACGTGCAGGCAACAGAAGGTTTTGTGTTGTGACCGATTACAAAAGCTGCTTGTGTGACCAGGACATTAGGCTCATAAAAGGTGTAGATGCCACTAAAAGATAATCAGTTATCTCTGGTTCAGCTTTCTCAGCACTTCTATCCCTAGTTTAATGAAAGTGACTTCCGGGCTTAAAAACTTTAATTTGAAAAAACAGATCTTTGAAAACTGTATTTTACAGCATTTTATTAATTATTATGCATGGTAACAGACAATGCACTATTAATTTATTTATAATTCAGTATCTGAAATATATAGTGAGAATCATTGGATGTGTGTTCATTACTTCCAGCTCTTGCACTATGGATGCATTCATACCAAGCCTTCACCAGAGCCCAAAAAGGCTTTCGGCGGTGCTGAACAATTAGAATACTGTCAAACTTTGTAAGAAAAAAATCTAACATGAAATACTGTAACTATTATGGCTTCCAGTACACTTTTGCAATATCATTTTGTAGTTTCTTTGATGACATGATGTTAAATAAAATATCTAAATGATGTTCATATATATTATATACAGTGCCCCTAGAAAGTCTCCACACCCTTGAACTTTTCACATTTTGTTGTGTCAGTACCTCAGTTTCATGCATTTAAATGAGGATTTTTTTCCACTTAACTACACACCACACTGTTAAGGGGAAAAAAGTTTTTATTGCGAAAAAAATTATGTATTAAAAATACAAAACTGAAAGATCATAATTGGATAAGTCTCCACCCCCCTGAGTTAATGCTTGGTGGAAGCACCTTTGTCAGCAATTACAGCTGTGAGTCTGTTGGGATAGGTCTCTACCAACTTTGTACACCTAGATTTGGCAATATTTGACCATTCTTCTTTACAAAACTGTTCAAGCTCTGTCAAGTTCCTTGGGGAGCGTTGATGGACAGCAATCTTCAAGTCATGCCATAAATTTTCAATTGGATTTAGGTCGGGGCTCTGACTGGGCCACTCAAGGACATTTACCTTTTTGTTCCTTAGCCACTCCAGTGTGTGCTTTGTGTTGTTGTCATGCTGAAAGGTGAACTTCCATCCCAGTTTCAGCTTTCTTGCAGAGGGCAGCAGGTTTTCCTCAAGGACTTCTCTGTACTTTGCTCCATTAATTTTCCCTTCTATCCTGACAAGTGCCCCAGTCCCTGCCAATGAGAAACATCCCCATAACATGATGCTGCCACCACCATGCTTCACGGTAGGGATGGTGTTCTTTGGGTGATGCGCTGTGTTAGGTTTGCGCCAAACATAACGCTTTGCATTTAGGCCAAAAAGTTTCATTTTAGTTTCGTCAGACCACAAAACTTTTTGCCACATGGCTACAGAATTTCCTGAGTGTTTTTTTGCTACTTCAAACGGGATTCAAGGTGGGCTTTCTTGAGTAATGGCTTCCTTCTTGCCATCCTACCATACAGGCCAGATTTGTGGAGTGCTTGGGATATTGTTGTCACATGCACACTTTGACCAGTCTTGGCCATAAAAGCCTATAGCTCTTGCAAAGTTGCCATTGGCCTCTTGGTAGCCTCTCTGATCAGTCTCCTCCTTGCTCGGTCATCCAGTTTGGAGGGACGGCCTGATCTAGGCAGGGTCTTGGTGGTGCCATACACCTTCCACTTCTTAATCGTCTTGACCGTGCTTCAAGGGATATTCAAGGCCTTTTGATATTTTTTTTTTATACCCATCCCCTGATCCCTGATCCTTTCAACAACTTTGTCCCGGAGTTCTTTTGAAAGGACCTTGGTGCTCATGGTTGATTCTTTGCTTTGAAATGCACTACCCAGCAGAGCTTACATGAACTGCTGAATTTATCCTGAAATCATGTGAATCACTACAGTTTAACACAGGTGGAGGCCACTTAACTTGCTGTGTGATTTTGAAGGCAATTGGTTACACCTGAGCTAATTTAGGATTGCTATTACATGGGGGGTGGACACTTATCCAACCAAGCTATTTCAGTTTTTATTTTTAATTAATTTTCTACAAATTTCTAGAATATTTTTTTCACTTGGAAGTTGTGGGGTAGGATATGTAGATAAATGAAGAAAAAAGACTATTTTAATGCGTTTTAATTCCAGGCTATAAGGCAACAAAAGGTGAAAATTTTGGAAGGGGGTGTAGACTTTCTATAGGCACTGTATATTCTCATATCTTGGTCCTAAAATTTTAGGTGATGCAAAACCTTTGCCCATAGCTGTACATTCACTGCAAGCACATGTTGTCGTAAAGTAAGTTCGATATACAGACAGACAGATACTATGATACTCTCAACAACCTGTGTTAAAGGTGGTCCTTTGCAAGTTTCCTCATAATTGGACAAGCAGTTCCCTAGGTATATGCAAACAGGTAGAAATATGCCTGCTACCACTACTGTATAATCTTCAAAAGAAATGGCAAAATAAACAAGACACCATTAAATTGCCAATAAAGAATGTAAACTTATCTTTTGGCAAGCAAAAAGAAGGAGCTGTTTTTGGCCCTGTCCACACTTAAACCGTATTAGTTGCCTTTAAACTGGCTTAAAAGTGCTAAATACAGTTTGCGTCCACACTCATGGCGTTTAATACCATAGTCGAGAACCTCAGGGGTTGTCTCGAGTCCGGTTCTAAATTACATCGCATCAGGTAGTGTGGTTTGTCAGAAGTGTGGACGCTGTAATACTGAACTACATTTTTTGTGTATCCTCCAATATCCAAAAATGCTTTCTGATATGTTTTGGCGCGTGTACCTTATAAATACAGTACTCAGAAAAGGCACCTAAAGGAGTTGAGAAGGACTATCAATACTGATGTACCGTATACAATTTCTGAGGATTGTTGTAAAATGGTGGATCATGGAGCGTCGTGATCAGATGCCGAAATCAAGCCACATTAACACCTGGAGCGATTAAATATGTCAAGGAGAACTTCAGAGTTCAAATTGAAACGCACACATTATGATAAAATGCACCTTGTGCTATTAAGAAACAAAACCATAACGCTCATGCTAAAAAGCGCTATGTCTTCCGTGGGCAACGGGCTCCATATTTTCAAGGTTGTAAACAGACCGTGCATTATGGCATACTATAGTATTAAGTCCCACAGTCCTTTGCACTGCTAGGAACTGTAACCAAACTATTTTAATAGTGTGTGTGTACGCTTGAAGCCTGACTAAACATGAAACGGTACTACAGTGTGGATGCTTTGAGCTGGCTTAATTAGAACGGTTTTGAGTACAGTTCACGAGATTGGTTATGTAGTCTGTACAGGGCCTTTGTTAATTGCAAGAGAAGTCCTACCCCACTGTTTCAGTGAACATCATCTTACCAAAAAGGGTAACTCTGTTTGACAACCACATGTCACAAGCAATGAGCCAGATGTTTCCCTATTATTATTTTCTGTAAATATCAACAGTCCCCTCAAACACTGTAGAATGAAATGGTGTGTCTGCTGCTGCACTGACATAGACCCTGATGTGAGCCCCTGGTCTGCCCAGTTTCTTTTAATGGGATTTCTGACCCCGGAGGCCAGTCAGAAAGAATCTTGCAAGTTCTATCGTTTCTGCTAGCACAGCCTGTTTGTTCTGTGGCAGTATTTTATAGTGGCAAAGGGGAATGGGTGTGGGGTGGTTAGGGGAGTCTAGTACATCTGAATGCCACTGCGTTTATATTACTAAAATCGCTGCTATGACTACGTCAGAGCATTGACTTTCATTTCCTTACCTTACAGATCCAGTCTCCCTCATTCTTGTCTAATTTTATACTTAAACTAAACTCTGCATCGTGTTTCTTGGAGGAGATTTATGTATTTTTTTTTAATGTATTTATTTTGTTTGCATGGATAAAATCAGAGACAGTGCTGAAGAAGAAGTGAAGGAGACAGTGCTGAAGAAGAAATTTGAAGAAGGATTCAACTTGTTGGTGTCTGTTTACTAATTTAAATTAAGCCTCGTTTGCACTCATCACTAGGTAGACTATTCCCCAAAAGTAGTTTTAGCTTCGCTTTAGGGACACCTCCCTTAAAAACATTCATTACTATGTGAACAGTGCTGCCATGGCTCAGGAAGCAGAGTAAATTTTAAAAAGGGGATCACATTTTTATAAATGGTTGTTTTGCTCTGTACATAAGTGACAAACTCCTACTTAGATGGCATTTTTAGCTGGGGCATAAAAGGTAATAAGATATATGTTTGACTTTGAAGAACCACTTTAGCCTGTAAAAGGTAATGATTACCTTACATAACATCCACAGGGAATGCAGTCCTATTGCAGCTGTTTCATTATTGCACTTTTGCCTACAGTGTGATACTGCAAACCAGTGAATTAATCCATTCCATCAGTTACCCCCACCCCCTCCTTTTATTACATTTCTAAATCCAAAATACAGGCTCATGCAAGATGTATTGAAAAGCACTGTTTCTGTTTCAGATGAATGCTTCATATCATTGGGACTGCTTGTTTTTCAAACGGGGCAGTTTGTTGGGTGTCTGCTCTTGACAAAATAAAACTAGCACGGTTCGACATTAACCATCGCAGTTTGGCCAGTAGTTACGGGCCGGTAACAGTTTTAATGGTATAATGTATATATAGTATAGGGCACATGGCTTCCGTTTCATGAATGCAGGAAAATGGCTCAGTGTGCCAAATTTCAAACCCATTTTAAAAAAACATACCCACCCCCGATAACGGCGTAATTGAACTCGTCTGAACTTTCCCGCCGCACGTCGTATTTGTTGTACAGTCGGCATCTGAGATTGCGTACTGAAGTGCTGTTGCTACTGCTCCTTACCTCGACATGGCAGCTTTTTACAGTTTAGAGTGGAGTGGAAGAAATCTGGCTTCATGATGACAGTGAAACAAATGTCAGTTTCCCAGACTCGCAGATAAAACAGCAGCTTGTTTGTTGAATTCAACATTTAGTTGCCCTCATATCCAGTCTCACAATAATAGTTTGCAGGATAGCAGGTGTTTGTCTGCTGCTGTGACTGCAGGGAAAAAAGATGCCCCGATGAATACCCAGATACGCCACATGGAAGCTGGACAACGGGATTGAATTGTCAAACTTTGATTTGGGATACAGTGTGTTCAGGTTAGAAATGCCATTCACACTATTTGCAGGACTCGTTCGTACTATCAGCAGTAAGTGGTGCTGACTTGGGAGAGGCTAGAAGCAACAACGATATGAGAACAATTATTTTTATTATGATTATTGTGTGTAGTGTTTATTATTAGGATTAGTATAAATCCGTTAACTTTTTAGCGTTGCTGTTGTTATCATGGTAACAGCTCGGTTGCGGGGTTGCTTGTAAAAAACGAGTATCATTTGTATACATACATTTTCAAATCTTGAATACAGTGTTTTCATTTTCTAACACGCACGCCAATGTATGCATGTTAAATGGCTGAAATAATACAACAGTATATATGAACATGCTTTGCTTAGCCACTTTTTTATATTTAAGACGTGGGCTATCTTTGGTCACCGTACACATTACTAAATATACGGAAATGAAAAACCATCATGAAAGAATATGCGTTTTTATTTTCCCCCTTTCGGTTTTTTTTCAGGAACGAGTCCGTTTGTATTAACAATGCAGTTTGCAATTGCACTCGGATCGTTTGGTGTGTGAACCAGATGTATCCTGCAAGGCATATTGAAAGATGGCAGCTATGTATTGCTCTGGTTTTTAATATGGCATGTTTAGATTCTACTGTGGAAGAAAGCACTGGGGGAGCACTTAGCTAATTTAATTAATACATTTCTTGAATGCCTAGAGTAGGAGAATGCAGTTTACGAAATTCTGCACGGTTCTCCAAATGTCGGCATTAAACAAATGAATTTGAGAAGATTGAATATATTTTACTATTCTGTGAGTTTTGTCGAGTTAGGCAAGATTTTGGTGTCTGACCAAAATTTCTACCAGAACTTCATTCTTGCACTGTCCATGTAGTTAAGAATTACCAGATTTCCACAGAGAAAAACGGGGACGTTCAGGTGAATTTATTACAGGTGATAACTCATTATTTTATTTATAGATTCTCATCAAAACATGTTAAATGCACACAAAAAAACAGATTTAAAAACAGATCAGCTATTCCATTTAAACATATGGTATTCATATAATCAGACTAAACAAATAATCCTTAAAATTGTTTATTTTTGAATGGCACTAACTCACAACCTAATATATTAACTTGCAGAGCAAGTTAATGCACTCTTCAGAGCAAGTTAGTGCACTCTTCAGTTCATTTAGAACTGAAGAGTGCACACACACCAGTGTCTCCCTTCTGTTAAGAGCTCCCACAGAAATCCACTTGTCATTTTAGAACTGAAGAGTGCACACATACACACCCTCGCTCACAGATACACACTTCATCACACAGTAAAAAAACTAAATGTAGAGCCCTGTCTAAGTGGGTGATTGTAGGAAGTATGTACATTATACACAAGCAGTGCAATACCTGAAGTACATTTTAAACAAATCTATATTTTAATGCTAAACTAGATTTCTGTGCTATTCTGCAATATCTATTGAACTCCAAATTCTGTTCTTCCATGTCAATTAATGTTCTTCCTCGTTTACTGGTGCAATAGGGTTCCCACGGGACTTACAGAAAAACATGCAATTCGTTCACTTGCCGAACCTGTGTTTGGGCCAGATGTGTTGTATTTTTATAGAAAAAGAATAGTTTCAATCCACCTGAAAAAAAAAAGCCTAAGGCTTTGATGCATAATCAAGCGTGTTCATTTACCTTGACGTTAATGCGAAAATTGCAGGACGTAATTGCACAGAATAATGTGGTTTTGCTGTGTCAGATGCAGTTAGTAGGGATACTGTAGTATAATCTGGCAAAAGAAAAAAAGAGGAGGCTTTGGGGTTTAAATAAATTAGAAGGTTGATTCCTCATTAAAAGCAGTGGTTGTTTTTTTAGTAAGCAAGATTTTAAATGGTAAATGTATCCATTTCCAATTCAACTGCAAAATGCTTGTTTATCCATAAGAAGTAAACATTGCAGTATTTTGGACTGTGACTACAGAGTGCTAACAGGAGCATGTTACAGGAATTTACTCTAAATCCTGTACTATAGAGTATACAGTTACTGTATATCTAGGTGCTTATGTAAGTTTCTTTTAAATATTCCACAGTAGCTCATTGTCTTTCATTTTTGTGTTTCAGGTTCCTTGTTGTCCACAGTCTCGGGCCTTTCCAATAGGAGGGGTGCTTCATGTCTGAGCCAGTGTTTTCCATCACTGCCAGAGATGGTGCAGTGTCTCCGTTCTGTTAAGAGCTCCCACAGTAATCCACTTGTCATTTAGAACTGAGAGTGCACACACACACACTCTCGCTCACAGATACACACTTCATAACGGAAAGAAGAGGATTGAGAGCCATCTGGTTTTGTTTTTGTATTGCTGTTTTATTCCAGTGGACAAATATTCAACCCGGGAGAGCTGTTGGGCAATGATTTCCACACATCAGCAAAGGACATAAAGTTTGAATATAATCCTTTTGTTCTTCAAAGCTTCTGACGAAAAAAAAACAAACCAAAAAAAACCAAACATTCCTGAAATCGTAATCTGGGGGTGTTTTATTTTTTTGTATGAACGCTGCCAATCATGATGGGTAAAGCAGGGTTGCTGTTACTGATGCTTTGGGGCTGTACAGTATGTGGAAGCCAAACTTCAATGCAGAGATCGCCACAGGGAACTTTGGATTTTGGGTTTGTGCCCTGTGGAGTTTATGAAACACATGCATATTTTGAACCCGGACCTATAGGAATCCTTTTTCACTTAGTACACTCTTTCCTTCATGTGGTGCAGCCCAATCCTTTTCCTCAAGGTAAGTCTTGTTAAATTTGCTTTATTAGCCTTGCCCTTGTTTGTCAAACAAATTTCTCAGTCGCTCAGGATATGTAACCATGTAAGCAATCAGATTGTGTTGCTGCAGTGCTGATGTGTACTGTCCCATTGGAAGTATATGCTTATAGCATGTAAAGAGCTAGCAGTCCATGTTTTAGTAATGTACAGAATGAATATGGGAAAGTAAATGGTCTCACGTTTTGTTTTTTCTTTGCAGACTATTTGTTTTTATAATTGATTTACAGTTTTGCCCATCATTAAAACAGGTTCTTCAAATCAATTTTAATATGCTGGATCGTAACAAACCAATGTTTTATGTTGTTGAATCAATTATAGTTTTAATAGGAAAATTTAATAGGCCAACAGTATATCGGTTGAAAACTGGTTTCATTCAGACATCTGCAGTCCTTTTTATAGCAGTGGCATTCAATGGAAAAGGATTTGAGGTCAGGTACACTTATTAAACAAATCCATGTACAGATATTTCTTTTTTTTCCCCTCAGTGTTTGTTTTAAGGAGGAGTGATAAGGTTAAGGTCCTTGTTATGCATAGGGGGCAAGAAGATTAGGTTTAAGTCCATGTACCATTTCAGGGTTCATAATCAATTAGAAAATCTAGGGATTAGGCATGGCTTTCCGAGTCACCTGCTTAATTAGGTCAATCTATAATCCCCTGCTCCATATGTTGCTGTGTGTTTCATTTTCATCTTGCAATAGTTGGTTATGCATTTATGTAGTGGGACATGTGTGTCCTTTTATAGCGTAAGTAGCGGGGTTCTGAAAACTAGCCTTACATGTCCCCATGTGTTGCTACAACTGTTTAAATAACATACCTGTAATTTAACATCCTGACACCTTTTTACACTTTTATAACTTTCAAAGTGGCTGCTCTAGTGCACTGTGGTTTTAGATCTGTCCTCTAAATCACTGCATGAAAAGCAGCTCTGGCTTTTCTGTTTTGTACCACATCATGAATTGTTGTTGCTGAGCTACCTGTTTGACAATGTGGGCAATAATCCTTACTCTAGCAGTGCACAAGAGCGGCCATTTTGAAAAGAGGTTAGAATCCACTTGAAAGTTCTAAGTGTAAAAAATTGTCAGGATGTTAACAATAAAAAGAAAAATTACGGGTAAGTTTATTTAAACCGTTGTAGTCACACGTGGGGACATGTAATGCTATATTTTTCTGAACCCTGTGTAGCACCTGCCCGCCGAGACAGAGTGGGGCAAGCGCCAGAGAATGTACAAAAAGTACAGCCCGACTACGCCACTGAGGGAATTTCACCCTCGGAATTAAAACAAACGGTTGTTTAAAACACGTCTCTTAAGTAGGTTCTTTTATAGGGCGTGGAGCTGGGATACAAAACAGAAGGAGCACACAAACTACGATTAAAAATCATTCCAGGTTTTATTTGGAGAGGACACAGACTCGGATCATAAATATGCACAATAACAAACAATTACAACTACTATCGACAGCATATAACCGTGCAGACGTGACGGAGGAGTTAAAAACACTTGTATAGCAACAAATCAACTGTGCAAAAATGCTAATAAATACTAAATCATAATAGTAAAATAAACAAATCAAATACACCAAACACATCTTTAAATCACATATACAAACCAATAAAAACAAATGTGAAAAGTGCCACACATTGCTATTATAATTAACTATTCCATTTTTTTTATACACACAAAGCAAGTGGGTTATCGTTGACAGTGCAGATCATTTATCAAGTAATCATATTGCGAGCTGGAGTCTCGTCCGATTACAGGAAATTAACATAATAAAAACAATACAGTACATAAAAACAAAATAAAACAACCAGGGGGGATATCTAAAAGAACGGAAGCTTAAAACACAAAGTAATCTGTGGAACGGCAGGCTGTTAGGGCATTATCAAGCATGTGGTGGTCCAAGAGTAGCCGGCCATGTAATGTAAACACGCTGCTTTGAAACAATAAGTTCTAAACTAGTCAGTCCATTTTAAGGATTTCACAACAAGCGAAGGTTGTAGCTGACTAGATCATAATCAAATTAGCTTACTCACGTCTCATACTTCAATGTTGCTGCTGCTACTCGCAGACAACACAAAAAATTATTTTAAACACACCGCCATCGCACAGACAGCTGACCAGCTATACCACTGCCGTCACGACAGCCTCCCGCTCCTTTACATCCTGCTTCCTATTCCGTTCTCCCCTTGTCTGTAAAACCAGCCTTTTAAATGATCCAGGTAAGGGGAATCAGCCTTTGATTGGCGCGGGAAAAGGGATGAAAGATAAGGGGGTAACGAAAACGATAAATAAACACAAAGTAGCGACCTGCTACCTACTCTTTTAATGCAGCACATGGAAAGAGGAAAAACACACATTGACTTCCAATTTCAGAATTCTGAAACTGCTAGGCTGAATGTAAATGAATACCGTATAATAATATTGATAGAAATACTGTAGGAAGTGATGCGTTGTGTCTACTTTTCAGATGTTTGCCTCAAACGTACTGGAGGACCTGAAAATGTACTTGCAACAACTTTGTTTTAAATCTAGCTCAACAGGGAGATATCCCGGTATTTTGTTTGCCACAAACCAGATGGCGTGCACTGTGGAGTGTGTCATTCTGTCACGTGCAGTACCGTGTGAGATATCCAGCAGCAAAAGCACATTGCTTTTTAAACTGTGCCCAGTTTATATTGGGACTCGGGAGCGAGTATTCAGCTTCCATGGCAGTCGTGGCAACACTAATCACAGGGAATCCCTGAGAAACTGTAGTTGCTATTGAACTAAATGGGGTACTATCAGTTGCCAAGGAAACAATCTGCAAGTCTATGTATTACATGGTAATACGTGTTTTTTTTTTTTTAAATGTGTATTCAAGCATTACATATATTTTCTTGCAGTATTCACAGCCTGTATCTTTTCCATTATTTGCAGATGCTGGCTGTTTACCATTGTCTTTTCCAAAAGCTCTAAAAATAGTTATCTTCATAAACAAGCCCTAAGCTTTAATTCTTTCTTTTTTTTTCTTATTCATGTTTAGAAGATTTCAGAATCTTAAGAACCAACCCTTTAATGTTCATCAATGTTTATGATGCTAAAATAAACACACATTTCATTGACACAAACTTTGCATTGTTTACCTTTTTCTAGTATTACTGTATACCCTACAAGTAGACCCTGTATTAGTATTATTATTATTATTATTATTATTATTATATATATTTTTAATAGTGGATTTGAAAAAAGTCATATAAAACCGCAAGACAAATGATACAGAATATGAAAAGCGTGGTACCCCATTATTGCTGCCATAGAAACAACCCTGAAAACCGCCAGTCTTCTGTTTTATTTTTATTTGTTTTTGTCTATATGCTGTATGCAAATGTTTTGTACTCATTTTTTTTTTTTAAAACGCTGTTGTAACTGTATAGGAGGAAAAAAAAAAAAAAAAACGCACTTATTTTTAAACCAGAACACAATAGTAATACTAATATGTTTAATACATGAGCTTTGCAAGTCACACGAATACAGTTTGTTTAAAAATCGGTGGGGGGGGGGGGACTTTGAAGTGTATCTTTCATTAACTGGTTATTTCAGTTAATTAAATACCAGCTCACCAGCTTCTCTGCTATAATGTTAAAAGTAACCTTGTGGACATGCAGGCAGAAGCCATAAAAAACAAAACACCTGCACTATTCTTTTTAACACTAGAACCGCCACGGTAGTCATTTTTGACGGTTTTCACTTTTAAAATTGAAATTACTATGCATGTGTTAAAGATCCACGGTTGTCTGTTCTTGACTTTTCCTAAATACATGTATTGAATATGCTGACGACGTTTGAAAGTCAGAATTGCAAAAATGAAAAAAGTTATGAGCACTTCTACCTAGAACCGCCAAAAGTAGTCATTTTGACGGCTTGTTACAACACATGCTTTTATTAATATAACCTACAATGCGCTATATGGCCCTATATGCGCTAATTTTGAAAATAAAGCCTTTTATATTTATTTTTTCATTTAAATACGATGTTTCTGCAATGCAAATGTTAGATATGATGTTTATGAATAAAACTTTTGAGTTGTATCTGCTAGTTTGGGGGCACTTTGCAAGCGTATCTTTAATTAACTGGTTATTTCATTTAAATAAAAGTATATACAGAACGGTTAAGAATCGCTTGCTCTATAACCATGTTATTTTATAATTGTAGCTGACCAGCTTCTATGCAGTACTCACCACCTTTTCCACAGCTCACTGCTTCAGCCATAATCTTATACCTATTTAACCTTATCTTGTTACCTGTAGTATCCCACTATTAGAACAAAAAACGAAATATCACTGTGTTTTACATTAACAAGCAGAAAAAAAACAAAGTTTGGTCTTTAACTATGGGGTGGTACAAGGTTGCCCTCTTGTGGCGAACTGTACAACAGTCTCTGGAGACAAAGACTGCTTTGGAAAATCTCACCACAGGAGGCCGCTTATGACCATGAAAAGCATATACTGCTTAATACTATTATCGCATCTAACAGTAAATTATATAATGGTTAAAAAAAATACTGTGCCCAGTTTATTTTTTAACAGTGTAAAATTGACATTTTTTATATTATTATTTGAATTTTGTTTTTCATAAAATTACTATAATCTCGGGGTGTACAGAAAATTGACAGCCGATGTATTTCAAATATGCAACTGAAAGTTCCACAGCGCGAATTGCACTCCCACAACGAATCACAGGTAGTTATCAAAAGGAATACTAAATCGACATTTATAAAATACTAACCGTTGTCCTGCAAAAAACACACACGATAAAATGATGCTTTCCAGTTAACAACATGTTCGTACGATTTCCATTTTCACGAGTCTCTGACCGTATCTTGTTCTGCTGTAAAGGCCTGGAAGCCTTCAAGTTGCCTGCAACTTCTAGTTTTTATTTGTTTTTGTCTAAAACCTACTGTATTTGCCGTCTAAAGGCCTGTTTACACTGGATATGACTAGCCAATCTGAAGTACAACACACCACACCACACCACGACAAAAAAAAATAAAACATGTAGTTCTGATACAAACCGTTCACACTGCCTGCGATACGACGGGGCAACACTGAAGCGATGCGGAAAAAAATAGGATTGGTGTCAGCAGTTAGGGAACTGACCAATGACAAACCAGAAACGTTACCTTTCACGTCGTCGCAGCGAAAGTATCACTTTATCGCAGGATAAATCGCGTCGCGTCCGGTGTGAATAGGCCTTAAGTTTGATCATTTTCAGTAGGCCTTTTCATAGTAATTGTTAAGCATAAAATAATCTTTTGCTTAAGTGTTATGTATTTAATTTGCTTTACAACAGTGAATAAAAGCATATAGGGCTTGAATCACATTCTAAGAACTCTGAGGAATGCCTTCTCTCACACAAACCAAGATATCTGGGCATTTTAACTAAATACAGATTCTATTTGCATGGTGAATATTCCAGATCCAGTAGCCTCTTTGAATATTTAGGGTTTCCTTTGAGCTGTGATGTTCTTAAAGGTCATGTGTCACCAAGTCTCTGTTTAACCGCATCCCGACCTGTTTAGGGAAAGTAAAATATCTATGGCTCCTCCTTGAAGAAAAAAGCGGACGACTGTATATACTTAATCATAGATCCATATTCACAAAGCATTTGCCACCATGCTAAGTTTGCACAATTTTTGTGAAAGTAAAACAAACTGTTAACAAAATAAACATAAGTATACAGTATTGACTTCTGTACAGTTACTCTATGAACTGTATAGATACATTCGAGCAACATTTATTGCTGTATCCAGGAGACGTATCCCACACCACAGACCTGATTGGCTAGACCCAGATTTGCCGCTGCGGGACAATGTTTGAGCAGCAAAATATTGCTTGCCAAGCGATATTTTGCTGTTCTAAAATTCTGACACTTTTCCACAACGTCATTTTTGTTGTCAATGTGTGTTCACTCTAATTGAAATAAAAGGTGAGCGATATGTGCAGCATTTTGCCGCTCCACCCTAGCGGTGCCAGCCCGCTGATGTGTTGCCCTAGGCTTTACAGTTCATGGATTTCCACTGTCATAATCTGGTTTATTGTTCTCGATGTTTAAGGAAATTCATGGATAGATGTGCCACACATTTTCCTTTCCAGTTTATAAATGAATATGTAAAGGGGTAAAAAAGTACATAGACTTATTAAAAGTTAACCATTAGATAAGAGGGAGATTTGCATATGTTGGCTACTGTAATTCAATGGGTATCTTCTGAAAGAAACAGGTTTGCAGTACATTGTATAGATGTTTATGCAAATCTACTGATCAATCTTAACAGTCCAGATTTATAGTGTTTTACATGTTTCTAGGCGTTCAATGTATGCATCTTGTATGTGGTTGTGTTCCCATAAATAGTGTTCTCTATCACGCAAAGGGAATAATGAAGTCTATATTCAGTGATATGATGCTGCTGCAGTATTTTCAATATTTAATGGTATGTACGTTTGTAAGAATAGGTTTGTCTTGCGAAAACTGCAACACAGGAGCGTCTCACTTCCTGAGAATTAGAGGAGAAACAAAAACAGTTATTCTATTATATACACAAATAGAAAGTTATCGAGATTTATTTATTTATTATTATTTGTTTATTTAGCAGACACCTTTATCCAAGGCGACTTACAGAGATAGGGTGTGTGAACTATGCATCAGCTGCAGAGTCACTTACAATTACGTCTCACCCGAAAGACAAGGAGGTTAAGTGACTTTCTCAGGTTCACACAATGAGTCAGTGGCTGAGCTGGGATTTGAACCGGGGACTTCCTGGTTACAAGCCCTTTTCTTTAACCACTGGACCACACAGCCTCCTCCCAATTGAATTGGCGGCTTTGAAATATCCCTGACTTATTGTAGTCACCAATTAAAACAGAAGATTGAGGGTTGAAGGGCTGTTAGAGAGGGATGGGTAAGGGTTAAGGTAGCTCATGAGGTGAAGGAAGGTTGAATCAGTTAGAGGGGTGGTAATGAGGGGTATCATTGGCATGCGGATCTAGTGCAGAGCAGCCGATGTAGATACAAGCTGTAATGAGAGGTAGTCAGGTTTTCTCATTCTCAGTGATAAGCCATGAGCTGTATTTTTTATTCAGTTGAGATCCTTTGTATTTGATGTTCTAATGCTTCCCCTGAGTCAGGTTGCATTAGATACCCATGCTGCTGATTTGCTTTTGTTGATGTGTTTAAGCCTTCAAATCCATCAGGACCCCAAGGGGAGTGCTTGCAACCTTTTAATATTTCTACATGTATAATGCCATGAATTAATACATTTTTTTTATACCTGTGTTTTATTCAGCGTTTGTAGAAGTAGGGAGGGGTGACAAGTCGTATTTTTCTCCTAGGTTCAGGACACTGGTCAGGGGTCTTTACAGTTCATTTATATACTGGCAGATCTAAATAATTCATTAAATATAATCTTTCTTGAAGCTACGGATTGGTAGTTTTTTCAAAGTTTAGTTTTCAGTATATCTTGTGTGTAGATGTACAAAACCTAAACTTGTAGATCATGGAGAATTTGCAGCTACAGTATCACTCCGTTTTTAGTTGTTGGTATGAATAATTTTGGCATAAAAAATGTGTGAAAAAAAACAAAAAACAACAAAAAAAAAACATGGTTATAAGTAAAGTGGATACTTAAGGCATGGGCTATGGAGTATTTACTGGGGACATTGCCCTCCTCATGGCTAACATTTCCCACCCAAACTGTTTCTCTGTTTTCAGTGGTACTTTGGAGCTTAAAGTCTTAGCTGGATTGCATGCTGTTATACAGATGGCCCAATCCTCCAAACCAGCAGGAGTGCTTTAAGACCAAGAATCTGGTACTTATCCCCGTCCCCAAATAACTACTGCCTTCTCAAAATGCCCGATGAACCAGGAATAAACCTACAGTAATCCGTCGCGTATCCACCCTAACCGTGTATCCGCCTTGATCAGTCTCTTTAGCATTACTTTATTATAGAACAGAGAAGATTAGTTCAGATTGTAGATCCTACCAAGGTTTTCGTACACTGTGTTGTATGTGCTCCGTACGCAACCATTGCTGGTAGTGTCACGTGAGCTGTTCAGTGTGTTGACATGTAAATAAATCCTGTTTGCATGCGGGCCATATCAGCCAACCTCCATCTCGATCTCCCGCATATCGCTCAGCAGCGAATGCACGCACCCACACGGCAGACAGCTACTCTGTCACAATAATTAATACCCTGTATCTTTATAAACAAGGGATTTAGTGGAGCTCACTAATAAGTGGAATCTCAAAACAATAATTGTGTGAATAGTCATTGTTACAGCTGTGTATGATGGTATTTAAAACAGGATTCATTTATTTTTAAATAGCCTCCCTTACTCTGGTCCCACCGCAGTTGGATACGCGACAGATTACTGTATAATTAAATAATTTGTCATTGGCCTGCAATGCTTGCATCTATCATTTTATATCCCTCTGTCTAACATCAGTTTTCTTCTGGACTGATTATCTCCAGCAATGCAAGGTGTTTATTTTATATTCCAATCTTCGATAATGGCAATCAGTGTTTTCCAACCTGTAGTCCCTAAAATTATTATTATTATTATTATTATTATTATTATTATTGATAATAATAATTTATTTTAAATCTTAGAATTAGTCTGTTATATCTCCCTTTTCCCAGACCCTCAAACCATTAAACTGCTACACTGCACCCAAAGATAACATATATTTGTCTATATTGACCTATAATGTTTTTGCTTTAACCACTCATTTTAAGCAGGGAGTGTGTGTGAAAAGGACTGGGTTTTCTCATGGGGCTGAGGGGATGCCAGAGTAGTACAGTGTGCATGTTTTTAAATGCATTACACGTCTGGCATCAGTCACAGCTTTGAACGTTCTTCCTCAGGAAAACATCAAAACAAAGCTTTCACAGGAAGTGAACATTCATTTTTACACACACACACACACTCCAAATTTAATGGATTTTATTCTAGTTTTGCATTTCTATATTGGTTCTTATGTGCTCCAGTCCAAGGAGTCGGCAGATGCCCCAGCAGATGCAAGCAAACTGGATTCCCCAATGAGAAAAAAAAAAAAATTGGCTCTAGTGCAAAGAAACCCAGAGAAATGTCCAGAGGCGAGTGATCAGGAGGAGGAGTTCAGTTAATAAATCCATACTTACTAAATGGAAGGCTCACTTTAACCTGTGACATATCATATGCATTCTGTGATTCTCTGTCAAGTTTGCACATAGGCATTCTACAAGAAAAATGGTGTCGTTCATTTAGCTAAGCAGCCTCCTCCACGTCATAGACTGCTATCATTGAGGTATTGATTTCATTTTTGCAGGATTATATACAGAGCATAATAAGGTATATAAATGATGGACATTGACGAAATGTTTTTGGTTTCTTTTTAATCACTCTCATTCATCCTTGACCATGACATGCTTGAGTGACTGTGACTGAAGCATATGCATTTAATCACCTAATTAGTGAGACAGTTGATTGTGCACTGGATATGGAGTGATTTCAGCTGTTGAATTGCAAGCTTGAATAACATTTTTTAGAAGTATTCCTTTTAAAAAGATGAAAGGTACTGTGATGTAGATGTAGGTTTGTCTTGAGGATAGAAGAAAGAATTGAGTGACACAAGAAATGGTAATGAGCTGCTCTAAAAACTATAAAAGCAGCAGTACTATTGCATGATAAAATCAAGAGGAGCATAGTGTTTTTGAAATGGAGAGCTTTCCATAGAAACAATGCTGTATGTGAGTGTAATAACCTTTTATTCAAATAGGAATGATACTACTACACTAAATAGCAATGCTTTTTTATGTGATTTGGCTATATGGCAATAGTACGGCACTAATACCTGGTAATGTGGTTTTGCCTATGCATGTTACTCACTAAGCATAACATCTGGGTGACTTGCACAGGGGACACGTGGTATTGAGAGCAGGTAGTGGAGCACAAAAAACAGTCCCCTACCCTGAGCCCCTAGTTTTAAAAACCAGTATGGGTTCCAGTGCTGTTAGCTTCTGCATTAATACGAGTGATGGTAGCGGGACGGATTAGCATGTCTTTGATCACTGAGGGTATCTTATTTATAGCAATGTCTGTCTGCTTTTGTTGCTATGACAACCAGGTGTTAGCCCCAATAGGCTTGTGTTAATCTGGGATTCGTTTGCCATCTTGATGTGCACAGCAAATCCTCAGCTTTGTAAGCCCAGCCCAGCCTCCTCCTGCTAAGCCTGAACCAAATAAACACAAGACTGCCCCTCTGTGATTTCCTCTGGGTTTCTAGAAGTACTGTAACAGCAGTGTAAACTGTTTACTGTATTCAAGGGAACCATCTACCAGTATGATATTTGAAATGGAGAATCTTTTTAACAATTTGTATAGTGGCTTAACTTTTAAAGAAAACAGGATTATGTAAGCCAGGATGCAGTTAAGTTAACAGACACTCTATTAGTAAAATAATTAATAAAAATAAATAAATCCCCAACCCCAATGTCTTTTTGTAAATAATTTGTGTCAGTACTGTTTATATATTCCTGTTCTGTCAAAAGCCTGTCGTGATTTGCTGACAATGAATGGGACATGTAATGTTAGTTATGCTGTAGAAGTTGCACAGTGTGTTGGTTTTAATTTTAATGAATACAGCTATAGATTATGTATTGTAGGAAGGAACCCTGGTTCTCTTATCTCTTCTTTAGAAGTGATTGATCCATTGGTTTTAGTTGTTCAGTCCTTCATGGAAATTGTAATCTGACTGTCACGCCAATTTCACTGTGTTTTTTACTTGTTTTATTATAATAATTGTCATGCCGAACATGCAGTTTAATCGACACACATGCATTTTTGTGTCCTGATTTAAATATGCCACAGAAATAGTTAACAAGAAGTACAAATATCATGAAGATTCTATTGCATATTAGAAAACAATTGAGTGCGAACAGCCAATCAGCTTCCAGGTCTAGTGGGCTTCTATTTTGCATAGATGCCCGCTGGAACGTTGAAGTGCTGTGAATTAAATTAAATCAATCCGTGCATAAATACCGGCTTATTCCCTTACAAACACCCTCCCTCAAAACCAGCCAGTCAGACTGCCAACCCTGTTTCAGTTCTTTCCTCACCAGCCAATCCACTCCCTGCCAGCTTGAATGACACCCCGCAATTCTACATGTCCAGATAAATAAATTATATTAAGAAAGAGTAAGACCCCAATCAATAAATATGTTAGCCAAATAATAAGGTTACCCGGCAAAATATCAGAAGTTCAAGCTAAATATAGGTTTTAAAGTTTTTTTGTTGTTGTTTTTTTTAAAGAGAAAATAAAGAAATAAATAGTTTTCTAATAGCGATAGAGCCCTCTCGATGCGGGCTCTTCCGTGTGGTAGATGAACTTAACTTTCGTTAGCGCCCTCGCCTACGACTCGGGATGCATAACTCCAGTCGCGGTCATCTACCACACAGTAGAGCCCGCATCGAGAGGGCTCTATAAACATTGACAACATAACCCTAGCTAATACAGTGTCATCCCTGTATTAGCACTTTTATTGGGAAACAAATTGCAGTTCTCTAAATGTACAGTATGTAAAACTGCCAAACGTGACTTATGTGCAGGCGTATGTTTCCACTTTATCCCCAAGGGGGAATAAAAATGTAATGTAACCGGCATTCTGTAATACCTCTTAACTAGCCCAAATGCCTTAACAGTCTTGCATATATATGTAGAAATACAGAGACACGCTTCTAGCACGCATTATTGATTGTATCATAATCTGGGGGTATGTGAAAGCTGTCTCTGTCTGTATACCACACTTACATTTTTACAAATAGAGTATCCCTTTTCCAAGAGTGGTGGGATTTGCAATGGACAATCTGGCGGCACAATATGCATGAGAATCTGACGGCACCGATATGCATGAGAATCTGACGGCACCGATATGCATGAGAATCTGACGGCACCGATATGCATGAGAATCTGACGGCACCGATATGCATGAGAATCTGACGGCACCGATATGCATGAGAATCTGACGGCACCGATATGCATGAGAATCTGGCGGCACCGATATGCATGAGAATCTGGCGGCACCGATATGCATGAGAATCTGGCGGCACCGATATGCATCAGAATCTGACGGCACCGATATGTCTTTGTCAAAGTCAAATGATTACATGTGCATACAGTAGATGCAGGTCATGGGGATCTACTGGTTAAGTGACTGATGGCTGCAATTTGTACAGCCGAGGTAGGGAATGTCTGTTACTGACGTATTTGCCCTCCTATGCTTAATCGTTGCATTTGATTAGATTAAAACATCTCAAATATATGATGTTCAACAACAGTTCAGAATGTGTATTGCATGCTTATGACTTGTGGAGCCTTGTATGCTTCAGTGATAGGCAGAGGTTAAGTCTTGGTAGTGTTTCTGTTGTACAGTAGCACTGCAGTGAGCCCTGCCACAGGCTTGACTAATGGAGCTTACCTCAGTCTTCATAGTTCTTTCTCATTTGGATACCAGTAGGCTGTGATTTGCAGTTTGATGTTGTCCCATGTTTTTAGGGCCTAAATTGTCACTATAAGCAATCTGTTCTTACCAGTTAGATATATAATTTTCTGGATCTTTTTAGTGCACAATATTGTTTGCCAATACTTTGCAACGAGCAAACGTTAAATATCATTGCCAGCGATCGGTTTTGGAGAAGTACTCGGGCACAATTTTAAGTGGTATTGCGACCTGCATATTGAAGTATGTATTGTGACATTAGTGTATTGCTTTTCTCAAGCTTGTACTTCATTTAGCATAGTTTACCCTGCTTTACCATACCTCTTTATTCTTTACAATGCTTACCTAAACTTAGCTTTGCTTTCCCTGTGCTTTATTACACTATTAGGGAGTGCCTAGATTTATGGATGAAATCCCTTGTAGAATCCTATTGTGAAGTTTGCATGATTTTAAAATCAATTATCCAAAACCTAATTAACTTCAGTATCTTTTTCACTGCTCCAATCATCTTGTAAAATGTTTTCTTCGATTTGAAACATCTCTGATGTCCACAAAACAAGAGCGCACCCCTCTTTTCCATGTTGGGCTGCAGGTTATCCATCACCCAAGAAAGAAACCCTGGAGAAACTGAACATTTTAAAATGTACATGCTGATACAGGCTTGCAATGCACTGTACTGTCTTTTTGGCTGGAACGGAGTGGAGTGATGACATTTCCCAGTGTGCTAATGGCTCATTCAAACATGGTTCATTTGATTAGTGAAACAATTGCTGATTCCCCCCACCCCCCCTCCCCAAATTATTGGAAGGTCTCAACCTTGTACAGCAGTAGCAACAGCCTCTGATTTTAACTCAATTACCTGAGAATCAAAAGCCCTTTTTTATACAGACATATACATATGTAGGTAAGAAATAGCAAAATTATTCTGTAAAAAGGCTACAAATGGAAAGGATATTCAAGTACAAGTAGCAATTAGTGGATTCTTTATAGAATGGATGTACAGTGGCTGGTTTTAGCTAATTAGTCTGTGGGGACCTCGCTATGGACCAGTAGTAAAACACACGTCAGCCAGCCTTTGTAAGTAGATTTCCTGCCCCTCTTTATTGTAGTCAATCAGGCTAAGCCCTATCCTCTCATTATTTATATTATTGAAGGTTTTCTAATTCAGTGTCAGTGCTGGCCAGCCTTGGCTGACTTTGTCAGACATAATCTACAATTAGATTTTACTAGTTTCTGTCTCCTATGAAGCACATGAGAACCACATTACTCTCTCAAATCTACATACTACAGTATGCCTCTGAAAGGGCAGTGTTGTGGTGCAGCCTTAAAGCCTGTAAAAATAGCAGCAGAGGCGAAAGGAGGCAGCTTAAGCACTCTTGTGCGTATTTATTTACAAACAGAAAAAAACTAAATAAAGGTTAATCAAATAAAGGGCACTGTGTCTTTAAATACGGCACATGATAGCCCAGGCAGAGCAAGATCATAAACAAGTGGTATACTTGTAAACCGGACCAGCTGTAGAGGCTGGGCTGGCAGGTAATCTTCTCTTGTTGTTCTCGGGGTAGTTGTCTACTTTCAGTTGGGAAATAAAAGGAGAAAGTTGTAATTCCCTGTTTGGCTGCTCTGCTCTGCTCCTTTTCGTGATTCGTCTCCCACAAGTGGAGACTGCTGCTTGTATACACCTGTGGCTGAGCTTAATTGATTGTTAATGAAGTCCCAGCAACAGTCTGCACTTATAGTATTAACCCTATCCCTGCCAAACTGGAAGAACAGCATTATTATTATTATTATTATTTATTATTATTTGTATTTATTTCTTAGCAGACACCCTTATCCAGGGTGACTTAGTCATAAACAAAAATACATTTCAAGAATCCCAGTTACACCCTGTTAGTCTCATTAAAATACCCCTTTATAAAAAGGAAATACAGTAAAGTACTGTTAGTATTTTACAATGTGTAGTCTTAGTAATACAGTGTACACTAATATATTAACTTCAGTATCTTCACTTCACTTGGTTTGTGTTGTGACTGATTTTATTAAAATAATTCTGTTCTCTTTCTCCCCAGTTTTACACTTGGGTTCACGATGGTGGAACAGCTGCCTCTTGGTGAACCTAGAATCCCCTTTTGCATTAAACATAGTGGCATACTTTCCTATTACCAATATACAGAGAACAATCTGGCTAATCGCTCTTCAGATACAGACAGACACTGTCTTCTTTTGGTACTGTTGGCATTCAGCAGCTTGTTCAGGTGACAGAGTGGGGTTTTAAACTTTCTTCATCCTCATCCTCTTCCTCTTCATTGTGAACAATAATTTTCCAAAACAATTTGGTGGTGGCGTGAGACCCGTGTATAATAAGATTAGGTGGTGGCCTTGGGACTTGTGTACTAAGATGACACAGGACTTGTGTACTAAGATGACCCCTGTGTATAATAAGGTTGATGGTAAGACTGCTAACCTACATTTTTAAAAGCAAACTACCAACAGTACATGAACACAACAAAACCACTTCAATACCAATATAAACAACAGTGGCCTGCAGATTTAAAGTTTATCCACAGAAGACAGGGTTACATTTGTGGAGGAGCAGAATAACGCAAGTACTTGAAAAAAATTAAGAGACCATAAATTTGGTAAGAAATTACTTCAGCTAGATTTCTTTCGTGGGATGTTAGGCAGTGTAGACTGATGGCCCTCAGAAAGCAGAGGCTCTTGAGTGACGAGGAAATCATTCAACTCCACAAACCAAAAGAGCCAAGTGAATTTTTTGTCTAGGTTTCTTGTGCCCCTGTCTAAAAACATGTTGAAGTCATTTTATTTTTTAAATAAACTTTTTACATTTTTTAAAAATTGTTTTCTAATGTTCTTTTCAACACTTCTTCAACTGTTCAATAAATACTGCTAGTTTTGCAATTTCAGTCTGTTATGTTACCATTTCTTATAACAAATAATATACACCAAAGTTGTACATATAAGGCTGTAATTCTGTATCAGGTTTTTGGTGACATTGATAAATCACTGTGCTCTTGTGATTTATGTCACCAGTAACCCTCGACAGAATTACAGCCTTTTTATTTATTTATTTATTTATTTATTTATTTTTAGTATTGTCGTTTTTCCTCCCAAAACTTCAAACTGCTCCTGTTTGCACGCAGTGTAACCAATCAACATGAAACTTGGCAGGTATCATCCCGTGTAGATTACAGTTCAGATGCAAAAAAGATTGTGCTCCTGCATCAACCAAGATGGCGGCCTGATGCATTTTTGGGAAAAACCTTTCAAAATCATCTTCTTGGGAACCGGTGAACCGATTGATCTAACTCCTAACTTGGTAGGCATCATCCTGGGGGCAATTTAATTCAAATATGGCATCCTTGTGTCAGTGCAATTGACTTTTTCAAAAATGGTGTTTGTGCGTAAAACCAATATGGCCACCTGACGCAAGTCTTTAAAAACCTTTAAAAATCTTCGGTCAAATGTAAAACTAGCTTATAAAACCTTGCAAAATGCAGATAGGTTAATGGTTGCTATGGAACACATATAGTAAACCATATTTCCGTAAAACAAGATGGTGGCCAGACCTACGTTTCGTTCTTAAATTTAAAACCGCTTCCGTTGAACATGGTTTTGTTGATTAATTCCAAAGTTGACAAACATCATCCCTGTGTCAATACAATTTACTTTTTCAAAAATTGTGTTTGTTTGTAAAGCAAGATGGGCGCCTGACGCATTTCTTTTAAAAACCTTTCAAATTCTTGGGAAATGGTGAACCAATTGATCTGAAACTTTGCATACGTCATCAGCAACCAAACCTGCTTCTAGTTTGCGTAGCAGAAGTTGCTGCGATAAATTTTACTATCAAGATGTCTGCCGCCAAATTTGCCAAAACGCGCCCCAAACATCAAACTGCTTGTATTTGAAAAACGTTTAACCAACTAACTCTTAACGTGGTAGGCATCATCCTGGTAACAATAAAATTCAAATAGGGAAAAATGGTGTTCTTTTGTAAAACAACATGGCCGCCAGACCTACATTTTCTGTAAATTTAATTTTAAAACCGCTTCAGTTGAAAAATGGTTATTTTGATTAACTCCAAAGTTGACAAGCATCATCCTTGTCTCAGTGCAATTGACTTTTTCAAAAATGGTGTTTGTGTGTAAAACCAATATGGCCACCTGACGCAAGTCTTTAAAAACCTTTAAAAATCTTCGGTCAATTTTCTGTTGAGTTTCATCATTTAAACTATTAGATAACAGTATATGGTAATAAATATACATACAGTGCATGGATTTTCTAATCATAAAAAAACTATGCGATTCAGCTTGGATGATACCCCTCCCTTGCCACCAAAATAAGCTCACAGCTGGTTGGTTGAAAAGGAGATTAATAGGGGAAGACTACTAAGTAATACAAAACCTTCATCTTCGTATCGCTCAGGCTGAGTTTCATTTAATCTGTAAGTGCTCTGGTAGTGTTTTACTCTAGGCCAGGCTATTGGGAATTAATGATACCAAATATTTGTATTAGCATTTTAAATGGATTTAACCCTTTTTTTTAATGTATTTTTTTTTCTTTCGTTGGTAACGCTGCATGAAATGAAGCATGCACAGTTCCTTTGCAAATGTAATGAACATCCCCTCCTGCACACAGGGCTTGTCACTGTATATGAGTGTGTGTGTGTGTGTTTAAACTGGCATGCATTGTTTCCACATCACTGTGCTCATGATGGGCTCTGCTGTTCCTTCAACAACTGCAGTTCCATCTGACAGACACATTAACGGGAACAGTAAGCTAAATCACAGCTTACTGCAATTGCTATTCTACCAGATTCACATAATGTATCAAGATTTTGGAGTAAAATGTCTAAATATGGTTTCTCAATTTTTTTTCAATGCAGTCATTAGTTGATAGAGAAGGAGTGATGACTATCAAGTAATATTTTGCTGTAATGGATTAAAAAATTCAATAAAACAATCCTGTTTGTAGATTTCTCCCAGATAAATAGATAAATGCTGCATCTTTGTTTATTTCTTCTGTCTGGTAACAACGCTACTAGGGATTAAAGGGACTAGGAGCTCTTAAAATAAACAAATCCCCTGGGCCGGATGAGATCCTCCCAATAGTACTCAAAGAAATGAAAGAAGATATTTACAAACCGCTAACCAAGATCATGCAACAGTCTCTTGACATAGGGGTTGTATCGACAGACTGGAGAATTGCAAAACTGAACAAGGTAACTACAGACCAATAAGCCTGACTTCTATTATATGTAAACTATAGTAAGATCCAAAATAGAAAATTACCTATATGGTAACAGTATCCTGGGAGACAGTCAGCATGGTTTTAGGAAAGGGAGATCGTGTCTAACTAACCTGCTTGATTTCTTTGAGGATACAACATCGACAATGGATAATTGCAAAGCATATGACATGGTTTATTTAGATTTCCAGAAAGCTTTTGAAGAAAGTCCCGCATAAAAGATTAATTCTCAAACTGAACGCAGTAAGGATTCAAGGAAATGCATGCACATGGATTAGGGAGTGGTTAACATGTAGAAAACAGAAAGTACTGATTAGAGGAGAAACCTCAAAATGAGCGAGGTAAGCAGTGGTGTACCACAGGGATCAGTATTAGGTCCTCTGTTCTTCCTAATCTACATTAATGACTTAAATTCTGGTATGGTAAGCAAACTTGTAAAATTTGCAGACGACACAAAAATAGGAGTGGCAAACACTGTTGCAGCAGCAAAGGTCATTCAAAATGATCTAGACAGCATTCAGAACTGGGCAGACACATGGCAAATGACATTTAATATAGAAAAGTGTAAGGTACTGCACACAGGCAATACAAATGTGCATTATACATATCATATGGGAGATACTGAAATTGAAGAAGGAATCTATGAAAAAGACCTAGGAGTTTATGTTGACTCAGAAATGTCTTCATCTAGACAATGTGGGGAAGCTATAAAAAAGGCCAACAAGATGCTCTGATATATTGTGAAAAGTGTTGAATTTAAATCAAGGGAAGTAATATTAAAACTTTGCAATATTGTGTTCAGTTCTGGTCACCTCGCTATAAAAAGGATATTGCTGCTCTAGAAAGAGTGCAAAGAAGAGTGACCAGAATTATTCCGGTTTTAAAAGGCATTTCCTATGCAGACAGGCTAAAAGAATTGAATCTATTCAGTCTTGAACAAAGAAGACTACGCAGAGATCTGATTCAAGCATTCAAAATTCTAAAAGGTATTGACAATGTCGACCCAAGTGACTTTTTCAACCTGAAAAAAGAAACAAGGACCAGGGGTCACAAATGGAGATTAGATAAAGGGGCATTCAGAACAGCAAATAGGAGGCACTTTTTTACAAAGAGAATTGTGAGGGTCTGGAACCAACTCCCCTGTAATGTTGTTGAAGCTGACACCCTGGGATCCTTCAAGAAGCTGCTTGATGAGATTCTGGGATCAATAAGCTACTAACAACCAAATGAGCAAGATGGGCCGAATGGCCTCCTCTCGTTTTGTATACTTTCTTATGTACTAATTTATTTGAGCTCATACAGACATTGGAGGAGTAAAGTGGTATTATTTTACTACACACTTACAAATGAGACGGTCCTAGCTAGCACGCAGAGGCATGCATGTTATTTTAAGCAAAGGCATTAATGAGACAATTAATGCCTCCTGATGGTCCATGGTATCCTCCTGTAGTAGGCTATCCCATTACTTGTATATGGATGAATAACATGTATGAACCAATAGGAAATTGATAGCTTTTTATGGTCACTGCTTGGCAACTGTGTCAGTTCTTGATGTTGTATATTTTTTTTCTGCAAGTTCTTCCAGTAGTGCTAGCTGTTTGTCCTTTTTTCATATAAAGGAATTGTTGCTGTCATTTTACATGTTCATTCATTCAGCCAGCACGTACATTTTTCTTTATAACAAAAATGGAACTTGTGAATGTGTTGCTCATGAAAGGTGGCAATTAGTTGTTTAGTGCTGGTAGCTGAGCTCTGCAACCATACCTTGTTCCTGTCCTGAACAGCTTATTCCTTGACAACATGGTCCTCTCTTATGCAAGTCTGCGGAATGTTTGGTTTTGTGATGTGAACTAATGTTCACTGGGAGATCAGTTCAGACCACCAAAGTAATCTGACTTTTTTTTTTTTTTTTTTATAAATGCACAATGGTAAAAACAAGTACATTTTCTTCTTATCACGCTTACAAAGGCTGTTTTTACAGTTGTTACAGGCAGGTTATTTTTAATAAAAAATATTTTGCGATGAACCAAGCAAAACAATTTCCATTTAATTGTGCAATGGCATGTCTGTGATATTGACATGTTATTAATAATGACGAGAGAGCCATCCTGGCCTCTGGAACTGAGCATGGAAAGGCTGAACCTAACGGAAAATGCCTTTAGACACTTGGGATCAAACGGCTTGCCTCTGTGTATGGCATGCACTTTATCCTGGAATTCATGATAGCAAGAGCAATGCCATTTTAAATGCTCTGTTCTATTTTGAGGCCATATTCACTACCATACAGGCAATGAACAGTGCAAAGATTTATAATGTAATGTTTTTCTTTATTATTCAGTGAGCCTAAGTGCTGCTGGAGATTTAATAATATTAGTAGTTTCTTTTGTCATAGCTATAGTGACACATGTGTGGAATTGTCTCACTTTTTTATCTCATTGGTTTTTTTTTTATTATTGTTTATTTTATGATGTGTACAATCATTTTCTAGGCAGGGGTCCATACTGTGTTTTAGAGCATTCACATTAATGAGACTAGAATCATTCATGTAAACTATTTCTACTATAAATGTTATATTTTTTTGCTGCTTTCTGTTGTGCTGAATTTCACGTGTAGTAACTAGAAATGTCAAGAGAGGTAGACAAACAGGATTCACAGTTTCAGTGCTTCTTTTCTTTTTTGGCCCCCACAATATTCAGGTATGCCTCTGTCTGCCATTAGCTGGCCATTGTTCTGGGTTGACCAAATGGATTTTTAGTTTCAGGAACTTGAAACACAGTTAGTGTCCAGTGGGGAGGTAGGATTATGAATGTTTTGAAGACAGACACGTTTCCCCAGCTCAGGCAGAGACAACCCATCCTCGAGAGGCTGTGCAATTGTGCTGTTGCTTCTGTATTTTTTTAACTGATTATCAAATGCAAATTTGATGTTTTGTTTTGTTTTTTTTGTCTCTGCTCACAATGTTTGCATAATGCATGTTTTGCATTTCGAAAACCTTGCATATATACCTTTTTATATTAATATTCATGAGCTACTGGAAGTTCGTCATGTGCCCTAGAAAACTTCTGGTTTACTGTATGAGTGATTTGAAGGAAGCGAAATGGAGAGCGTGAAAACTAGAGCTACATTAGTATCTTGTTGCTGTGCAGTCGGGTGTTTAGAACGACCTGGTACAAACCAATTGTCGAAGGTAAAGGTTTTCGTAAGATACTTGAAGGAGAGAGGCGTGGATTGCTGCTGTTTATTTGGGAAGGATGGTGAAGAGGGCACAATCCGGATTTGACTCCTATAGTAAAAATATAGAGTGTAAACACAAAACACTATTATTATTTTATTTGGGCGGCGCCTTTGTCCAAGGCGACTTACACATGGTTATGAGAGTAAACTTAGAGAAAATCAATATGCATAATGCATAGTGCACATAAATGTATTAAGTTTATCTACCCCACTATCACAGCCCTAACTACTGTCTACACTATCATTTAGCAAGTGCAATACATTGAAAATCTCTTGGTCCTATTCTCTGTGCTGTGAGCAGTTCTGTTTTATAAACACTATTACATCTTAATGGAAATACAGTTCTAATGTAACTTACTTTTAAAGCTTTGCAGGGGAACTCCTGCCTTTATAAGAGGGCACATGGAAACTGTCAGCTTCATCATAGAGTCTGGTACTCCTGTTTTTGTTTTCTAGGCTTTGAGAAATTTATCATGGACTCGGATTTGGGGTCGACCTAAAAAGCAATAAACCTTTTATAATTTCCACAGCAATAAATTAAGCACCAATGTTTATTTAAAAAAAAAAGATTCAATTGTCCATTTACACGTTCATTTATTTGTTTAACGACATTATGTCCCATGTCCTGGGAATTATGGAGCTAGCTGGTAGCCTATGGACTATATTAATACAAATCGTGTAATCGATTGTCAAGTAACAGAGTAAATCCAAAAACGCAAATATGAATGTTATTGTATTCTGTGTGTGTTTTCATGATACAAACTATATATTCAGCTACTTTAACAGGGGACTGCACACTTGGCTCTGATGGTGCTGATGGCGGGCGGGCGTTTGCAAACCTTCTTTACACATTGCTCAACTGCAACCAGCACTGCAGCAACATGACTGCAAACCGCTCCAAGCCTAAATGTGATAGACACGAGTGTGATACGTTCTTCTTGTTACGCATAATATATATATATATATATATATATATATATATATATATATATTACACGCACACAGTGCCATGAAAAAGTTTTTGCCCCCTGTCTGATTTTTTTGTGACTTGTAGTAGTATATAGAGCGAGTCTGAGCGAATAAATGACACCAAAGTTTGGTGGTGCTTTCATTTGTTTGGTGTGCAAGGTAATCAAACATGCAATCTTCAGGTGTGAAAAAGTTATTGCTCCCCTTAGTTAACTCAACCCAATTAACAGTCAAGCATGGTGGTGGTAGTGTCGTGGTTTGGGGATGCTTTGCTGCATCAGGACCTGGATGCCTTGCCATCATTGAAGGAACCATGAATTCTGCTCTGTATCAGAATTCTACAGGAGAATGTCAGGCCATCCGTCCGTGAGCTGAAGCTGAAGCACGGCGCTGTGAGAGATTAATCAATAGCTACAGGAAGCGTTTGGTTGCAGTTATTGCTGCTAAAGGTCGCGTAACCAGTTATTGAGTCTAAGGGGGGCAATTTACTTTTTCACACGGGCATTGGGTGTTGCATAACTTTCTTTAATAAATAAATGGAATATGTATCACTATTTTTGTGTTATTTGTTCACTCAGGGTCCCTTTTATCTAATATTAGGTTTTGGCTGAAGATCTGATAACATTCAGTGTCAAAAAAAATGCAGAAAATCAGACAGGGGGCAAATACTGTGTGTGTGTGTGTGTGTGTGTGTGTGTGTGTGTGTGTGTGTGTGTGTGTGTGTGTGTGTGTGTGTGTGTGTGTGTGTGTGTGTGTGTGTGTGTGTGTGTGTGTGTGTGTGTGTGTGTGTGTGTGTGTGTGTGTGTGTGTGTGTGTGTATATATATATACAGTACTGTGCAAAAGTTTTAGGCAGGTGTGAAAAAATGCTGTAAAGTAAGAATGCTTTCAAAAATAGACATGTTAATAGATTATATTTATCAATTAACTAAATGCAAAGTGAGTGAACAGAAGAAAAATCTAAATCAAATCCATATTTGGTGTGATCACCCTTTGCCTTCAAAACAGCATCAAGCATCAATTCTTCTAGGTACACTTGCACACAGTTTTTGAAGGAACTCGGCAGGTAGGTTGGCCCAAACATCTTGGAGAACTAACCACAGTTTTTCTGTGGATTTAGGCAGCCTCAGTTGCTTCTCTCTCTTCATGTAATCCCAGACAGACTCGATGATGTTGAGATCAGGGCTCTGTGGGGGCCATACCATCACTTCCAGGACTCCTTGTTCTTCTTTACGCTGAAGATAGTTCTTAATGACTTTCGCTGTAAGTTTGGGGTCGTTGTCATGCTGCAGAATAAATTTGGGGCCAATCAGATGCCTCCCTGATGGTATTGCATGATGGATAAGTATCTGCCTGCACTTCTCAGCATTGAGGAGACCATTAATTCTGACCAAATCCCCAACTCCATTTGCAGAAATGCAGCCCCAAACTTGCAAGGAACCTCCACCATGCTTCACTGTTGCCTGCAGACACTCATTCGTGTACGCTCTCAGCCCTTCGGCTGAACAAACTGCCTTCTGCTACAGCCAAATATTTCAAATTTTGACTCATCAGTCCAGAGCACCTGCTGCCATTTTTCTGCACCCCAGTTCCTGTGTTTTCGTGCATAGTTGAGTCGCTGGCCTTGTTTCCACGTCGGAGGTATGGCTTTTTGGCCGCAAGTCTTCCATGAAGGCCACTTCTGACCAGACTTCTCCGGACAGTAGATGGGTGTACCAGGGTCCCACTGTTTTCTGCCAGTTCTGAGCTGATGGCACTGCTGGACATCTTCCGATTGCGAAGGGAAGTAAGCATGATGTGTCTTTCATCTGCTGCAGTAAGTTTCCTTGGCCGACCACTGCGTCTCACGGTCCTCAACGTTGCCCGTTTCTTTGTGCTTCTTCAAAAGAGCTTGGACAGCACATCTGGAAACCCCTGTCTGCCTTGAAATTTCTGCCTGGGAGAGACCTTGGTGATGCAGTATAACTACCTTGTGTCTTGTTGCTGTGCTCAGTCTTGCCATGGTGTATGACTTTTGACAGTAAACTGTCTTCAGCAACCTCACCTTGTTAGCTGAGTTTGGCTGTTCCTCATCCAGTTTTATTCCTCCTACACAGCTGTTTCTGTTTCAGTTAATGATTGTGTTTCAACCTACATATTGAATTGATGATCATTAGCACCTGTTTGGTATAATTGTTTAATCATACACCTGACTATATGCCTACAAAATCCCTGACTTTGTGCAAGTGTACCTAGAAGAATTGATGCTGTTTTGAAGGCAAAGGGTGGTCACACCAAATATGGATTTGATTTAGATTTTTCTTCTGTTCACTCACTTTGCATTTAGTTAATTGATAAATATAATCTATTAGCATGTCTATTTTTGAAAGCATTCTTACTTTACAGCATTTTTCACACCTGCCTAAAACTTTTGCACAGTACTGTATATATATATATATATATATATATATATATATATATATATATATATATATATATATATATATATATATATATATATATATATATGTGTGTGTGTGTGTGTGTGAATATATGTGTGTATAGATAGATAGATAGATATAGAGGTGTGTGTATATATATATATATATATATATATATATATATATATATATATATATATATATATATATATATATATATATATATGAGAGAGAGAATAGTATTTGAAATAAATGTAAAAAAGCATATAATTAGCATAACCTACCCTACCATGCAGGTGCAATCACCACTGCATACCTCACCACAAATTTTATCCACAATACAGGCACAGTATGACTTGCGGACAACCTGACCTGCTCCTATTTCTCCATACAGTACACTCTACACCACTGTCCTCTAATCGATATGTAGTTATCCATACACTCTACAGCACTGTCCTCCTAATCGATATGTACTAATCCATACACTTTACACCACTGTCCTCTAATTGATATGTACTAATCCATACACTCTACACCACTGTCCTCCTAATCGATATGTACTAATCCATACACTCTACACCACTGTCCTCCTAATCGATATGTACTAATCCATACACTCCACACCACTGTCCCCTAATCGATATGTACTAATCCATACACTCTGCAGCACTGTCCTCTAATCGATATGTACTAATCCATACACTCTACACCACTGTCCTCCTAATCGATATGTCCTAATCCATACACTCTACACCACTGTCCTCTAATCGATATGTACTAATCCATACACTCTACACCACTGTCCTCTAATCGATATGTACTAATCCATACACTCTACACCACTGTCCTCCTAATCGATATGTACTAATCCATACACTCTACACCACTGTCCTCTAATCGATATGTACTAATCCATACACTCTACACCACTGTCCTCTAATCGATATGTACTAATCCATACACTCTACACCACTGTCCTCTAATCGATATGTACTAATCCATACACTCTACACCACTGTCCTCTAATCGATATGTACTCATTTTGTGTACTTTCCCACTAAAAAAGTACTTGTAAGCTTCTGTACGCCTTTATTGCTTCTCGGGTGTAACAACACGCCGTATCTATCAAGTAATGATGGACGTCCGGGTATGTTGTCTCAGGAAGCTTTTTAAAATAATTTTAAAACAATCTTGTCCTAACATCGTTGTCAAATGGATCAGGTAGAGTGGTTGTATTAATCGCTAATTTTTCCTGGTAACGAGTTCTTTCTGAGGTTGGTAAGTATAGAAAATAGCTTCTTGTCATTTTTTTAAATTTGCGCTGATATACAGTTAACCGGAAGTCTCCTGGGGCACACAACAGTAGTGCATGCACAGTACTCTTTGTTTATGCTGTCATCCAGAAAAGGGTCTGTATGTTGGTCATATTGTTTTTGCACATGAGTTTATCATTCAAGGTCTTCATTACAAACATCTGATTTAAATGGAATATTTACTGACCCATTAGAAAAAGATTCAGTAAATCAGCTTCCAGCTCTAGCAGGCTTCAATCAGACAGAAGATGTCTGCTGGAACCTCATGGCATCAACTGCAAATCAAACTTAAATTCAATCCGCGCAAATGCCAGCTTTTTCACTTTGACTTGCCGTATTGAAAGCTCAGTTCACAGCTATTGGACAGCAAATACTAAACAAAGACAAGTGGTCCAAATTAATTTTATTATCCACCAAAAACCAAGCAATCAATGCTTTGCACCGAAGAAAGCAGCCAATCCTGTACCTGCAACTGCCGAGTCAGCCAATCACAGCCTGGAGGCTCAAAAACTTTCAACAATATAGAATCATTAAAATGTTGTCTATTGTATAAGCACACATTTCAATATTAATATTATTATTATTTATTTCTTAGCAGACGTCCTTATCCATGTTTCTTTGTGTAGACTACTTTTTTTCTCAGAGAGAACTGATGTGCCTGTATGTTGGGAAGCTGACAGTATTTATTTCAAACATTCTCAGTTTGAAGAGTACCCTGAGAGAAGGAAACAGACTGAGGCGGCAGTGCTCAGTCATGCATTGAAACAAACACTGCACTGTACATCACAACATGCAACTGTTACAACTCTGAAGCAATCCTGTTATCATATACGTGACTGAAACGCTGGGTCGGTGCTTAACCTTGGTGCTGAAGAGAACTGAGGCAGACTCTGCAGTATTTATATCCAACGTTGCCAGCAATTCCCCTAACAACCCCTAAACTGAAGTGACGTGAATCTGTGGAACACAACCAATTAAATACCATGGATTTTTCTATTTTGTTGATTATTTAATAAAGTTTGGATTCTGCACAATGATTTTGTTTAACCATAGCCTCTGGAAACCCCACTTGTATCATGTTTTAATATATTATTTTTCCAAAGCTTCCTTCATACATATCTTAATATTGAGAAACTGTCTAATGGGTTTCAGTTGTAGCTATTTGTAGACTTTAAACCTGTGTTTAGAGCAATAATGAAACTGACATTGCTTTGAAGCATTTCTCTGACAACCCAGCAATTTCCTGACTGACCTCCAGCTCTGTTTTAAATTATTTATCTTGTGCTGTGTGTGTGTGTGTGTGTTCTGTAAAATGTAGCAACTGTCAAGTGGTGTTTTGTTTTTTTGTTTTTTTAAAAGGGTTTAGAACTTTAAAGTATTATGTACTACCATTTCATACCCAGATCAAATGGGTTTTGTTTTTAGTATATGAGTTAGCTTTTTGTGGTTTTAAAGGTGTTTTTTTTTGTTTGTTTTTTTGCTTTGAATCTATTCTCTCACTTGTTGGGGGCATTTTACACAAGGCAATACTTGGAAAAACGTTGTTAACCTTGCCGGCAATATTGTTCCTGTTTGTGGAAATCTTGTTTTGTATGTTATACCTGGCAATCCATTGATTTACAGTAATTTTGTTTACTGGCAATTATTGTTACCGGTAGCTACATTTGCAAACAGTTATTGCGCGGTGAACTGGCCAGTGTGGGACCCAAGACATTTACATTGTACACCACTGAGACGTGTATCCCTTTTCCTTTTCCTTTTCCTTTCCTTTTGTTGTTTTTTTTTTTTTTTTTTAAGGAGATCTGGCTCTGAAGTGTTTCCTTACAGGTGTTAATAGAAATACAGAAAGTCAGCAGCAACAGCTCTTGGCAATGCAGACCTGTGAGCATTAAAACAACATATACTGGAAGATACAACAATCACCCAATATGGTTAATTAAGCTGTAGTGAAAGGAGCATTGGATATATTTTGAGATTTGGACTCCTTCAAGTGGTAAACCACTGCCAAGCATATTCATCCAGCTAATCCCTATAGGTGTACTGTAGATAAGGAATTGTGAAAAGTTTTAAAAGGTGAAACTGCCTGTCCTTCATCAGAAAATGCAAAACCCTGTGAACTTCTACTCTCAACAGTATGTTTTCCTGTACTGAAAGTGGACGAGATAGCACTCGGAGCTCAGTTCAGTAACGCAATCCCTCGTGGTTTCTAAATTACCAGATATTGAATCACAGGAAGTAGCAGGATGAATCAAATTGTTTACAGCAGTTCTGTTTTCATGCAGGCCATGTAACTACTTCATTTTACATAATCAGAGCAAAACTAACCAGCACTGTAGGTTGAGTTTCTGGTAAACATACAGTAGAACTGCATTACAGTAATACCACGAGGTACATTACAAGTGCAGCTCTGAAAACTGTTACTCTGTGTGATTTGAGGCTTCAGAATAGATACTGAGAGAAAAGGTTGAAGGCTGCTTCTGCAAAGCGCCCTGCAATATCAAATCGTTCTACCTGCCTTGTGCTGTCTGTTCACTCCAGGGATCTTTGCAGCTCTGTGGCTTGGGCGGTTCCAGCTGGAGCTCGCTGCACTGCTATTCCAGCACAGCTCTATAAATAACACTCCCAAGTGTGACCTGTGTTTCCGGGCTTCAGATAACGTGCATACAACTACAGTACACCCTCGCTATAACGAACCTGTTTGGGTCCAAGCCTTTTGTTCATTATATTGAGGGGTTCATCAAAATGAACGATAAACTGTTGGAGTAAGTTAAATAGATGAGATTGTGAATACAAGTAGAATTATAGGTACCTGCTCGCCTCATGTATGCAGTATTCTGTCTTTGCTTTATTCTATTTGTTAAATAATTAACACACAGTACAAAAAGCCCTAATTGAAGCAGAACTTTTATTCAAAATCAATCTGACATGAATCGTTTCCAAATCTTAATCCAACATGCAAGAATCCCAAACTGGGATTTTTTTTATTATATTTTATTTGGGGTCCAGTGGCCAGGTTCGTTATAATGAAGGCCGTTATAGCGAGGGTTTACTGTACTGGAAATGTACCTTTTAAGAAAATGTACATACTGTAAGTACACTATGTGAAACATCTGTTTTGCTTTGTTTTTGTATTGGTTCCAAAAATTATTTCTCTCTATTTGTGACCTTTTTGAGTTTATTACATTTCCGTAATGTTACAAATCTAAAATGTTAATGCCAAATCTAACTTGCTGTAATACACAGTATTTATATCCCCTAAACTGCACGTTGAAAATGAACCACTGAAAGTTGTTTTAAAACTTTAAAAAATAGTCTAGACCAAAAACAAGTGATCCACTGACGTTCAGAAGTGCCCGGCAGCAGAGTGGTTATTTACTCAAACAGAAGTGAGAAATGGAAATTGCTCATAACACGATACTCCGGTGGTAACAGTGTAGCATTTGGAACATGCGAATTCCAACATACATCCGCAGCACATCGGTATAAAGTGCAGCAGACAAAAATGTGCTTCCCCTTGAGCATACTAGAAAAGACTACTGTTTAATCAATGTCTTCTATGCTAAATTCCTGCTTCCTTTGACCCAGAAACACTAGTGCAGGTAATTCTGTTATGCCCCCAACACTCTAAGGAAACAATAGTGATCCAGCCACACTACTGTTACAGTACCATCCAAGTACTGGTCCTTGGGCCCAAATAGGCTACCACAAAATATTCTGTTTTGTAAACATATTAAACACTAGTACCCCAGTTTCATTGAGTAAATGAAACTTTAAAGCTCATAGTATGGTCTAGGCTAAAACGGAAGCTTCAATTTAGTTCTGATTTTCAGACAATATAACTGAAGTGTTGTGTAAATTCCCACCTGTCTTGCAGTATCCAGTTATATTGCCCAACATTTAGGTATTGTAAATGTATTTTCTCTTCCCGAAAGGCAAATAGTAGATTTTTAAAAAGATCTTAGCAATTGTTCAAGATGGTGGTTAGGTTGACCTGATTTATGAATTGAGTATTTGCCATGTTTTACAGTAGTGATCATGCATACAATATTTAATTTATTCACACATTATTATCTAAATACACTGATGGTTCACTATTAGAAATATACATAGACTGAGCACGACTAACTAAGACTTAAAGTGATCCCAGTGCCCAAGCTCTTAATACATTGGGGGTTTAACTTGTATAATGTGCATGCATTTTACTTGTAAATCTCGAATCTCGGGGGATAGCATCTCATATTCAAAATAAAGAAATAAACAATATGAATCAATGAATGAAGGAACAATCTGCTGCTGACTTTAGAAGATACACTATTAAAGTTGCTGAATATTGATTCCTGGTCATAGATCTTTCAAATTTCTGAAAATTCCACCTTTTTAGAGAAGTTACTTAAACTGTCAAATATCTCTCTGCATGTGAAACCTTACATTTAGTTCTGGCGCTGATAACTGCTGTAATTAAAAAATAAATACATAAAAAAAAAAAAATGTACACCAATTGTATTGACTGAGTGTTTTCATATAACATATCGGTATTTGTGTACCATGCCACCATTCAAAATGGTGCTTTCATTATTGCTGATAATTCTGGCTGTTGAAATAAGATGATGATTGGTCTGTAACATGTTAAAGTGTACGAATGAAAGCGGACGCTATTATGTATTGCAGTTGCTGAAGTTCTCTGCAGCAAGATCACAAACAGAACACTGCACTGAGGGAGATATAAAGCACTGCACTGCAGGGTTTAAGAAGGGCTAGCATATCTATTCTTCATGCAATCGCACTGACATGTTCCTGTAATCAGACAATGTTATTGACAAACATCACATAATAGATATCATGTAGTTTTCTATGTCCTATACAAAAAAACCAAAAAAAAAAAAAAAAATGGAGATCTGATTGCAAAAAGTCAGTTGGGCAGATTTGTTTTTTTTCCGGAAGCGATAAGCAGAGACAGCTTGGGTAAATGCATTACTGTAATTTACTACTGTTGGTGAGCTTCATGATGTAAATCTGTCGCCCCTGAATTCAAGTCACACCCCCAAAAACGGACACCAAAAATAAAAAAGACCCTGAATGCAAGTCACATTTAACTCTTAATAAAAAAAACCCACAATAATTAACGGTTAAATTACTTTTTAATTTCTAGGTGCCAGCAGGGAACACTATTACTGTACATTAAAGCATCAGAGTATGTCACCTACTACATTACAAATGCAAATGGGAAAAGAAAATATGTACAGTACTTTCAGTATTGAATGACAGTCATTGCAGTTTATGGTCTGCCCAACTGACTTTTTGCAATCAGATCTCCATTTTTTTTTTTTTTTTTTTTTTTTGTATAGGACATAGAAAACTACATGATATCTATTATGTGATGTTTGTCAATAACATTGTCTGATTACAGGAACATGTCAGTGCGATTGCATGAAGAATAGGAGGCAGTGTGGTCCAGTGGTTAAAGAAAAGGGCTTGTAATCAGGAGACCCCGGTTCAAATCCCACCTCAGCCACTGACTCATTGTGTGACCCTGAGCAAGTCACTTAACCTCCTTGTGCTCCGTCTTTCGGGTGAGATGTAATTGTAAGTGACTCTGCAGCTGATGCATAGTTCACACACCCTTGTCTCTGTAAGTCGCCTTGGATAAAGGCGTCTGCTAAATAAACAAATAATAATAATGGTAGATGGGAAAGGGTAAATTACCTTGAACTTTTTTTATTTCAGTCTGCTTTATTGTCCTCGTTTGTTTAATTTGGCTTACAAGACTCTGTCACGTTCGCAAGCAAAATTAGTGCAAGAGGTTTGAGTTCGGACTTTGGTGTTTACACTAGTGGGGTTCCCGTAGTTAAACCAGGCACTGACAATAACAGTGAGTAAGGTAGAGAATCAGAGTGATGGAGAATCCGCCCTTAGTGTTCCTGTTTCTTGTGCTCCTCCAGATAGAGAAAGAAAGATATATATATATATATATATATATAAATAAATGATTGTTCATTTTGAAACCGGACCCGCATTGATCATTTCAACAAGTACTATACTGGTAATATTATAGTATTACATAGCCTTTCGATTGCATCTCCATCTTCTGACACATCTCAGATGCCACAGTTTCTCTTTTCTTCAGCAAACAAAATGATTTCTTTTAAAAGCTGCTTTAACAAATGTTCATGAAGTTTGCTGTGCAGCCATTTTAATATACCGGTACTGTACCGAGAGTAATATCTGTAGTGGGCAGTACTGTGTACAGTTGGTCTTGTTCAAGAGCACCAGAATAATTGACATGCGCAAATGTAAATTGGTACCCTAACTAAAAACCTTGAATCCAAGTCGCTCCCCCCAAATTTGAACTTTTTATTTTGGCCACAAAAGTGTGACTTAAATTCAAGTAAATACAGTATTCCTGCCTGTCCCGGAATGAGATCCAGTCAGATTTCCCGTGTGGTTCCCAGCAGAACTAGGTATAGGCAGCCAGGAAGTGGGAGAGTAAAATGACTGCAGTCTGCGGGCAGTATTCAATCCTTTTGGGTCTTTGTACAGTAAGTGTGGTCATGTGACAAGCTGGTTAAGATAACAAGCCTACATCACATGGCCATTGCCTAGGTTGCATGTGTCTCAACTCAGCTACATGATTGAAAAAGCTTGTATTGTTTTATGATGACATGTATTTTATTTATTGAAAATGGTAATTGCATTAATCGTTATACTAAAATAAGAATGTATGTAAGGACTGGTTATCAAGTGTAAGTGTCATACTTTTACACTCTTTAAAATAAAAATAAAAAGTGTGCTACTGTAGCAAGGCAGAGCCTCAATTGGCTACAAGTCCTTTCAGAATACAGCCCTGAGCTAAACCAAAGAAAGCATTACTTGAGATGTCGTGGCTGCTAGACTGCATTGCATGGATAAATATCTTCAGCAGCGACAGTCAACAGGAGGAGAAATATTCTTTGTGGATTCAAAACAACTTGTAGGCCTTTTATTTTTTTCAAGTGAAAAGTGGGCACCAGATTTTAATAAATGGTGTAAACTTGACACTGGAGCAAATGCTTCGTAAATCTAGCCCACATGCTTGACTTTTTACATTATGTTTTGAACCTTCCGATTGTATTGATAGCTGTTTTATTTTTGCATAGTAGTATTTTTTCATGCTACCTTTGTGAAAGTAAAAGCGGCCGTGTAAGTGGAACATGTTGCAAGAGATCAAGTACGTACCTCTAATGAAATTTCAAATACATTTATTTTTTACACCATGTGTAATCTCTTTTTTTTAAAAAACATTTCAGATCTCATCACAAAGGTGGCACAGCAGAAGTTGAGAGAAGTCAAACAAGAGTATAAAAAGGTAATTGTAATTGTAATTGTGTTTTGAAGAGAGAACGGAGTGTCATTGGAGACTGTGGCAGGGGCACATGTGTGTGGGGTGGGGGTGGGGGTGGGGGGATAATGAGTTGCCAGGAGGGGGTTAAATTGCTCCCTGTCAAAACATCGGGAATGTCTCTGGAGCTGTGAATTGAGTAAGTGATTTAAATACTGAGTTAAGGCTCCAGACGCAGGTGTGTAAATAGGGTGATCACGGGTGTTCGTGAGTAATGATTCAAGTTGATGTTGATGAAAGGTGAAGGTGTTTCTTGCTGTCCCGTCTTGTTTGTTTACATTTGTGAGTGTTTCTGTAGACCTTCTTTTTGTTTTGGCCATTGCGCCTGTTTTGTTTGTAATGTGTTTTGTCTAGAGTTTGTGTTATTGTTTTCTATTTGTTATTAAAGAGCGTGTTCAACTGCAAGCTTTCTGTGTCCGAGTCTCTGTCCCTGTCATTACCATCTCTAATACCTCTGTGAAATAAAACCAATACATTAAGTAAATGCAGCAGAATCTCTTGCCCATAGTTCATTTAATGCACTACCAGGTCCCAGCTGTCTGGCAGATCATTTAACAGGTTTATAACACTTGCATGTTAATAGATTAGCTGTTCTCTTTTTGACACAAATTCATTCATGTGGTGGTGTGTTCATTTTGCTGATGCACATAATACACAATACTTTATAATTACGATGTGCAGGTGTGTTCCAATCGTTCAATGTGCTTACAGAGCAAAATAAGAGATGTGTTAACATAGTTATTATAAACCCTGCATGTAACACTTAACAAGACAATAGGCACTCATGAGACATTCTACTGTTTTAAGAAAGACATACAATTGTTTGTATTGTTCAGATTCAGTCATAATTTACAGTTTGTTTTTTCCATTGAAGTGATCCATTCGTTTTTGTTTCTTGATTTGTTGTTCATGTGTCTTTTTTTGTTGTTGCTGATTTCATTCATTCACTCAATCAAATGGCTTTGTTTTCTGCATGCTGCTGCTTCATTAAATGTCCTCCATCTACTCTGGTCTCTCAGCCAGAAAACATTGTGCTGACACTCCAGGTAAAGTTACACAGCCCCCATTGCTTGTCAGCTGCTTCCTGTGTGTTACTATAGCTTCCTTAGTAACCCAACAACATCCCTGGAGAGTAGAATCTAGCTCAGCCACACGATTTAGAGCATACACTAAATGCATAATGAGGTGCTGTATTAATGTATTTCTTTTCCTGAATATCCTTTATTATATAATATTGCTTTTTGCTTTATTTCTTATTTTAATGTTTGTTTTGCATGCTGCTGTTCTAGTATTTCTAAGACCCTGTCCCCGCTTTTGAGTTGTAGGTTTGCTCACATTACACATTTGATATGATTATTTATATGATCCCTTAGTATGGGATCGGGCATAGCCCCCCCCTTCCTGGACATCTGAATGGTCACCATCTAAGACTATGGTTGGTGATATTCCATTAATACCAGGTGTTGAGTGTGTCTGTAGTAAAGCACTAAGTTAGTATAAGGACTGCTCTACCTTGAACCTGATTGGCTGAGACTATCAATGAGGTTAATATTCGGTCCACTACTTAGTGGGGTGTTCCAGGAATTGTGAGCAGCAACTGTCGGTGCACAGCATTATTGTACTAACACTACATGTAGATAGCATAATTCAAGGTTGTTTTTTTTTTTTTTATCCTGCCTGATTGACTATAAAACAGTTTTACATACAGGAAAGGAAAACATTCAAGAATGTGGTGATGTCTAATAACTATTGAAAATAAATACTGACTTACCAAGAGAATACTTTTGGTTTTGTTTTTGCTTAGAATGAAATTCTCTTGTTTCAATTTACCTGCAGGTTAAGCATGTGTAACTTAAAGGCCCACGCTTTGCTTGAACAATGAAAGTTCTGGAAAAAGTCAAAATGTTTACACAAATTGAGATGAGGAAAAATGTTGGGTGGGTGTGGGGCATACTTTTGAATGTTTGCTTCTGTAGTTTGTACATGGGAAGACACTTAAATGCCAATTGACTGTATCATTTTGGTTATCCATTGAGGACATATTGAAACATGAAGCCACATTATAGTCAACTCTCAAGCACCATGTGGTGGAGAAAAACTGTACACAAGCATTGATAATTGTGATGGCTTACACAGATTTTGACCATGAAAGGGCTCAAAATGCTATGTCAAGTATCTACAATAATCATATGTACCATTTGATATAGTATATAGCCTAGATCAGTTAGCTGGTAATTTTAGTAGGCTGTAAAATGGATACAAGTAAAGATCTGAATGAGGCATAATAGTCACTGCTCCATTCGTCTGAACATCTGTATCTTTGACAGATTGCAATTTCAGCTAGAAAAACAAGGACAACAGTGTCACCCATCATGAAGAGATGTTCCAGAACACCAGTGCTGATTGGTGGAATTGCAGTCAGAAGTGTCTGGAAGGCCTTGGCTGCAGAGTATTGTTGCACCAATCAGATTACTCAATTACTGAAACACATTATGCAGGCAGTGAGAAAGTTGTGCAAACCAGAAAATGCAGGGAGTTATGTAAGATGGATTTGGACAGAAAAGGTTGCCTAACAAAGTGGCCCCACCTCCTATCCTACATTTGGTTGCAGTACATAACACAATTTTCATAGAATGTTCATTGTTAATGTCAACCAGGGGCTAATTGAAATCACTTTTCCATTATTTCTGTATATCTTATCAAATAACATATGTGTGTATGTGTGTGTGTGTGTATATATATATATATATATATATATATATTGTATGTGTGTGTTATATATATATATATATATATATTATTGTCTGCTTGCTGGAAAAATGTATTGAAAGGAACTTAAGCTTTCTCTTTTAATCGCAGGCCATCTACTATGAAATCGGTTTCATTGTATGCGCTTCTCTGGGAGTGCTTTTTGTTCTGTTCATGCCTCTTGTGGGGCTTTGCTTCTGCATGTGTCGTTGCTGTGACAACTGCGGAGGGGAGATGCACCAGAGACAGAAGAAGAATGCTGACTGTCGGAGAGGCTGCTTCGTAACATTACTCTTTGTGACGTCTCTCATAATCTCGTAAGTTTTACATGTATGGCAGTAGATGTTTTATACTACCTTTTTATATATTAATCTGACAGGTTAGCTATTTTGTGGCGGGGGGACGGACACAAAACAGCATGCATAAACCTCACAGTAAATAGACATCCATTCCCGTTGTATGGCTGATGCAGCAGCTTGCCTGGCCTAGTTTTAAAGTATTTGAGTTACTATTGCTTTTAATACTGATGCTTCACTTGTGGCCACCTTTGGTGATATAATTCACATCTAATCCATGCCATGGTCACTCTTGAAAACAAATGTACAGTATGTGTGACATGCATGGTAAAAGCAAACAATATAAAAGAGTGATGCAGTGTGCTTGCATTACTTACAAAGTTGAATGTAACAACCAGAAAAAAAACAAATTCTTCTTTCCCGCGAAATTGGTGGACACACAACAGTGTATGTGGCGACGGTTTCCAAAGTAAATCCTGCCCCTACCAATACAGCCAAACTGACTTCAAATTGTGGACTGGAGTTCCAGTGATGATGAGATGGAAGAGGAAGAATTTCAAACTAAATGATATGCCGTTTATCAGTATAAGTCCAGTATATGCAGTTAATTTATTAAAGAAAATATTGTTGTTTACGGACCAGGAAAGAAACAGGAGGAATTGTACTGTCCAACAGTATGTTTCCGATCATCTCACCGCTACCTTGTCATTCATGAATAGTGAGCTTTATTTAAACGATACAAAATTGAAATGTACATGTATTGCTTCTCTCTGTGTTTGAGATTTCTTAGTTACATTTTAAATAAACTGCAATGAAAGAGGTTAATTTAGTAGGGAAACCCTTCATTACGCTTTTAAAAAAAATTATGTTTCTGAAAGCTTCATTTTTCCCTCGTTAACTTACAGAATTAAATATCAAGAACTGTTACCCCAAACAGGCACCAAATAAAATCGGGCCAAAATGTTTTGAATGTAATTTGGGATTAACATGCATTATTGTTACTTGTGTGTGTGACGAAGTAGTATAAGATATTAATCACACAAATCATGTTGGTGGATATTCTGAAGTTTTCATCCAGGTATGATGTATCATGCAATCCCAAACCACCCATCTTGATTAGTTACAGCTAGAGTTGCTGCTGCAGGAAAATGCCTCGGCTGCAAAATATTGCACATCTAGCTGTATTTTGCCGTTCTAAAATTCTGCCGCTGCGATACTTTTCCGCTACGGTATTTTTTCATCAATGTGAGTAGAGCGTCATAGAAATAAATGGTGAGTGACATGTGTGGCAAAATTTTTTCCACACCTCTCGTGTGTCCCAGGCTTTAGACTACAGCAACACATTCAGTTTTTCAGTGAACATAAGTAAAGTTCCTTGTCGAATTAGAATGTTCATTGTTAATGTTTTTTTTTTATGCTTTTAATTGATTCACACAAAAGGTTTTTAATATTCCTTTTTAACAGATGTTACCAGGTGTTAGTAGAAAAGGAGGATATAATTAAAAGGAGGATATAATTAGTATTGGCACGTTTTCATTCTAACAGCTACCTAAGAAATATGCACAGGGTAACTTGAAAAAAGAAAAATAAAGGTTTTTTTTTTTTCTGGTTCAATTTGAGCATTAAAAATGGCCATTTAAAAAACAGAAATGATATACAAGAAGGAACTGCTGCACCTGCAACTCGCTGTAATTGATCCCAGCTCCACAGCTGCTGCCTTTTCACAAGTTACTGAGTTTGGTCTGTGTGGAAATGTCTGCTATTTGTGTCACAATCCACAGCATTGTCATCAAGACAAATACTGATCAGTGAAATTATTCTTTTTATAATATAACACATTTTCTACCAAAAGGCCCTGTTGTCACAAGCTTGGAGGTTCATACATTTTCCATTCTTCACTTCCTGTGTGAAGTGGTTTTTGAAGTTCACAGTGATTTGTTTCTCAGGGAGGCAGAGGATTGTTTGAGCATGGAAACCAAATTGGCTTCTGCCCTTAAGACTGAAAGATTGGGGCTGACTTGACAAGTTGTGCATTTACATTGGGGAACCATCACCGTAGCCAATAATTATACCTGCTCAGTGCACAAACCAAGTTCTGCTTAAGTTCTCTGCATGAACTATATATATTATAATATTATATATGTAAATATATATATATATATATATATATATATATATATATATATAGCAGTAGCTTGGATTGATTTGTTTATTCTTCCTCATAGTGCAGCTACTAGTTTCAGATCCTGAGTGAAATCACTTTGTAAACATCCAGCTAGAAGGGATTTGCTGACTCCACCTGTTTGCCCTATGCAGATGTGACAACAGCTGGGGCGAGTGGTCCAGTTAAAAATCATTAGACAGATTTCTATCTGGAAAACAGTGATTCAAATTGGAAGGAGGTCAAGGACAGTAACGTCTCTGACTCCCCTGTGCTTCAAAGCAGTCTGCTAAACTAGAACGATGAGAATCTTCTGTCCAGTAATCTTTAAAGTCTATAATGCTTCTCTCCAGGATAATAATAGCCCATAAAATTCACAGGACATGTCACATGCAGTAGCAGTTGTGAATTTGCAGATCATTTTTGTTTTCCTGTTGACATTGGTCTTGCTTATTAACGTAAGCCCATCAGGCATTCGCTGGCACATATGAAAGAAAGGACCTAACTAATAAAGCTCTGTGCAAATACATGGCTTTGCACGGTATGTCTGTGGGTGAGAAGCACTGTCGATGCATCCAGTCACTTGATGACCGCCACAGTCATAGTGAACAAAGGCATCTTTTAAAATACTGAAACTGCAGATTACGAATAAAGAAATATGTAAAATCCTTAACCACAATCTCAAAGTTGTTCTATAAAGTGATAAATAGACATATGAGAAACATTTATAGATATATCTTACGCTAGGGAGGAATTGAAACACCAAAATAGAAAGACATATAATGTTCTCTCTAGTATATATGAATGAGCGTTGCTGTAAGCCTTCGAGCTTTGGCTTACTGTAATACTTTTCTGGGCTGGTGGTGTACAATTTGTTAAAGAATATCTGAAACACTGTATGCCTGTACCCAAACCAGAATTCATCTTGATCGTATATCGAAGTTGGAGTTTATTAATGTGCTCATGGAGTAGGAATGACTGAAGTAAGCTAATTTGAAAATTAATAATAATAAGAATAAAAAAAAAGTTGAATTTGCCACTAGTTAAACTTTATTATTAAAATTACTTGATCACATCCAGAGTATAAAGACTAATGTTTGTTTGGGGAACACATGCACAAACAATTACAAGACCAAGCAAAACCATTGAAGAAAGAAACCAGCTATATTAGAATTGGAGGGTGTGACAGGATAGCCGAGTGATGAATTCCCCAGACCAGACAGCTGACAGAGACACAACACGGGTCAAAAATGCTAAAGTTTAAACAATAACAGATCTCGAGCATTTAAAACAAAAACAAAACCTAGGTCAGCTGGGCAGTTGCCTCCACTGTTCCTAGTAACATGTGTTGTTTTTACTTTCTCTTTGTTCTCTCCTCTGCTCTTGTTCATGTTCCACCTTCCTGAACACCCACCCCAAACACACAAACATACAGGCAATATACATGGGGCCATCTCCGCATTAACATCTAATTAATTAATTTGGAGACGGCCACATTCTGCATAGGGTTTAGTGGGATGGGGCTATAACCAACTCCGCGCTACCAAACAAAACATTGCGTTTTTAAATAAACACAGAATACATTTAAATCATACAACAACAACAACATCACCCATTCAAACACCAAAACAATACAGTATTTACAATACATTTACAAGCTGGGCCTGCCCCTTAATTATGTGCAGGGCTTTTCCACTGCCCTACCACAGAGGGTTATTTGACTTACAAATAACAACCTAACAAAATAACATCTAGAACCACAGGAAGGTGGGACCCGAGCACACAGGCTGCCGTTCAGAAGACAATTTCCTCTTTGGTTAATGTTTAAACTTTGAAATGTGTGCCAGTTCATAATAAATTAGGTTAGGGTTTACTATGAATGATTGTGGAATGAATCTATCTTGCATTCATGTTTAAGTTTGTATAAACACGAGTGCATGAGATTCCACAGTTATTTATGATGAATTACATTGGAAATCATGTGATAGTTGCTTTTTGAAGTGTAAAGTTAACTTAGAAAGTGGTGACGCAACACAGTTGATTCCTGGTCGTTGCACTGGCTAGGCTGGACCTCGCCTCCTTGGTTCAGTAGATAGGAAACTTTTTTGTTCTGCAGGTGAAAAGAATTGATTAGCTTCACAGCAGAGGACAGAGGTTGACCATTTATCTTCAATCCTCCTGAGCCGAGAGTGGGTTTCTGCAATGAGGTGGTATTCAAATTGGTCACTTCTAATTGGGTGGAAAACAGGGATAACATTTATTCTATAATTTTCAAAAATTATCAAAAGGGAAGAACAAATTATAATTGATATTCAGGAAATATTTTAGACTGTCTGTGTTGTCTTGTTTCTGGTACTTTTTTTTTTTTTTTTTTAACCCTGTTTTTCTCCCAATTTTAAATAGCCAATTGTGTTTTTGGCTCAGCTCACTGCTACCACCCCCGTGCTGACTTGGGAGTGGTGAAGACGAACACACGCTGTCCTCCAAAACGTGCCGTCAACCGACCGCTTCTTTTCACTATGCAGGCCCACCATGCAGCCAACCTAGAGCTACAGTGTCAGAGGACAACGCAGCACTGGGCAGCTTACAGGAAAGCCCGCAGGCGCCCGGCCAGTCTACAGGGGTCGCTGGTGCGCGGTGAGCTGAGGACACCCTGGCCGACCTAAGAGCTTTTGCAAGTGCCCTCGCCTATAGATGTGATGTGGCAGTCCATCTTTGATGATGAGCCTGCTGCCTCTTCCGTGTCCCCCCCCAGTACACACAGATTTTCTTTTCGGGATACAATCCTCCTGGGGTCACCCGGCTACAGCTCTGGCTGTTTCCCGGTCAGTGGACGTGCTGTATAGCATAAATGACGAGGAGAAGTGGGGTTTGGCACAATTTCAACCAGTAGAGGCGTCTATTACCGCACTGGTACAGGCTCCTAAACTAGCACTCCTGACCAAGGACGCGAGCTGCCCTAATAAACAGCCTCAGGTGTCTGAAGTCATTCTGAAGCGCACTTACTCAGCCGGTACGTTCGCCGCACAGCTGGGTAACTATAACAGTATACTGGTAGCTGACCAGTCCTGCTTGCTGAAGTCGCTTTCAGAAGCACTGACCCACACCACAGCAGATGGATGAGCTGCGTTTGGTGAATAAAAACCTGCTCCGTGTCCAAATTAAACTAACTTGGCTGCGCTGGTAGCTGCAAAAAGACAGCTTTGGCTTTCCCAGGCATGTGTGCCTGATGTGAATAAAGCACCACTGTTAGATGCCCCCATTACACCGGGGCATACCTTTGGTCCTGAGGTGCTACAGCGCTCTCACTGCACACAGGAGTCGACAAAGGAGCTGGTGCGCCTACTTCCCAAGCGACCAACTCTACTGAGCAAACCAGCTGCAAACTGGTGCCCAAGTGCCCAGCAGCCTAGACCAGCACAACCGGCTGCATCTACAGCCAAAAGGGGTTTTCATAACCGGCCCGCGGCTGCGTGGCGCAGCAACTTTAGTAAGTTCTGCTGCCAGGCATAGAGGCAAAGACCTCAGTAAGCCACAAGTCCAGCAGCAGCCCTAGGAGCTTGATGTCACAAGCCCAGGGCCCCTTTTCAGGGAGCCACCTGGAGTATTGGTGTCAGTGCACCAGACATCTGGGTGCTTGCTACTGTACAGAATGGCTATTCTCTGCAATTCAGGCGTGATGCCCCTCCCTTTCAGGGCGTGAGTCCAACATTAGTCACGGACTGCGGTGTTGGAGGTGACAGCCCTGTTGCAACAATGGGCTATTTGCACGGTACACCCTCTGCACTTGAGAGAAGGGTTTTACTCCAGGTATTTCCTGGTGCCCAAGCGGGATGGCAGCCTCAGATCAATCCTCGACCTCAGACGTGTCAACCTGTCTTTGAGTTACAAAATGTTCAAAATGTTGACTATACAACAGCTGTTGCAGTCAATCAGGCCAGGCGACTGTTTCACCACAGTGGACCTAAAGGACATTTATTTCCACATCCCCATAAGACCAGGGCACAGGAGGTACCTTCTGTGTACTGTCATTCGGCCTCTCTCTAGCTCCCGGTGCCTTTTCAAAGTGCATGGAAGCTATTCTAGTCCCATTGAGACTCGAGGCATCAGAGTGCTCAATTACCTGGACAATTGGCTCATTTGTGCTCAGTCTCCAGCGCAGGCAGAGGTCCACACAGAACTCGTCACCGGCCACCTTCGTCGGTTGGGCCTGTCGGTGAATTGTGCAAACAGCCAGCTCACACCTTTGCAGACAGCCTCCTATCTTAGAGTGCACTTGGCCTCCAGGTCCATGCTGTCCACTCTGTCAGACGACAGAGTGCAGAGAATAGCTGACTGTTTGAAGCTTTTTCAGGTCAACATAGCGCTTACAGTAGTGACGTTCCAGAGACTTCTGGGCTTGGTGGCAGCAGCTTCCCAGACCCTTCCATTAGGTCTCCTGTGCATGAGCTCTCTGCAGGCCTGGTTCAACAGCAGGGTTTTTGAGCACACGTTGAACTGTTAATGCCTATTGACGGTGTCTCACTGTCTGAATGCGCTGTCTTGGTGGACACAGCCTGCCCATCTACTCTAGGCAGTTTATCTGGCTTTGCAGAGATTTTTTTGCAGGATGTTCAAGGGAGACGGACGGACAACAATACAGTGGTGGCTTATATCGCGTTGCATGCAAGCTTTTGCTCTGGGCACACGATCACCTCCTCTCACTGCAGGCAGTACACCTGCCAGGGTGATAAACTGGGCGGCGTACCTCCTGTCAGGGGGAACTCCCAGCGCTTCAGAATGGAGGCTTCAGTCCGAGGTGGTGAGCCTCATTTGGGAGCGGTTCGGGAGAGCCAAGATAGATATCTTTGCCTCCCAGGAATTTACCCATTGTCCCCTCTGGTTCTCCATAACAGGAGCCGGGGACCCACTGGCGATTTAGATACCTGGTTGATGTCGATAGATGCAGCTGTTATATGCCTTCCAAACGCTCGCCATGCTCCTGCTGTGCCTGGAGAAAATCAGGCAGGACTGGGCCAGGGTGCTGCTAGTGGTCCCTTATTGGCCCGGGAGACCTGTGGTTTTCAGCTCTGATGCAGCTCCTGAGCGGCCAGCCGTGGAGCTTGCCAAAACGCCGCGACCTGCTCAGTCAGGTGCGGGGGACCTTATGGCATCCCAACCCATCGAGCCTGCAGCTCTGGGTCTTGTCCCTGAGTCCCTGCATTTAAGCCGTCTGGGTCTGTCAAATAAGGTCATTGCCAGAGCAGCGTTCACGCGTTCCCAGTACTGGTACAAGTGGGGCGTCTTTCAGATGTGGTGCCTGCCTCGGGGGTTTGACCCCACGACCTGTCCCATAGCAGTTACACTGCAATTACTGCAAGACCTGTTTTAAGAGGGGAAATCCCCCTCTACATTAAAGGTCTGTCTGGTAGCTATTTCAGCTTGCCATGTCAAAATTGATTCAGTCTCCCCGGGGGCTCACTTCCTAGTGGGGCAATTTTTGAAAGGAGCTCAGCGGCTTCGGAAGGATATTGTTCCTCGCTGGAAGCTTAATGCTTCCATTTGAGCCCTTGCATTCAGCTGAGCTGAAATTTGTATCGCTTAAAAAGCGGCTTTCTTCCTTGCAATCACATCCGCTAAGCAGGTGAGTGAGATTCAAGCATTTCGATTGTGAAAGCCTGCTTAATTTTTGTAGAAGCCAGGACAAAAGGTTCGTACCAATCCTGCTTTTTTGCCGAAAACTATATCTGCATTTCATGCCAGTCTGTGGAATTGGAAGCTTTCCATCCACCTCCTTTCCAGTCTGATAGGGAGCGACAGCTCCATACGCTCTGCCCAGTGCGGGCACTGGCGTATTATGTTGACAGGACACAGAATTGGAGACAGTCTGTTATGGGGTGAAGTCCCATGGTCAAGCCCTGTGTAAGCAGAGGCTATCCAAATGGATAACACACAGTTAGGAGTAACTATGAGCGAGCTAACTTGCCCCCTCCAGACAAGCTCACTGCCCATTCCACCAGGGGCATGGCAACTTCGTGGGCTTTGTTCCAGGGTGCATCTGTCACAGACATTTGCAATGCAGTGGTGTGGGCTACTCCCCATACTTCTACCAGGTTCTATAGACTGAATGTCATAGAACCACAAAACTAGAGTGTTAAGGGCAGGTTCAGGGTCGATCTTTGCAACATAAACAAAGAGGTGAGTTCTCCTTCAATTTTGTATCCCTAGCTACTTGTTACCGGGGTTCCTAATGGTAATGCACTAGGTAGCCTTTGGCTTAGCCTTGTATCATTCCAGCCGTTCTGCAATATTGCCTTGTGACAGTTTTGGTATTCATACCCATTAGGTAATGGTTACATTTTGTACTTGATAGGGACGTTAGGTTATTATCTTAACCCTGGTTCCCTGAAACCAGAAATGTAACCATTAACCTTCAAGGTCGCTGTGTCCATGATTGCAGCAGGTTTGAAGGAAAAACGATGATGAGATCTGTGTGTGCAGTCCTTATATGCCCTCGGGGGCGGGCATGACTGCGTCACAGGCTCTGATGAGCAGCTTTGATATATTATTCAGGTTCTGGGTCTTTAGGATATAAATATCCATTAGGTAATGGTTACATTTCGATTTCAGAGAACCATGGTTATATAATAAACCAACATTCTATTTATTAGGGGTTTGTTGCAGAAATGCCCTCAGACCTAGGATATCCAAGGCCAGATATATAATTGATTATTTTATTTTGTTTTATGAAGTGTTTAGGTCTTCAAATCTGGTGTTTTGTAGTGTTAAATCATCTTCTATGAATGATCTTGCTTGAACACAAAATAAATCTCTTCACTTTAACATTTAAAATAGAATGTTAACTGGGACAGAAGATAGCAGTTTTGAAATCATTGGAAACCGTGGTTGTGTAGAAGAAATGTAAATAAGGAGAATGCATTGTACCTTCTCTTTAAGAAAACACTCCCAAGTCAAGAAAATGTGTTTTTTTTTTTTTTTAGGATTACATAACAAAGACGAATGAGTCAGGTTTCAGAGCTAGCAAGCAGTCGACTGCCAGTTATTTTCAGGACTTGCACATACTTCAGCAGGAGCCCCTCACTATAACCTGCTGTTACCTGATACAGAGGGCGAAAGGGAGCCTCAAGGTTGAGGAATTTGTCTTCCAGGATTTTCTATCTGTGTACACAGGTTGCTTATATAGAAGGCGTGCAGTGTTCTTTGTCTGTAGTTTTTTGTATAGTAGAGTATTTCTGATCTTACTGGAGGTAGTTTATCCCTGGTCAGTGCTCAGATTGGAGAACTCAAATAGTGTTTCAGCATTAAGAGGTTTGAAGATTGGAGTTTTGTGAACATGTTTAAGGCCCAGCCTAAATACTGTATTTCAATGAGCAAGTTTGTTAACACTAAGATTTTGGTGTAACTCAAGTAGTTGCCTCCTCAACTCCTTCAAACAAGGACCTGTAAATGAAATGTTAAAATTCAGTACTATATAAAAATCTCAGATGTTCTAAGGCTATTATGTGACTTTCACCAGATAGAACAGGAGCATATGAAGCCAGCATTTACAATCCAGTTTGCTGTTTAGTTGTATGAAACACTGTAGCTGTTCTTATTTAATGTTTTGCAGAATGGAAAGAAAGCCTCTAAACAAAGTGCACAGAGAATAGGAAGCTGATACTCCTACATACCAGAGCTTGGTTGAGAATTAGTTCTTAAACAATGAATACAAGAGGAAAACATAAGCCAGTGATGCACCTTGTGCACTGCAGTCAGCCCACAGGTGTGTATTACAATTGCAGGTATTCGGTTTCTAACAGAAATGGACCTACATTTTATAAACCAATTTGGCTTAATATAGTCTTTTTTTCTTTTTAAATCAGCCTTTTTTATTTGGACATAGCTGTAGGTGCACCTTATTTTCCCTTTCTCTTGATTCTGCCAGTAGGCATTGTCGAGAGCTCTTGGACAGACAGTAAAAACCGTTCTCCCTGAATGCAGCGTTGTACTGGGTCTGATGATCACTCCAATCTTCAAAGCACCTTTGTTCAGAGGAGATGGTTTTGCTAACCCTGCTGTTGTGTGTGGACAGCAGTCTTTGAGATACAAAGAAGAAACACAATGGGGTCTTTGTAAGGGAGGGGATGCAGATTGCTCCTCTTGCATGGTTCTCTTCATGAGAGATTTTTTAGCGAGGAGTTGGTACATTTCAACGTGTTTGTCTTTCTGCAGCTGCCTAACTATCAATTTTCTTCAGTGGATTGCTTAGTTCACTATCAGTCACACAGTAATTTCCCTACAGCGCTCCGTTCCTGTGCTCGAGAGAAAGATACAGGAGCACTGTGAACAACGTTTAAAAACAGCATATTCTATATAATTTATTATAATATTCAGAAGACTGATGTATACAGGTCAGTACATTCAGGAACATTGCAAACAGAAAGTTGCTTCAAATTACATGTTGGTAGTTTTTTTTTTTTTTTAATATGTACTGTTTCCCTGCCATGGTGATTGCAGTCATTCTGAGTGGTTGGTGTTGTAATTATTCACAGTTTTAGTTTTTTGTTTTGTTTAGAAGCTGCTCTTCAGTTCTAGTTGACATCCACAGACATACATAAAAAAGATACTACAGAGAATGGGTTCCCAAGATGGCCCTGATGCTTATACTAATACAAATACATTTGTGACAGGTGTTGCTAATGTCTATGGCTGACCAGTAGAAAACGAAGAGCCGCTCCTGAACTTAGAGTAGATCAAATCACTGTAAAAAATGGACTTTAAAAAAGATTGCTTGCAATACGAACCAGAGATCTCCAGGATACAAAGTGGGACTGCCGGATCATAGTCACAAAGGCTAGAACTCTGAGAAATCTCCTGTTTGCTTCAACACAGACATTCTAACACCGAGCTGCTCTTGCAGGTGTATCCAGGATAACCACGCAGTTAAATCCAAACTACATTATTTGAATGGCATAATAATTAAGCAGCTGGAATGTTCAGTGGGATTGTTCATCACCATGGACAAAAGCATGATTTCATTTATTTTTCTAAAACTTCAACATTGACCACCTAATTAATGCCCCAAATACTGCATTACATTTATTTTCGTTTTTGGTGCAGTAAACGTAGCCGGTTTTTACATAACTATAGTTGAATGGGTCCATTTATTTCTAATCTGATAATAAGTGGTCATTTGGCACACGCTGGACAGCGTTTTTTAAAGAAATAATACCAAGTCTATTTCCATGGCAGTTGCTGATGCCAGGCATTTTCAGTGCACATCAGCTTTGGAAACTGAGGATTTCGGAATGAATTATTCATTTTCTTTTCTTTAAGATCTGCCCATATCACTGATGGATAACTGCAGCACACCACAGCTATAATTTGCATAATACTCTACCCGTGCAATCCAGTATGTGGATGAGATTCACAGTCTGTGGCTCAGCAACAACAGCAAAGTGGACTGTAACCCATCTCTTGTAATGTGCTATGTGCCTAGACTATTTAAAACATTATTTTAGGCATTTCAAATCCTGAGGGGTATGCATATCCTTGCTAGCTGGAGTTTGAGGAAGAACCCCTGTGTATATCTGTCCATATGTTCGATTTTTTCTTTTTGCAAGCTTTTCAGCTATATTAAATCATTGAATTGTGATGCAACTTGGTAATGATATGCTTTAACAGAAATTCTTGAATTTATCTTACGTGCTGCAGATAATCAATGACGGTCATGGTGACCAAAATTGTTATGTCAAATTTCTGGCTTGTGTTTGGACTTATCTGTGGTTAGGGTATTCTGTATGAAGGAAACCACTGGATGAAACTTGATGGATAAACATTTCTCGTAGATTTTTCTAAACAAAGATGTCCTGAGATGAGTGGAACACACTGGAGGTTTTTTTCCTTCCACACCGAAGGCTAAACTGTGGAAGGATTTAGTAAACGGATTGAAACCTATGAATTACATTTTAACTTTCGATTTGAGCATGATTTCTGGGCACTGCAGTAATCTGTAATGTTTTGGTGGCGGTTATTTAAACCGTGTGAGAAACTGATACATGCAGTCTTTATTTCTTTAGTTTAATAGCTGCTCTTCTGTACTGTTTCCTTTTAAGTGGATTCATGTTATGCTTTAATAGTTTTTAAAGCACAGCAGTGCAGTGCCATCTAGTGGAGCTAATACATTATTTTCTTGCAAGTAGTTTTAAGGTGTGTCTGTAAAAATAAATAGAGATTTTTTAAAGTGTGGCACTTATTTAATCCGATCATATAGTGACGTAAAGGTAATCTATCTGTGTAATCTGTTTTTACTCCTAATGTACTTTTTTATGATCACATAAAGTAATAGATTTTGTTTTGGGTGAAAAGCTATGGGGATCATTTGTTATATGTAGGTGATTCATCTAACCAGTGATTGCAATAAGCAGATTTAATTGTACTCCTGACAAAATCCAATATTTTTTATAAGAAGATCTATAGTACATTTTGTATGGCATTAGTTGATTCCTAGCTGCTAAAAAGTATGTTTGAATTTGTGTTTTGTAGAATGTGTGCGCAATAATGAATACAGACTGCATACATGCACATTTCCTTAATTTGTTTTGCAAAGAAATCTGTTAAAGGGATTTTCCTAACTTGTCTTCCCAGAGCCGGTGTTCTGTGCGCGTACTCAGCCAATCAAAATCTATCGACCCAGCTGAAGGGAGTCCGGAAGCTTGTCAATAGCAATTTCAGGGATCTGAAAACCTTTGTAAACGACACTCCAGCGGTAAGGACACGAGCTGAAATACTGTACTGTTTGTGTGCATTGGCTTTGGATGTGTGTGTTTCACAACTCTGATTTTGATGTGGAGTAAATGTTCTGATAATATGGTCCACCATAATAATTAGTCATCTCTTCATTTCTTTATTTACATCAATTTATTTTTATTCCAGCAAATCGAGTATCTGGCTATCCAGTACAACACTGCCAAGAACAAGGTCATTTCTGACCTAGATAGTAAGTACAATAGAAAACTAGCATTGTTCTTATGACCTACTGTAAATGGTCATATTCCTGCTTCTAAACATGGTCCTTTAAGCATTTTGTGCATGTGCAGTTGATCCCAACCAGTCATAATGAAAACATAACATTGAATAGAGACTTTAATGTTGAAGAACAAAGAGAATGATAACCTAATCTTTAGGCTTAGGTCGGTGAATCAACCAGAACAATATCTGGTGATATCAGCTTGATATAAGCATGCCTGCCTTTCAGGCAGTTCAATGAATCTGAATGTGTTACTGTTGCAGAGAGATGTTCAGTGGCTGAAAACAATTAAAAAGCATATAAAGCTTATAGTATATTTTCTTTTTTTTGGTTCTTTTGAGTTATTTGGACATACATACAGTATATACAAGTGCACTGTTTGTGATGCAGTACAAGTCTGCAGTGCTTTGTGATGTTTCATTCTGATGTGTTTTCTTGTTCTTGTTGAAGATATAGGTCCTTTGCTTGGCAGTAGGATTCATGCACAGTTGGGAAAAGAAGTTCTCCCGGCACTAGATGGGGCTCTAGGTTTGGCTGGAGGTACAGTGTGATATTCCTGTTCATTTCTGTATCTCATTGTTTGTTTATTTATTTATTTATTTATTGATTGAACATATTTAACTGGGGGAAGCACTCTTAAGATGTAGAGTGTTATTTCACATGACACACGATGCAGTAAAGTTGGTGTTCTGCATTTTATTTCTCCTTGCATCTTCTCATTTCATATTTTAGTTTGTTTATTTATTTATTTATTTATTTATTTATTTATTTAAACTTTTTGTTTTTTAATTACATTTTGGATTTTACATTTCCATCAACATTCAGAAACAGAGTACTGTACATTTGTTATACTACCCTTTCCAAATTTTTCCCTTTTAAAAAAAAAAAAAGAAAGAAAAAAACAGCTATTAGAGTTAACGAGGTGTATTTAGCCATAATGTTTAAATGTTCTTGTATTTAGCCACTGTAGTTTTAACCTACTATTTACCAACGTCCTCTTAGTATCCCTTTTATTTGGACTTGCTTCAGTAACCCCTTGAATTCCTGTTAGTATTTTGTCAAGTTTTCTTAAATTATATATTTTAAAAATCTCTTTACAGAGTTTCTCCTCTTTACATCTCCTTTTAAAAGGGATACACAAAATGTTAACATGAACCCTGTAATATATACTTTAAAACTCCCCCAATGTTTCGGACTGATTGTAGTACCATTAAAATAGTAATATTAAAACAGATATCTATTGTTGCTCACCCTAATTCCTAAATACATATAAATAAATTAATTCATAAATGCATTAAAAAAAAAAGAAAAAAGTAAATAATATTACTTAATACTTGCACATATCTTACAATTGACTGATCCCCAAAAAACAACCCATTCATCATCTCCCCAAATCACACAACTAGCCAGGGTCGAATTTCATTCAAATATTAAAAGTAGTCTAAATAAGCAAGATAAAGATTCACAATTAACAATATATACATTGTTTACACTGTTGTGTATTCAAGCCGTAAATAACAACAAAATAATAATAATAATAATAGAGACCCTTTTTTATACTTATGTTCTTGTTCTTTCTAAATATTATTTATCATCAACTACTCTGCTTCATCTTTTTCTTTTCCTTTTGGCTTGAAGTCAAAGTGGAAAGGTCTATCAAAGGTAACAGTGGTTAAAACGTAACAAGTGCTGTGACGTGTGTATCCTGTGTTCTTTTGCGTGTTGTGTTTCGTTTTGTCACTGTTTTTGCCTAAAATGGCCACTTGTCGGTTCCATAGCAGTTTTGTTTTTAATTCTTTCAATGACTTTTAGACATACCAAAACCCACCACCATAGTCCCACTGTAATTCACAATATTAAAGCTAAACATTTTAAACTATTTTAGTTTTTTGCTGTTTCTTTAAAAAAATGTGCTTATTGCTGTTGTTTCGAAGAAAAAAAACATTCATATATATATTAATGGTGTGAAATATTCACAGGAATTCAAGGAGTTAAATCTTACCCAATGGTTACATTTTAATTGTGGTGTTGACATTTTATGCAGTATTAGTATTTAAATAATGATACACCGCTTTCATCATTTTACTTTTGAAAGGCCGCTGTAAGGGCATCAGCACCATCATTTAAATGTAATCCTAGACTTAGTGTGTTCTTATTGAACCTGTATATGTGTGGTTTATTGTGGAAAATTGAGATGTAGGCATGGTAATTATTAAATTGACTGCTGCAGTTCTCGTTTCATGTTTTTTGTATTTACTGTAATATTAATTTTCTATCATTTAATAAAACTCAGTGACATTTATTACAAGTTTAACAGAGACTGTGTAAGATGCTTAAGTGCTTGTAACAATAACAAAATAATATAGAAAAATAAGAATGTCCATGATTCTTCTGTATTTTGCAACGTTTTTTTGGGTTTTTTTTTTAATTAAAGGTTGAAATGTGGTGGGTTTTTGTACAGCTAGAACCCTGTTTTGGATTGTGACTGATTTGATTTTCCAGAAGTAAAACTAATACTCTTAACCCCCTCCCCATGTGTGCAGCCATGAGAGAAACAAAAGAAGCTTTGGAGAATGTGAGTGTCTCGCTGGAGGTGTTGCAGGAAGCAACCGACAGTCTGCAGGTGAACCTGGTCAACGAGCAAGCGAGGCTGAGCAACACACTCAACGACCCAGCCTGCTCCTCGCCAGGGGTCTCCACCACCTGCAGTGACATCAGAAGCACACTGAGTCAGCTCAGCATCAGCGCAAACTTCAGCACGGTAAGAGAAAATAACGTTTAGACAGGCTGGGAATCGTCATCCCATAGTGTCAGTGTGGTCTAATTGTTGTGATGTACAATTAAACAGTATAACATTCAGACAGAGAGGCTTACTTATTGGTTTTAAACTTGAAGCAATGCTTTAATATGAAACAGTGCTGTTTCCATTTGAATCATGTTGCTGCATCGCTCTTTTTGAACCCCATTTGATCTCTGCCAAAAATGTACATCAAAGCAGTGTGGAAGTAAGTTAATGCAAGTCTGCTCAAAAAGGCTGTGGAGATGATTAATATATTGTAGGAAAAGATATTTAGCTTTTTTTTTCATACAGAATTAAATGTGTCCCCTAATTCTGTTTTTATAACATGCATGTAATTGTGCTATTAAAATTGCAGAGGGCAGAATTTGAAAAATATGGGAGAAGTGTCACTCAGTGTAAATTATAAATCCTTAAAGACAGGTTATAAGTAATCAGTGGCAGATAACAGTTTATAAGCTGGGAAGTTGCAATGTGAATAAACTTTAACATGGCTTTACAGGGAAATGAAACACAGTAAACTAAACCTTACAAATCTCATTTGGCACATAGCATCTAATCTAAAAAGTCATAATTCAATAACATGACTATTTTGTTGTTGTATTTGAACAATCAGAGCTGAAACATTAAAGAATTCATTATCTTAGACCGTAAATCTTTTTCTTTTTTTCAGTTGCCTAATGTAGACACAGAGTTGGCAAATGTGAAAAATGTTCTTAAGACTGACTTAAGCAATATCGTTCAAAAGGTGAGTATGCTTGTGTACCCTTCTCTACCTGAACAATGACCCTACAAGCAACGAACCACCACAGGACAACAGCCTGAAAACAGTAATACAGTACTGTGTACATGTTGGAATTCATGTTGGAATAGCTTGGAGATCGCCTGTCCGAATTCAAGCTATGCCACTGCCAACCGTGCAGGGGAGTTCCCAGGGGGTCAGCGCACAATTGGCCAAGCGCTGCCTGGGCGTGGTAGGGGTTAGGTCAGCTAGGGAGTCCTTGGCTCACCGCGCACCAGCGACCCCTGTTGCTGGTTGGGCACCTGCAGGCCAGCCTGTACGCAATTCAGAACTGCGTGGTCCTCCGACGATGTAAGTTCTGGATATGGCTGCATGGCGGGCTTGCAGTGTGGGGAAAAAAAAAGTGGACAGCTGACGGCACTCGTTTCGGAGGACGCAAGTGCTCGTCTTCGTCTCTCCCGAGTTAGTTCAGGGGTTGCAGCGGTGAGCCAGGTTGAATAATAATTAGGTATTCCAAACTGGGGGAAAATTAATAAAAATAATTGTTAAAAAAAAAATAAAAATTACAAGCCTATCACGTACCTTTTATTTAAAAGGTACAGAAACAGTCAAGCATTGTGTGGTGAACATTATGTGCAATATACACTTCCCCACACAGCTCCTCTGTCTGAAATCAGTCCTGATCTCAGACAACTCTGTGAGACCCAAACCCATTGACCCACTGGGTTATCCAGCCTCCTCAAACCGCACTTACTGATTGATAGGATTCTCGGCACATGTCGTGTGTCTCAGCTAGGGGTACTTCACTTTAAGCAGGGCCTGGCTCTTTATGCATGTTTAAAAATGCTCGGTGGCTACTTCTAATCAAGTGTCATTTCTTGTGCACTGCTCTGCCATACAAACGGTGCAACAGAACGTACACTCTCAACTTGATTAGAGGTAGCCACCGAACACTTATGAACATATTATAAGTCATTAAATCTCAATAAAAAAAACACACACAAGACCCTCATATTAATGCACCTAATCTGTTTTTATAGAACCTGTTGTGGTTTAAAAGTTTCGCATTCTTTGTGTGAGATCTATTCCCAGCTATATTATAAGTGTAGTTGCTGCTAATAGGGTTCCAGTGTGGATGTACCTAATTTATTTTTCAATGATCTTCGTAACTTAAATCTGAGCTGTACATTTTGTTTGATGTTTTCAGGGATATTCAACGTTTAACGACACTCCAGATCTGGTAAAGAACCAAACTACGAATATTGTATCAGGTGGGTTTCTCTCAACATGCTTATACTAAAAGGAAAGACTGTACTTTCTCAATTGGCAGCATTATGTGGGACACTCATTTGAGCAAGGCTGTGTTTGATATCAGATCTCCAGAGAACCTGTGGCCACCCAAGTTCTTTTTGTTGATTTTATTAAATACATAATTCATGCTAAGACAGAGTTTGGTGCAGAAAAACTAGAGAGCTGTAAATCACAAATACAAAATGTAATACAAACCATTACTGTAATTTTTAAATGTAATAACATTTTAATTTCTTGTTCTTTCTTTTTAAACCTTTTACAGCTCTTCCTCGTAAGTTTAGCAAACTGTCTGTACAGCCTGTGGCATGATGTCATTTTATTTGCTGTGTTTGCATGTAGTGGATTGCTGTTTGGTGTTTTGTAATCCCTCATTGTGTTTTACATAACTAAGTTTCCAACTAATGTCATGGATAATTTGTTTTAATCCTCTAGCATCTCTCTCTCTCTCTCTCTCTCTCTCTCTCTCTCTCTCTCTCTCTCTCTCTCTCTCTCTCTCTCTCTCTCTCTCTCTCTCTCTCTCTCTCTCTCTCTCTCTCTATATATATATACATACATGCATCCATCCATCCTGTGGTAAAGTGCCCTTGTTTAGGTGGCAGGACACATACTCCCTGCTAGTAGTGGGTTGTAGCAAGATAGGAAGCGGACACAGAGTTAATGGTTCAGTGTGTTCTGCGCACTTTTACAATCGGGTTTGTTGAAATAAAACAACAAAAAAAACCCCACCTAGCTCTCCCAGAGCACTCACTAACACAAACGATCTTCACTAATATGAGGACGACTACACCTTTTACTTCGTCCCCAAACACAAACCCTTCGAATTGATTTACCGTTCTTACTCCACTCTCTCCAACCTCGTTCCCTGATGGTCTCTTTCACCCAAAAACCTGCTTAATCGGCTGCACCTGTTACCCCCTTCTTTGGTCACTGGCTGCCCTCTTCTCCACATGTAGCTCCTTGCTGGAGCCAGAATGCCCTTATGTTCTGGTTGCTAACATACACCCCATCACCACCCATCCATCGAGAAAGAGAGAGAGATGCCTAAGGGCAAAACTTGGATACACATACATGCATAATTGACACTGTCTCTGTCTCTAATAGAGATTATTGCCATTCACAACCAAGGTGTTTTAGTGTGCTGTGTCATTTGGTATTTTGCACTGATTTGACAACATCAGTTCACAGAATGTTCATATTATGTTGCACTTGAATGTTGCCAGTGTAAACCCGAGCCACCTCCTCCTCCTCCTCCTCCTCCTCCTCCTCCTTTGTGTGTATTAATGGTTCCTGACTCTTGAGCTGTCTGCCCATTTACTTTGCCCTGGGGTTTCAGGCATCAAGTCCATGCTGGATGACATTGGGTCTAACATCACCAGCTTCTCCAAGCAGATCCCTGTTCAGGACATTCTTGCCAATGTCACCCTGTACCTCAGTCAGAGCCAGTCATACGTGGAGGACTACTATCCCGTGATTGACAAGTATGATTTCTACAGGTATGAACAGAGTTTTAAATACCGTTAATCGCATTGCTGTGTCTTGAGCCTTTCAGCAAACCGTACTTCAATCCCGGCCGCGGCAACATTGGATTGAGTGTCTGAGTGCAGTTATTGTTTAAATAGAAAGTTAGTCACTGAACCGCGTAATGGTCAAAGCACTAAAAATGAATGGGATTTTTTTTTTTGACGGGCTCACTGGATAGAAAGACGCTTACTTGTCTACTGTCAAAGTGAGTTCCAGTATCAAACACGAGTACATCTAGTCTGCTGCGTGCTGAACACGCCTTCATCTCTCAAAATACACAAGCAGCTCTTTTGCTACAGACAATAACAACAACAAATTAAACCCACCAGTTTCGACTGAAATTCAGGATCGCTGCAATCCCATATCAAGTATGATCATGATAATAAATGAGTTAGGCTGCGTTGCTCCTTTTTTTTTGCGCGTAGTATGTAAAGCCTAACAATTGTTAGTTTGCAGTTTTTGGATATGATGACAGGTTTTTTTTGTTGGCCTATGTTCTCTTCACAATTGACAGTTAATTTCCTAGAAGTGCTTACTATAGCTACATATTTATAATTTTATTTAAAAAAAACAAATTTATTTCAGTTCACAATCACATTTAAAAATAGATATCCTGTGTATTATGTTTTCTGATCTCTATGCTGCTGATCAAGCTTGAACTGCACATTTTATTATGTTGGTTGTATTTGTAATTTCTAAATTATTGCCCCTAGTACATTTTGGTGGTGGTCTCAAAGGGTAAATTTCCTGGTTAAATAAACACATAAATACATTTTAAGCAATTGTATTTACAGTTAAGGATAATAAAAACAATAGCATCAGTAATAAAACCAATTTAAATTCAATGGATGTAGTAATTGTAACAATTTAATAAGCGATTAAAACCGAGATTAACTAAGATTAATTTTTTTAATCATCCTACTTAAAAGCAAAGTAAGGGAACAAAAAAAATGAAAAAAGAGGAAATTGTAGCGAGGGAGTGTACCATGTTGTGCCGTGCAATGCTAGTTAGATGTTCTCTTTTAACCTTAGCGAAGGATGCCACTGCAAATGATAGATAAACAATGTGAATGCTTTTAGATGGATGGGGTGCATCGTAGTCTGCTGCATGGTGGCTCTTATCCTTACCTTCAACTTCCTGGGCCTGCTGTGTGGCACCTGTGGGTACGACAAGCATGCCTCCCCCACCACCAGGGGCTTCATCTCCAACACTGGCGGCAACCTGCTCATGGCGTGAGTATACTTGCTGCAGGTCGTCTTGCTACTGCTGCAAGCCTGAGTTAAGGGTTTGTTTTGTGTTTTTGTTTTTTTAACATTGGTTTTCTCTTTTTAAAAACGTGTCTCATCCCATTCTTCCAGAGGTGTTGGGTTCAGCTTTCTCTTCTCCTGGGTGCTGATGCTCATTGTAATGATTGCTTTTGTCGTGGGAGGAAATGTCGAGAAGCTGGTCTGTGAGCCTTTCGGGAACAGAGCTTTGTTTAGGGTAATTTTCTATGCATGGTTGAGGTACACTTAATTTGCGTAGGCTTACATAGTTTAAAATAAAATAAGCACTTGTCAAGTACCAAATATGATGGATAAATGAAAACAATCCATAAGAGGAATCATTTCATTTTATTATGCAGGAGTGTTAAAACCCCAAACTGTCATAATATATGTTGTAGGGTAGTGTAGTGCCTATATGAATACTGTGGCCGCCACAGATCAGTGCAACTGGAGCCAATGTGTCTACAATTACAGTTTTATAAACCACCCTAACTGCTTACTAAAACAAACAAAATACAAAACTACACGTTAAGAAAACTTGAAGTGTTAAAATTGAATTTGTTTTTTATTGGCCCCTTTTCTTTCAATGATGTCTGAGGACAAGAGCTGCTCTACTGATCTGTTTCCTTGGGTTTTGCTGGAACTACTTTGTTGTGTCCTTTATGGTTCTGGGGCTCGCGAATATAAAGACACATTACACTTTTCTATGGCTGTCAACTAGAACTGACAGCAGCTTCTGAACTCAAGTGAAAGCACCTTAACATAGACTTAAAACACAATGTTTAAGTAACCAAGAAAATACAATAAAAATGAAAAAAAACACTCATTGTAACATCATTAAAACATAATGGAACACAAATATTACATGTGAAGCTACTTTAAGAATTTACAAAATAGAAAGGTTTCCGTAATAAATCATTAAAACGTTAACATTCTTCGTTTTATATTTGCCGATACGCTTTTGCTCCGAGCTCTGAAAACCAATGTGATTTTGCATTTTGCAGGTTCTGGATACTCCCTATTTGATAAATCCATATTGGAAGAACTTCCTGCCTGGCTTCCTCTATCAGAATCCCGAAATAGATCTGACCTTTGAAAAGCTTTATAGGTAAAGTGACATAGTCAGATTATTTACTTTATGCAAATCCAACATTAGCATTATACAGTCTTGTTTTTTGTATTTTTTAAACCCACGCGTTATACACTAACTATTCACTTTATAAGGAAATCCCCAATGCACTCACCATGTTTAGTGAACCCACTACCAATCTGGAAATGCAAACTAGCCTGGGTCCTTTGATTTTTTCCCTGAACATTGCTGGTGATCAAGCTCTTTCGCAGTGCTAAATGATTGTCTACCATGACAGATCTACACCCACTGCAGTCCCTCATTAAGCCCTTCTCAGGGGAATCCTGAGTATCTGGGGGTTCTGATAAAGCGGCCAGTGAGTGTATTGGTCTCCTCTCACACTGTTATCTGTATAGTAGGAAGGCTTTTTTACTTGCTCTTGCATTTGCACACTCTTTTTTTCTAAATGGAAAACCTGCAAGCTGGTAATTTTACAAATCTGGCAAAGTCTTACAGCAGGCTCTTAAATTAGCACACCATTTTCCATTTTTGTTTTTCATTAAGAAAAGTAATATATATATATATATATATATATATATATATATATATATATATATATATATATATATACAATACTGTGCAAAAGTTTTAGGCAGGTGTGAAAAAATGCTGTAAAGTAAGAATGCTTTCAAAAATAGACATGTTAATAGATTATATTTATCAATTAACTAAATGCAAAGTGAGTGAACAGAAGAAAAATCTAAATCAAATCCATATTTGGTGTGACCACCCTTTGCCTTCAAAACAGCATCAATTCTTCTAGGTACACTTGCACAAAGTCAGGGATTTTGTAGGCATATAGTCAGGTGTATGATTAAACAATTATACCAAACAGGTGCTAATGATCATCAACTCAATATGTAGGTTGAAACACAATCATTAACTGAAACAGAAACAGCTGTGTAGGAGGAATAAAACTGGGTGAGGAACAGCCAAACTCAGCTAACAAGGTGAGGTTGCTGAAGACAGTTTACTGTCAAAAGTCATACACCATGGCAAGACTGAGCACAGAAACAAGACACAAGGTAGTTATACTGCATCAGCAAGGTCTCTCCCAGGCAGAAATTTCAAGGCAGACAGGGGTTTCCAGATGTGCTGTCCAAGCTCTTTTGAAGAAGCACAAAGAAGCGGGCAACGTTGAGGACCGTGAGCGCAGTGGTCGGCCAAGGAAACTTACTGCAGCAGATGAAAGACACATCATGCTTACTTCCCTTCGCAATCGGAAGATGTCCAGCAGTGCCATCAGCTCAGAATTGGCAGAAAACAGTGGGACCCTGGTACACCCATCTACTGTCGGAGAAGTCTGGTCAGAAGTGGCCTTCATGGAAGACTTGCGGCCAAAAGCCATACCTCCGGCGTGGAAACAAGGCCAGCGACTCAACTATGCACGAAAACACAGGAACTGGGGTGCAGAAAAATGGCAGCAGGTGCTCTGGACTGATGAGTCAAAATTTGAAATATTTGGCTGTAGCAGAAGGCAGTTTGTTTGCCGAAGGGCTGGAGAGCGGTACACAGTGAGTGTCTGCAGGCAACAGTGAAGCATGGTGGAGGTTCCTTGCAAGTTTGGGGCTGCATTTCTGCAAATGGAGTTGGGGATTTGGTCAGAATTAATGGTCTCCTCAATGCTGAGAAGTACAGGCAGATACTTATCCATCATGCAATACCATCAGGGAGGCATCTGATTGGCCCCAAATTTATTCTGCAGCATGACAACGACCCCAAACATACAGCGAAAGTCATTAAGAACTATCTTCAGCGTAAAGAAGAACAAGGAGTCCTGGAAGTGATGGTATGGCCCCACAGAGCCCTGATCTCAACATCATTGAGTCTGTCTGGGATTACATGAAGAGAGAGAAGCAACTGAGGCTGCCTAAATCCACAGAAGAACTGTGGTTAGTTCTCCAAGATGTTTGGGCCAACCTACCTGCCGAGTTCCTTCAAAAACTGTGTGCAAGTGTACCTAGAAGAATTGATGCTGTTTTGAAGGCAAAGGGTGGTCACACCAAATATTGATTTGATGTAGATTTTTCTTCTGTTCACTCACTTTGCATTTAGTTAATTGATAAATATAATCTATTAAGTCTATTTTTGAAAGCATTCTTACTTTACAGCATTTTTTCACACCTGCCTAAAACTTTTGACAGTACTGTATGTGTATGTATATATACAGTACTGTGCAAAAGTTTTAGGCAGGTGTGAAAAAATGCTGTAAAGTAAAAATGCTTTCAAAAATAGACATGTTAATAGATTATATTTATCAATTAACTAAATGCAAAGTGAGTGAACAGAAGAAAAATCTAAATCAAATCAATATTTGGTGTGACCACCCTTTGCCTTCAAAACAGCATCAAGCATCAATTCTTCTAGGTACACTGTTTTCTGCCAATTCTGAGCTGATGGCACTGCTGGACATCTTCCGATTGCGAAGGGAAGTAAGCATGATGTGTCTTTCATCTGCTGCAGTAAGTTTCCTTGGCCGACCACTGCGTCTACGGTCCTCAACGTTGCCCGTTTCTTTGTGCTTCTTCAAAGAGCTTGGACAGCACATCTGGAAACCCTGTCTGCCTTGAAATTTCTGCCTGGGAGAGACCTTGCTGATGCAGTATAACTACCTTGTGTCTTGTTTCTGTGCTCAGTCTTGCCATGGTGTATGACTTTTGACAGTAAACTGTCTTCAGCAACCTCACCTTGTTAGCTGAGTTTGGCTGTTCCTCACCCAGTTTTATTCCTCCTACACAGCTGTTTCTGTTTCAGTTAATGATTGTGTTTCAACCTACATATTGAGTTGATGATCATTAGCACCTGTTTGGTATAATTGTTTAATCATACACCTGACTATATGCCAACAAAATCCTGACTTTGTGCAAGTGTACCTAGAAGAATTGATGCTGTTTTGAAGGCAAAGGGTGGTCACACCAAATATGGATTTGATTTAGATTTTTCTTCTGTTCACTCACTTTGCATTTAGTTAATTGATAAATATAATCTATTAACATGTCTATTTTGAAAGCATTCTTTCTTTACAGCATTTTTCACACCTGCCTAAAACTTTTGCACAGTATATGTATGTATATATATATATATATATATATATATATATATATATATATATATATATATACACACTACACACACACACATGGGGTTTGTTTCTTTAAAGTGTTGGGAAACCCTCATTCTGCAACTTGTACTAATATAACTATTTTTTTTTTTTTTTTAGTAACTGCAAAGAGAATAAAGGCATCTATACAGCACTACAGCTGGATAATATTTTGAACATCAGTAATTATTTAAACACAAGCATTGTAAGTAGAAATATAAATGTCAATTAAATGTGGCCCCAAGCAGTAAAACATCATTTCTGTTGGCTGTTATAGTTATGGAAATGGATTTGAATGGAAACAGGTTTTTTTTTCCCCCTGATTTTTGCGCATCAACATTGCAGAATTTTTAGATATGCTAATTCGACTTTAATGGAAACCGGCTTTGACAGAGAGCTTAGGGAAGTACATTTGCATTGTATCTCACAAGTATCAATTGTGTTATATTGTTGGTTTTATAGACGGGTGTGAGTCATTGTGTTCCTGTGTATGCTTAGCATTTACTTTATTTTGGAAGTTCATTTGCAAGTGCATGGAGTTAATAAAAAATCTTAGCCTGATAAACAATATTCCCCTAGGTACCATAATGATTGCGTGCCTTTTGTTTTCAGTATACCAAGGATGTGGTCGACATGTTTGAATTTGTAAATGTGAATCTGAGTGACATGGTCCTACTCGACGCCAAAGCAAAACAGAATCTTCTGAATTTCACTAATACTGGCATTGTGAGCATCAACTATGATGCCTACTTAGCAGAGGTAAGTTCAGATCTTGCTGCTCTTATGACTTCAATTACACTCCTATACCAACCCTGTATGCATTGTATGGGTAGAGGTTCATCAACTATGCCTTTAAGTTGAAATGTAACGCAGTACCAGACTATAAAATCCAGGTCAATTCATTGCAATGGATGCATTGTACAGTATGTTGCATGCAATTTTATGAGGCAATCATGAGAGTGTGAGAGAAGGTCAAAATGCCTCACAGTTCAGCCGTGTGATGCAGAGGTGTCTGAATATGATTCAGGGATATGATTGCTGGATGTGATTGCCAATTGCCTTGTACTTAATGTATTATGCATTTTTCACAGTTTTATGCATTTTTTTTTTACTTTATCATGTATTATGCATTTATCTGTATTTAAAGTATTATGGATTTTCTTGTTGTTACTGCATCTTGTAAAGTGCTTTGTGATGGTGGTCCACTATGAAAGGCGCTATATAAAATAAAGATTGATTGTGTGTGTGTGGATTGAGTGTTCTTGTTAACATTTCTTTGTACTTTTTCAGATCAACAAAGGTGTAACAAAAGTGGATCTTTTGTCATTTGCTAATAACCTGGAATCTCAGGCAGACAAGCTGGTAAGTTTTTTAGAATAGAAAAATAAAAGAAATGAAGGCTGTGAGCTTTTATTGATTTTGAGAATTTGTATTCATCATGAATGCACACATTTTCACGCATACCCAGTTTGTGTCATCTGTTTCCATGTTGTAATAGCCCTTTCAAAAGCAGTCTGTCATTTTAGCTATAATTACCAAAATCTGTCTCTGGAAAATATACTGGTAAGGCCCAGTTTTTTTTTTTATCCATAAGATTTCAAGAACAACCTCCCTATTCATTAAGCAAATGTACTGCAAGGAATGAAACGTGTTAAAAAGCTAACAGGCCTGGGTGGGGAGATTTTTATATATATGTAATTAACTAATGTCAAGCCATGCAGTATAAAAACATTACAGCAGAAGCACCCTTTCATACAAAAAAATTATTTAGTTTGTCTGTAAAGATGTCTCCCCCTACCCCCAGTACCACTGTGTATATATATATAGTATTTTGTGACCCCAGACCCCATGGGAAATTATTACCCCGTTCAGCCAGAGATATACTTGCACAATATTGTCACAGTGCAAAGCTGCATTTATCACCACATAAAAATGATTGAGATGTAATGGAGATATAGGATGTTTTTCAAACATGCTGGATAATATTGGCAATAACTACTGCTAAGTGTAGGCTTTTAAGAAAGTGGAAGAGTGATTCTACACCCAAAATGAAGGCCTGGTCTTCTAACATAACCCAATTAACCAGAAAATCGCACATTCCCTGTAAATAGATCTGTTTGGTGTCCTGGATCTGTTTGGTGTCCTTCTCTTCACTAGGTATCAAATGCAGGTTATGGGTCTCAATTTTGCCCTAACAAGCCTATGGTGGAAGTAGGTACAGGCAATCCATTGTAGAGACAGGCCGTGCTCCCCCTTTGAAAATGTGTCTGTGTTGACACAGCATTCCCTGGTATTCGAAAAGGAGGAAGCTCATGTTTTGTATACTCTCTTGCAGCCAAAGGGAGCGCTGGAGAATGCGTTGAAAGGTCATGCAAGCAGTATTCGCTTCATTCATGGTCAACAGGTGGTGCCACTAGAGCAAGCCATGGTAAACAGTTACACTTTTTTTTGTTCAGATCTATCTATCTATCTATCTATCTATCTATCTATCTATCTATCTATCTATCCATCCATGTGTGGTTGTTTTGTTTTTAGGTACCTAGGGTTATATGATGGTCTCTCTGTCTCTATCCATACATTTGTTTATTTAGCAGACGCCTTTATCCAGGGCGACTTACAGAGACTAGGGTGTGTGAACTATGCATCAGCTGCAGAGTCACTTACAATTACGAGGTTAAGTGACTTGCTCAGGGTCACACAATGAGTCAGTGGCTGAGGTGGGATTTGAACCGGGGACCTCCTGGTTACAAGCCCTTTTCTTTAACCACTGGACCACACAGCCTCCTATACATCTGTCAATCTGTACACTGTATATGGAGAACTGCCTATCCAGTTGTTGTGAACGTCATAGTAACACTATTTAGTATAAGTTACTGAGAATAGCAAATTATGGAGATATAGAGATGGACAGATTTACAGACAGGCACCTCTATATGTCACACTTGCATTGCTGCTTGAATCTGCTTAAATTTTGAATTATTATTCTACCTTCAGTACCAATTCCTTTCCTCTTCTGAATCAAACTATTGTGTCCATGCTTGTGTGCGCTTGCACTATAAGGCTGTCTTATCTTTCTCTTCAATTTTCTTTTACTTTTGTCTTAATTGGCTGCCAAGAAATATGTTAAAGCAAGGGTAAGCACCTGTAATCCCTGTTTTACTGAACTGTTTGCTTCCTGTTTCACACTTGTAACATAAAATAATGTTATATCCCTCACCTATAATTGCAAACTATGTTGTGTTTCTGAAAGGAGGCTCCTCCCTCTAATCACATACGTAATCAAACTGTTCCTATAAGTAGCCCTATCGCCTACGCCTCCTTGTTGTTTCTTTGTTTGGTTCTCCTCTCCTGCCTCCACCTTGCAGCGTGCCTTGTCCAGGGGGAAGGTGGCCCACAGTGCCACTTGCCCAGCCAGCTGGCTATAGTTGTCATAAATCAGTGATCATTGCATTAAAGTTCAGCCAGCTCATGGGGCAGCTATAGAGCTCCAATGGACAAGGCCATGGGCCAAAATCTATATTACGTTCCTTCATGGGCATGGCTGTGTCAAATGCAATAAATAATTGTTCATTTCAAATCTTTTGTGGATGTCTTTTTTCTTAACAATAAAGAGTACTGATTTAAAAAAACAATAAAATAAAATAAAATCATTCTTCTATTTTTATATTAGTTTGCCTAGAGGCCACTGGCCTCCACTGTAAACCTAAACAAGTTAAATGAAGGAGTATTGTGTCTTTTTAAATATTTGAGAGAAAGAAAGAAGCATGGCCTGTTTTTATTTTGCATTTTATTTTTTGACAGAGCACTTTAAATCAGAGCATCCGTTTACTGCAGAGGACTACATCTGATCTCCCAGTAAGTCAATGCAAGCCTTTCAATCACTGTTTCACTCCAGAACATGCCCGATTAGTCAGGTGCACAAATAAGGCCCATGATCACTCTGGATGAACTGCAGAGATCTACAGCTGAGGTGGGAGACTCTGTCCATAGGACAACAATCAGTCGTATACTGCACAAATCTGGCCTTTATGGAAGAGTGGCAAGAAGAAAGCCATTTCTTAAAGATATCCATAAAAGTGTCGTTTACAGTTTGCCACAAGCCACCTGGGAGACACACCAAACATGTGGAAGAAGGTGCTCTGGTCAGATGAAACCAAAATCGAACTTTTGGCAACAATGCAAAACGTTATGTTTGGCGTAAAAGCAACACAGCTCATCACCCTGAACACACCATCCCCACTGTCAAACATGGTGGTGGCAGCATCATGGTTTGGGCCTGCTTTTCTTCAGCAGGGACAGGGAAGATGGTTAAAATTGATGGGAAGATGGATGGAGCCAAATACAGGACCATTCTGGAAGAAAACCTGATGGAGTCTGCAAAAGACCTGAGACTGGGACGGAGATTTGTCTTCCAACAAGACAATGATCCAAAACATAAAGCAAAATCTACAATGGAATGGTTCACAAATAAACATATCCAGGTGTTAGAATGGCCAAGTCAAAGTCCAGACCTGAATCCAATCGAGAATCTGTGGAAAGAACTGAAAACTGCTGTTCACAAATGCTCTCCATCCAACCTCACTGAGCTCGAGCTGTTTTGCAAGGAGGAATGGGCAAAAATTTCAGTCTCGATGTGCAAAACTGATAGAGACATACCCCTGCGACTTACAGCTGTAATCGCAGCAAAAGGTGGCGCTACAAAGTATTAACTTAAGGGGCTGAATAATTTTGCACCCAATTTTTCAGTTTTTATTTGTTAAAAAGTTTGAAATATCCAATAAATTTCGTTCCACTTCATGATTGTGTCCCACTTGCTGTTGATTCTTCACAAAAAATTACAGTTTCATATCTTTATGTTTGAAGCCTGAAATGTGGCAAAAGGTCGCAAAGTTCAAGGGGGCTGAATACTTTCGCAAGGCACTGTATAACACTGAAAATAGGGGTGATGTAAGAAGCAATAAACCCTTTTCACGAAAACAAAAATAATTTTAAAGAAAAATGCTTAATGTTAAATATTGAATGCTGTTTTTGTTGTTGTTTTTTTTAAACCTGTTAACTTTCAAAGATATCCAGCATGTTCTTAACATCTTTTGCATTTTTTTTTTTTTTTTTTAGAATAAAGTGAATAATGTGATCAGTGCTATTGATGCAGCACAGAACCTCATCACCAACAATGCATCCTTAATTATTACCCAGGTAATTATTCTGACATCACTGCAGTCACAGTTTCCAGAGTCCAGTGTCCATTCGGTTAACCCTTACTGTAAAATGTCTTCTCATGTCATTGCAGGAAACCAAAAAATATATGGAAGTGATGATCGGCTACTTTAAGCAATACCTGGACTGGGTCAAGAATTCCGTAAGTATTTGAGTCTAGTCAGGCACCTGAATCAGTGATGCTCTCAATTATCATTTACCATTGTATAAAATATGTGTTGCAGTAGCTTTTCTAATGTGAAGAGTGAGAGAGGTTGTTAGTTAAAAGCTTCTTGAAAACCATTTATATTTTGCTCTTTCATAAATTGTATGGATACTTTTAAAATAAAAGTATTTCAATTGTGCCCGATGTTTAGTATATTTATTATTATTATTATTATTATTATTATTATTATTATTATTATTATTATTATTATTATTATTATTCTTTTTTTAGATGATGATGGAAGTTGCAACTTGCAAGCCGGTGGCCAATATAGTAGATACGGTTGAGATTGTAACCTGCAGCTTCGTAGTGGATTCCTTGGTAAGCATGCTTTCCCTATTAAAGACAGAATTTCCCTATTAAAGACAGAATTTCCAGTAACTGTCCTATAGATGTATGTATATGTATATAGACACACACACACACACAGGTAGTGGACAAAAAAAAATGGAAACACCAATGTAAAGTCACTTAATAGGGCTTTGGGCCACTATAGTATCCCGCTCTGTGGAGTTCTCTGCTGACCGTTTTTGAAATTTGCAGTCAATTGATCTGCAGTTGCTCGCTTGTTTTGCCTTGCACTTCGAATTAATGCACGGATATCACGATCCTGGAGTATGTGCTTCCGCCCATTGTTGCCCTTTGCTGATGATGTCTTTCCCTCAGAGTTCCATGCCGACATCACCTTAGACACTGTTGCTTGTGAAACATCAGCAAGTTGAGCTGTCTTGGTCACTGAAGCTCCTGCCAAACACGCCCCAACAATCACCCCTCTTTCAAAGTCTCTGAGGTCTCCTCTTGCAGCCATGCTAGCCATAATTATAGGCAAACAGGCCTGTCCAGCGTTTTTATACATGACCCTAAGCATGCTGGGATGTTATTTGCTTAATTAACGCATGAGCCACACCTGTGTGGAAGCCCTTGCTTTCAATATACTTGTGTCCCTCATTTACCGAGGTGTTTCCATTTTTTTGTCCACTACCTGTATAGCCATCCTTTTGTACTATTTGTGCAAAGGAATGTCTAGTCCAAGTATCATGTAATATTTAATCACAGCTGCTGGCAAATGCTTGTTAAAATACCCATTATAATAAAATGTGCCCAATAACAACTGAAAGGAAAAACTTGATATTGCTGCAGCAAATCACATGCAGCAAGCTGGCTTTTTGTATAACCTTTTTCATGTGACAAATTGTATAGCCTTGAGTTGACTTAGTGTCTGACATATTCTAGAATAAACTTCTGTTGAGGAATGCCAGAGGTCCCCCAAGATCTTAACAGTAATGTGATATGAAGAGTCTTATAGCACTAGTATTTCTTTTTATTTGTGTTGAATGAAATTTCACAGTCCAGTTAAATACATTCCTTAAATGGCTTTAGTGTGTTTTTGCTGTGGAACACCTAAGCTCAGTGTCTAGAAGTGGGATCATAATGAATGCACATTAGATCGGCATCCTAGAGCTCAGTTATGGTCACAGGTCAAGGGTTATTTCACAGTCATATACTTACGTGCATCTACACAATATACAAAAATGACAATATACTTTAGAGAATACTGTTTCGGCCAAGTAAGGGGTATTCAGGGATGCATATTTTAGGCATTCCAGTGTGCATAATCGATGCTAAACTTTTATTGGAGTCTTAAAACACTAAACACAAGGGGTGGACAATTGGGACTTCCTTGCGTAATATAGACTATAATAATGTCTGATAATTGCACTTCCATCTGATACTTCGCCTGGCAAATGTTTTACATTGAAATGACTCCAGCCGGAATGCAGGAATTTGGGATTTGTTACACAACTCTGAATATTCCTTAATAATTTGGAGCAGAGTATGAAACAAAAGCTTTACAGCATACCTGCAACTACAAATGCTGTTTAATAGCTAATTGCTAAATACAATTGTTGCTTTATTTTTAGAACACTTTCTGGTTTGGCCTGGGATGCTGCACAGTATTTTTGATCCCAAGTATAATAATTTCTGTGAAGCTTGCCAAATTCTTTCGCAGAATGGACTCCGAGGATGTGTATGATGAGTAAGTTATGAAGAAAACCTACCAATTGCTACAATTTAGACCTTTTATTAGTCTCTTTATTAAAATCCATGTTTCACACGTTGTACACGTTTTAGTTTTGGAAGCTTGTATTTTATCTATTAAAAGCAGTGTGTTTTGGTGTATTCATTGTGTTGGACATTAAGTTCTTTTATAGGTTATACAAACTAGCTTACCGGGCTGGTATTCAGCCTTTACTTCCAGTACATGGCGAGACGACAGCCCCTCTTCTTTCCTCAATGGTTTACCCCAGTAATTTGAAAGCTTGGACTTGCCACCATTCTCCTGTTTCTTTGTGTTATGTGAAACCCATTTTTCTCTAGAGAAGTGTTTATTTCCCAACTTGCATTAGCATGGACAGCTGTTTCAGAAATCTTGCATCAATGAAAGTATCTGAGCAGCAATTTAAAGATTAGCACATCTCTAAGCTACTGAAGAGTCTGCGCCAACTAAAGGTGTAAAATCCAGCAAATCAAAGGCTTAAGAATCGGTTTTATCGCCATTCAGTTGATCAAAACAGTTGGCTAAGGTTTCTGGCTTTCAAAAGGTATTGGATGTTTTTAAAGTCATGACCCCATCCATCGTTCTCAATGGCATCTTTTCAGGATTCAGAGGAAGGAAAAGTTTTACTTTTCAGTCCGGCTAACATTCGGCTGCTCAAACCACCTGAAGGTATTTGACACCCTGTCCAAAGACCAATGGTGGATCCTTTTAAACAGCCAATGAATCATTCTTCTATTGCACATTCCAGACAGCTTATTCCTTATTCATTTCTCCAGAGCTTCCCCAGCCCAAGATATATCAGCCGTCTAAACAGTATTTCACACTCTTGTCCCTCCGTCAGAAGAAAAAACAATGGTTTCCACCACATGTATGGCATTATTCTAGATTGCATTGCCATGGAAGCCTGCTTACCCCAGGAGAAGCTGGACCGCCTCATTTAACAAATTACAAATTACAAAATCCTGCTCAAAAACACACCTCCGATCATTACTTGGACATTTTAACTTCGTCTTCAGAATTATGCCCCAAGGCAGAGCTTTCATTTCTTACTGCTAGATCTTGCCAAAGAACTCCACCATTTCAACATCTCCAGTCCATGCCAGGAGGACCTCAGGATGTGGACCATATTCCTAAACAACTGGTAGGGCATCGCCTTCTGTGAGGATGAAATCTCATCCCCTTCACTTACACATTCTCAGTGTGATTTCGGGGGGTGGGTTGATTTGGAAACTCCTGGTTTGCAGCTCCTTGGCCCCCCCCAGACCATTGATCATGCCTGCACAAACTGTCCAAAATTGTTGCAGCTGCAGCCATCTGGAGTCATTCCTGGTTCAAGAAATCCAGAAATCCACTGTAGCCATCATCAAAGGGCACTACAGGCCCCTTTTTCCTAATCAAAGCGTTATTTGTGCACTGCCTAAATAATCTAATTGCAGACTTTCTCTGTCAGATATACCGACACCCGACGCCATTGGCCGATCAACACAGCTTCCCCAGTAACAAGGTTCTGGTTTACAAATCCCCTTCAGACCTATTAACCAAAGAACACTTGCGAGCCCCCTTTTTTCTCCATTTTTCTGCAGTCAATCTACAACTGCAGCCTGGGCCAGCATTGATCGGCACCTGATTAAAAATCTGGGTCCTCGGGTTCAATTAAAATGTCCAGTCTCGAGCTTCCACCGCCATGCTCAGGACCCCTCCCTGGGTTGATGGTTCCCATCACCCAGCCTTGAACTCTGACAGCTGTCGGAGCTGGGGCCTCAGGTCGACGTGTCCCATCACCTGGCCTCGGAGGACCATTCTGAACACCACGTTCAAAACACACCGAACTGTCCAGTAATAATCGCTCCGTTAAGACAGAGGCTTATGGTCTGCTTCACTTTCTTGTCCAAAGGCCTGAATAAGTGCAAACTGTTTCTATACATTTATTTGTTTTCTTTCTTAGGGCACATTAACCTGTAGTGGGGAGTCTGGGCCACCAGATGTTTATTTTCCCTTGTGGGTTTTGTTTCCTCTCTCACATTTGCACTGGAGGCGGAAGCTCGGTTCCTGTCTTTGGAGGTCGTTGGGCTCCATTACCTGGCACTTGAATAAAGTATTCTAGCACTTATTCACGCTGTCGTCTCGCTAATTGAATTAAAAGGCTTGCAAGATGACAGCCCGTCCTCTTCCCTCATTGGTTTATGCCAACCGTGTAAAACCTTTAACTAAGCTCCATTCTTCTGTCAGGAAGTTTCTTTCCTCCTCCTCCTCCTCCTCCTCCTCCTCTGTTCTTCATCTGTTTTTGGGGGTCCCTTCACCTGGCCTTGGTTGACCCGTGACAGCGGTGAGGACAACTCCTTCTCAGGCCGAGATCTCGAGTAAATATTCTAACGCTTGTCGTCTCGCTTATTGAATTGCTGTAGATAAACTGAATAACTTTATTATATACATTAAGTCATTCTTTAAATACCTCATGAGTTAGTGAATAGACTCCAGTTTTTAACTGGATTTTCTCAGGAGCATTAATACCCAATACAATGAATGTCAAGCCTTGGTCATTTATAAATGTATAGCATTGTTTTGATGAATTGATCAATAAAAATAAATGTATATTTAATACTTTTGCTTGGATCGTTTTGACCCAGCCCCAGCAATTAAATATTGCCAGGCATGGCTGGATAAACTGCTACCCCCACACCCCCACCCCCACCCCACCCCACCCCCTCCCTGCGTTTTCTGCGTTTTTTCCTTTTCCTGTTAGTTTTCCCCCTGTAGTAACTTGTCTTTCTTTCTTCCTTACAGTTCCTCTGTCTCAGGGACTTGGCATTTCACTTTATGATAACCATTTCTACTGATTCCATGTTTCTCATTCTCTTTGTGTGTTTTCCACTCTTTTTAAGGCATGTTACGCACACTGCACTTTAAAAAGACCAACTTTTCTTTACACTTCCACACAACACTTTCCTTTACTTGTATTCAGAATGGACAGCGCCCTCATTGAAACTGTTACTGTACATAGATAGTTCAGAGCCAAGTGTCTTCCTGACAGCAGAGCAGCTAACAGCATTGAAATAGTATGGAATACTCTCTGGTACAGTTTATTAATATTTTGCTTCTTTGTGTCTTTGTAGCATTGAGACTATACCCATGAAAACGTAAGATTTTTTTATTTCTCATTTTGTCACTAATAAAACTGCAGGGTTCAAGAAGTTTTGTAAATATGTTTCAGGGTTTTTGATCTTGCACTTAATGTTACTGTTTGAAATATATTTGGTGCTGAGTTTTAATATGTTTTTGTATATATACAGTATATACTCTTTGGTGGAGGGTTTTTAGTTGCGTTTCATGAACTATTACTTGATCACGATTTTCTTTTCTAAATTGAAGGTAATTTTAAAATCTCGGAAGAGCAATATAGTATGGAATTATTGTAAATGAAAGAACATGTATATTTAAAGATGCTACAATTTAAGTGCATTTTTATCATTGTATGTTCGATATAGCTTATGGACGTCGTATAGCTCATGACATCACTTTGCCCTAGACAGGATTAATCCATTTTGTCATGTCCTTGTTTTTCATGGCTGGAGACGACTTTACATCAAGTGCTGCATTTGTAATTTTTATTTTCATTTTTATATTTGATATTTTGTTACAGTATGGAAATTGGTAATAATGGTTATCATAATGAACATTTACATGGTATTCAAAACCCTGTAATGACAAGGTAAAAACTATTAAAGAAAAATCTAGATGCATGCTGTTGGAAAGGGTAGCCTAGTAGCTAGCAGTATATCAAGTATATGAAAATGATTTAAAGAATATACTTTTTTTCAAAGTTAGTGCTTGCAGAAAGAATTTTAAATCTGAAAAAAAACAAACATCTGGAACTCCTCTGTGATTCTAATTAGACTGTGCGTTTGGATTTAAAGCTTTCTTAACTTACTATACTGTAGCATGATTTGCATGGGATATGTGGAATGCTTCTAATACGTTTGTCTTTTCTTTACAGTAGTACTGAATTCTACTAACAATCTGAACTGCTGTGCAAAAAGCTGATGTGTTAAAATATTAAAATAATACCATACATGTTATCATTTTAGTATTTTATTGGTCTTTGCACTTTCTTGCAACAGTAGTGAGATAAATTGAGGTTTTTTTTGCACACAGTTGAGATTTTTTTTTTTGAATGCATGCATTTCTGATTGAAGTTGCCGTCAAGCTATTAAAATGTATGGTGTGTACTCTTAACAGCATGGTTTTAATGCTATTGCAGCATAATGTGCTTCATACTTTAATTCCCAACAGCAGTAGAGTATGTAATTGATGCACATCCTCTGCAAGGCCACTATAACATCTTTTACATACAGCACTAAATACATCTGTTTAGCCTGCTTCATGCTTTAAGCTGCTTTTATACGATGAAACCCCCCCCCAAAAAACGTGTAGTAAAAGAATGAGCATTGTAAAGTACTGCGTGGGCTACAAATCACGTAAGGCAGGTTATAATATTTATTGTCGTGTTAACAGTTTATCCAGAGAAATACAAAGTTTTGTAATATATATATATATATATATATATATATATATATATATATATATATATATATATATATATATATATATATACAGTACCAGTCAAAAGTTTGAGTACACCTGCTTGAAACCAGGTTTTTCATGATTATCTATGCTTTTAACTGTATAAACTTGTCTATAAACACTTAATATTTCATTATATGATACGTGTACTTATATAAGCTGATAATCATAAGTGAATTGCATTCAGAAATGTTATTTTTAAATGAAAATGTAAATCTTGTCAATTTCAATGAAATGGTCACCCAAAGCAAGGGGATTTCAGTCTGAAGCCCAAGTCAGTTAAAAGTCTGAAATGTGTATAACACGGTGTTAGAACACTGGCCTAAGTATAAAAGTGTCTTTGTTAGATGTTCTCCGAGTTAACTAGCATGTTACCTTTTGCCGATTTCAGTGTAACATATGTATATATAATTAGAAATTTATTGAAAACAAATAATTATAGGACAAATCTTTTTTAGAAAAAGTTTTGCTTTTGTGGATGAGGAAAAAAAGTTAAAAGAAATAGATTTACAATTATTTATTTCAGCATTTTTTTTTGCAAAACTCCCAAAATGCTAATTCAAAAGTATTCATACCCTTTGATGCTATGATAGTATTGTCTACAAGGTGCTAAAAATTTCAATATGATAATGCAGAACCTAATTCTAGAAAAGTCTAGAAAATGCTGGATTGTAGGTGAACATTCTTAGAGAGTATAAAAGGGTTAGGCATAGGACGATTGCTGTCATTAGCAATAAGTCAATATGGGGAAAAGCTGGAGAAGGATACAAGAAGATTTCCAAGCATTTGACTATCCCAATTTTCAACTATTGTTTCTATTCTCAATAAGTACAAGACTCATGGTACTGTCACAACGCTCCCTCTGTCTGGAAGAAAGAAGGTTCTTTCACCAAGAACAAGTAGAAGAATTGTGAGGAAGGTTAATAACAATCTGAGATTGAATGCCAGAGATATTCAAAGTGAATTGGCTGCAAGTGGGACTGGGGTTTCCATTTCAACCATAGGTCGAGTATTGCATGGTGAAGGTCTCAATGGTCGCAGACCAAGGAAAAAGCCACTCTTAGGAAAACGTCATAAAGACAATCGCTTAAAGTTTGCAAAAAGACATTTGAATGATGGCTATGAGTTCTGGTCAAAGGTTTTGTGGAGTGATGAAACAAAAATCTAGCTATTTTGTCACGCTGATAGTCGTTACGTTTGGAGAACGTCTGGTGAGGCGTACAAAGAAAAGAACACCATACCTACTGTCAAGCATGGAGGTGGTAATATACTTATATGGGGCTGTTTTTGGGACAGGGAATTTAGTTCCAGTACATGGTAAAATGGATTCCATAGCATAGCAAAAGATATTGGCCAATCATCTGAAACCCTCCGCTACAAAACTTGGTTTAAAGCGCAACTGGACGTTCCAACACAACAACGATCCCAAGCACACATCAAAATCTACTTCAGAATGTTTAAAGAATACAATGAAGGTTATGGAATGGCCTAGTCAAAGTCTCAATCTAAATCTTTGGGAAGAGTTGTAGAAAGCTATGCACAAGAGAAGTCCTTGGAATTTGAATGAACTGGAACAGTTTTGTGTTGAAGAATGGTCAAAAATCACTAAAGAATCATGCCAAAAACAAATATCCTAATCATTTAAAATAGGTTATTATGGCTAAGGAGCCTCAACTAGCTAATAATTTAATTTCCATGTCAGGGTATGAATACTTTTGAATGAGCAGTTTTGGAGTTTTGCAAAAAAATTGCTGAAATAAATAATTGTAGACATCTATTTCTTGTAACTTTTTTCCTCATCCACAAACGCAAAACTTTTGCTACAAAAGATTTGTCCTATAATTATTTGTTTGAGAAATTTCTTGAAATTATAAATTTCCATCGGGGTATGTAAACCTTTGACTACAACTGTGTGTGTGTGTGTGGAGACTTTAACTTCTATAGGGAGTGAGTTTTAATATTGGCTTTTTGCTCTAAACACACATCCAGACATCATAATCCAACAGTGTCATGTCCTGGCTATTGAGTGGCCATTCGTCCTTTGTAATCGATCCAGGAAATAGTTTTTCTCACTGTTTATTAGGGGCACTGTCTTGCTGACTGCCTGGGAACCATCTGGAAAAAAGCTGTCAGCCGCTCTCCAGACCATATTTAAGTTGATCTATGTATCTCTTACAATAGATACAGGATGAGGGAGCCCTTACCATGTGCAGACCTCTGACTGTCCTTATCCACCCTGTGGTGCATTGAAAATCAAAAGCAATAGCTGCATTTGTGCAATAATAATAATGTCTGGTGAGCACTGCAGTACCATGAAATGGAGTTCTTTCTAGACATTATCCAATGTTCCATTCAACCCACTGCTGCATGAAGCTTTGTTTAATTTTGCAGCTACTGTAATTGGTGCATTAATGAAACGCATCTCTTCTGCACAAATGAAACAGAATAACCTATATAATAGCTGGAGCATGATTGTAGTGGATTTCATGGCTACACCAGAAAGGAATCATCATATACTATGTAAAATGCCTATGGTATTGTCATGTGAGATACTGTATACTGCAGTATGTAAGTTACACGTGATCTATCCCAAATGAAGCACATCAATAACAGTAATAGTCATGGTGTTTTTCTATAATTTCTATAATTCTTTTTTTTGTTTTTTTAAATGTTTAAACGTCAATAACATTCCCTGGAATTGTTTTCACACCAATAGCATCCCTTCCTATGACACTATGACTAGATTCCCCCGAGCTTCTGCACCCCCAAGGCAAGCTGAGTGGGGAGACTAACCAAGGGTTCTCTGGCCCAGTCAAGGTACTTCATAAAACGCATGTTTCTGTCCCTTCATAGTCAACATCCTCTTTATTCCATAAAGAGCAATATGTGTTGCCCTCACTACAATGTGTGTGTTTTTTTTTTCTTCATTCACCTCTGTTACAATATTGTTGTATTGGCATATTGCTCAACTTTCATTGACATTTCCAGAGGATCATTTAGGAGTGTCTTTTAACATTTAAACTCGGGTGAATAAATGTTTCCTTTTGCAAAAGTAGACTAAGATTTTGGTCACAGTATCAGTGCCAGTTCCAGGCTATAAAAAAATGTAACGTTTGAATACAAACACTGGGCCTCATTTACTAAGCGGCAGTAATTTTGCCCTATTTACTAACTAATGAGAAACAAAAATACCGGTCCTGAAATTCTAATTCGCATACAAACTGTTGGTGGCAACAGGTCTGAAGTTGCGCACGGTATTTATTCAATTGACAACAGGTGAAGGAGTTAACTTACTGGTGGTGGCAGGGATAAAAATATAAGAGACAAAGAGAAAGATGATGATGATGATGATGTCAGATGAGGGAAGATCCTCGGTCAGCCCAAGCAGCTAGATTTCGAAATGTTAAATTCAGTGAACAAGAGCTGGAAATATTGACAACAGAGGTTGTGAATAATTATGCCACACTATTTGGCCCTGCCTCTGCAAAAACACCAGCATCAGTAAAAACCCAACTCTATAAATCGGTACCAGAATGTGAACTCAATTCAACTGTTTGGCACAATGTTACAAGATTCATCAAGATTCATTGTTACAACGTAACCTCCCAACTTTGTTCAAGTCAGAAAGAATATACAGAAAAATGTACGTTGTAACTATGTTTAATTGCAATTTTAGTAACTATGTTTAATTACAAATGTGATGAATCTGGTAACATTGTGTCAAACAGTTGAAATTTGCTTCTAACACTGTTTGATCAATAAAGGTATTTAAAGGCTGGTTGCCTGTTTTTTTCAGGAGTATTATGTCATACTCACTTTAGTTTTAGTACGTGCATCATTTTCATCCCAAACTGAGTGTTCCAGGTGGTTTTATGAATAAAGGTATGTATTTATCATAAGGTATGTGGAATAAAGGTCGGTTTGGGTGGGTTTTTCATCTGCAGTATGGTGTTGTCGACTATTATTATTATTATTAATAATAATAATAATAATAATACATTATTATTATAAAAAGTGTTGGCCAAATAAATTATTATTTGGCTGACGCTTTTTTCCCAAAGCAATTTACAATATAGTTATTTTACATACAAATTCTGGTACCCATTTATACAGTTGGGTTTTTACTGGAGCAATACATTGCTCAAGGGTACAACAGCAGTGTCCTGGTATTGAACTTTGGTCCCTCTGGTCAACAGTCCAGAGCCATAACCACTACACCACACTGCGTACATGTATAATGCTGATGCATTGTATTTTCAATTCAAACTAAATGATTTCATCATATTTTCTTTTTATCTTAGTCTACTTACAATTAGCCCTAAATGATTTGTTTATTTAGCAGACGCCTCTGTCCAAGGCGACTTACAGAGACTAGGGTGTGTGAACTATGCATCAGCTGCAGAGTCACTTAAAACAACGTCTCACCCGAAAGACGGAGCACAAGGAGGTTAAGTGACTTGCTCACGGTCACACGAGTCCGTGGCTGAGCCGGAATTTGAACTGGGGACCTTCTGGTTACAAGCCCTTTTCTTTAACCACTGGACCCCAATCGTACACTGCTTCCGCCACCTATGCTCTCTGCTCTCTGAATTTTTAGGTAATTTTTGCCTGCGCAAAATCCTTGTCAGACCTTCGTGAATAGCTCAGGAATGTGTGGCAGCTCATTATCTCTGTTTAACATGCTGCTTTGCATATACGTAAACATCATTAATTCCATGCAAATGAAGCGGCTATTCTGCCCCTTTCATTTTGCATCTGCTAAACCCTTGTTTTCTGCATGGAAATGAGAATAGTAAATAGGACAGGGACAGGACTGTACACTGTAATCATATTTTGCGTATGGTAAACGCTTCGTTAATGAGGCCCACTTTGTATAACTGTATCAAAGATCCAACAAGTTAGAGTACACAAATATTTTTGTATGTTACCAGAGAATAATGTTTACATTACATTAGTCAAACAAGCTATACCACAATTTGCTTCACATGCCACATTTAATATATATATTTTTTCATGGCTTAATAGTGAGATCAAATATTTGAGCAGGTAAATGTAGTCAGAACCGGGAGCCAAACTGAGCGAAGCATCTCAACATTCTTTAGCTTTCCTGTTGCACAAAGCATTGCCTTTTAAGAGTTTTCTACTGTTTTACACACAGTTTAACATAGTCTGAGCAGGTTTTATTTTACCTTTCAAAATGTACACACTGTGCTTAAACCTGAGACAGAATTACAAAACCATATTCCTTTCCCAATTTCGCCATGCATTCCCCATTGTTTCCTCTGTTTTGCTGTTTCCTTGCCCTAGCCTGTGTGACCTGGGGGTTGCCAGCACATGCAGCATACTGCCCTATACGTTTCATTAGTACTAGCACTTTACATTGTGAGTGTTTTCATTCAAGATGTTTTGAAGATAGAGAACTACCAAGATGCCTTCAAAAAAATAAAAGCAAAATACAAAATAAATGTAAACTAACAAACATATAAGGTAAAGCTCCATATCCCAAAGGTTTTAATTGCAAGTCGTTTAAGTAACACATATAGATAACATGTGCCTGTCTTTATTACCACATAATTTTAATGAAAAAGAAAAAGATTACTTTTAAATGTGATACTGTTTTTATCTATGTCATTGCAACTAACTTTTGTGTACTACACTAACAATTTGAATGATTTCTCTCCAGTCTGGAAAATTGGTAGAAGACACTGACCCTTTCCCTAAAGGTAAGTAGTAACAGACCAGGATGCCCAGTTGTAAATAGAGTGCAACTGCTTCTCTAGGGAAACAAACGAATAAAACCAAGAAAACAGTAGACAGACATCACAGAAAATTAGTGTTAAAATAAATAAAAACATTGCTGAAACTCTGCAGGTTTTAAGGTATTTTTTGACTCATTGTATGTTATTTGTGTTTTTTAATGTCTGTTGTTTTTTTTATTCTAGGAGATCAAGCTCCTGTTTCTTGGACAGAATGACCATATCATGTCTGAATGCAGTCCATCACTAGGACAGATGGTTTTTAGGCTGTTTTCCCCCATTCTTCAGTCCGCTATCCTCCTATCTCCATGACTAAAATCAACGAGGAATGAACTATCCAAACACCAAACTTCTAACATTGGTTAGCCCCCCCCCCCCCCACACACACACACAGGACCTACCTATATAAATCAAATCACAAATGTATGTTTACACTGTATAAATTTGTGGTAACAGTTAAAGGAGAATCATGTCACACTTCACATTAGATTGTCAAACCTGAATCTTTTTCTTTAGCAGTGCTATCCTATATCACATTTGCCACAGTTCTTGTGCATGTTAGATAGTTGTTGATCAATTTACTTTTGTTATTTGAAACTATATATCTTTCCTATATATATATATATATATATATATATATATATATATATATATATATATATATATATATATATTATAAGGAGACTGCAAGTATTTTGAAAATTGTATATATGCTAAGGTAGTTCCTTTTTCTCCTTTTTTTTTTTTTTTAACTATTATTTTTGTACATCTCGTTCCTAAGCAAGATGTTGTTAATTACTTTTTTAATATACCCTCAACTTCACACCAGTATTTAAAATACCCCCAGAACTTTTCTGTTGTCTTTATCCATCCTGTTGATTCTCTAAATTCTGCTGTTTTAATTGGATATAACAAAATATTCTGTAACCTTGGCCCTGTAGTTAATTGGTAATACATCTGTAGTTGTGTAGCTGAATTAAGAATGGTATGTTAGTGTCAGATCTCACTCCTCGAGTTTTGCTTAAGATCACATTTATAGTTACAGTTGCAATATAGTGCTAAAAAGGATCAGGCAACAACTGTATTCATAATGACTGCACAGAAGAAAAAAAAAAGATGCCAGTTTTGCTCACCCTTCAGGTGTTTCATTTGTTTGTTTGTTTTTGGTTTTATATAATATAAAGTTTTACTTTTGATCAATGTCTTATGGATTTTTTTCCAAATATATTGTTAATTTAAAAGGCATGGTCAGTCACCTTAACACCTGTAAGATATGCCATAAACTGTTTCATATGAATGCTAAACACACAAAAATAGATTTTTTTTTCTTCCTAAGTGTACATTTATAGGTGCTTGCAATCTGCCCATATGAGTAGAATTGCACAATTTGTGATATAGCTGTTCACAACAGTGAAAATGATGACAGCTACCACAGGAAAAGTACCCCACTGTTGAGCTGAAGTGTAAACAAACATGTTCTAAAGATTTCAACCCAGTGAGTTATTCCTGCTGTATTTATTGATATTTTTTTTCCACAAGTATTGCAAGTACAATGTGCAGGTACAGTGCAAGTTAGACAAAATAAAACTTTTTTTAGTAAAAGAAAATGTGTATATAACATTCACTGTTGTAGATTTACAAGGTTTCTATTTTTAACTTGCTGAATTGTACCCATTCAATAAAGTAAAGTCTTGTTAAATATGTAATGCTTTGTGTCCAATTATCTTTTTGATGGTCTCTTTACCAAAGTGCAACACAATCACTGCTTATATGAGTGTACGTTGCTTCATTGAGAAAGCCTACCCAGGTCAGTATTTACTTATAGTATCAAACTGAGGGTGCTGCCATTCTATAGTCGAACCTATCTGAAATCAAACCATTGCACCAAAGTCAAAGATCTCCCATAAAACATTTTTGTATAATCACTATATTTGTAAATTAAATTGGTTCCCAGGCCACTGTTTCCATGAATGCCTAATTATTTGACAATTTCTATTCTACCTGCTGGTTCTGTTTGTTTTCAGTTTAAAGTTTCATTACTCTTCACATTGGGCAATCAGGCTTACATGTATCAAGCCAAGCAATCAGTAGTGTTGTAAATACTCTGGCATTGAGTGTCAGTTTGGGGAGTCCGAATTCAAATGGTTTGATGTTGATCTGCTGCGAATAAGGGAACAAACGGCAGTGATTTCAAATCGCATTCACCCCAGTAGCAGATGAAAGGGTCTTTGCAGATATGACATTAACTTTTTGAGGAATACACTTTTTTTTTTTTTTTTTTTTTTAGCTCGCACTTGAACAGAGCAAGTTCAACTACTGCACCATGTGTGTAAATATCCCTCACCATCCTGCGGTGTGTTTTTCTGCAGTGTGGGGTGATGTGTGTCATATAAAGACCAAGGCATTTAAAACGAGCGTGCATGAATGGCTGAGTATTGAATGAAAGGGATTCCTATATTGAAGGTCAAGATGTTTGGCCCCTCTCGTGGCATTATTCCAAGACACATTTGCGTTGGCCTTTGATTTCTCCCAACAGTAAATCAGAAAGAATGTTTACATTAAATAAACTGCGTCCTTAACAAGAGACCCTTTTCAGCTCAACGGGTTAATTGTTGAAAAAATAAACTCAAAAGTAGTATAAACTCCATGACCTCCATACTTCAGTTTTCACAAGTGCATGTGATGCTGGTTGGCATCATGTGTCTTTGGGTCTTTTAGTAATACATACAGTTGTAGTCAAAAGTTTACATGCCCCAATGGAAATGTATCATTTCTAGACATTTCTCTAAAACAAATAAGTATAGGGAAAAAGTTTTGCTTTTGTGCATGAGGAAAAAAAGTTACAAGAGATAGATGTCTACAATTATTTATTTCAGCAATTTTTTTTTGCAAAACTCCAGAAATGCTAATTCAAAAGTATTCATACCCTGACAAGGAAAATTAAATTAATAGCTAGTTGAGGCACCTTTAGCAATAATAACCTCTTTTAAACAATTAGGATATTTGTCAATGAGCTTTTGGCATGATTGTTTAGTGATTTTTGACCATTCTTCAACGCAGAATTGTTCCAGTTCATACAAATTATGGTTCCAGTACTTCTCTTGTGCACAGCCTTCTTCACCTCATACCAAAGATTCTCAATTGAATTTAGATCGGGACTTTGACTAGGCCATTCCAGAACCTTGATTTTATTCTTCTTTAACTATTCTGAAGTAGATTTTGATGTGTGCTTTGTCGTCATTGTGTTGGACCGTCCAGTTACGCTTTAAACCAAGTTTTCTAGCGGAGGGGTTCAGAAAATTGGCCAATATCTTTCCTGGCCTGCGACCATTGAGACCATCATCATGTTATACTCGACCTATGGTTGAAATGAAAACCCAGTCTCACTTGCAGCTGATTCACTTTGAATATCTTTGGCAGTCAATCTCGGATTGTTATTAACCTTCCTCACAATTCTTCTACTTGTTCTTGGTGAAAGAACCTTCTTTCTTCCGGACCGAGGGAGCATTGTACTTATTGATAACAGATTAAATAGTTGAAATTGGGATAGTCAAATGCTTGGAAATCTTTCTGTATCCTTCTCCAGCTTTATGACAATAAATCATTTTCTGCCTAAGGTCTTCAGATAGCTCTTTACTTTTTTCCCATATTGACTTACTGGTAATGACAGCAATCGTCCTATGACTAACCCTTTTATACTCTCTAAGAATGTTCACCTACAATCCAGCAGTTTCTAGACTTTTCTAGAATTAGGTTCTGCATTATCATATTGACATTTCTAGCACTTTGAAGACAGTAGTAGGAGGCTGTGTGGTCCAGTGGTTAAAGAAAAGGGCTTATAACTAGGAGGTCCCCTGTTCAAATCCCACCTCAGCTACTGACTCATTGTGTGACCCTGAGCAAGTCACTTAACCTCCTTGTGCTCCGTCTTTCGGGTGAGACGTAGTTGTAAGTGACTCTGCAGCTGATGCATAGTTCACACACCCTAGTCTCTGTAAGTCGCCTTGGATAAAGGTGTCTGCTAAATAAACAAATAATAATACTATCATTGGAGTTTTGCAAAATAAAATGCTGAAATAAATAATATTTCTTGTAAAACTTTTTGCTACAAAAGATTTTTCCTATAATTATTTTTGAGAAATTTCTAGAAATTATAAATGTGCATATATATATATATATATATATATATATATATATATATATATATATATATATATATATATATATATATATATATACAGTGCCTTATTGAAAGTATTCGCCCCTTGAACTTTGCGACCTTTTGCCACATTTCAGGCTTCAAACATAAAGATATGAAACTGTAATTTTTTGTGAAGAATCAACAACAAGTGGGACACAATCATGAAGTGGAACGAAATTTATTGGATATTTCAAACTTTTTAACAAATAAAAACTGAAAAATTGGGTGCAAAATTATTCAGCCCCTTAAGTTAATACTTTGTAGCGCCACCTTTTGCTGCGGTTACAGCTGTAAGTCGCTTGGGGTATGTCTCTATCAGTTTTGCACATCGAGAGACTGAAATTTTTGCCCATTCCTCCTTGCAAAACAGCTCGAGCTCAGTGAGGTTGGATGGAGAGCATTTGTGAACAGCAGTTTTCAGTTCTTTCCACAGATTCTCGATTGGATTCAGGTCTGGACTTTGACTTGGCCATTCTAACACCTGGATATGTTTATTTGTGAACCATTCCATTGTAGATTTTGCTTTATGTTTTGGATCATTGTCTTGTTGGAAGACAAATCTCCGTCCCAGTCTCAGGTCTTTTGCAGACTCCATCAGGTTTTCTTCCAGAATGGTCCTGTATTTGGCTCCATCCATCTTCCCATCAATTTTAACCATCTTCCCTGTCCCTGCTGAAGAAAAGCAGGCCCAAACCATGATGCTGCCACCACCATGTTTGACAGTGGGGATGGTGTGTTCAGGGTGATGAGCTGTGTTGCTTTTACGCCAAACATAACGTTTTGCATTGTTGCCAAAAGTTCGATTTTGGTTTCATCTGACCAGAGCACCTTCTTCCACATGTTTGGTGTGTCTCCCAGGTGGCTTGTGGCAAACTGTAAACAACACTTTTATGGATATCTTTAAGAAATGGCTTTCTTCTTGCCACTCTTCCATAAAGGCCAGATTTGTGCAGTATACGACTGATTGTTGTCCTATGGACAGAGTCTCCCACCTCAGCTGTAGATCTCTGCAGTTCATCCAGAGTGATCATGGGCCTCTTGGCTGCATCTCTGATCAGTCTTCTCCTTGTATGAGCTGAAAGTTTAGAGGGACGGCCAGGTCTTGGTAGATTTGCAGTGGTCTGATACTCCTTCCATTTCAATATTATCGCTTGCACAGTGCTCCTTGGGATGTTTAAAGCTTGGGAAATCTTTTGTATCCAAACCGCTTTAAACTTCTCCACAACAGTATCTCGGACCTGCCTGGTGTGTTCCTTGTTCTTCATGATGCTCTCTGCGCTTTAAACGGACCTCTGAGACTATCACAGTGCAGGTGCATTTATACGGAGACTTGATTACACACAGGTGGATTCTATTTATCATCATTAGTCATTTAGGTCAACATTGGATCATTCAGAGATCCTCACTGAACTTCTGGAGAGAGTTTGCTGCACTGAAAGTAAAGGGGCTGAATAATTTTGCACCCAATTTTTCAGTTTTTTATTTGTTAAAAAGTTTGAAATATCCAATAAATTTCGTTCCACTTCATGATTGTGTCCCACTTGTTGTTGATTCTTCACAAAAAATTACAGTTTCATATCTTTATGTTTGAAGCCTGAAATGTGGCAAAAGGTCGCAAAGTTCAAGGGGGCCGAATACTTTCGCAAGGCACTGTATATATATATATAGATAGATAGATAGATAGATATTATACACACACACACAGACAAAAGTATTTGGGCAGTTAAAAAAAAGAGAAACCACAAAGGAAGTGATTTCTATAATTTCTAATTGTTTTATTGTAAGATATAAATTAGAGATTCAGCTTTATAATACAGGGTTGTGCAATTTTTGAAAAACACTTGTCCAGGGGACAAAATGCTAGAAAAATGTACTTGTTCTTGCAAATCTACTTGGCCCCTTCCCATCGCACAAAACACACACACAAAATTAGAATGTAACTTGTAGGATTTTGGTTTTATTTAACAGTGAACACAATCAATCAATGAGTTATTAACAATGGCGGATCTAGCCTTATAGCTTGACGAGTTCACTAAATTCTTCAAGATACACAAAAGGTTCCCTGTGACCGCAACAAATGTATAACATACTTTATTCTTTATTACTGCACTGAAATATTTCTTTCAGTGCAGTTTGGAACACATTTGCTAATTAATGTAAGTAACATTCTAAGAGTACAACTATAATAAAGCAATATTTGGAAGTTATTCAAATATAAAAATAGCTTCTGCATGTATTTTTCCACTCCTCCTCTATAAGCTGAATTCAACTCCTGATGTACAGGTGTTTTAGTAGTTGTTGCATCACAGATACAAAATCATTGCCAATTATTACTGCAGCTTTGTGAAATTCTGATTTTTCTTCATGTTCATTCAGTTTTGTAACTGCTGAACCCCAGATTTTTAAGGACTTGCGTATAACCTGTCACGTTTCTCTGCATTTTGTACTGTTTTTCTACCAAAATGCAAGCAATATTTACAGTAGGCAGATTCAACATATGTTTTTTTCCTTTGTTTATTTCTATTATATACTGATTTTTTTTAAACTAAAACATTTTACAGCTATTTTTCCTCATCTAACATCTTGTCCCATGATAGCTAACTCACTGAAAAATAAATACATCAATGAATTAATACACATAAACACATTGCTATGAGATTTACAGACTTATTTTATAACAATCTTCATGTTTTAATAGTTTCACAAATCGATGGATTGTGCATGTCCAATAAATAACTAATATCGCTTTGTTCAAATCTATTTATTTAAACATACGTTTAAATCTAAAAAAAATATGTAAATATGGTAAATAGCAAACTAGGTTAGCAACACTAAAATCGAAAGAAAAAGAATCCTTACATTTTTTGCCAGGGAAAGTTTGTTGTAAAGTAAACTTAATGTGTGTGTGTGTTTTTTTTTTTTAAACATCCCAACAAGTAGTGCACACGCTTGACCACAAACTTGACTCAGAAATAATTTTAACATGCAAAAGAAAGTACATCTGTATTTTTAATATTGTGGACATCGCCATTGAAAAGATACACCAGGGGGCGGAGTCGAGACATCGCAGAGTTATTTTTTTTACCCTTTCACTGCAGACACACTGTTTGAGCAGAAAAGACGGTAAGAATAAAAATAAAAACGACATCTCGGATTTCAACCATTTTTCAAGGTATGTGTCTGAGACGGGTGGATAATGTGCAGAAGTGTATTTTTGTGTTTTCTGTAGCATTTACAAACTGCTAAAAAATACATTATTTTATGTGACAAAGTCAGGGTGACAGTATAAAGACAGTGATATATATATATATATATATATATATATATATATATATATATATATTGCAATTTTCCAGTTAATTTAATTGTTCTATATCCAAATCTGCATTTCTATGACTTACTACTTTGGGATTTTTTTGCAGGTAATTGGTCACTCAGTTTCATAGTTACAGCTGTACATCTGTAACTGTAAAAGCAAGATGGCTACCGTCCGATACTTTTAAATTCTGTGAGGTAGCGCAGTGATTTAGAATATATATGGATCCTAACATATAATGTACATGAATTGTTTATGTCTGCATATCATGGTATAAACATCCTAGACAGTCATGAAAGCTACAACAAATCCCTTATGGGAATTTGAGTATGCTTCTGGATGCAGTGCCATTGTCAGAAAGCTGCCAGAATGGCATTTTCCCAATTCAGAAATGGTTTATATCGCTAATAAATAAATCTCACAAGTGATCACATTACAATAGCTACCTATAAAAATGAAGCTGTAAGATATTTATTTAGTACTGACAACAGAAACAGAGGCACTGTCTTTGTCTTGCTTTTGAAAAACAGACACAGTGATTGGTTAGGTTAGGTTAGTTTGCAAGTCATTTAATTTTGATTGTGAATTTTTTGAACAGACTTTTGTCAGCAAGACTTCTGGTAATTTTATTTTGTATAGCTATTTATCTTAGAAATGCATAGGTTCTATATAATACAAGTTTAGGATGTGTCACATAGAAAGACCTTACCCTCAGGTTTTCAGTCAAATGTATTTTTTTTGTCATCAGATAACATTGTTGCTTTAATATTGTTATTATTCACTGCAACCAAACTAGATTGCTGAAATGTAACTACATAAACAAAAACTTATTGGCTTTCAAATGAAATTGATAAGCTTCGATTCTTCAAACTGCTGATTTATTCATGCATTCATTTCATTTATACCTTTTAATAATGCATGCTTTGTCTGCCAAGAGCAAACTTTGGAGAAGCCAATCTCCTATTGGCAACCATGCAACTCTGACGATAGCGATTGGCTGTTGCCCTTTTAACTGGTACAGTTGGGCACCAAATGCCAAAAACTGTAGACTACACGTGTATGTATCATGATAGAGAGAAAAAGCCAGCTGGTTCTTGTTAGTGTTGCTGTATGCAGCCATAGGTTATTTGACATTTTCCGCACGAAGGAATAAATTATGGTCTGATTACCGCACTGTAGACTTTCTTACTCTGGACGAGTCAAGTTAGGTAGCTTGAATGACTTCTTTGTGTGATTAGCCTATAAATAGTGGGAGACCTACAGTCAGCCCTACATAGTTCTCTGGAAGCTTGCAACATGAAACCTGGAGCCTGCCTCGTTTTATGTTTTGCTCTCTGCCTCTGTCTCGTGGAAGGGCAGGACAAAACAGCAAAAAAACTAGCAAAGAAGAGCCATTCAAGTTCAACACCAAGAACCGAGATGTCTGTGAAATGACAGTGAGCGGGAAGGAGGATTTGAAACTCAGGATTACCTGCACCAAACCAGGCAGCTCCTACTGGTGTGAGTACACTGGCAAGCCATCCATCTGCCGCCCCTTTAATACCAACCCCAAGCAGTACTGGCACCAGATCAGCCTGGAACTGAGGAAAGCCACCAACGCCTGCCAGGACAGCGCAGTGCTGAAGCCAAGCATGTGTCAAAAGGCTCCAGCTGATGCTCACATGAAACAAGTGGCTTCGAGCCTCAAGGCAGCTACGCAGAAAGCTGCCCCTGTCAAACCTGCCCAAGCAAAGCCAGCCTCAAAAGCACCACCAGTTAAGAAGGCTCAAAAACCAGCCCAGACCAAACCAAGCCCAGGGGCCAGCAGTCAGAGTGAGGCCGACAAGATGGCAGAAGAGTACTGCTGGGAGTCTCTTCAGGGCATGTGCTCCTACTTCATTGACCTATTCCAAGGTTAAAACAGGTGAGGTGCACTTAGAATTCTTGTCAAGTGGAGAAATATCAGCAGTTCATAAGAGCCAGGAGTGGGGCTGGGCGTCCTTAAAATATTGATGTTGGTGGTATTTCACCCATAACCAAAACTAAGGTAAAATAAATACATGTTTTCTGCAGGTATGATGCCTTTATTAGACCAGTGATATCAGTCCACACTAATAAATCACTTTATTTGTGAACCAAAGGTACCTATTACATTATATAAGTAAGGTAGAACTTAGGAGAAACTAAGCCAAGTAGACAAACGTTTTGGCTAAGTGTATACTGATGATGGCATAAACTGAAATGTATGGGGGAAAAAATGGGTGTCCACATTACATTATATTATATTTTTGTCATGATATAGCATGGTACATATTTAGTTATATAGAAATTCTGCAACAAAGCATTCCATATATGTTAGGGAAATCTGGTCTGATATGGGTTTTGCACAAGAATCTGAAGAGGTTAATATATTATGTATTTCAATACCTGGAAAATGCTGTTGTTTTCCAGTACTGAGCTTTATTATAAAACCAATTAGCACTACGGGAAATGCACGCGCACACACACACACGCACGCACACGCACGCACGCACGCACACACACACACACACACACATATTGATCTCAAGCTATCCACCACTAACCCCTTTTAGCGTGACAAGTAACGTGAATGTCTGTGAAAGACAGTGCATACTATACCTAAATCAGTGTTAGTCTAGAACTATACACAAGTCACAGACACATAAAAGCTGTTCACTTACTGGGAACTGAAAGATTGTGTTTTCTGTGTTTCAGGTCAGAATCCACTGCCAAGAAGATTTCAGACTCGGTTCTACTTTATTCAGGATGGGATCACTTGGACATTGTCCACTTTATAGGATCCACTAGCATAATTACAATAAAAAAAAAAATATATATATATATATAGAGAGAGAGCAGCAATGTTAATAACTTACTGTCAATAAAGTCTGTTTTTCTTTTTGTAATTGTTTGTGTGTTCTATTACTCAAGAATAGATACAAAGATGTGAATAATACATGATTTCAGTATTATGAAAAAGTATATCCATAGCATTTAAAAGCTTAACCAATCAGGTGACAGAACTGTCATTGTCCCCCCGGACTTAGTTAACTAAACTAATGCCACAACTGAATGAGCAGTTTTCAAGATGTACTTAAAATGGTAACTGTGCTATTCTTCCAGTATGCTGTAAGGGCACCTCAGCTACACTTCTCCATCCAGTAATATCTATTCTGATGTAGGATAGTGGACCCTTAGAGGTTACAACTAGCTTTAGTACTAGTAAGCATATCTTTAATAGTAAATAAGAAGCACTAAACTGTCTCACAGCAATACCCTATGAATAGTCCATACAGCTGATCCTTGCTACATGACAGGAACCTTTAATGATTAGGACAATTCCCACAAGCACATGTGGGAAAAGGCAAAAAGAAGCCAACATTCAATGATGTGTAACATTTCTGACCTCCAGCCTTAAAGAGGGAGTAGATTCAAATTACATTTTCTTATTTGTGTATTTATTTTGTTACTGTTCCCCTGCCTTCTTATGATGGTTTACTGAGCATCAGCGCCATCTAGTGCACAGCAGCGTATATAACATTGATATATATATGCACATACATCTTTTTTTTTTTTTTGCACTTGTTCTTGGCTCAATCTTAATTGGCATTAATCTGCATGATGAAGCTGGGATACAATGAAATGATGGGGTCTTGTTTTCAATCCTGCAGCCTGACACTACTGAGCACTATGTTTTATTGACCACTCACTAACTAGATTAAAGTAAGTTTAAAAGCAATTTTGAAAGGCAGAATTTATCCCAGATAATAATTTATTGATAACTTTCACAAGGACAAATGCTTTTAACCTTATAATTATTAACTTATATTTCTGGAAAACTACGAAAATTGCATTTAATTGCATTATTACTCTCCAGTTCCTATCTTTTTATTGCCAGGTTTATATAAAGCAGGACCCATCATTTTATATTGTATTGGTATCCATGATAGTTTAAAAAGCCAGCTGGTTCTTGTTAGTGTTGCTGTATGCAGCCATAGGTTATTTGACATTTTCCGCACGAAGGAATAAATTATGGTCTGATTACCGCACTGTAGACTTTCTTACTCTGGACGAGTCAAGTTAGGTAGCTTGAATGACTTCTTTGTGTGATTAGCCTATAAATAGTGGGAGACCTACAGTCAGCCCTACATAGTTCTCTGGAAGCTTGCAACATGAAACCTGGAGCCTGCCTCGTTTTATGTTTTGCTCTCTGCCTCTGTCTCGTGGAAGGGCAGGACAAAAACAGCAAAAAAACTAGCAAAGAAGAGCCATTCAAGTTCAACACCAAGAACCGAGATGTCTGTGAAATGACAGTGAGCGGGAAGGAGGATTTGAAACTCAGGATTACCTGCACCAAACCAGGCAGCTCCTACTGGTGTGAGTACACTGGCAAGCCATCCATCTGCCGCCCCTTTAATACCAACCCCAAGCAGTACTGGCACCAGATCAGCCTGGAACTGAGGAAAGCCACCAACGCCTGCCAGGACAGCGCAGTGCTGAAGCCAAGCATGTGTCAAAGGCTCCAGCTGATGCTCACATGAAACAAGTGGCTTCGAGCCTCAAGGCAGCTACGCAGAAAGCTGCCCCTGTCAAACCTGCCCAAGCAAAGCCAGCCTCAAAAGCACCACCAGTTAAGAAGGCTCAAAAACCAGCCCAGACCAAACCAAGCCCAGGGGCCAGCAGTCAGAGTGAGGCCGACAAGATGGCAGAAGAGTACTGCTGGGAGTCTCTTCAGGGCATGTGCTCCTACTTCATTGACCTATTCCAAGGTTAAAAACAGGTGAGGTGCACTTAGAATTCTTGTCAAGTGGAGAAATATCAGCAGTTCATAAGAGCCAGGAGTGGGGGCTGGGCGTCCTTAAAATATTGATGTTGGTGGTATTTCACCCATAACCAAAACTAAGGTAAAATAAATACATGTTTTCTGCAGGTATGATGCCTTTTATTAGACCAGTGATATCAGTCCACACTAATAAATCACTTTATTTGTGAACCAAAGGTACCTATTACATTATATAAGTAAGGTAGAACTTAGGAGAAACTAAGCCAAGTAGACAAACGTTTTGGCTAAGTGTATACTGATGATGGCATAAACTGAAATGTATGGGGGAAAAAATGGGTGTCCACATTACATTATATTATATTTTTGTCATGATATAGCATGGTACATATTTAGTTATATAGAAATTCTGCAACAAAGCATTCCATATATGTTAGGGAAATCTGGTCTGATATGGGTTTTGCACAAGAATCTGAAGAGGTTAATATATTATGTATTTCAATACCTGGAAAATGCTGTTGTTTTCCAGTACTGAGCTTTATTATAAAACCAATTAGCACTACGGGAAATGCACGCAGCACGCACGCACGCACTGCACGCACGCACACACACACACACACACACATATTGATCTCAAGCTATCCACCACTAACCCCTTTTAGCGTGACAAGTAACGTGAATGTCTGTGAAAGACAGTGCATACTATACCTAAATCAGTGTTAGTCTAGAACTATACACAAGTCACAGACACATAAAAGCTGTTCACTTACTGGGAACTGAAAGATTGTGTTTTCTGTGTTTCAGGTCAGAATCCACTGCCAAGAAGATTTCAGACTCGGTTCTACTTTATTCAGGATGGGATCACTTGGACATTGTCCACTTTATAGGATCCACTAGCATAATTACAATAAAAAAATATATATATATATAGAGAGAGAGCAGCAATGTTAATAACTTACTGTCAATAAAGTCTGTTTTCTTTTTGTAATTGTTTGTGTGTTCTATTACTCAAGAATAGATACAAAGATGTGAATAATACATGATTTCAGTATTATGAAAAAGTATATCCATAGCATTTAAAAGCTTAACCAATCAGGTGACAGAACTGTCATTGTCCCCAGGACTTAGTTAACTAAACTAATGCCACAACTGAATGAGCAGTTTTCAAGATGTACTTAAAATGGTAACTGTGCTATTCTTCCAGTATGCTGTAAGGGCACCTCAGCTACACTTCTCCATCCAGTAATATCTATTCTGATGTAGGATAGTGGACCCTTAGAGGTTACAACTAGCTTTAGTACTAGTAAGCATATCTTTAATAGTAAATAAGAAGCACTAAACTGTCTCACAGCAATACCCTATGAATAGTCCATACAGCTGATCCTTGCTACATGACAGGAACCTTTAATGATCTGGCACCTACCCAGCAATTTGTCTAGTACCTTTACTGTCCACTGGGTGGAGCTATGGCTTAATTAAACAAAAACAAAAAAAACTAAAAGGAGCCTCAGTTCTGTAGAATTCCTTTTAAATACCTTATTTGAAATATAACATTTTTACCACTACAAAAAAAAATACATTATTGATATAAAGTTGCACATCTGGGAAATTAAATAATGAATTGTACATACCTAAATTACATTGAGCTTGTGAATGTGGGGTAAATAGATTCTCTAGGAACATCCACACTGCCATGAATATGTACGTATAAACCCAATCCTAACCTTAAATCAAACATTTAACTTAATTCCATCACTAACAGTTTATTCACTATCACATTCTAAATGTGGAGCATTTACCCGACATTCCCCTCTTACAGGGTCATTTGTTGTGAGTAGATGGAGGTTAGACACACATGACATATTTAGCATTTTATAAATAATAAAAGAAACTAAAATTCAATGACAAACGCTTTGACTAAAAGATTTTTTCAATAACTTTTTTTTTTGGACATTAAGCTTGCCGAGGTGTCAGTGGCCAGTTAGGGAAGTAGATACGAGTGATAAAAGGCAAAACTATGAAAAAGCACATGAGAATTAAAAGGCTTAGTAGAAGAGGAGTACACATGCAAATTCATGTACGTAGGGCAGGGCTTAATATTTTCTGGTAAAACAATGTCATTTTGTTGATTACAAATGGGCTATCATTTATTAGCAGTGATATTGGTTTTTGACAGTGAAAAAAGACTTCTAGTTGAAACGTTTGTCATTGAATGTTGGCTTCTTTTTGCCTTTTCCCACATGTGCTTGTGGGAATTGTCCTAATCACAAGAAAGAATGGAGGCCCCTGCTGGTGAAAGAGGGTACTACACTTAACCATGCAAAGCTGTGTCTGTTTGCATCATTACTGTTCAACCAGTGTATTCAAGGTTAAATGACCATATGGGTTAATTCCTAGACTGAAAAACAAGACCCAACCGATCGATTCTGTTATCAATGTGGTTCTGGATGACCACCAGTTTGGCCCTGCACTCAGAAACTGAAATCTTTCCAGTTTTTTTTTTCCAAAAGGAGTATGTCCACTGAGTTGCTGTGCTGTAACCCTAACCCTAACCCCTAACCCCCTAATCCTGTCTGCTTGCATCATTCTATTTGCTATTCACAGCCCATTTAAAGTTAAAAGACCTAATGGGTTCATGCCTAGACTGAAAAACAAGATCCAATTGATCGAGTCTGTTAACATTGTGGTTCTGCTTGACCACTGTCAGTATTTCCACTGTGCTGTTTTTGCTCAGAAGAAGTATTTCCACAGTGCTGTTTTTGCTCAGAAGCAGTATTTCCACTGTGCTGTTTTTGCTCAGAAGCAGTATTTCCACTGTGCTGTTTTTGCTCAGAAGCAGTATTTCCACTGTGCTTCTTGTATCAACAGAAGTAATCGTAGCTGCAGTAAATCGTACGCCTCAAAAGGAAAGTGAGGTGTGACGGTGGTGGGATAGATGTGTAACATTTCTGACCTCCAGCCTTAAAGAGGGAGTAGATTCAAATTACATTTTCTTATTTGTGTATTTATTTTGTTACTGTTCCCCTGCCTTCTTATGATGGTTTACTGAGCATCAGCGCCATCTAGTGCACAGCAGCGTATATAACATTGATATATATATGCACATACATCTTTTTTTTTTTGCACTTGTTCTTGGCTCAATCTTAATTGGCATTAATCTGCATGATGAAGCTGGGATACAATGAAATGATGGGGTCTTGTTTTCAATCCTGCAGCCTGACACTACTGAGCACTATGTTTTATTGACCACTCACTAACTAGATTAAAGTAAGTTTAAAAGCAATTTTGAAAGGCAGAATTTATCCCAGATAATAATTTATTGATAACTTTCACAAGGACAAATGCTTTTAACCTTATAATTATTAACTTATATTTCTGGAAAACTACGAAAATTGCATTTAATTGCATTATTACTCTCCAGTTCCTATCTTTTTATTGCCAGGTTTATATAAAGCAGGACCCATCATTTTATATTGTATTGGTATCCATGATAGTTTACAAATAGTTAACTAACTGTACACCCAGTTGATTTAACACCTACTCTGTAATGGAAATCATAAACACATCAGCATTCACAGGAGGTGAGATATATTAAGATTGAAAGGCGTTTCTGAGGCTTTTCATGCATGCTTTATCATGCAATCCTGTTTGACAAAGAAGACCACCTTCAACTTCCGGCACGACTTGTTTTAACAGAACAAACGGCTGACGCGTTGTAGAATAAAGCTTTACTCCGGTATGCAGGGCTTCGTGGTGTAATATCTGGCGATGGGGTGTTCAGTAGGCGTGACAGGTATGTATAAATGCAACACGCCACCGCTTCAGATACACGACCTCGCGCATCCGAATTCCTGGCACACGCACTAAATCACAGGTAGGGATTTTTGTGACATTACAGTGGTCAGTTAATTTGAATTATACATAAAATATGTAATATACTTTATAAGGTAAATACTTTTCAAATGTGTGTTAAAGTCTTATGTATTTGTTTAGTTTAGTACTAACGTCAGAGAAAGCGTAAAACCTGAGTCAATGCGTATTTGCTTGACCACTACAGTAAACTTACGTTTTACAAAGATTAAACATATACAATAAAAATCAATCAATCAATCAATCAATCAATCAATCAATAAATAAAGTGACCTACATACACTATATTGGTATGTTGTTGTTTTTTTTTAAAAAACTTATTTTCCTTAACAAAATGTGCATGGGAAAATAAAAACAAATATTGATGTAAAATAAACCAAAAACATTATTATTATTATTATTATTATTATTATTATTATTATTATTATTATTATTATTATTATTATTATTATTATTATTTTATTATTATTACAGGTCTCCAATCAGAAACAACGCTAGAGGAAGCATGGTTAAAAATACCGCATTGATCCTGCTCATCCTGTGCCTCGCGCAGCTGCTACTTGTAGCGGAATGCGAGAAGCAGGAAGGTGGGAAGAGGCGAAGTAAGGAAGGCAAGGATAAAACCCAAAGCGATGGTCAAGGGGGGCACCATCCAAAAAAGCACGAGGCAGCACCAAAAGAAAAGAAGGAGAGAGGACAGAAATCATCCATGCAGGGCAAGTTTACCACCAAGGATAAAGCGCAGTGCACCTGGACAGCGGCTGAGGGAGACACGTTTAGCCTGCGGGTTAACTGCAAAAAGAGCGAGGAGAGCTACGCCTGTGAATACGTGGGTAGACCTTCAGCCTGCACTCAGTATGCTTCTAACTCGAAATCCTACTGGAAACAGATTTCTAGAGCCCTGAAAAAGCAGAAGAACCTGTGCAAGGATGCGGCGTCCGTGTTGAAGGCGGGCATGTGTAAGAAAGCGCCCAGAGACTCGCATTTTAAACTTAGTGAAAATTCCCTGGCAACTGCAAAGGAAAACACGCCCTCCTCTGTGCCGGAGAACGCTCCAGCGCCAGCGGTAACCCCAAAAACGAAGAACTGCACGGATAGCATAGACCAGAATAAATTAGCTGAAGAGTACTGCAGTGGGTCGTGGACCTCACTATGCACTTTCTTTATCTCCATGGTACAGGACTGCTGAGAGTCTTTTTCTTTTAGACCTGTTGTATGTACATAGCCCACAGACAGACACACTTCTGTGATTCCTGATTTGTATTTTAATACAGAGATATTCAAATCGCATGGCCATACACAAATACTCCTGACGGTATTTCATTTGATAAAATCACAGTTTTAAAAAAAACCCAGTACATATATGTATGAACCCTAAAGCTGTCTTGTAAAAGTTATATGTTTTATCGATACCACTTAATAAAAGTGCACTGTTTTCTAATTATGTACATCCCTAATTGATTTTTAATGTAATGGTTGCCATGTATTTTGTATTGGTTAAACTGTTCTGTCCAGTTAAGTTTTATAATGCTAATAAATAAACTATTGGTTTTTATACATCTTGGCATTGTGTTTCTTTCTTTGGTGAAGGTTACAAATGGTTTACTTAGATAATTCCTGGTTCTGATTAGTTTATTAAATAGTTAAATATATTCACAAGAAACGATAGGACAGAAAGGAGTGGAGTACACAAGTGAGACTGAGCCAATTCTTAACAGAAGACATGTCAAAACGTTATGGATTTTGTAAATCAGTTCTGTGTTGAAAGTCAGCAGTTCAGTGGTTAAAAGAAACAGCTGCTACTACTCACTTACTCCTACTACCAAAGAAGTACTAAAGTAGTTTGGGTTCGAACTTTATGCTAGATTTATTCCCACATATGCCGGTATTACATAAAAGAAAGTCATGATAATAACTCCTACATCTTTATCAACTGTTAAATCACCCACGTCAGCAGTACCTCAGTGAGTCAGATGTTTTATTGACACGAGGGAGTCTTACTCAGGAATGGTTTACCTGTTGGGCGGGTCTGTGGAATTCAGTGCCCTGTTTGTGAAGCCACTTACCTGGTTACTGCACATCAAGCTGATTTGCTTAGCTTCTACCCACAGTTGGAAGGGAACACTTCAATTAACTGGAACACATTGTAACTTTTGATTGCAGGAAGTAGTAGTTTAAGTATTTTTATTTTGTTAAAATTACTTGCTATAGATTGGAAATTGGCTACAGGTATTTGCATCCCAACGGAATCCTCTGCTTACTGGAAAAGTACAAAAGCTCCACCATGTAGTGAGAGTCTACTATCATTTCAGACTCAGATCCTGCATCAGGTGAAAGCTGGCCTAACAGCAGATTCTAAAGCAATTAACAATTTCGATTTGCAAAGGATATGGCAAAGCAAAGGTGTTCTGATAGAAAAGAGAAGCCTAGCGTGGTTATTGTGGCATAATTATGTTACTACTGTGTGTACATCACAGACAATGTGTATAAATAGGAGGAAATCACAGTATAAATATAATTAGGACCACACCCCCCTCTGGCACAGAGAGACTCAACATATAGAGGAACAAGGACATTTGTTCATAAGATGATGTGACAGGGTAGTGTCACAGCTCAAGCTGTTACCAGTAGGGAGAAACTCAGAACACAGAAGCGGCAGTGAAGTGCTATCGCGCACGTTTAATAAACACTAAACAAAACACATTAACAAAACAAAGGGCACAAGGGCCAAAACAAAAGGTCTACACAAAAACTCACAAACATAAACAGGACAGCAACACACACACGCACGCATTCACTCACACACACACACACACTTACGTTTGCATTCCCATATTTGTGGGGACTTCTCATTGACTCTCACTATATTTTTATTTACTATTTCTAACTCCAGTCAGACAAAACTCCACACAGGGTGAAAGTCGACAACAAACAAAATATTTTGGCATTTTCATTATTTTTAGTTATTATTAGTTCTTAAAAAAGTGTTTTACAAAGTGGGGACTTCCCCACAACGTTGTTTTTTCAGGAGTTACTATGTTTGTGGGGACAGTTTCTCAAATTTTGTCTGCACATTGATAGCAATGCCTGCCCCCGCCCCCGCCCCCTGCCCCGGCCCCGTCCCCGCCCCGCCCCGGCCCCGCACCCGCCCCCGCACCCGCACCCGTACCCGCCCCCACACACACACACACCTGTGCATGTGGGCTGAAATCCTGTCAAGCACATGTGCCTCTGGCTGCTGTGCTTGTTTAGACACACTTGGATTTCAAAGAATTCTATGTCAAAAAAGTGCTCCATTTTGATGAAAGTGCATAGGTAAAACTATTTTAATTTGATAAAACTAGCGATAAACTTCTCCTTTTAATACTTAATCTCTCTCGTCTTGATTTCCAGCTTTTTACAGTTACAATAATGAATTCAGACCATTTGATTTTACACTTATTTAAATCAGAGGTTTAACATTGTTGTTCCGAGACTGAGCCACAGCTTTGAAAGTTGTATTGAAATGAGTATCTATCAGAGCTACAGGCGATGAGAAAGCGTTTCAGAACATTTCAGCAAAGATGCATTCACGTTATAACATTGGTTCACCAAAAGGATTTAGAAAGGGGCTAAATCTCACCCCTTGCAATGTGGCAAGTCTCCTATGTATAGAACGAGTATCAGTTTGGGCCTTAAGATCAAACAACAAATATTACATTACAAACCACTTTCCCCTTTCACATACTGCTGCTGCATTTGTATGCAGGTGATCTTATTTAATTAAATACATTACCATTGATGGGCCCTATGTGAAAATAAATTGGATGTTCTGTCTATATCTGAGCAAAGAAAGTGAAACCATAGTGTAGCGTAATGATTTTATCAAAGAAGCGAAACCATAATGTAGCGTAGTGATTTTTGTCCCTCTGTCAAAGAAGGTTATGTTGAGGTTGAATAACAAAATGGTCAGACTGCATTTAGAATCCCATGTTTAAAATGAAGTGGACACAATAGGAGACTCTTCTTTAAACAGAGAGAGGTGATTATTGGGATCCTTTTTATCCCAACTTAACAAAGTTTTGAGAGCAACCAGCTACTAGGAACTGGGCGAGCATTGGTGGGCCAAATTGGTTCCCTTTGTACATTTTCTTATGTTACAGTTTTCATGTAGCCAGAGGTATAGAATACTGTGAAGAACTTCATACTACTGATCTGACTGGCTAGTTTTTATTAACATTGTGCCTCTTTGAAACCCTGCTAATAAATAATAATAATGAATACCTTGCAAGGCTTCATTCTGAATTAAAACCTCTTTGAAGCAAACTTTATATAATAATAATAATAATAATAATAATAATAATAATAATAATAATAATAATAATGACACTGGAATTTGAACAAAATGTTAAGGTTCTGTAAATTCCAGTTTGTGCAAGGGTGTTATCACATGAATTTGTTGTGCAACTACACGGAAGACTGTTGAATTAGCCAAAAACTGAGATACCTTCGGGCATTTCATTTCATTTCACTGTTAGATGTGGATTAAAAGCTCAGAGGAGGGGTTGTATTTGAATCATCATTTGTATTTCAACTAAGGGTGGTAAATATATGTTATTGCAAACTGCACTATAAATATACTGTATACTATATAATATTGTTACTACAGCACTGCCTTCTGTTTCCAAAATAGCAAGCACCTTAATTATCATTGTCACAAGCATGATGAATGGGAGTTCAAACTTGAGTACTCAAAGAGCATCAGTATGCTGTTAACAGGACTGAAATAGCCAGGTGTTTTAATGTTTTTTACTCTCAGACTTCCATATCATAACTAAGACGCTACAACAGAAAATGATTTACAAAGTGAATCTAAACAAGAGATATACATTAGTATACATTACCCATACCTACTGGCTCTAAATACAAACCATACTTTAGCATCCATTGTTAAAGCATAGCCAATTGTAATAAAGCACAGTCAGTAGTTAAGCATGGTTAAGCCCAGAGACGTGATAAATTATTAAAAACATGGCAAACCATTGTAGCATGCTGTTCATCTGAAGGGGGTATACAGCTTATCCACTCGTTAATTATCCAGTCAAAACAAACTACTTGAGACACTGCAGTCCCCCATTTACTAATGTCCATATCTAAAGCTGAAGAATCATTCAAATGCTTGTGCGTCCCATAAAAAACAAGTTATGAGTGACAGCAGGCCCATCAGCCCATCTGTGCTGGACTGGATTCTCACGGCTGATTGATCCAAAAGAATCGCAAAGATTCAGCAGCAGCAGCATGGCTTGGTAACCCATTCCACACACACGCCACTCAGTGTGACAAAGGCTATGTCTTTGAATATAGATCAACTGACCCTGGGAAGGTATGTTGACATTACTGGCTTGAGCTGTTGACTGTCATCAAACCAGCACTGATCTAGATTGCTTGCATTATTTACAGGGGTAAACCTATAAGGTTAAGTACATTAACCTATAGAATATTGAAACATGTCAGGCAGGATACCTGCTGTAGTGTTTATAGACGTGCGTATTGGCAGTGCAGCTGTAGCTAGTTCGTAAAGGGGTTCGGTTGGTATAGCAATACATCAAGCAGCCTGGAAGCGCACTGTTGCGTTAATAATTGGTGGTAAGTGTGGTATGCACGTGTGATAAGTGTTGGGGCGGCGGGCAGAGATTGTGTTGGAATTCTGTCAGTCAGCGAAGATTAGCAAGATTAGATAGAATCAATTATTAATACCAGCAGAGAGGCTTCAACAGGCTCTGATAAAGAACAGACCTGTCCTAGCATCTCAAAAAGTTAGGGCTGTTCTTGCCTCACAATGTATTAGGGCTTCATTGTAAAAGCTACCTAATGAAAGCTTTATTACTCCCAGCCTGACGAAGCGGCAGACCCTAGCTCATTACAATATAATATTTGTTACTTCTTGAAACCTAAATCTGTTGGTCTTGACCTATATTACTGTTAAGTTCATGTTTGGGATTCCAAATAAAGAGGCACACTAATGTAAAGTAAAACAAATATGTCTTTATTACCGTAAAAATAAGAAAACGAAGCTGAGGAATGCACTATTACATCTGAGAGTATACGAAATATTGGTAATTCACAAAGCTTTTTCATAATAAAATAATGTTTCATATTCATGGCGCTAGTTTAGAATGCTGATGGCTGGCTTCTTTAAAAACAGTTTCGATTGAATATCACACCTTATATTAATATAAAGCTTGCAATGTTTTCAGGCAGGAAATCTATAGTATCATTAATACAAGTGCCTAGTACATTCATTGGGCAATCTACAAGCCAATTACCGACAACTTCCCATCAACCTTTAAGGCATATAAACCTACTTCCCAAAGTCAGTCCTGCCATGCTTTCGAATTACCACCTCCTCTCCAACCACCTCCACCTCACTCCCAGCCTCATCCGGAGGGGGGAATATACGATGCTCCTCTGCCTCATATTTTAACACGTCGCATAGAATTATTATTTTATTCTTTTTTTTTTAGCAGGCAGCACCGGGATGCTCTGAAGGATGAGGCTGTGCTCCAACTCTTGTGTAAGATTTTGTATTCTAATAAAGGTGGTTATGTAATGCAAGATTGTCCTGACTTTGTGAATAGGGCCGATGGCATGGCTCCTTCTGTTCTAAGCTTTCACATTCCTGCTCTGTACTCTATACAGATCCCAAAAGACTTCCTGCTTTCAACTTTTTAAACTGAGCCTTTACCAAGAGTTACTGTAATACAACTCTGAACAGCGAGTGAAAGTAGACTCTTCAGAATTCTGGGCCAGTAATATTAATTAGACAGTCTCAAACTCAGTCACAGCCATCAGGTCAATTAGACTGTGGTCAGTGAGCCCGTGCTGTGAACAGACTACAGACAGTGCAGTACATAACAGTTTATTTTTCAATACCCCTTTAACAAAAATATTTCCTGCTGGTAAAATGTCCTTTGGAACATACTCACTCTATACCCATTTACTATGACACCAATAAACATAAAACTGCCCTTGTGGTGATTATATACAGCACAGTGCTCTAACATTGTGGAATGCTAATCTCTGAACCCATGTAATATGGCTAACAACAAGTTACAACCCCCCCCCCCCCCTTCAGTTTGAATAAATATGAACTTGTTTCTATTTACAATACTTACAGTCTGTTGAGCTAATATTGTTCTGTAACTTGACACTTTATTTATAGTACTAGATTTGAATACAGGTGTAATTTTATCAGAATGGTATTCTTTGCAGTCTTCTAGTCTAAGGTTTAGTCCAAACCATGGTGGATACTGTGCAGCATGTTCAGGGTCTATATTGAGTATGGAATGGTCTTATCCTGTATTATTTAGATAAACCTGATGTTCAGTGTCTATATTGAGTATGGAATGTTCTTATCCTGTGTTATTTAGATAAACCTGATGTTCAGGATCTATATTGAGTATGGAATGTGTCTTATCCTGTATTATTTAGATAAACCTGATGTTCAGTATCTATATTGAGTATGGAATGGTCTTATCCTGTATTATTTAGATAAACCTGATGTTCAGTGTCTATATTGAGTATGGAATGGTCTTATCCTGTGTTATTTAGATAAACCTGATGTTCAGGGTCTATATTGAGTATGGAATGGTCTTATCCTGTGTTATTTAGATAAACCTATTATTAGCCAATAGCTGGAAAGTTTGCAACCCTATTGGCTAATAATGGGCCCTTAATCTCTGGTCACCTCAATCAGACTGCACCACCAGTGCTTGTCAGAGTTACTTCATAAACAACCTTGAAAATGGTGAAAACTGTTCAACCCGTATCTTATGACTGAACACTGTACACATAACCATTAAAAAATGAGTTTATACATGATATGGATAACTTGCTTCATTTTCTGTTACGCAAACATGAAGCTATGGTTACCACTGTTAATTCTTTTATTTTTTATTTTTGGAGTGACCTATAAGGTAATCCCTAAGTATGTATCCAGGCTGACCTATTGCAAACGGTTTCCTGTTGTAATGTATAAATATGAGTCATAGAATGTATAGCAAGAGTAAATAACTCCCCCTCATTAATCCTTTAATGCTAGTAGCACTGGCACTGGCACTTTAATGCTAGTAGCACTTTATTACTATAGATAACGTGCCCACGCAATACTTGCAGCTGCATGCAGTTCTAATTCAATTATTGTACACTAGCTGCCACCAGAAAACCTCAAGAATGTTACATTACAGTTGCACAAATCCAGGAGATTTTTTTCCATTCATTCACATTGATTTGTATTTTTGCATAAGAAAACAACTGCTTTCTAGTAGCCTGCATGCTATTAAGATTGCATGTATACATTTGTAATGATAATACAAAATCGGTTAAAGGAATTAAAAAACAAAAAAAATGACTTGCTTTGAGGACAACAAAAAAAAAGAATTCCCATTGTGAAGCAGTATGTTTAAGAATACAGAAAACAATCATTTGACAAAAAAAAGGTACAATGTGCTCTAGGATCACTAGAATATCTTGCCCACCCAAGTGCTCAAGAGAAGGGCCAGCTGTACTTTTTAAACAATAACAAACAGATCACAACAAAGGTTATGTTTTGAAAGTCTCTTTTTGATTCCTTCCTTGAGGGAGTAAGAAACCTCCCAAGCCCTGCTTTATTAAAGACACAATTGTATATGGCAGTGATAATAACAAGTCTACGCTCAGCGCCATTTCTCAATTACGCAGTACCCCAGCTCAACATGTATCCTCACCCCAAGACCTCAATGCTATTTTGGGACACTGCAGCCCACAACTAGCCCTTCTTGCCACTTATTACCCCCCATTAGATGATTTCTGGATTGGCTAATCTGCACCAGAAGCACACAGTATCCCCAATAGTTGGATAATACCCAAATGCCATAAACAATCAAATGACTTTATTTACCAGCTGAAGATGGTGAAAGGTGTAAAATGATTGAACTGACTTGTACTTGTAGGATTGAAATATGGCAACATTTTGAAAATTGATCTTACAAGCTCTGCTTCTTTATTAAAATTATACAACTATCTGATTTAGGATTTTTGTGTTTGACAGCAGGTTTCTAACTGCAGCTAAGCCTCTTGGATGTAAGATGTTGAAGTCTATAAAACAGGACTGGCAGCACATCTGCAGCAGATGTTTAGTGATTGGGGGCATGTCAACTGAAGGCCTTGCCTTTGCTCTTTTTAGGCTTCATCAGTGGATGAGATTTGTTTAGGAAGATATATACTTCACAAAGGATCTGTGTAGCTCAACTCACAAGTACAATTACCACCCTGTCATGGTTCGACTACTTAATATAACTGCACTTCAAGATGGTGGCAGAGTTGTTTAATTATTGTGTTGTATGTGAGCAGTCAAAGACAAATGCTATAAAGGCACACTTAATGCCTGATTTAAAATGTAGCAATAGTACTCAGAATGATTTTAAACCTAGACTGCACTTAACCTACTTGTTCACTTTTCTGTGTAGAAGTTATTAGTTACACGGATATCCTTCCTAGAAACCAAGCCAAAACAGTATATAGTAAGTAAACAGGACTGTTCCCGAGTTTGTGACAGCCAATTATGATTGTATCATAGCTACCGCCCAAACCAATAGTTTACACCTGTAAGACATGCTACAACCAGGTGAAACATGATTTTTCAACAAGGGGGGAATGAGGTGTTCCTGTTTTCGATAGGCAGGGTAATTGGATGGATGGAATCACCATGTTTTCAGGAGGCCAATCACATGTCTGGTACTGATAATCTCCTGATTTTGGAGAACGCCTCTTTTGGTGTGAAATTTAATACTGCCAAGAATAGTAAGCTTGATTTTTTTTTAAAGCAATACAAGGGTACAAACTTATTTTCTTTTAGCATTTAACCACAGCAGAATCAATGTATGCTAATTATTTATCATAGTTTTTTTTCCCCCCTGTATGATGTGTATTATCATTCTCACTTGTTCATATTGTAATTACTAAAATATAGTTTTTTTTTTATTTTCTGTTCATATGTGCTTTACCCTAGATTGAGTTGTGTGTCTACATATTAGCAAGCACCAGCAGAACCATCTAAAAGTACAGTAGTGTATTTCAAGCAAAACAGAAGGAAACTGAATCCAAAGTGGCAGATCACTAAATGCCATTGGCTCTTGCTTTATAGAGACACATTGGCCGATCTACCTTATGTTACATATATCTTCGGCAGGCAACCAGAACTGAAAAGCACCTCAATACAAAATTATATAAAGAAACAAAAACATAGCAATAAGAACAAAAGGCAGTCATTCACTGAAGTTTTCTGTTTTTGTCAAGTCTAACTGCATAACTGAATTATGTTTGAATTATTTTCTTGTTTGTTTATGTTTTTTATATCTTGGTTTCAAATGTGTTATATATATACAAGATAAGCACCATCTAAGATTTACAGAAAACTAATGTGATCCATCTGTGTCTCCATCCATTTGCGTTTCCTTCCATATGATGATGTAGATATCCTTCTGCCTGGTGTTGATGGCTGAAGTGTAATGCTGGCTCCAGGGATCAGCTTATTTTGCCTCCCTAGCGCATCAGCACACACAACGGCTGCGATGCTGGCTCCAGGGATCAACCACAGCGCAGTCTCCCCAGTAATCGGCAATTATTTTATTATTTTCCCCAATTTGGCATATCCAGTTTTTTTAGGCTCAGCTCACCGCTACCACCCCCGCTGACTCGGGAGCGGCGAAGACTAGCACACGCGTCCTCCAAGTGTGTGCCATCAGCCGACTGCTTTTTTCACACTGCAGCCACCTCAGAGCTAACGTTGGAGGACAACGCAGCTCCTGGCCAGACTACAGGGGTCGCTGGTGCGCGGTGAGCTGAGGACACCTTGGCCGATCTAAGCCCCCCCGGGTAGAGCTTGGCCAATTGTGTGCTGCCCCCTAGGAGTTCCCATCTATGGTCGGCAATAGAATAGGCTGGACTCAAACCGGCGACCTCCAGGCTATAGGGCACATCCTGCACTGCACTTGGAGTGCCTTTACTGGATGCGCCACTTGGGTGCCCCGAAAATACAATTCTTAATTGTGATGTTGAATAAATAATTGCAGCTGTCTAAAAAGTGCTAATTTTACAGTACTAAAATACTAATCCACCTAGATTGCATCAACCACTTATTTTTAGGAGTAATGCTTTGATAACCAAAGGTAAGTGCATTTCAGGGTGATCTCCCCAGTACTGTAAAATGCCCTAAACATCCAGCTGTGGTTTATCCCAACAGCGTATAGGTAGATCAAATCAACCCAAAGTCAAGTCCACAAATGTTTTGGTTAGTGCCTTCATCAGTGTGCTGTGGGATGCCTACAGCTGTGGGATGTGCACAAAAATGTCGTCCTTTAATGCAAGTTTATCAATTAATGGTTGTTTCAACAGGAAATGCATGTGAAAAGATCAATACACAAATAAATGACATGCCTGCGACAGAACCATGTCTGGACAGGTTAATAGAATGGGAAGGGATTTTCCACTGAGGCAGATATAATCCCTCGTAGGCAATTATTTCTTTCTCTATCAAAAAGAGGGAAGATAAAAAGTAAATGTCACTGTAACCTGGCCTGTTTGACTTCAGTGTACAATTACAAACACTCCGCCTTTTCCACCTTCTTGTTTGACATTTTAAAGACATGCTTTCAAATTAGTGAGACAAAATTGGCATGTAAACCAGAAAATTGAAGAATAAATATGCTAAAAACACACCCTTCACTCAAGTAGCCTATTACAGTATTTATTAGATCCTGATAATGTGATAAAAAAAAACCCAATCATATGGATAGCATGTCACATGAAGTTAGCTATACAGTTGAATTATGATATAAAGAGATAGTATAGGATGCTGTTTAAGCTGATTTGTCACAGCAGCCAGAAAGCCTACTCACGACAGACAATGAAACCGCTCCGCAGTTAATATGAGCTTGTAGAGTACAGCACCCTATGGACACTAACAAAAGTCAAGATCGACCACCAGATGGCAGTGTCTTCATCATGAGGCGACTGTTGCTACGACAACATTTGGATACCCTTCCGCTGAGGAATGTAGAGATATTCAGTCAGCACTCGGATATCCGTTACCCAGATCAGTCATGTTTTACTGCTCTTGTATTAAGAATAAAATCAATCCTCGTTATATATATATGTAACAAATGAATGCACTGACCCGTCACACTCGATTTCCGACTCCGTCCCCAGTTATCTGATACAAAGCCCATCGCTTCAGTGTTACAATGCACTTGTTTATCCGTCACATCCTATTTTTTTAAAACAAATTTTATCACGTGCCAAATCTGTCTTTATGGTGCAGTTACACAGCGCTTCCTCCAATTTCACATGACGAAAATGCAGCAAAAACAAAGCGAACAAGACAAGCTACAGTAATGTAAAAGTTAATCATTAAACAGTTTTAGAGACTGTGATGCATTTAAAAAAAATCTGTTATCTTTAGTTGTTTTTGTGCATTTTCGTTTGCAAGTGAACTGTGACACTATATATAATACTGACTTTGGATACTATTTTAATTCTGGAAACTGGTATTGTTTTATTAATCTTTTGCTAAATTGCCTTTTACATTTTACACAGTTCTGTGCATTGGTAACATTTTGATTTCATTTTGCTGTTGGGTCATGAATGTGGAATTTTGCATACGTATTGGATTTAAAGGTATGTACTGTATTACAGTCCACCTGTCCACAGTGGTCTCTTTTGGCAAGTGATATTTTCAGAATCATATCGTTCTGAATTAAAATACTTTTTCTGTTGAAAATATAATACTGTACCAATAAAACCAACTACAGTACATCTACTACTTATTTTAAAACACAGTTGTTTACTGTTGTTTTTTCAAACAGGAAAGGCAAACAGGGCACATTCTAAACCAATCAAAGTGATCTCAATCGCAGCTGGTGCACTTACATCACAGCAGGAATGATGACATCACTAAATCGTGTTCCAATTACTATGAGTGTGTTGATGCTCAGCAGCCAGGTTAGCAACGCTCACCAAAATATCAGACAATAGGGAAGTATTCGACCCACACAACACACATAACAGAGTCTATTTTGATTCATTTCATTAGGCTGTATTTTTTATCATACATAGTATTGTTAATAATTCAGTTAATACGTTCTAGGGTAAGCTAGTAGGATTAATATAGATTTAAACAGCAGCAGTATTAAGATTCAATATTAAAATGTACTTTACTTTGTTTACCCAGATTAAGCAGATCACTACATCCTCTTAATAAGGACTTTATATTTTTAACCATTGCCCTGATAACACTTTAGATCACAATATGTAAAACCAATGCTTTATTTGATGAGTTTTTTTTTTCTTTTCTTAAACCAACGGTAAGTTGTTGTTTTTTTATTTTTTTCCCCCCAAGTTCTCACTTGAAGAAAACAATCCAGAGGCCTTCCAGCTGTGAAATAGACATTCAAATACCTGACTGCAATATTTCACACATTTATATAGAAGAATATGATTGATGTGTACTGAAGCAAGTTAATGTGTGCATTCCGAAACAGCAGTGCTCTCCAGCAAGGTGGGTACAGACACGCAAGTTATGTTCTCACTTATAAACATTGAACTGAACAGGATAAGAATGTGCTGTTATAAAACACGTCCTGAATAAGAGGAGGCCCTAGGGCTGCCAAAAAAAATCTCAAAAAAGAGATGCTTAGGGTTTATAAAAGCACTTTAACTTAACACCTTATACATTTAAGTTAATTAACAATAGAATTGTGTTGAGTTATTCCGCATTCCATCGTGGCATTGCTAGGATTTTGTTACTGTGTAGTAAATTCAGAAAAGGGGTGTAGTTCAGTGTCAGCCCTTTGATTCATCCATTACTTTAAACATGCACCACGAACTGTGAAGAGACTCTACAAAGCATTTATTTGTATTTATTTTATTATTATAAATAATCAAATCAAATCAAGTTGTGGCTTCTTCACGGTGATAACTATTTCCAGAGCACTGCATAATCATAGCAAACCCTGTAGTTCATGTCAAGTATTTCAATTGGTAACGCAGAAGGAAACATGTGAAAATCTCATTATCCACAAACGAAAAGCAAAAAGCAAAAACCAGACCCCAAAAACCATGAGGTTCCTCTTCAAGCTCAGGTTCATTCACCTTCCATTATACTTGCAGTAGAACATTTGTAACCATTGGCAAGTCGCCATGCCTACTTCTAGCCTCAGTTCGTACCAGGTACAGAATTAGGTACAGACAGGATGCCAATGGGTAGAGATTAAAATTCCTAAAAGCATGTTTTTAACATCTACCAGATCTGGTAACACCTGGAAATTGTTTTTAAAAATCAGGGTTTGAATCTTAGTTCCCTGTCTCGCGATCTTCAGTATATCCGAGAAGAAGACAGACCCCAGTAGGGTTATATTACTTTGAATATCAAATCTTAAAGCATTAGCTCTCATTAGCTCTCAGCCAGCATTATGACAAAATACCTTTTTCCCCAATTAATTAACTAGTAAAAAGAAAAACACATTTTTCTTAGGGCTAGAAGGAAAACAATGGGTCAATTCAGTAGCAGTTTATAAGGCCTGTCAACTGTGATAAATGAAAATTGCTTAATTTGCGCTTGGATAAGTATTGCAAAACATGTTAAGTATCCTTGTGCATCAAGCTGTTTTTTTTTATTTTTATATCATTGGAGAACAGCAAGCGATTTAAAAAAGAAGCATCAACTACGAAACTGTACATGTCTGTTATTACACTCTTAGAGCTGCCGAAGGTACAAATTATTCAAAGTCATATGCTGTAGATGAATCTTGTTGTAACAGCTCTTTTTGAAATTGGATACCAGCCTTGATAAAAAAAATCAACCACAGAGCCTTCCTTTGAAGCATGTTTCTAAAAGGCATAAAACAATGTATGCATTATAAAACTAGCAATAAAGAAACAACTGTCAGAACGACAGGTGAACTGCTCCTGTCTGTAACAAAGATTTTTATTGCTATTTTTATTATATTGAAACAGTTTTAATTCCTAACAGAATAAAGGGGGCAAAGTTTGCCATTATTCCTGATTGTTGCGATGTATGAGTGTTACTGTTGCCTCTGGAACCAATTAAAAAAAAAAAGCCAAATGAGAACCTTCAACTGTTGAAACCATTACTAGACTTGTAAACCAGCTCTGCCACCTTGTGGCTTCTGCATATACTGCAACTACAATAAGCACATTTTGTGAATGGAAAAAGTTGCGGTCATTTATCTCTTTGTATAAACATTTATTGATTTTGGCTGTCCTGTTTTTAAATGGCAATAAATGAGAATTTCACTTTGAATTGATGTATATTATAGATAGTGAAACATGACTATATTTATTTTATTTCAATTATAATTAACCAAAATGATTGCTCCATACAAGCACCTTGGGCAGTGGCTTTCAAGCTGGGGTACGCAAGCTCTCGTCAGGGTTTACGTGAGCTCTTGTCAGGGGGTACGTGAGAAAAATCCTGGCAGGCAGTGCATTTTTTTTACCACGTTGTAGTACTTTGTGACTTAGCAATCGAATCAACAATGTTGAATCTCCTTTCAAATAAAACCACAGCTGTACTGGTGTACGTTTCCTTTTAATTTCGAAGATGACCAACAACTGAGCATTTTATGTCAGAGCTGCCGATAGGCCCCTCTAGGGAGTGACGTCCTCGGTCCTGCCTACTGAGGGATTAACCCCTTCTCTGCTGAGGCCCATGTAACGCCCTATGCTAAAGGCATTTTTTGAATTTGGGACTCTCCTGGCTTACATCAAAAGTACTCTATGTTCTTTTTCAGGTACCCCTGGCAAACTATATATATGTTTTTTGTCAGACTCTGAAGTTTCTATTGGTGCCACGTTTTTGTGATTTATTTGGACATGTGACCAAAAAATACAGCTATTATTGTAAACAAAATGCAACTTTTTCATGAAATGTATTATACCTGCATAACATTTAGTCCATAAAATGCTAATGTTTGGTGTAAGAATGAAGAAACTTTTAAGATGCTGGATGTGCCTGTGCCTATGTGGAAATCTTTTCATTGGTTTTGGGGGGTTTACAAGCTCTAGACAGATAGCAGGCCACTTTTAATTTGCCACTTTGAAAAACGCAGCCCATGGTCTATTGTACCCACCCTGATTTCAAATGGCCACTACTCCATCAAAGAATAAGATAAGTATATATAAGTATGTCAGGCGTTTATAGGTCCTAGACGGAGACTAGGTCACTTTGAACTTTCTAATGTTGCTACACGACAACAAGTGACTTTTAATGAAATTTATAATTAAAGTTCGGGAGGAGGGTCAGACACCAATCTCCGCGTCACCAAATTGAATCATTCAATTTACACATTAGCTAATTAAATTGTTAGCACTATAAATACCCTCTTCACTTATCTCTCAGTTGCGTTTTGATTTCATCGTACATGCACGCATTATGGTCAGTATTCTGAATTATTCTGTTTCAGCGGAGCCGAGATCCACGCAACCAGTTCAAACAGCCCTCCCCACGACAACTTCGGTCGGCGGTATTATCACTCCAAACTTCTCTTCCCAGATGTCTGCTTCTCCTGTCTGCTGTGGCTCCCGCCTGGCCACTCGTTCCTCCGCAGAGACTGGACGATCTCCCGGCTCCAGCTTTATTTTCGTAGCAACAACATCCCATTCAAATCTACAGCACGTAAGGAGAATTTGTTTACTTTATTTCATCCTTCCCGTCGCAGGCGCTATGACGTCAGCACTGATCGTTGCTTTACCCAGCGTTGCCAAGTCTCACGACAAAACAAGCCCAACCCATGTCAGTATGGGTGTTTTTACAAATTCAAACCCGCGACTCAAGAAGCAAGCCCAATTTCCGCGTATTATAAGCGGACTTGAAACACCTCGCCCGCACCGACTGCATCTCCACGAAGCGCGTCTACTACCGGAAAAATCCGAAAGCAGGACCATCGCACCTGTCAATCAAAGGCTCATTCAGCAGTTCCTGAGCATTCTGGCTCCAACTATAACCTTTAGGTTACCTCCCCTCACTGCAGGCGTCCAGCAGGCCCCTGCAGTGACCTCTTTGGCCACTATGGGCGTCCAGCAGGCCCTCATAGTGATCCTTTCTCTGTGAAATGCTTTTCTTTCTGCGCTTCAGCAGTTTTGAGCATTTGTATCCAGCGATTGTTTTTACAGTTGGGAGCGGCTGCTCCCACGATCTATCCTGGGGTTTCGACACCCGCCACTGTTGTATAATATGCATCTGTAACCTTTCTGGTTACACCCCCTCATCACTGCAGTCGTCCAGCAGGCCCCTGCAGTGACCTCTTTGGCCACTATGGGCGTCCAGCAGGCCCCCATAGTGCTCCCTTCACCTCCAACTATAACCTTTCTGGTTACCTCCCCTCACTGCAGGCGTCCAGCAGGCCCCTGCAGTGACCTTTCCGGCCACTATGGGCGTCCAGCAGGCCCCCATAGTGCTCCCTTCACCTCCAACTATAACCTTTCAGGTTACCTCCCCTCACTGCAGGAGTCCAGCAGGCCCCTGCAGCGATCTCTTTGGCCACTATGGGCGTCCAGCAGGCCCTCATAGTGATTCTTTCTCTGTGAAATGCTTTTCTTTCTGCTCATCGGCAGTTTTGAGCATTTGTATCCAGAGATTGTTTTGCCAGATTTGTAATAACTTCACTGAAGGAACCTGTGCTATTCCGCCTGTAACTTCCTTCATTTCCGCTCACCGTAACTCCATCACACCCAGCATCAACAGTCCCTCGCGAAGACTGCTCCCTGCAATATGCAAATCGACCACGCCATATTCTTAATCAAAATTGCTGGGGAAAAAAAAAAAAAAAAAAAGCATGACTGGCTAAAACCAATATATCAAACACATTTAAAATCATGCCCATTGAGCCTGTCCTCAGGGGATTGTATTTTTTATATTTCCACTTTTCTGTCCGGTCCCCCTCCTACTAAACGCAATCTTCTGTCCCTCCTAGGCCATTTAAACTACATGGGAGCATGGGAGGATTTGCAAACAAGAGGAGGCCATTCAGCCCATCTTGCTCGTTTGGTTGTTAGTAGCTTATTGATCTCAGAGTATCATCAAGAAGCTTCTTGAAGGATCCCAGGGTGTCGGCTTCAAAATTACTATTCCTATTTTCTGTTCTGAATGCTCCTTTGTCTAATTTCCATTTGTGACCCCTGGTCCTGGTTCAAAAGTCTCCTGGGTTGACTTTGTCAATACCTTTTAGGATTTTGAATGCTTGAATCAGATCACCAGCGTAGTCTTTGTTCAAGTCTGAATAGCTTCATTTCTTTTGGCCTGTCTGCATACGACATGCCTTTTAAATCTGGGACAATTCTGGTCGCTGTTCTTTGCACTCTTTCTAGAGCAGCAATATCCTTTTTTTTTAACAAGGTGACCAGAACTGAACACAATATTCTAGGTGAGGTCTTACTAATGCATTGTACATTTTTAACATTACTTCCCTTGATTTTAAATTCAAAACTTTTCACAATATATCCAAGCATCTTGTTGGCCTTTTTACAGCTTCCCCACATTGTCTAGATGAAGACATATATGAGTCAACATAAGCTCCTAGGTCTTTTCAAAGATTCCTTCAATTTCAGTATCTTCCATATGATATTTATAATGCACATTTCTTGCCTGTGTGCAGTACTTTACACTTCTCTATTAAATGTCATTTGCCATGTGCTTGCCCAGTTCTGAATGCTGCCTAGATCATTTTGAATGACCTTCGCTGCTGCAACAGTGTTTGCCACTCCACCTATTTTTGTGTTGTGTGCAAATTTAACAAGTTTGCTTACTATGCCAGAATCTAAATCCTTATGTAGATTAGGAATAGCAGAGGACCTAATACTGATCCCTGTAGTACACCACTGGTTACCTCGCTCCATTTTGATGTCTCCTCTAATCAGTAATTACAGTTGGGAGCGGCTGCTCCCGCGTTCCCCACCCCCCATCACTGCAGGCGTCCAGCAGGCCCCTGCAGTGACCTCGCTGGCTACTAGAAAAGGATGCTTTTCTTCTTTCAGCTTATCGGCAGTTTATTCAAACACTTTCAAAACCTTTCCCATTTCTTTGAATATCAGTCAGGGCCGCAATACTGCATACTCTGGAGGCCTTCTGTTTTCTACATGTTAACTACTCCCTAATCTACGTGCATGCATTTCCTCGAATCCTTACAGCGTTCAGTTTGAGAAATTAATCTTTTATGTGGGACTTTGTCAAAAGCTTTCTGGAAATTTAAATAAACCATGTCCTATGCTTTGCAATTTGTACGCAATGAGGATAAATCCTCGAGGCAGAGCTTTTATCTCCTGCCTTCTCTCTATTTGATCCTTTCTGTCGATTTCCCTCAATGATGTCATACTAATGGTTTGGTTCCTTTTTTTTTTTTTTTCGCAAGGAACTCCACCTGTGGGAGCTCCGCCTGTGGGAGCTCCTACTAAAAGAAAGGAATGGCAGTACTTTTACGACAACTGTCTCCTGCTGCACAAAGACATTCAACCGTTCAAAGATGCAGCTCCCTCTCTTGGCTTTGGAGGATACTAGAAGGGAAAATTGGTTTTCTGCTCCATGGCCCAACGAATTCAGCATTATTCCTATAACCGATCACTCTGCCATTGCAAAATGTGTCCATTTGCTGTAGCCGCACTCCTTTTGGGGTCTTCCTGGGCTCAAAATCCATTCTTCTCCACTCACATAATTCACCTACAGTCTAAATCTTTAACAAGATCGTTCATTCTCCCACCATATAATGAGAATATTCAGAAGGATTACCTGTTTATCTGTTACTCATCAGTTCATTTTCAGAGCTCAACACATTCTCGGCCACCTGAATATAATCGATTCTCTTTCTTGTTTCCAAACGCAGAGATTCAGAGCATTAGCTCCCAAGACGACCTCCTGCCAACTCAGATTCCTCATTTTTCAGACCTGACATTCATGTGAGACACCTGCTGCATTCCCTGATTTCTGCAGGCTCAAGAAACAACTCTTCTCAGCATCACTACCCGCTCACTGCAAATGTACTGGTCTTCCTGGAATTGCTTTAAAATTTCACTTTGCATTCAACATTCCTTTCCATCATTTTCAGTGCCCAAGCGTCATCCTATATTATGTCCCTTAAGAACAGAGCTATAAGATTTGAATTTCCGCATCAAGTTTTTCTACAAGCTCAACTCAATTTCGTGTCCCAGCTCTACACTCTGCAACTCACAAATTTCACTAATCCTGAAAGGGCTTCAACTATCAGAATCTCTTTCTCCCCTGCTTGCCTACCTATTGCCATCAACGTACTCTCTTGGTGCCTCTCATCTGCTCCAGCTACTCCTGCCTGTTTTAGATAAAACCTTAAAGCTCTTTCTCTTAGCCTTCTTGGGTTCCCATAGGTGCTCAGAGTCTACATCGCTCTCAAATTCAACCCCAGATTCAACCCTTAATCTCTGTCCTAGCAATCACCTCATTTGATACCCTTTCCTTCCTGCTCAAAAGAAGTAAAACTGACCAGGAAGATTAGGGAAAGCTTTTCAATTTATTTATAAATTAAACTCCCATGTTGGCCCATATGACCCCTTTCTCTCTTATCCATCTCCATCTTTCTCAGGGTGCATCACCCTCAGGCCCGCTGTTTATTAACGAAAACTGAACAATCGTCACCCAACATTTGTTCTTCTTTCACCTATTCACCTGATTTATTTCCAGGACCGGATTTGCAGCTGAGCAGTTTTCCGGTTATTCCTTCAGAATCGTAGCAGCTGCTTCCCACGGAGTTCCAGACTCTCTTATCAAACGGTTAGGTTGTTGATCCTCCAGTGTTTACCAAGTTTACATTATAACAAATATTACGGAGCCTAAAAATGCTTTTACAGAAATGTGCTCTTAAGTGTTAGTAGCCTGCCTGGAGGAAGGGCAATCGAATCAGCCATGGATTCCCAGAGGTTTATTTCCCAAAAATGGGTTTTGTTTTCCTCTCCTGCGTGCTGATGATCATTTGTTAAAGGTTGGCTAAACCTTCAAGTGGGCTATATTCAATTCTAATTGTGGCATTGAGACCGGCTTGTTCTTTTGGGGGTCTCAGCCTCGTCCAGTCGGCCAGGCAGTGAACCCTCAAACCAAGTTAGGTTTGATGCCAAATGAATGTGTATTTACAGCATACTTTTCTGTAAAATCGCATACTCCGCATTCTCTACAATAAATATTTGTACTAAAACATTTTGTGATTGGTGTTTGTCCAGAACTACTGAAATGAAATTTATAATTAAAGTTCGGGAGGAGGGTCAGACACCAATCTCCGCGTCACCAAATTGAATCATTCAATTTACACATTAGCTAATTAAATTGTTAGGCACTATAAATACCCTCTTCACTTATCTCTCAGTTATGCTTTTGATTTCATCAGTAACCCACCACCTCCCCATCTCCACCTTTCTTAATAACAATTTTTATGTTTTATTAATGGGGGTCTCAGCCTCGGCCAGGCAGTGAACCCTCAAACCAAGTTAGGTTTGATGCCAAATGAATGTGTATTTACAGCATACTTTTCTGTAAAATCGCATACTCCGCATTCTCTACAATAAATATTTGTACTAAAACATTTTGTGATTGGTGTTTGTCCCGAACTACTGAAGTACCTTTTGTTACATTTGTTAGTCTTCATGGTGGTTTGTTCTGGGGTTTAGTCGTTGTAGTACTCATGTACCATGTGGTACCTTTGAAAACACTCCTCCAAACAGAGGCCTGGCTGAGAGGGACAGTGCGGACAGCAGTACCGTGTATCCCTCCACATGCCCTTGTGGGAACATACACAGCACTTTTTGTGGCCTTGCTTTACTCCCAGGTGGTGGCAGCATTCAAATAAAATGATGTTCAGTAAGTCTAGCCACTGTCTCTAATCTTACTGTTTCTGGCATTTCTTGGCACATATGAGGCTGGAGATAACAGAAGTCTGAAAGGCTAGAAAAGTAAGCTGATTTCTGGAGCTGTACAGTACACAACATGGCTGTTGTATAACTAAATCTGGACATGGCAAGGTTTTTTTATACCATGCCATGGTCTTCCTTGCAGCATTGTACGGTTCCAGCATTTGGTCCGTCTTATCTACACCTCCCATGTGTCTATTGTAGTCCAGCACACACTTATTTGTGCGAGTGTCCTGACCTCGCACAGGAACTGCCACCGTGGCCTCATTGTGAATGGTGGTGAGGAGGTACACATCTTTTTTATCTGTGTATTTCATTGCCAGCAGTTCCTCACAGCGCAGAGCACTGGTTTCACCACGCCTCTGTTTCTTGGCTACTAATTGATGGGGAAATCCCTTCCAGTTTGGTCTTATTGTGCCACATGCCATTGTTTGAGGGATTACTGTGTAGAAGTTGTCTACATACAAATGGTAGCCCAAATTTAGGAGGGAAAACCATATCCCATACAATTTTCTCAGTAGTCTGCAACCATGGGGGCAGCCAGGTGGCTCAATCTGAGAGTCCTTCCCTGTGTACACTCTGAACCGATGAGTGTACCCAGTGGAGCTCTCACACAGTTTGTACAGTTGAATCCCATAACGGGCACGTTTCATGGGAATATACTATTTAAAAATGAGCCTCCCCTTAAATAGAAGGAGGGACTCATCCACAGATACATTTTTGCCAGGTGAATATGTCTCTTCAAATGTATTCTGTAGGTGATCGAGAAGGGGACGCAATTTGAAGAGTCTGCCAAATTCAGGATGGTCCCTCGGGAGATCATTAGAATTGTCATTATAGTGTAAATGTATTTATTTTATTTTTTTTAATTTAGTCGTTGCCAATTATTTTTATTATTTTCTCCCCAATTTGGAATGACCAATTATTTTTAGGCTCAGCTCACCGCGACCACCCCTGCGCTGACTCGGGAGGGCGAAGACGAACACACGCTGTCCTCCGAAGCATGTGCTGTCAGCCGACCACTTTTTTTCACACTGCGGACTCACCATGCAGCCACCCAAGAGCTACAGCATCAGAGGACAACGCAGCTCTCTGGGGCAGCTTACAGGCAAGCCTGTAGGCGCCCGGCCAGACTACAGTGGTCGCCGGTGCGCGGTGATCCGAGGACACCCTGGCCAACCTAACCCTCCCTCCCCCCGGGCGGCGCTCAACCAATTGAGCGCCGCCCCCTGGAAGCTCCCGTCCTCGGTCGGCAAAGGAATAGCCTGGACTCGAACTCGCGATGTCCAGGCTATAGGGCACATCCTGCACTCCACGTGGAGCTTTACTGGATGCGCCACTCAGGAGCCCCCAATGTAATTTTTTAAAATGAATTGGAACCTGTCCCGCTCATGGTGGCAGGGAAAATTGGGCAAGCGTGAACATGGTCAGTGGACCAGTATAAATCAATTCTAGTTTTATTCACAAGTCCCATCAGAAGGGATACACCCCAGAACGTTTTCATTTCATTTATTCATTTTCATTCATTTTCATTAGTATATGCAGTCAAAACTGTGTCCACAATCCAGTGGGACAGTCGCTGCTTCGAGAGGGCTTGACCCAGGGTCCTTACACCATGACAGACAAAGAGCTGGTCAGACTGATACAGTGCTCTCGTCCTATCCCCATAACATCTCAATGCCCGAACCGGCAGAGGAAATTCAATCTCTGATCCTCCTCCGAAGAAAAAGGAGGGGATGGAAAGCCTCTAGCTCCACTGATTGATTCAAGTGAGGAAAAAGGGGTTTGTGCGCTTCCATCCTCCCACACCTGCATACAGGAATTGTGCACTGACAGCCTGTAGCTCACTAACCTACTTAGCGGAGGTGATGGCTAATAGAAAGGCTGTCTTCATAGAGAAATATTTCAAGTCTATGGAATGTATAGGCTCAAACGGGGCCTTAGTGAGAGCCTCCAATGCCACATCCACTCAGGGAGGACATACTTTCTAGGAGGGCGAGCCGCCGAGCACCCTTTAGAAAACGTGTCTCCAGAATATGAGCCCGGAGTCAATGGGGACATGGCATGCAGATATAGCTGCTAGATACACTTTCAGCATAGAGGGGACCTGCCGGTCGCTAGCAGATCTTGCAGAAACTGTAAAATGGTTGCTATAGGGCAATAGATGGGATCATGACCTCTGGTCATACACCAATCTTGAAAATATCTCCACTTGTAGGCATACAGTGCCCACGTGGAGGAGGACCTAGCATTCTGTACTGTACTGACTACCGCATCTGTGAGCCCTAAGGCGGATAGACGGTCCCGTTCAGGGTCAGACCCACAGAGGGAGTCTGCCCGGTTCTGGGTGCCAGAGGGTGCCTCTCGCCTGACTGAGGAGATCCATGCACAGCGGGGTCTCCCATGGCTGGCCCTGCAGCAGCTGGCAGAGGCTCATGAACCAGATTCTCCTGGGACATCTGGGGCCCCTTCTCTCCTAACCTTCTCTCGGAGGGCCGGGAGCAACGGTATTGGTGGGAATGTGTATAAAAGTGTTCTGGGCCACTGCGGCACTAGGGCATCAACGCCTAGTGGATCTCCGCAGCGGTGGACGGAGAACCATAGGGATCAATGATTCGCCTCTGCCGTGGCAAAGAGATCGACTTTGACCCTCCGAACCATTCCCAAATGCGCTCTACCTGAGGGTGGAGTCGCCACTCTGATGGGTGAGGACCTGCCCTGGAGAGAAATGCTGGAGAGCAAGGTGAACCGCCACAGTTCCAGCGTATTTATGTGCAGGGATGTCCAATGACCCGGACAGGCCCAACCCGAAGTTGGATGCATCTGTCGTGACCACCTGATGGCTGTGGATCACTCCTATCCTTACGCCCTCACGCTGGTGAGAGGTCTGCCTCCACCATCATAGGGCTTCCCAGCATACGCACAACATTATCAGCAGATACACTTGGATCAGGTGCATGTGTAGTAACCCCAGTTGGATGGCTGGTGAAGCTGCAGCCATCAGACCCAATAATTTCTGACACAACACCAATTGTACTGTGAATCCCTATTGAAACAGGGCTAGACAGTTGTGAATAGCTACTACTCTGTCGTCTGACAGGTAGGCTCGCATTATAAGGGAATCCAGCTGGAGACCCAAGTAAACCGTACTTTGCACTGGTATTAACACTAGAACCACCAACCGGTCAATTTGGCCCATTTTGTATTTAAAATGTTAATTATTATTATTATTATTATTATTATTATTATTATTATTATTATTATTTATTTCTTAGCAGACACCCTTATCCAGGGTGACTTACAATTGTTACAAGATATCACATTATTTCACATTATACATTATATCACATTATTTTTTTACATACAATTACCCATTTATACAGTTGGGTTTTACTGGAGCAATCTAGGTAAAGTACCTTGCTCAAGGGTACAGCAGCAGTGTCCCCACCTGGGATTGAACCCACAACCCTCCGGGTCCTAAATATATGAATTAAATATCCAGACGGCATTTGATAGCCAGAATCGCAAAAATTATAAAGTTATAAACAGCTCTACATAGAACCGCCACATGGGTCAATGTGACCCATGCATTACAATACATGTCTTTTTTTTAATGTAACGTAAGATATTCTTAGACACACACCCTCCTCCTAGCACACGTGGGTTTTTTATTTCAAGCCTTTCTTTGTTTGTAGACTGACTACAAGACAGAGATTGCAATGATTGTGGATTTGTCAAGATGCAAACTCAGTGAAAGCCTAGTTGCTTATTTTTCAAATGTACCTGGAGCCAACAATCCTTCATTTTGTTCCACAAATGCAACTGGGAATATATCAGAAGGAAATATTTAATCTTGAAAGTAGTAATTTTGATTGAATACGGCAAGCTGCACTCAGATGCATACAGCAAACTGAAACGACAGGTAAGATAACAATTTATGTGCCTAATATGAAATGTATGTTATATATTCTTTTTTATATTATTATTAGAAAAAAAACATTTTGGTTTTACAGGTTTGTATATACCAGTTTACACGTGTTTACACAATAGTGTTCAATGGAACTGCGTCTGTGTTTGCAACACAGCTCCTGGATGCAGGCACAGTCAGCTGGCAGATGCGTACGCTCCTCCATAGAGTACAATGCAGCCATCATACCAGAAGTAGTGTTATATTTCCTTTTTATGTAGTATTAGAAACAATGATTTCAATTTTATAGTTTTGTGTGTACATATACCAGTTTACACCTGTACACGTGTATATGTACATACCCGTTTATTTTGAAATGTATATTTTATTATATTTTTTCACTGTTTGTAGTTGTGCTGTATATGCTCATTTTAAAAATAAAGCCTTTATGTTTAATTTTCCATTTAAATACAGTGTTTCTGTGATGCAAATGTTAGATATGATGCTCATGAATAAAACTTTTCAGTTGTATCCAATAGTATGTCTTTAATTTTCATAGCGAAGCAGTTTAAAAATGTATGGGTCACAGTGACCCACGGGCGGTTCTAGGTAGTTCAAAAATCCGGCGGTTCTAGTGTTAATTGGCTTTTGGCCTTGTTCAGGGTGCGCCCAGTCTTGCCAGATATTCTGTCACAATCCCTGTAGGGCCACTGCTCCTTCCTGGGAGCAGATCAACCAGTCATCTAGGTAATTCAACACCCTGATTCCTTGCAGCCGCAAGGGGCTAGGATGGCATTCATGCACTTTGAAAACGTATGGGGGCTAAGGAGAGGCCGAATGGCAGCACGGAAAACTCGAAGACGATTCCCTGAAAGGTGAAGAGGAGGTATTTCCTACGCTGACCTAATAGGGACATGAAAATACGCTTCCTTTAAGCCCATAGTGGTAAACCAGTCACGACCCAGACTGAATGGAGGATGTGACGATGTGTGACCAAATGGAACCTCTTCTTTCAAGGACCCGCTGAGGTGTCTCAAATCTAGAATGAGGCGCAGGCCCCTGTCCGCTTTTGGCACTAGAAAGTACCTCGAGTAGAACCCTTCCTCTTGAGAGGTGTGTTCTACGAGGCGTATGGCTTGTTTGAGAAGTAATGTTTTTCTTGCCTGAGGGCCAAGACCTGTAGAGGGTCGCTCACGGAAGTAACTGTGACCCATCGGTGGTGAGCCCCCAAGAGTCTGGAGGTGCAGTTGCGCTACTATAAACAGCTGGTGTTGTGAGAATGGGTGGGTCTGAGGCCACAAGCCTTCAAGGCCCTGCTGGGGCTGCTGAGGCTGGGGTGGAGACTGTCTTGAGGGGTTGCTTAAGGCGGTTCCTTGGGAACTGTCTCCCGCACGCTGATGTGTAGGGGCCCCACGCCTGGCGCTCCCCATCCCTGCGGGCTGCTCCGGTGTTAGCTGCCATGAAGCCTGCAGACGGTGCCTCAGGTCGCTACGCGGTGCAGTGGGGATCGGAACTCTTGAAGGCACCAAGCACCAGGGGTGTAAGCACCGAGGTTGCTGGGCAGGTGTCTAGTCGAGACCGCTGCAGTCACACAACCGATGCAGCGCGCAGCTTCCAGCGGTGTAGAGCACTGCCTGCAGACAGTATAAGTCTGGACCGCGTGCAGCCACACAACTAAGGCAGCTTGTAGTTTACAGCGGCTTGGAGCACAGCCTTCAGACAGTATATAGGAAAAAGAGTGACAGAAATAAATTATATATATATACAGTACTGTGCAAAAGTTTTAGGCAGGTGTGAAAAAATGCTGTAAAGTAAGAATGCTTTCAAAATAGACATGTTAATAGATTATATTTATCAATTAACTAAATGCAAAGTGAGTGAACAGAAGAAAAATCTAAATCAAATCCATATTTGGTGTGACCACCCTTTGCCTTCAAAACAGCATCAATTCTTCTAGGTACACTTGCACAAAGTCAGGGATTTTGTAGGCATATAGTCAGGTGTATGATTAAACAATTATACCAAACAGGTGCTAATGATCATCAATTCAATATCTAGGTTGAAACACAATCATTAACTGAAACAGAAACAGCTGTGTAGGAGGAATAAAACTGGGTGAGGAACAGCCAAACTCAGCGAACAAGGTGAGGTTGCTGAAGACAGTTTACTGTCAAAAGTCATACACCATGGCAAGACTGAGCACAGCAACAAGACACAAGGTAGTTATACTGCATCAGCAAGGTCTCTCCCAGGCAGAAATTTCAAGGCAGACAGGGGTTTCCAGATGTGCTGTCCAAGCTCTTTTGAAGAAGCACAAAGAAACGGGCAACGTTGAGGACCGTGAGACGCAGTGGTCGGCCAAGGAAACTTACTGCAGCAGATGAAAGACACATCATGCTTACTTCCCTTCGCAATCGGAAGATGTCCAGCAGTGCCATCAGCTCAGAACTGGCAGAAAACAGTGGGACCCTGGTACACCCATCTACTGTCCGAGAAGTCTGGTCAGAAGTGGCCTTCATGGAAGACTTGCAGCCAAAAAGCCATACCTCCGACGTGGAAACAAGGCCAAGCTGACTCAACTATGCACGAAAACACAGGAACTGGGGTGCAGAAAAATGGCAGCAGGTGCTCTGGACTGATGAGTCAAAATTTGAAATATTTGGCTGTAGCAGAAGGCAGTTTGTTCGCCGAAGGGCTGGAGAGCGCATAACTAATGAGTGTCTGCAGGCAACAGTGAAGCATGGTGGAGGTTCCTTGCAAGTTTGGGGCTGCATTTCTGCAAATGGAGTTGGGGATTTGGTCAGAATTAATGGTCTCCTCAATGCTGAGAAGTACAGGCAGATACTTATCCATCGTGGCAATACCATCAGGGAGGCATCTGATTGGCCCCAAATTTATTCTGCAGCATGACAACGACCCCAAACATACAGCCAAAGTCATTAAGAACTATCTTCAGCGTAAAGAAGAACAAGGAGTCCTGGAAGTGATGGTATGGCCCCACAGAGCCCTGATCTCAACATCATCGAGTCTGTCTGGGATTACATGAAGAGAGAGAAGCAACTGAGGCTGCCTAAATCCACAGAAGAACTGTGGTTAGTTCTCCAAGATGTTTGGGCCAACCTACCTGCCGAGTTCCTTTAAAAACTGTGTGCAAGTGTACCTAGAAGAATTGATGCTTGATGCTGTTTTGAAGGCAAAGGGTGGTCACACCAAATATGGATTTGATTTAGATTTTTCTTCTGTTCACTCACTTTGCATTTAGTTAATTGCTAAATATAATCTATTAACATGTCTATTTTTGAAAGCATTCTTACTTTACAGCATTTTTTCACACCTGCCTAAAACTTTTGCACAGTACTGTATATATATATAAAACTTCATGCTGATTTGAACTTGGCTCTCGCCAAGATAAGCACCAACTAAGACGTAGCTTCACAGTAAACTAATGTGATCCATATGTGTCTCCATCCATTTGCGCTTCCTTCCATATGATGATGTAGATATCCTTCTGTCTGGTGTTGATGGCTGAAGTGTAATGCTGGCTCCAGGGATCAGCTTATTTTGCCTCCCTAGCGCATCAGCACACACGACGGCTGTGATGCTGGCTCCGGGGATCAACCATAGTGCGGTCTCCCCAGCGCATCAGCATGACAACCGCCTGGATTGAGCTAAGTAGGGTACATCTCTGGGGTCTTCAAGTGGGCACCTTCCATCCTCGGTGTTTCGTCGACCAGCCCACGACACCTCAAGAGAGCTCGACGGTGATTCTGGCGTCCCAGCATCACCCCTCCGCCCCCACTCAACTCAGCCCAGCTTACTTACCTGTATATCAGCCTTTCTTTCTTTCTATTGTGCTTGAGATCCCCAGCCAGAATCTTTCCGTCTCAACCACAGCCAGTTGCTGCTCCTCTCTGCTGCTTCAGATAAGTTCTTCACTGTGCTACGCAACTCTTGGCCATTGAATCCGACATCTCTGAGAAACCGTGTTTTAGAGTGTGCCACAAATCCTCGACATCCCACTTCCACTGGGTAAACCCAGACTCTCCATCCTCGCTGTTCCGCTTCAGTGGCTAGTTGAGCATACCGCAGTTTCTTCCTCTCATACGCCTCATCTACAGCCTCCTCCCATGGCACTGTTAACTCCACCAGGTGAACAAGGCGTGCTGATCCAGACCACAAGACAATATCTGGTCGAAGGTTTGTGGTGACAATCTCAGGTGGGAAAATAAGCCGCTGACCAACATCCGCCAGCATTTTCCAGTCTCTAGCAGCTTCCAGTTGTCCTGGGCGAGGATTGGTTTTAACACCTTTTCTTGGTGGTTGCTCTCCTGGGCGGAGGAATGTTGTCTTTGTGTGTACTGTTTTGATGGAACAGGTGGCAACTTATTGGTCATGTTACGCTTGTCTTCCAATGCTAAGGCCAAACATCGCAGCACCTGGTCATGGCGCCAAGTAAACCGTCCTTGGCTAAGAGCCACCTTACATCCTGTCAAAATGTGCCTTAATGTTGCAGGTGATGAACACAAAGGACATGAGGGATCCTCTCCTACCCAGAGGTTTAGGTTCTGTGGTGATGGGAGAACATCATATGTTGACCTTATAAGGAAACTGATCCTGCTCTGTTCCATTGACCATAGGTCTTGCCAGCCAATCTTATGCTGTTCCACACTCTCCCATCTCATCCATTCTCCCTGCTTGCCCTGGGAAATGGCCTTTATACACCTCATCCTCTCCTCCTGCTTTTGCACCTCGTTGACAACAAGCTTCCTCCGCTGCGCTGGGGCTGCCTTGTGCCATGTAGGAGGAGCTGAACTGAGACCAAGACCCCCTCTTCCATGCTGAACTTGCCCCATGATATCACCAATTTGAAGGGCAGCCTTTGCATCCTCCACAGCTTTCTTTGCCACCCACTTTCTTCCAGTTTTCAACACAGGTGCTGCCTCCCTTACGCATTTGTCGCGTGACTCTACTAATGTCATTTCCAGTCGGACCTTGGCGCACTTAAACTCCTCGGTTAGAGCGGAGACAGGTAGCTGCAGTATTCCTTTACCATAAAGTCCCACTCTGCTGAGGCAGCGTGGAACTCCCAACCATTTCCTGATGTGTGAACTGATTAAAGCTTCCAGCTTCTCTACTGTTGTCAAAGAAACCTCGTACACAGTCAGTGGCCACAGCAACCTTGGCAGTAGGCCAAACTGAAAGCACCAGAGTTTTAGTTTGCCTGGTAAAGCGCTGCTGTCTATGCTCTTCAACCCTTCCACAGCTTGTTGTCTAACTTCTCCCACACCTAACTGTGTCCTTTAGATCCCCGTCGTACCATCTCCCAAGGCTCTTCACTGGCTTCTCAGACACTGTTGGTATTGCCTCACCATTAATGAAGAACGTTTTATCTACTACTTTACCTTTAATTATAGAGATGCTCTTTGATTTAGTGGGCTTGAATTGCATTCGTGCCCATTCAATGTTATTGGTTAATTTGCCCAATAACCGATTAGTGCAGGCTACTGTTGTAGTCATGGTTGTCATGTCATCCATGTATGCTCGAATTGGTGGTAGTCGCATTCCAGAAGCCAAGCGCTCTCCTCCCACTACCCATTTTGATGCCCTAATGATTAAATTGTTAGGCACTATAAATACCCTCTTCACTTATCTCTCAGTTGCGTTTTGATTTCATCGTAACCCACCACCTCCCCATCTCCACCTTTCTTAATAACAATTTTTATGTTTTATTAATGGGGGTCTCAGCCTCGTCCAGTCGGCCAGGCAGTGAACCCTCAAACCAAGTTAGGTTTGATGCCAAATGAATGTGTATTTACAGCATACTTTTCTGTAAAATCGCATACTCCGCATTCTCTACAATAAATATTTGTACTAAAACATTTTGTGATTGGTGTTTGTCCCGAACTACTGTAGTACCTTTTGTTACATTTGTTAGTCTTCATGGTGGTTTGTTCTGGGGTTTAGTCGTTGTAGTACTCATGTACCATGTGGTACCTTTGAAAACACTCCTCCAAACAGAGGCCTGGCTGAGAGGGACAGTGCGGACAGCAGTACCGTGTATCCCTCCACATGCCCTTGTGGGAACATACACAGCACTTTTTTGTGGCCTTGCTTTACTCCCAGGTGGTGGCAGCATTCAAATAAAATGATGTTCAGTAAGTCTAGCCACTGTCTCTAATCTTACTGTTTCTGGCATTTCTTGGCACATATGAGGCTGGAGATAACAGAAGTCTGAAAGGCTAGAAAAGTAAGCTGATTTCTGGAGCCGTACAGTACACAACATGGCTGTTGTATAACTAAATCTGGACATGGCAAGGTTTTTTTATACCATGCCATGGTCTTCCTTGCAGCATTGTATGGTTCCAGCATTTGGTCCGTCTTATCTACACCTCCCATGTGTCTATTGTAGTCCAGCACACACTTATTTGTGCGAGTGTCCTGACCTCGCACAGGAACTGCCACCGTGGCCTCATTGTGAATGGTGGTGAGGAGGTACACATCTTTTTTATCTGTGTATTTCATTGCCAGCAGTTCCTCACAGCGCAGAGCACTGGTTTCACCACGCCTCTGTTTCTTGGCTACTAATTGATGGGGAAATCCCTTCCAGTTTGGTCTTATTGTGCCACATGCCATTGTTTGAGGGATTACTGTGTAGAAGTTGTCTACATACAAATGGTAGCCCAAATTTAGGAGGGAAAACCATATCCCATACAATTTTCTCAGTAGTCTGCAACCATGGGGGCAGCCAGGTGGCTCAATCTGAGAGTCCTTCCCTGTGTACACTCTGAACCGATGAGTGTACCCAGTGGAGCTCTCACACAGTTTGTACAGTTGAATCCCATAACGGGCACGTTTCATGGGAATATACTATTTAAAAATGAGCCTCCCCTTAAATAGAAGGAGGGACTCATCCACAGATACATTTTTGCCAGGTGAATATGTCTCTTCAAATGTATTCTGTAGGTGATCGAGAAGGGGACGCAATTTGAAGAGTCTGCCAAATTCAGGATGGTCCCTCGGGAGATCATTAGAATTGTCATTATAGTGTAAATGTATTTATTTTATTTTTTTAATTTAGTCGTTGCCAATTATTTTTATTATTTTCTCCCCAATTTGGAATGACCAATTATTTTAGGCTCAGCTCACCGCGACCACCCCTGCGCTGACTCGGGAGGGCTAAGACGAACACACGCTGTCCTCCAAGCATGTGCTGTCAGCCGACCACTTTTTTTCACACTGCGGACTCACCATGCAGCCACCCAAGAGCTACAGCATCAGAGGACAACGCAGCTCTCTGGGGCAGCTTACAGGCAAGCCTGTAGGCGCCCGGCCAGACTACAGTGGTCGCCGGTGCGCGGTGATCCGAGGACACCCTGGCCAACCTAACCCTCCCTCCCCCCGGGCGGCGCTCAACCAATTGAGCGCCGCCCCCTGGAAGCTCCCGTCCTCGGTCGGCAAAGGAATAGCCTGGACTCGAACTCGCGATGTCCAGGCTATAGGGCACATCCTGCACTCCACGTGGAGCGCCTTTACTGGATGCGCCACTCAGGAGCCCCCAATGTAATTTTTTAAAAATGAATTGGAACCTGTCCCGGCTCATGGTGGCAGGGAAAATTGGGCAAGCGTGAACATGGTCAGTGGACCAGTATAAATCAATTCTAGTTTTATTCACAAGTCCCATCAGAAGGGATACACCCCAGAACGTTTTCATTTCATTTATTCATTTTCATTCATTTTCATTAGTATATGCAGTCAAAACTGTGTCCACAATCCAGTGGGACAGTCGCTGCTTCGAGAGGGCTTGACCCAGGGTCCTTACACCATGACAGACAAAGAGCTGGTCAGACTGATACAGTGCTCTCGTCCTATCCCCATAACATCTCAATGCCCGAACCGGGCAGAGGAAATTCAATCTCTGATCCTCCTCCGAAGAAAAAGGAGGGGGATGGAAAGCCTCTAGCTCCACTGATTGATTCAAGTGAGGAAAAAGGGGTTTGTGCGTTTCCATCCTCCCACACCTGCATACAGGAATTGTGCACTGACAGCGCCTGTAGCTCACTAACCTACTTAGCGGAGGTGATGGCTAATAGAAAGGCTGTCTTCATAGAGAAATATTTCAAGTCTATGGAATGTATAGGCTCAAACGGGGCCTTAGTGAGAGCCTCCAATGCCACATCCACTCAGGGAGGACATACTTTCTAGGAGGGCGTAGCCGCCGAGCACCCTTTAGAAAACGTGTCTCCAGAATATGAGCGCCCGGAGTCAATGGGGACATGGCATGCAGATATAGCTGCTAGATACACTTTCAGCATAGAGGGGGACCTGCCGGTCGCTAGCAGATCTTGCAGAAACTGTAAAATGGTTGCTATAGGGCAATAGATGGGATCATGACCTCTGGTCATACACCAATCTTGAAAATATCTCCACTTGTAGGCATACAGTGCCCACGTGGAGGAGGACCTAGCATTCTGTACTGTACTGACTACCGCATCTGTGAGCCCTAAGGCGGATAGACGGTCCCGTTCAGGGTCAGACCCACAGAGGGAGTCTGCCCGGTTCTGGGTGCCAGAGGGTGCCTCTCGCCTGACTGAGGAGATCCATGCACAGCGGGGTCTCCCATGGCTGGCCCTGCAGCAGCTGGCAGAGGCTCGCGAACCAGATTCTCCTGGGACATCTGGGGGCCCCTTCTCTCCGAACCTTCTCTCGGAGGGCCGGGAGCAACGGTATTGGTGGGAATGTGTATAAAAGTGTTCTGGGCCACTCGTGCACTAGGGCATCAACGCCTAGTGGATCTCCGCAGCGGTGGACGGAGAACCATAGGGATCAATGATTCGTCTCTGCCGTGGCAAAGAGATCGACTTTGACCCTCCCGAACCATTCCCAAATGCGCTCTACCTGAGGGTGGAGTCGCCACTCTGATGGGTGAGGACCTGCCCTGGAGAGAAATGCTGGAGAGCAAGGTGAACCGCTCACAGTTCCAGCGTATTTATGTGCAGGGATGTCCAATGACCCGGACAGGCCCAACCCGAGTTGGATGCATCTGTCGTGACCACCTGATGGCTGTGGATCACTCCTATCCTTACGTCCTCACGCTGGTGAGAGGTCTGCCTCCACCATCATAGGGCTTCCCAGCATACGCACAACATTATCAGCAGATACACTTGGATCAGGTGCATGTGTAGTAACCCCAGTTGGATGGCTGGTGAAGCTGCAGCCATCAGACCCAATAATTTCTGACACAACACCAATTGTACTGTGAATCCCTATTGAAACAGGGCTAGACAGTTGTGAATAGCTACTACTCTGTCGTCTGACAGGTAGGCTCGCATTATAAGGGAATCCAGCTGGAGACCCAAGTAAACCGTACTTTGCACTGGTATTAACACTAGAACCACCAACCGGGTCAATTTGGCCCATTTTGTATTTAAAATGTTAATTATTATTATTATTATTATTATTATTATTATTATTATTATTATTATTTATTTCTTAGCAGACACCCTTATCCAGGGTGACTTACAATTGTTACAAGATATCACATTATTTCACATTATACATTATATCACATTATTTTTTTACATACAATTACCCATTTATACAGTTGGGTTTTTACTGGAGCAATCTAGGTAAAGTACCTTGCTCAAGGGTACAGCAGCAGTGTCCCCCACCTGGGATTGAACCCACAACCCTCCGGTCCTAAATATATGAATTAAATATCCAGACGGCATTTGATAGCCAGAATCGCAAAAATTATAAAGTTATAAACAGCTCTACATAGAACCGCCACATGGGTCAATGTGACCCATGCATTACAATACATGTCTTTTTTTTAATGTAACGTAAGATATTCTTAGACACACACCCTCCTCCTAGCACACGTGGGTTTTTTTTATTTCAAGCCTTTCTTTGTTTGTAGACTGACTACAAGACAGAGATTGCAATGATTGTGGATTTGTCAAGATGCAAACTCAGTGAAAGCCTAGTTGCTTATTTTTCAAATGTACCTGGAGCCAACAATCCTTCATTTTGTTCCACAAATGCAACTGGGAATATATCAGAAGGAAATATTTAATCTTGAAAGTAGTAATTTTGATTGGAATACGGCAAGCTGCACTCAGATGCATACAGCAAACTGAAACGACAGGTAAGATAACAATTTATGTGCCTAATATGAAATGTATGTTATATATTCTTTTTTTATATTATTATTAGAAAAAAAAAACATTTTGGTTTTACAGGTTTGTATATACCAGTTTACACGTGTTTACACAATAGTGTTCAATGGAACTGCGTCTGTGTTTGCAACACAGCTCCTGGATGCAGGCACAGTCAGCTGGCAGATGCGTACGCTCCTCCATAGAGTACAATGCAGCCATCATACCAGAAGTAGTGTTATATTTCCTTTTTATGTAGTATTAGAAACAATGATTTCAATTTTATAGTTTTGTGTGTACATATACCAGTTTACACCTGTACACGTGTATATGTACATACCCGTTTATTTTGAAATGTATATTTTATTATATTTTTTCACTGTTTGTAGTTGTGCTGTATATGCGCTCATTTTAAAAATAAAGCCTTTATGTTTAATTTTCCATTTAAATACAGTGTTTCTGTGATGCAAATGTTAGATATGATGCTCATGAATAAAACTTTTCAGTTGTATCCAATAGTATGTCTTTAATTTTCATAGCGAAGCAGTTTAAAAATGTATGGGTCACAGTGACCCACGTGGCGGTTCTAGGTAGTTCAAAAATCCGGCGGTTCTAGTGTTAATTGGCTTTTGGCCTTGTTCAGGGTGCGCCCCAGTCTTGCCAGATATTCTGTCACAATCCCCGTGTGGGCCACTGCTCCTTCCTGGGAGCAGATCAACCAGTCATCTAGGTAATTCAACACCCTGATTCCTTGCAGCCGCAAGGGGGCTAGGATGGCATTCATGCACTTTGAAAACGTGCGGGGGGCTAAGGAGAGGCCGAATGGCAGCACGGAAAACTCGAAGACGATTCCCTGAAAGGTGAAGAGGAGGTATTTCCTTTACGCGGGACGAATAGGGACATGAAAATACACTTCCTTTAAGCCCATAGTGGTAAACCAGTCGCCGACCCAGACTGAATGGAGGATGTGACGATGTGTGACCAAATGGAACCTCTTCTCTTTCAAGGACCCGTTGAGGTGTCTCAAATCTAGAATGAGGCGCAGGCCCCTGTCCGTTTTTGGCACTAGAAAGTACCTCGAGTAGAACCCTTCCTCTTGAGAGGTGTGTTCTACGAGGCGTATGGCTTGTTTGAGAAGTAATGTTTTTCTTGCCTGAGGGCCAAGACCTGTAGAGGGTCGCTCACGGAAGTAACTGTGACCCATCGGTGGTGAGCCCCCAAGAGTCTGAGGTGCAGTTGCGCTACTATAAACAGCTGGTGTTGTGAGAATGGGTGGGTCTGAGGCCACAAGCCTTCAAGGGCCCTGCTGGGGCTGCTGAGGCTGGGGTGGAGACTGTCTTGAGGGGTTGCTTAAGGCGGTTCCTTGGGAACTGTCTCCCGGCACGCTGATGTGTAGGGGCCCCACGTCTGGCGTTCCCCCATCCCTGCGGGCGGCTCCGGGTGTTAGCTGCCGCGGAAGCCTGCAGACGGTGCCTCAGGTCGCTACGCGGTGCAGTGGGGATCGGAACTCTTGAAGGCACCAAGCACCAGGGGTGTAAGCACCGAGGTTGCTGGGCAGGTGTCTAGTCGAGACCGCGTGCAGTCACACAACCGATGCAGCGCGCAGCTTCCAGCGGTGTAGAGCACTGCCTGCAGACAGTATAAGTCTGGACCGCGTGCAGCCACACAACTAAGGCAGCTTGTAGTTTACAGCGGCTTGGAGCACAGCCTTCAGACAGTATATAGGAAAAAAGAGTGACAGAAATAAATTATATATATATACAGTACTGTGCAAAAGTTTTAGGCAGGTGTGAAAAAATGCTGTAAAGTAAGAATGCTTTCAAAAATAGACATGTTAATAGATTATATTTATCAATTAACTAAATGCAAAGTGAGTGAACAGAAGAAAAATCTAAATCAAATCCATATTTGGTGTGACCACCCTTTGCCTTCAAAACAGCATCAATTCTTCTAGGTACACTTGCACAAAGTCAGGGATTTTGTAGGCATATAGTCAGGTGTATGATTAAACAATTATACCAAACAGGTGCTAATGATCATCAATTCAATATCTAGGTTGAAACACAATCATTAACTGAAACAGAAACAGCTGTGTAGGAGGAATAAAACTGGGTGAGGAACAGCCAAACTCAGCGAACAAGGTGAGGTTGCTGAAGACAGTTTACTGTCAAAAGTCATACACCATGGCAAGACTGAGCACAGCAACAAGACACAAGGTAGTTATACTGCATCAGCAAGGTCTCTCCCAGGCAGAAATTTCAAGGCAGACAGGGGTTTCCAGATGTGCTGTCCAAGCTCTTTTGAAGAAGCACAAAGAAACGGGCAACGTTGAGGACCGTGAGACGCAGTGGTCGGCCAAGGAAACTTACTGCAGCAGATGAAAGACACATCATGCTTACTTCCCTTCGCAATCGGAAGATGTCCAGCAGTGCCATCAGCTCAGAACTGGCAGAAAACAGTGGGACCCTGGTACACCCATCTACTGTCCGGAGAAGTCTGGTCAGAAGTGGCCTTCATGGAAGACTTGCAGCCAAAAAGCCATACCTCCGACGTGGAAACAAGGCCAAGCGACTCAACTATGCACGAAAACACAGGAACTGGGGTGCAGAAAAATGGCAGCAGGTGCTCTGGACTGATGAGTCAAAATTTGAAATATTTGGCTGTAGCAGAAGGCAGTTTGTTCGCCGAAGGGCTGGAGAGCGCATACGAATGAGTGTCTGCAGGCAACAGTGAAGCATGGTGGAGGTTCCTTGCAAGTTTGGGGCTGCATTTCTGCAAATGGAGTTGGGGATTTGGTCAGAATTAATGGTCTCCTCAATGCTGAGAAGTACAGGCAGATACTTATCCATCGTGCAATACCATCAGGGAGGCATCTGATTGGCCCCAAATTTATTCTGCAGCATGACAACGACCCCAAACATACAGCGAAAGTCATTAAGAACTATCTTCAGCGTAAAGAAGAACAAGGAGTCCTGGAAGTGATGGTATGGCCCCACAGAGCCCTGATCTCAACATCATCGAGTCTGTCTGGGATTACATGAAGAGAGAGAAGCAACTGAGGCTGCCTAAATCCACAGAAGAACTGTGGTTAGTTCTCCAAGATGTTTGGGCCAACCTACCTGCCGAAGTTCCTTTAAAAACTGTGTGCAAGTGTACCTAGAAGAATTGATGCTTGATGCTGTTTTGAAGGCAAAGGGTGGTCACACCAAATATGGATTTGATTTAGATTTTTCTTCTGTTCACTCACTTTGCATTTAGTTAATTGATAAATATAATCTATTAACATGTCTATTTTTGAAAGCATTCTTACTTTACAGCATTTTTTCACACCTGCCTAAAACTTTTGCACAGTACTGTGCAAAAGTTTTAGGCAGGTGTGAAAAAATGCTGTAAAGTAAGAATGCTTTCAAAAATAGACATGTTAATAGATTATATTTACCAATTAACTAAATGCAAAGTGAGTGAACAGAAGAAAAATCTAAATCAAATCCATATTTGGTGTGACCACCCTTTGCCTTCAATAATTAACAATCAAATAATTAAACAATAAATTAAACAATAAAACAATTAACAAAAATAATTAAACAAAATGTGCATACGCACATGTTTTCTGCAGGGAGGATTTAACCCCCTCCCTGGTGTCTTACAATATATATCTTTTTTTTTTGGACCTATGCATCAAGGTGGGTAGTCAGTGTATGCAACTCACAGTGAGCTAAGAGACCCAGGGGAGGAAGCACACGCTGTATAACCTTTACAAAAAAACAACACACACAGTAGAAGCTGCAGGGTAGGGTATACAAAGTTTTAAAAAAAATTTTTAGGCCGCACACCGAGTAGGAGGGCAATGTCAGCCCAGCGGCGTCGACTGGACAGTGGTTGTGCAGCGTTTGCTCAGTCCTCAGAAGCCGAGTTACTGATTGTGGGAAGTGGCAAGCCGACTTCCAGAGATATTTGCCGTAGAATTAGCAGAAAACTCAGTGAGAGCTATTTTACAAAGATACAATCACGCAACTGGAGAGGTTAGTTATACCTACCTGATGGTGCGAAGCAAAAGAGAACGTGATCTCTGCGGAGTGACTACTTAATCCCTCGGTAGACTGGACAGAGGACGTCACTCCCCGGAGGGGCCTATCGGCAGCTCTGACATAAAATGCTCAGTAAATACCTGACCTGTGTTGTTGTTGTTGGTTGTCTTCTCTTTCAGGGAACCGGGGTTACATCCATAACTTATCCTTTCCTTTCTGTAGGACGAGGCTAACTCCTTAAACACCCAGCTGGCATGCTGACAGTGAGTGATGCTTGTATGTTTTCATTATTAATTAATTTGTTGAAGAACTCCTTTGTCGTGTGAGTGCATTACCCTACTACGGCTCCACACCGGTAATTGTTAATAAAAGCAAAAGCATGATATTATTATTACAAAAATTGAATCCCAGGATTAAAAAAAAAAAATCAATCAATCCCTAAATCTTGAAATTTGGAAGGGTCCGGAATTGGATTGCCTATCCCAGACTACTGAGTAGATGGGCAGCGAGTGCCCATCAACAAGCTTTAATTGCCTTACAGCTGATTAACACAAACAGACTACTGCACTAAACACTTTAACATGTAAGCATTTTGCTCAAACTCATTTTTGACTGCACGATACAAATATCCCTTCTAATTTCAACAAATTCAAGTTCAATTAAAAAAAACGCCTATATTTGTAACTTTTTAAAATGTTTTTATTCAAACTGCCCTATCTGTTTTCTCTATACACTTCTGCATTTATTGGAAGAACTGCATGACTTGTTGAGAATTGCTTATGATTTTGTTTTAAATTGGAACCTTAGTTTTGTTTTTTCAGAAGCATAACCTGTTTTTGGACTCGTTTCAACATACTTATTGGAGTCTAGATTTTGAAATAATTGTACATAGCATTTATAGTTGGTGCATTTGCACCATCGTTAACTAATTTTATTTTATTTCATTAGTTTTTAACAGCAGTTTTCCATTTACAGTACTTACAGTACTTGGCTGAACTCTAGCCCCTCCTCCTTCCCTGTGTGCCGTCTGAGCCAGCAAATCGAGATGCTTTTTGTTTTAATGGCCTGCTAAAGCTTTTTGTAACTTAATGTCCAATTGGTTCTTTTTTTTATTTTTTTAGTAGTCGCCAATTAGTTTTTTTGTTATTTTCTCCTCAATTTAGTAGTGTCCATTTATTTTTAGGCTCAGTTCACCACTTCCGCCCCTGTGCTGATTTGGGAGAGGTGAAGACAAACACACGCTGTCCTCTGAAGTGTGTGCCGTTAGCTGCCTGCTTTTTTACACACTGCAGACTCACCATGCAGCCACCCAGGAGCCCCTCATATTGGTTCATTTTTAAATACAGAATTACATACCCTCTGTGTATGGCTACATTGTTTAGTAATCAGGGCTTAGTTTTACTGAAAGCCAAGTTAAATCAGTACTACAGGTACAATCTAGCATAGCCACCTCGCTTCAAACAACCTGCTGCTTACTTTTTAAACGCAGTTAGAATTTTAGACCCGAAAAGGCAAGTTTTCGTTTTGTTTTGACTTGATACTAATAAAATAAATTATTGAATGGGATAAACAACATGACAATGAACGTGCTTATATTGCTTTTTTTAAAGTATACCTCAGCATGGGCAGTCCCGGTGGTTTTAATCCAGAAACGAGATGGGTCCTATCGTTTCTGTGTAGATTACTGGAAGCTCAACGCCAAGACTCATTTTGATGCCTACCCCATGCCACAAGTTCATGACATTTTAGAGTCTTTTAGTGGCGTTTCTGTTTTCAGCTCATTGAACGTGGTACTGGCAGGTGGCGATGGATGAGAACAGCAAGAAAAAGACAGCATTTGCCACTCCTTATGGGATTTATCAATTCAGAGTCATGCCTTTTGGTCTCAAGAATGCTGCTGCTACTTTTCAGCGCCTAATGGAGCAGGTACTCGGGAGCCTCAGAGGTCATTGTTGCTTTGTGTACAAAGATGACATAATAATATACTCTGTCAATGAAACTCAGCACCTACAGCACATAGGTGTTTTCCTAAATTACATAAAGTCAATTTTACTCTGAATTGGTCTAAATGCTGTTTCTTCAAATCACCATATTTTATCGGGAGTAGGAGTAACAGCCGACCCTGAGAAACTTCAGGCCATTCAGAATTACCCTGTGTCATCTAACCTCAAGGAAGTCCAACAGTTTTTGGGACTCGCTGGCTGGTACCATAAATTTATGCCCAGGTTTGCCGATATCGCTGCACCCTTAAATCATTTAGATTAGAAGGGTGTGCCCTGGGTGTGGACTAGTGAGTGTCAGACCAGTTTTAATCTCCTCAAGGAAACTTTACAGGCACCCCCAGTATTGGCTCATCCCGATCTTAACCACCCCTTCTGAGTGTACACTGATGCTAGTGAGGGTGGGCTCAGAGTCGTGCTTGCCTAGTGTAATGACACTGATGAGCATGTAATAGCCTTCACCTCCAGGCTCCTCACTAAACCAGAGAAAAACTACTCCACATCTAGGGTGGTCTGGGCGATTGAGAAATGGCGACGCTATCTGGAGGGAGTGCCATTCGAGATCGTCACTGACCATGCTGCTCTAACTTGGTCATTCAACACCCCAAAGTCATCTTCCAGACTGACTCGCTGGCCTTTACGGTTACAGCCCTTCACCTTTAAAGTGATGTACCATAAGGGAAATCTGAACCAGGTACTGCATGCCCTTTCCCTGTCTCTGGTGATGCCTCTGTTGCAGTGTATGTGGACCCGACGGCAATTAAAAACATGGGCCTTCCATCATCTTTGGATGAAATTGCGGCCACACAATCTAAAGATACCAGCATCACTGAAATTAGCATCAGGATTCAGTCATAGCCTATGATCGAACAGGGTTTTGATCTACAGGAGAGTTCCTATTCGAAGGGAAGTCATCGATTCCAACTGTGCATCCCAGCCATCCTTCAAACTTCTTTTCTCAAGTATTTTCATGACAGTCCCCTGGGGAGACATGTGGGACGACTTAAGACACTGCTCCGTATGCTTGAGGTTGCCTGGTGGCTGTCCTTCCGGAAGGATACCTGGAAGCACGTCAAAGAGTGTGAAGAGTGCAAAAGTTTAAACCAGGGAATCAAAAACCTGCTGGTTCCCTTCAATCCACCACTGTAACTGAGCCCGGGGACATGTTGCGAATCGATCCCATGGGTCCCTTCCAGCGCAGTAAAAAAGGTAACACTTTTTTATTAGTAATTGTTGACTACTACTCTAAAAGGGTTGAGTTATTTTCCCTCAGAGATAGTAAAACCCCAAGAATTGTGCAAATCCTAATTGAGGAGATATTCACCCGATTGGGAACCGCACGTTATCTAGTGTCCGATTGAGGGCCTCAATTTACTAGCCAGCTCCTGGTAGAGGTATGCAAAACCTGGGGGGTGTTCAGGAAGCTTACAACCATCTACCATTCTCAGACAAACCTGACGGAGCGAGTGACTTGGACACTCAAGACCATGATGGCCTCTTATGTCGGAAACAATCACCAAAAATGGGATCAGTGGCTACCTGAAATGAGGTTTGCCATCAACACCGCTAAGCAGGAAACCACAGGTTTTACTCCGGCTGAGCTGGCAGGGGGCGCATTCTAAAGGGCCCGCTCGATTGTTTGATTTCTGTAGCACCCAATCCCACAACATCCCAAAAGGCTTTGTTAGAAAGGCAACAAAGTATAGCAAAGGAAGAGCCGGAGGGTTAAAATAGCTCAGGACCGACAGTGCAAGAACTATAATGCCTGCAGGGGAGAATTCCAAAATGCAAAAGGCGATCTGGTATGGGTCCGAGCACACCCATTATCTGACGCCTCTGCAAAATTTTCTGCTAAGTTAGCAGCCAAATGGTTCGGCCCAGTAACAGTCATTAAAAAAAAAAAAAAAAAACAACCTTCCTGTTGTTAGTTACCGGGAGTTTTAAAAACAGGAAGGGACAGGCAATGGATGGGCCTTACTTTTCCAGCCATATTGGAGATGTTGCATTGGTAGTCAGGAGCCAGCAGTTTGTTGGTCTGTATGTCGTATGTGTAACTTTTTGTTTGTCAGTCGTATTTTCTTTTTGTTCCACTTGCATTGGATAGATGTGTTGACAACAGTTGCTCAGCAATATGCAGCAATACTAACATTGCTTGTTCACCTATTCTACTGTTGTTCAAACTTGTTTTCCGCTTCTATTTTTTCAAACTGTTTCTGGATCAAGGAAAGATTCAACCACATGGCCGTACCGGTAGGCTACAGACAGAAGGAATCAGCACTGTGGATGACATTGCAGATAACTGGGTGAGATCTATCCTTTTTCTTCATTTAACAGCTGCAGTGGATTACAAATGTTTGAATGGCCATTCAGTGTTTTTTTTTATTCAGATGTTTGTTTTTTATTTGGAATACTTTTGAACTGAATCAAACCCTCTTTTGGACTTGTTTTTGTTTGTTGTCTGAATGGGATTGGGACATTGCTTTGCTAGAGATATCTTGTACACTGTATTGTAGGAATATCTTTATTGTGTGGTCACCTGTTTGTTTTCTGAGCTGTGCCGCTCCCTTGCTTGTAAATTCGGGCTTTAATTATCTTTCTGTCCTGTGCTGTGAGCCAGTCCTTTGAATGTTTAATCCCACAAAATACTGTGCTTACTCTAGAATTAATTTACAGTAAACCCTGCATGGTAAATTATACTCTTTGTACCCTTTAAATGTTCTTATTACGCTAGAGCTATTTACTTGCTGACTCTTATATGTTTAATGGTTCATCTTGGGTCAGTTTTAACTAAGTTGTTACTAAATGATAGCACTCAAGTACACCCCTACCAATAACAGAAGTAAACAGAGTTTCAATTACTAGATTTAAATTAATTTATAACTGAGACATTCTCACCTGAGAGAGGTGTCACTATCCTACAGACACAGAGTGAAGATGTATGGGGTTTAGATTTAAAATGGGACTGTTCAAGCAAAAAAATGAATTCACCGGTAACCATTTTTGCTTTCCAGAAAAGGGTCCTTAAGTAGGGGTCCATTGAGACAAGGGGTATGCTTTCACACATTGCAATTTAAAAAATAAATAAACTGCTTAAATAACACACATACAGTGGACTACACTGCCCACGTGCCGGGTAAGATCATGAGGACACCTTCAGGGCTGGCTTTGTCCACCAGAGGCCGGAAGCTTGCATACATCTTCTGGCGTGTTCCTGGGGTAAGTAGCCAATCGGCTTGGTCGTGGGATCGGACGATGCCCACGATGTGGTGTTGTAGGTAATTGCTGTGGTGAGGGAAAATAATAGGATATTCTAAATTGGGGAGAAAATCGTGGGTAAAATAACTGGGCACTCTAAATTAAATTGAGCCAGTAATGAAAATGATCATTTCTGTTGGAAAACGTTTATCAGCATAAAACAGAAATCCAATTTAAAAAAAAAAAAACAGAAAGTGGAAGGTCGACCCTGTTTCTTCAAAAAGCATTGTGAAATCGTGTAGCCAACCTGCATGACACCGCGTCGTAATCTGGGTAGAGCATGCCAGTGTGAAAGGGGCTTTAGTCTTTGGATATGTGTTTATATTGGTATATTGTTACATTTCTCAGATTATTTAAAATCCAACTTCACAATAATATACATTACAAAATATATACATTTAATTACAGGTTCTCAAAACTCTCTGGTAAATTATTCAAGAGGAAATTGATTCCTAACATGCCTGTTTATAACAAGCCACAGGACAACTGCACTGACTATTGCACTGCAGTCATAGCAGCATGGGGCTGTGAATCAAGCACCTCGCACTGAAGTGGATCAGCACACCAATTTATTATTTGCTTTCTCTTCCTAAACACTAGTAAGTGGAAATGAGGTTCAGAACAAGCCATGAAGCAACTATCCAAAGTTTTATTATATTTTTCAACTTTCTTGTTAAATTTTTGCCACCTTTATAAGTTGATTTTTATACTATAACAAAATAACCAGTATAGTATACAGAACATATTAATGGGAAAAACAAGATTAACTGTTACATAAAAAGCTACATTGCTGGCTTTATTGAACAGTATAGACATTTCCAAACAGACTGTCAGAAATCATTACACACAGGGGTAGATGTACTGAAATAGGCCAGTCGCAGCACAAAACTGCAATTTGCATTTTCATTCCAACAATGTGCAAAGTATACATTTTGTCATATGTACTAAGAGAAAATATGTTAATAAAGAGAGCCACAATATACTAATTTGAAATATTTAGCATTGAAGAGTCGTGCAACATTTTTTCAGTAGTAAAATCAAATGAATACCTAGCACACTTTCTTTTTACTTTAGCCTGTAAGCTACCAGTAACACAAAATAAATCATGCTGCTGCATTGTACACATTGGTGTACAATGTGAATAAGATTATTTTAAATTAAGACAATTATTTTTGTTTTTTTAATTTTATTATTGTTTTTAACTTGGCTTACTTAGTAGCCTAGGCATGGTGCCGCATTGACAAGTTAATACGAATTTCAAGGGACCAGCAACACATTTTGCATTATACCACTAATTCGTATTATCATTAGTAGTCTATAAGCCAAATGTCTACTGTCCGTTTTTATTTAAGTTAGTCAGGGGTGCAGTGCTAAATTGTGCACAATTACAAACCACATTAATAGAATAGGTGTGTTTCCTATTCCTATACTGATGCTCAGAGTGAGCTGGAAGGGTTAGCGGCACAGTCTATTGCTCCCAACATGTTGGGGAAACCAGAAATGTCAAAGAAATTTGTTTTCAAGGTGTCTAAGTACACCCTGCTTTTAGAGAAAAATAGGTATTTGGGTGTTCGCCTAAAAAAACCCTGATTTGCGCTATCTCCACCCCATTTTTGCGAATTTATGCATAATTATTCATCTAAAGCTGAACCACAAAGAAAAACTGCTGCCACAAAGCATTCCCTAAAAAGTTGCTCACAGCATTGTGCATCTTTAGTATACTTCACCCAAGACTTTTGACTCGTTTGCAACTGGTTTGCGACAGCCGCAACACTTTAGTACCTAACCCGCAAAGTTCTAAAAGAGAGTTATTAAACTGTTTTTTTTTCATTACCGTAAAAATAAATGAAAACCTGATAATCAGAGCCCCTATTTACATTCTATGTGCAACACATAGTTACTTCATTACTTCCAATTGACGCAATCACAGGAATAAGGGATGGGGTCATTGATACACCGCTCAACCTCAGACCTGTGGACACAGGACGACCAGGTTAGTTGTATTTCTATACCATTTACAATTTGAGAATACATTAAAGAAATAAAAAGTTAACGAAAAAAAAAAACACTTACTTGTCAATGTCCTTACAATCAAAATTTAAAGAGGCGTTCTTCAAAATTTTGCCCAAGTCTTCTAATGACATGCTGTTACACGACACCCTTAAGAAAACAATATGATACTCATTTTTAAACTGTGTTTTACATCAAGTCTTGTTAAATAGATATGTACATTTAAATGAAATAAAGAAAACATTCTACTTGAGATGAAGTTGCTAATTTGTAAATATGTTGAGTACGGTTATGTTCTGTATGTGTGTGCACTGGCTTCCCTAAACCCATGTAGAAGTATATTTCTATGTAGTTTGTTGCAATGAAAAATAAGTTATGTTTTTGAAATTAATATAAAACATCTTTCTTGTTTTCTCAATGTCATGAGTGGGTTTTATTTTCCTGAGAGGGTGAAAGCACGAAGTTGTTTATTTTTGGCACTACCCAGTAATGAGCCATTGTTTCTGTCAAAAACAAAAATAACATTTGGTTTCTTTAGAGCCCTGCTGATCCAGCTTAGATGATGTTTCAACACTGAACAGAATAGCCTATCAGTGCATAAATGTCAAAATCACAAATAATGTTGCTTTTATTTCCAAAAAAAGAAATAGAAAGAGAGGTGATAAGTGCATTGAAGCATTTCCTGTATTAATCTCCTTGTCCCCAATAGTTGTATATTTGTACTATGATTCTTTAAATGTCACTTGCTTACCAATTTCTTACTTTACTTTTATCCTAACCCTTATTTTTCTGAAGAAATTGAGAAAAAAATGCATATATTCTCCAGATTTACACTTTGGTACGTATCTCTATGTACACAACATTAGCAATATTATAATCCCTCACATACAGAACATACCGGTCTTGCAGGCTGTCAATCACCCTTATGCTGATGTAATTGATCTTCTCTGAATCAAACCTCTTGATCTCAACACTTCCAAAAATGCTTTAGGATTAAACAATAAACATCATATTTACAACCGTGTTTCACACATGTATCTAAAAGCTATAAGCAAACCATGTATGTTGCTATGAAATGTGTAATACATTTAGGATTTTCATCTTTGAGGATTGGTTTATATCTTTGAGTTATAAGAAAACCTTTGAAATTAAAACTCACAGCTTTTTATTCTGTTAACAGATCACTCCAAGCAGACAAGACAAACACTGCATACAAACGTTTATGGAATAAGAATGTTGGTGTATTAAAAGCTTTATTAAAACTGTGAGGACAGTGTACTGTATATTCTGTACTAGATCCCTCAAATTACACATTATTCTACAATATTAAAATAACTATATTTAATAAGTTAGTTGTTTACCTTTGTTTATTGAAAGGAGTATCAATTGATCCATTTAACATCACCAAGACATTACCACAAGCTAATTCAGCAAACTGCAAATGAGCAAAAGTAATTATTATTATTATTATTTATTTATTTAGCAGACGCCTTTATCCAAGGCGACTTACAGAGACTAGGGTGTGTGAACTATGCATCAGTTGCAGAGTCACTTACAATTACGTCTCACCCAAAAGACAGAGCACAAGGAGGTTAAGTGACTTGCTCAGGGTCACACAATGAGTCAGTGGCTGAGGTGGGATTTGAACCGGGGACCTCTTGGTTACAAGCCCTTTTCTTTAACCACTGGACCACACAGCCTCCTGTAATGTAATGTCCTGTAATGTCACAATCAGCCCTAAAATTGCATAACATATTTAAGAAATCTACTTTTCTGCTTTCAATCTTAACAATACAAGTTTACTGTACTCCAAAAAGTTATTTGGTAAAAGTTGTCTTGAAAGTAAAAAATTGGAAGCCTTAAGTATTAATAAGAAATGTATTCATACATTTAACATAAATGCGATGTCAGTTTCTAGTGTTGTAATCTGCTTTTCAATCTCTCAACCCCTAAAATTGTTTTTTTTTTCCTTTTTTTACTCCACATATTTTTTTTATATTATTATTACTACAAATATAAATAATAGTTTTAGTGTTGTATTTGGCCTTTATTGGTGTCAGCAAATAACTAAATAGGAGGAAGAACCCAGTGATTGAGTACATGTTTCTAACCTTCCTGTTATTTACTAAGGACTAGTGTGTGGCTAAAGTTAACAGAAGCATGGAGACTCACTGTGCAATGAGAGTGCAGTTATAACAAAGTTGCAGATACAATGCTGTTTCAATCATATCCATATTTAAACTGTTGTCATGTTGACTTACATGTGCTGATGCCCTTCTCCAAAATGATCTGACTGGATTAAATTCACACTCAATCCACCCTGGACAGGAAGTATAATTCAATTCTAAAAGAATAAAAAGGGGATTATTTCTAGAGAAAGAATCGGTGCTGGGGGATCCCATACTAGATACTGGCGCATTCGTAAGGACTATTTTCAAACTGTCTGAAAAACTGATTTCCACGCCTATAGGCATTTTGATTTCCATAGGTCTCAGAAGCATTTCACTGATGTTATGCACTTAATAAAGTTAATTTATCAGTTAAGAGTGCTCACTTACGATACTCAGATGTGATTATTGTTATTAATTGTGATTTTTTTGAAAAGTTCCATGTGTATTCCAGTGTGGGGTGGTAATGATGGAATGCACAGGTTCCATGCGTTCCATGTGTATTCCAGTGTGGGGTGGTAATGATGGAATGCACAGGTTCCATGCGTTCCATGTGTATTCCAGTGTGGGGTGGTAATGATGGAATGCACAGGTTCCATGCGTTCCATGTGTATTCCAGTGTGGGGTGGTAATGATGGAATGCACAGGTTCCATGCGTTCCATGTGTATTCCAGTGTGGGGTGGTAATTGGCAACAAACTGGGTGAAGTGTTCTAATTCTTCACAGGTGGTGCTGGAAATACATAAGATGTAATCAGTATCTCTCAGAAACAAGTCAGGTGTTTTCCCCTGGTACTGTTGTAAAAAATATATATTTTCAATCCATCCTATGATCAAGCAAGCAAAATACGGTCCCATTTTAGTTTCCCTGCTGACACATGTTACTTGAGTGTAGAATTCTCCATTGAAGTTGAAGGATTTAGGCACAAGACACGTTCTGGCAATTTTTAATAGTATATTGGTTGAGGGTTCTTGTAGTATGTTTGTTTTAGAAATATCAGGCATTTAAGCCATCATTGTTCTTTATAGAAGCTCTTAATATCCACTTCGAAATACAGATTCTCACAGACAAAAACCATCCAGTGTTTGTAAAGCATGGATATAATCTTAAACATAAGTAGTTGGTTCAGTAACTAGTTTGCAGAATGTACCACTGCTATGAGAAACATGCTACAACAAGGACTATCTACATAGGCGGGACGGACTGCACTTAAACAAAAAGGGAACCAATCTTCTTGGAGAAAGGATCCTTGAGAAGGTTCAAAAGCTTTTAAACTAGAAAGGAAGGGGGTGAATACAAAAAAACAGAAGGGAGACCACATCAAAACAAGGGCAACAACTCAGGTAAGATGGCCATTAAATATATTTATCTAAATGCTAGAAGTCTCAGAAACAAAATGTTAGAACTTGAAGCTACTGCACTAACAAGTAACTACGATGTGATAGGTGTTATAGAAACTTGGTTGTCTGAAAGTGATGGAGACGAATATAATATTAGTGGGTATACACTGTATAGGAAAGACAGGCAGGACAGAAGAGGCGGAAGGGTAACGCTATACATAAGGTGTTAAATCTGGATGAAGAAAACAACACAGAATCAATATGGGTCAGAATAATGGACAAAAATTCTAAAAAAAAACTAAAACAGAGGTCAGAGAACCATTGGCAAACTTAGACCACAACATGGTCTCATTTGAAGTGATTTTTAAAACCCAAAAAGTAATGACTAAAGATAAGGTTTACAATTTTAGAAAAGCAAACTATGAAGGTATGAAACAGAGACTAACAGAAGTAGATTGGAGTAAAATAGAGAAAACATCCACAGAAAAAGGATGGCTGTTTTTTAAAAATGTAGTACTAGAGGCACAAAACAATTACTTCCCAAAAGTAGACAAATCTAAATCTAAAACAAAATGGTTTAATAGATCAATTAAAAAAAAAATATTCAGCAAAAAAAGACACTTTACAGAGTGTTTAAAAGGGACCAAAAACAAAGTACACAGAAAGAGTACTTGGAACTGCAAACACAAATCAAAAAGTTAGTTAGAAAGGCCAAGACAGAGATAGAAATTAACATTGTGGCTAAAACCAATTCCAAAATGTTTTTCCAATATTATAACAGCAAGAGAACATTTAAAGAGGAGGTTAAATGTCTAAGAGATACAAATGGCAAAATCATAGACGAACAAAAAAAAAATAGCAAATATATTAAATGATTACTTTTCACAAGTTTTTACAAAGGAGGATACGGACAACATGCCCCACATGTCGACCAGTTCCTATCCAGTTTTGAATAACTTTAGCATAAGAGGCAGAAGTGTTAAAGGGACTAGGAGCTCTTAAAATAAACAAAACACCTGGGCCGGATGATATCCTCCCAATAGTACTCAAAGAAATGAAAGAAGTTATTTACAAACCTCTAATCAAGATCATGCAACAGTCTCTTGACACAGGGGTTGTACCGACAGACTGGAAAATTGCAAACGTAATACCGATCCACAAAAAGGGAGACAAAACCGAACCGGCTAACTACAGACCAATAAGCCTGACTTCTATTATATGTAAACTAATGGACTGGAACCAACTCCCCAGTAATGTTGTTGAAGCTGACACCCTGGGATCCTTCAAGAAGCTGCTTGATGAGATTCTGGGATCAATAAGCTACTAACAACCAAACGAGCAAGCTAGGCTGAATGGCCTCCTCTCGTTTGTAAACTTTCTTATGTTCTTATGTTCTTATGCTACTAGGAAACAAAAAGAACACGTTTATCTTTAAACTAGGCACCTTGGAACCTCTTGGGATGAATATTCTGCAGGAACGAAAACACGCTCTGACGCCATGATTCATACAATTAAAAGTTAAACTACTACATTGAATCCACTTGAAATCTCATTATGTCAACCGTACCTTTACTGTGTTGTTGGCCACACCACTTCAATCCATCCATCATGTACCCAAGAAGAGTGTCTTCCAAAGTCATGAGGCACTTTGTAGCTTTAGCAAAGTCGTGAGCTATCTGACTCGTCTTGCTCCAGAACAGGGACTTGAAAACACAAACAAAAAAAAACAAAAAAACAATCGATATAAAATGGTGTGTGCTCTTATAACATCCCTGATGATGTCTCGCAAACAATATGCTGGCACACACACTAACAAAAACTGCATCACGTAAATAGCATCCCATATCACAAGTCAAGCTGAAAAGCAGAATGGGTCCCAAAGCTTGCAGACGACACTTTGCAGCCCTCAACTTGTTTACAACCACTCTGTATTTTAAAAGCCTGCTAGCAATAACCCAATGAACTAACTTTCTTGTAAAGCAATGTACTTGAACTCCACTCAAAACAACAATATGCAAAAGGATTAGAGAACTCCAGCCAGTTCAAACCAGGGGCAACCAACTTCATTAACAGCTGTTTCTTGAAGACTGGATGTATCTTTATAACATATTTCTTTATCTTTCTCCTATTGTAATGATAAATGTACAAGTTAGAGCAGCTTTATATGAATGGTCATGAGGAATATATGTTTTTAATGTTCAAAATGTAACCCAAAAGCAACGTAATGCATCAGAGTAACTTGCACGCAGTGATGGGAAACTTTTGTTGTTAAACTATCAGACCTATAAATATTCCCTTTAAGCAAGCCATGTAAATTAATGAATGGAAGCACACACCTTATTACAGGGTATATCCTGCTGCACTGTTGTGATAAACAGGTCATAGTCTTCCACCTTCACATTGCATGGGTCCTTTCCAAGGAATGAATTCTGGAATGCCTCCCAGATTGCGTCACAGTTGTTGCTATTAAATTAAAAACAGAATAGTTTATGGTACCTAAAGCTATAAATTGGTAGATTCACATGGGTTTGCTCACGCTAATGGAGACAGTTTGGGGATCTAGTTTCCTTTTTTTTATCAAATTGCACCTACATATATATATATATATATATATATATATATATATATATATATATATATAATCTCAAGAGACAAAAGTATTTGGGCAGTTAAAAACAATGAGAAAAACCACAAAGAAAGTGATTTCTATAATTTCTAATTGTTCTATTGAAAGATATAAATTAGAGAGATATAAAGTAGAGATTCAGCTCGATAATAAAACAACATATTATTACATAATATGCATAAAATGAAAAATAACATGCAAAAACTAATTGCTTACCTTGACAAAAGTATTTGGGCAATAAATATATTTTGTATGAAACGCATTGGTTGCTAATTATTGACAAGTATCATGGTTGAAAACCAAAACCTGATGATAATTATAGAATAAATAAATACATAATCAAGTGCTGAAAAATAAATTGGAAATTTGTGATTTAAAAAAAGCAACAAAAATGGTTAATGGATCTCAAAATGGCAGTGACACAACTAAACAAAAAAGGAGAAACTACCAGAAAAATAGCAGAAAGACTGTGTTTATTGAAAAGCACTGTGCGGGTTGTTATTGACAAACACAGGAGAACAGGAACTACTACAACTAGCTCCAGGTGTGGAAGACCAAGAAAGATTTCTGCAAAATCTGGAAGAATCATTTGAGCAGCCTGGCAAAATCCTCGGATTACTGCAAAAGATTTGACATAAGAATTGTGAGAAGATGGTCAAGAAATTCACTAGCAAACAACAGCAATACATTAACAAGATGAATGTCCATGGGTGAAAACCAAGAAGCAAACCTTTGTTAAAAACAATACACAAAAGAAAGCAATTTGGAGTTTTCCACTGAATACTTGATGATTTCTTCAACGAACATTTTATGGTCAAAACTGTTTTCACCAAGAAAGCAACAATATGTTTGGAGGAAAAGAGGAAAATAATTAAGAAAGTTTCCTCATGCCCAGTGTTAAACATGGTGGAGGTTGCGTGATTGTATGGGCTTGTTTTTCTTCCTCTGGCACTGGCGACCTTTGTATTGTAGAAGGATCAATGAATGCTGCAAAATATCAAGACATTTTGCACTCTCATTTGTTACCCAGTGGTAGAAGGCTTATTGGACAGAAGTTTGTATTCCAGTAGGATAATGCCCTAAGCATTCTGCAAAGTCTACAAAGGAATTTCTGAAAAGAAGGAAGATTACAGTTATGGATTGTCCATCTCAGTCCCCAGACTTGAATCCCTTCGAGATGTTGTGGATTGACTTGAAGGCTGCTGTTGCAAAAAGGAAACCAAAGTCGATTGCAGAACTCAAAGCTGTATGTGTTGAAGAATGGGCAAAACTATCTCCGGAAAGATGCCAGGAACTGGTTTCAAAAAACAAAAAAAGACTGCAAGCTGTAAAGGAAGCAAAGGGTGGGCACACAAAATACTAATGTAAGGGTGCCCAGATACGTATGAAATTAGGTTTTGCAAGTTATTTTTCATTTAATGCATGTTATGTAATAATTTTGTTGTTTTATGATGATTTCCACAACAGTTGCGATGCTGGCTCCGGGGATCAACCACAGTGCGGTCTCCCCAGTGCATCAGCATGACAACCGTCTGGATTGAGCTAAGTAGGGTACATCTGTGGGGTCTTCAAGTGGGCACCTCCCATCCTCGATGTTTTGTGGACTAGCCCACGACACCTCAAGAGGACTCGACGGTGATTATGGCGTCGCAGCATCACCCCCCTCCGTCCCCCACTCAACTCAGCCCAGCTTACTTACCCGTACATTAGTGTTTCTTTCAAAAAGCTGAATATCTTATTTAATGTATATAACTTTTAATAGAACAATTAGAAATGATAGAAAACACTTTGTTTGTGATTTCTCTTTTTTTTTAACTACAAATACTTTTGTTTCGGATATATATTAGTTAATTACTTCACACAGACACACAGACACACAGACACAGACAGACAGACAGACAGACACACACACACACACACACACACACCGGAAATGGTTATATTAATTCTAACATAACGCTGATGTGGTCGATTTGCATGGGAGTAAAAACACACAAAACCCCAAAGGTGAGCCCGTTCTTTAATATGGCCCTCCATATCTGAAATTTAGTAAGCACATGTTTGTTTCAAATGTAATGCCTGTAAACTGTAAATATACAGGTATGTCTGGGTTTGCTTTTGTGTTCCAACTTCATTTACTGTCAAATACTATAAAAAGAGCATGCTAAAGGAGGTTAAAGGAGGTGGGGCCAAAAGGAAAGGACCTATACAGAACACTTTCAAACAACAGATAGAGAATAAGGAATGGCCTTATGATAAAGTAACACTGTTATTAGATAGCATGAATAAAGAAACACAGTTATTAGATGGCATCAAGGTTTTGATATCACAAGTGAGTCAAGAAAAACAGATTGAAACAGGAACAGACAAAGAATAAGGCGAAATTGTTTACGGCTATCTGAGTTACTTAAAAACTAGTTATAGACTGGTTTAAAGTGGAGCAGGTAGTGTTTTTGTTTGTTTGTTTGACAAAGCCATTATCTGTATACTGCTAGCCTGCAATAAAACTCAGAAGGTTAGCAGCAGACAATGGTAGAATTGAGAAACTAATTATAATCTGGTTTAAAGGGATGCAGGTAGTGTACTAGTTTGTTTCTTTGTTTGTTTGTTTGACAAAGCCATTGTCTGTATACTGCTAGCCTGCAATAAAACTCAGAAGGTTAGCAGCAAACAATGATAGCATTGAGAAAACAAATTGGGATTTCAAAAATGAACTCATAAGAAATTATGAATTGGCAAATTACAAGATACTGTGGGAAGGGAAGGATTGTAACAATTGTTTAAATTTGTTTTATACTCATTTGAAGTATTTAAACAAAACGAAAAAAGCTGCATAACTTGAATCCACACTCAGGTGCCCAGCAAGAGTGCACAGGGCAGATGAGCTGGCCATCTGAAGAAACTACCACAGTTCCAGTGGGTGCAGCAAAAATACAGGTCAGACAAGCCCTACAAAATGGGACTGACCTACACTAAGCTTATTGCTATGACCAGAGCAGCCTAAAAGAGTATAATGGCATACTGTTCCACACATACCTGACAGTCAGATGGGTTAAAAGCTAAAAAAAATGCTTATGTGCTATCATTCAGATCAATGTAAGTTTTTATTTTTATTTTTTTTTGTTTATTTAGCAGACGCCTTTATCCAAGGCGACTTACAGAGACTAGGGTGTGTGAACTATGCATCAGCTGCAGAGTCACTTACAACAACGTCTCACCCGAAAGACGGAGCACAAGGAGGTTAAGTGACTTGCTCAGGGTCACACAATGAGTCAGTGGCTGAGGTGGGATTTGAACCGGGGACCTCCTGGTTACAAGCCCTTTTCTTTAACCACTGGAGGCTGTGTGGTCCAGTGGTTAAATACTGGACTGGTGTTAACCAACACAAAACAAACATACAAAATGTTTTATATGTGCACCAGAGACTTTGAATTTTGGAAATGGTTAAATATTCTGGGAAATCAATGTAAACACAAGACAACATTGAATAACATAAAAATTAAACCAATTGTATTTCAAATCAGAGGGAATCGCACAGATAATGGAGGCAGCCGTGAACTGTTCCATAGATTTGTACAGGAGTTAAATATGACAGGACTAACCTGTTTGCTGTTATAGAATGCAGATAGCTCTGCTGCCTGCCATGCCTTGCCACTCCCTCTGGAAGAAGTAATTCCTATAGAATTGCCACCAGGGAAAGGTCACTTTGATTATGTGGAGTTAGTTAATAATGTCTGTTTATGCACCACAGGATGTAATTTACAACCCACACACATTCACTGATCTAGGCACGTTTACTGAAAATGACCTAGTAAAAACACAGTTCCTCCCTCGATCAGTTAGAATGCAGAATCACACAAGGATAACGTTAGATCATATGTGATTTTTGTTATGTGTACATGTGAGACCTAATAGAAGCGTTACAACCCCATACTGAGACATGGCACTCTGAATTGAGAAGGCTAGCTGTAAATCACACGTACAAGGCGAAGCAATACAGTTGCAGATAGATGGTGCAGACATTGAATTAAATATGGTTCTTCTTATTGGGATATAATGTTCAAAGGGGGTCTTTCTTTCTGCAATACGTGTCCTATGTTTCTCACACTCACCTGGTATCTGAAACATTTGATTAAGATGCAGAAACAAGATTTGATATTGGTAAAGGGAATTGCGTACAACAGAACCCAAGTTTAAGCTAAGAAGGTTGTACAAATGACATTGCAAGCGTCTGAAATGTTTGCAATTAATTAATAACTTTCAATATCATTTGATTGATTTAATGCAATGCTGTAGTGATAAAACAGTGCTGTGGTCAAGACATTAAAGAGTGTCATTTAAGCTATGATTGGCAGATAAAATAAAAATATTGCACATGATTTTAAAGATCCTGATTCAACAAACTGCAGGTGGAAAGCATCACACCCCAACACGAGAAGGTGGGGAAGGAATCCCACCCCCCCGAGCCAAGAACAAAAGAGATCCAGAGAGGCTCGCTGTCAATAAAAGGATCGGCAGAACTCTGATTGCAAAAAAGCATGTAGTGAGTCACATCCCGTTGGAGTGGTAGCCCACTTTCAAGGAAGATTGCATAGCAAGTGAGAATCCTGATCCTGATTTTCAAGGGTGACCAATGGTGAGAGGCTGCAACAGGGGAACAAAATCCTGCAAGCAATATGTTATTAAGAATGCCATAGCAACCTCATTAATTCTTGGGTAAAACAGTTTCTGATTCATTATATCAAGCATAATTTTGTTTAAATTGATTTATTAAGCTCAGGCGTTACTCTCTCTCAAAGCAATTTCCAGTGATTATATATATATATATATATATATATATATATATATATATATATATATATATATATATGGTATTTTGACTAGAACCACAGGTTAAGTATTATATATGTAAACTTAATTGTAAACATTGAAACCAAATTTTTATATAACTAGGTTTGATTTGGTGTGCTGTAACAGGGGCTTGATATATCTAAAATGGAGTCGGCCACATGGCCTTGTAAAGCAGTAGTGGACAGGCCAGTCTGAGACAAAGGGTCTTTGCCTGGGTAGTCTACCTGGCACCTGAGTGGCCTGTGAACTGCTCCAAACAGTCTTGCGGATTGGTCGAATTAAAATGGAACTGCGCTGTTGATTGGGCAAAGGGTCAATCCATCCACCCACCAAAGGGCAGGATTTAAGTTATATAAACTCATTCACAGCAAGTAGAAAGTTTGTACTGTACTGGGAATTGCTGCAGAATAGCTGGGAAGACATGTCGGGTGATTTCCTGCTGAAACTTGTTAACCGAATGCCTCGTGTTTGTGAGGCTGTTATTAAGGCAAAGGGTGGCTATTTTGAGGAATCCAAGATTTAGAGACAATTTTCAATTTTCTTGAACATTGCTTTGAAAATGCGTGATTAACCGGAGCTATAACCAAACTGATGTGTAAACAATAATTAAAGATCAGAGACGATCTTTTATGAAGAGCCTTTTAATTGATTACTATTTTGTGATTAGTTTTAAGATATACGGTGATATTTCTTGCACAGCAATATTGAATTCTGTACACAATAAAATATTTGACGTTGTGCGTGGTGTGTGGCATACTGTACCTCCTGCTTAAGTTACTTTGGAATCCAACTGGCAGTGGAGTAAAAGCTGACCAGAGAGTGTTAAAAGAACCTGTTACACCTGTTTGCCTCGTCTGTTCTGCATGAGCGCAGTGCAAAAAACGTAATTTCGTCGAGATACAAAAAGCAACATTCAGAATCCTTTCTATAAATCAGGAGAATGAACTGAACACCTCCTGACTAGGTGAACACATTCGATTAAGATTAGGAGTAATAACTGAAATTGTGACAATGAGAATCGCACGTGGGAATTCAAAAAGGGGCGTATTGGTATGTAAATTAATCATTCAAGATGTCTATTGGAGTGTATTCTCCAAGTGGAATTTTAAAACAGAAAAAGGAGAATCTTTGTTAGAATAACCGTGAATACCCAAATTCCCCTTCTTGAGAATCACTAATAGGAGAACACATTAGACAATCACATAAATTCTGCTTGAATGTCCCTCTCGAACTTTTGAGAATAGAGCCCTAGAACTAAATCTCAGTTATTTATGCTTTGGTCGCAATTGAGCTTTTGTGTTTAGGTGGGAACAGTAAAAATAGCACTGAGGAAGCTTCACCCCCCCAATTGTAAAAAGCTTCTGCCACCACTGCCCAGTTCCACTGCCTTCCAAAGACTGGACTGTAGTGTAGAAACTGTTGCCAGAAACAATGAGAAATTTGGCGACTGCCTTTTCAGCTAAACCCTGAAGTCAGGTGTGATGTACCCTGTGTGTGCAGAATGTGTGATGAAAGCACTGACCAAAGTGAAATGAGTCAACTTATTATTTACCATCGTTTTGTAAATGTTGAAGCAGGTTCGCTTTTTGAACCTAACAGAAATATCTGGATGCCGTAATGCATATTCAGTTGTTTGGAAAATTAACAAAATTATTATCCCGTACAGAAAATTATGGGGTTTAAATCGGAGGCGCGTCGGTAATGTTATTACAGCATTATGAAGTATGTTTATTTTATATTATAATTAAATGTACGTAATACTAATGGACATGATAAGTTCATGTCCAATAGGAGGAGTGGCAAACACTGTTGCAGCAGCAAAGGTCATTCAAAATGATCTAGACAGCATTCAGAACTGGGCAGACACATGGCAAATGACATTTAATAGAGAAAAGTGTAAAGTATTGCACGCAGGCAATAAAAATGTGCATTATAAATATCATATGGGAGATACTGAAATTGAAGAAGGAATCTATGAAAAAGACGTAGGAGTTTATGTTGACTCAGAAATGTCTTCATCTAGACAATGTGGGGAAGCTATAAAAAAGGCCAACAAGATTCTCGGATATATTGTGAGAAGTGTTGAATTTAAGTCAAGGGAAGTAATGTTAAAACTTTACAATGCATTAGTAAGACCTCACCTAGAATATTGTGTTCAGTACTGTTCACCTCGTTACAAAAAGGATATTGCTGCTCTAGAAACAGTGCAAAGAAGAGCGACCAGAATTATCCTGGGTTTAAAAGGCATGTCGTATGCAGACAGGCTAAAATAATTGAATCTATTCAGTCTTGAACAAAGAAGCCTACACAGCGATCTGTTTCAAGCATTCAAAATCCTAAAAGGTATAGACAATGTTGACCCAGGGGACATTTCTGACCTGAAAAAAGAAACAAGGACCAGGGGTCACAAATGGAGATTAGATAAAGGGGCATCAGAACAGAAAATAGGAGGCACTTTTTTACACAGAGAATTGTGAGGGTATGGAACCAACTCCCCAGTAATGTTGTTGAAGCTGACACCCTGGGATCCTTCAAGAAGCTGCTTGATGAGATTCTGGGATCAATAAGCTACTAACAACCAAACGAGCAAGCTGGGCTGAATGGCCTCCTCTCGATTGTAAACTTTCTTATGTTCTTATGTTCTTATGTAATACCACTGTGCCTACCCCTGCGATGTGTTATTGAAATTGAATTAATTGAATTAGTGTAACTGCTCTGTCCGGTGCTCCCCAAGCAAGTTTTTTTGATATTGCTACAGAAAAATGTTTTGTAGCACCCTACAGAATGAACCGGTTTTGGTTCCTGAAGTCCAATGAAACCTGCTGAATAATGCCACGTTAACATATTGAATTGCATACCGCTTTGTAGTTTCCCATATACTTAATGAAAAACTGAGAAAAATAAAAAAATGTGACATTTCGAAATCTAACATGAGATACTGTACTATTATTATGGCTTACAGTAGACTTTTGCTATATAATTGTGTAGTTTCTTCGATTTAATGGTGTTAAATACAATATCTAAATTATTATTTTTTTAATGCTGTCTTAATCCTAAAACTAAAAACTAATTAGTACTATAGTACAGTACCATAATACTGTAGTACCACTATAGTAGTCTCATTTGTATATGATAAACCTTGATGTATATCTAGTTTATATATGTTTTTTTCTTCAAATCTTGCGGTTTATTTTAGAACAAACAAAATAATACAAATATGTGTATCTGAAACCCACTCACCTTGACATTTGAGGAACTGTCCTAATATAATCTCGACATCTTTCAATAACAATGGTTTTCAAGTTCGTTGTGGTTCCTTTGGTAGTTGTCGGTGTGTTGTCGCCGTGTTGCACAGACATTGAAACGATCACTACTAGTATGACAAGAATCAAAATACTGCCAAATATACTAAATAATCTGCAGCGACTGACATAGAACTTTCGGCATGTCATAATGTCTATGTCGCTTGTCAGCTCAGGTTAATTCAAGCAAGCAAGCAAGAAGCGTCCTCTGCTGTTAAAGACTGCTTCTGAGTTCTTATCTAAGGACCGGTGCTTCCAGCAAGAAAATGTGTCGCTACCGTTTGCGTTGCTTTGTATCGAGTTACGTCATTTATGCGCCCCCAAAAAAATTAAAAATAAATATAAATAAAACCGCATGTGAATGGAACATACACCCATGTAAACCCAGCTGTTAACTGATCTTTAATTTATATTTAAATTAGAAATACAAACGAGTCAACCATGTAATACGCCACAATTGCGTTGCACATGTATTTAAGAATAAGATAACATAGTACATTAGTAACAGAAGTTCTAAAATAACACACTGCTGAACTATTCCTGCAGGCACGCACACAGCCTCTTTTCCAACCCCCATCGATTTAAACAACAAACAACCACACATAAATTCACTGGATTCATTTTTAACATTTGAGTTTCAACACAATAACTGTGCATCCTTATAAAACTGTCCACGTACTTTTGCAGTTTAAGTATTTTCCATATGTCAATATACATTTCACTTGCGATGTTTCACTGGGACTTAACCTGCTGTGCTTCACAGCACTACAGTACATTTTGATACGGGTTGTTTATATATATATATATATATATATATATATATATATATATATATATATATATATATATATATATATATATATATATATATAAACGGGTTTTGTATTTATTATTTGTATATTTTGATTTGTGAACGTTTTCTTTGATAGGGCACTTTGATTTTTTTGTAGTATTTCATTGTTCCTTCACCACTCAGCTAATTAATTAATTACCCGGCAATTGAAACTAATATGCACCTAACTATAAATACCCCTTGATTTTAGTTTTTCAGGATGGCCATCCACCGTCTGTCTGTGCGTGCGTGCGTGCATGACCTGAGACAAAACGAAAATAAATGATAGACCTAGTACTTGTTGCTGCTGCTGTGATTGTGATGATGACGACGATGATGTAGTTGGGAATAATGTTTATCGATGTCCCCTCCTCTGCATTCACTGGCGTTTTGTGTTTTGTGTTTGTTTTTAAACCAATTCTTATGCTTCGGATTTTCATTGTGATTTTAAACAGAACCCTTGTTTGGTTGTTTTTTTAGTACAAAGCACTTATGTGCTATTGTAATGATCTGCTGCTAATTCTTTATTATGTGCAATAAAACATTATTTTATTTGACAACATCTGTGTCCTGGTTGCTCTCTTCCCTGATTTGAACGGGATTATATTCCTTGTTAATAATGACCATTCAAAAAGTTCATTACTATCAGGTTGGGCCACAAATTGGGTTTCTATGTTTTGGTAAATTTTCAGCATCTTTAATACAACCCTTTCCCCGTGTATTCTTTTTAGATAAGGTATTGTGCAATTTACTAAAACAAGAAGAAGAAAAAATAGTTCAACACAAAGCCAAAGGCTGTCAAACTGTATCTAGTGCAGTAAGATAAAAAAAAAAACAAAACATGTTGCTATAGAGACGAGTCTGCAATTGCTTACACACCATCCAAGAAACTTTATTTAGCACTTGCCAGTATAGTCACTGTGACAATTATTTTTTCTAGAATCACTTTCTTTTGATTTTTAATGAAATCTAACCGTCATTGCTTTATATCATCTCTACTCCTCATCCAGTAATAATCGTGAGATTTGAAATGGACATCTCTTAGAAAAAATTGGATCATCATGAGTTGTGGTCTCAGATTTGAAAATATAATGTAATCTTCAGAACCCCCTGAATTGGATTATTATGTGCATGGATTGTTTTATATGGGACCCAGATACTGTGTGAAGGCAATAAACTACCACAGGGAGAACATAACTCAGCACCTCACAGAGACTGATGGAAAGGCACTACCTCAAGTTTTTAGAGGGTCAACACATGAGGTTCAGCCCCTTAATTCTTATGGAGACAATGGTATACTTACATATTCCAAAATGACGCAACTGGCTGACTTTCATGTGTTGACCAATCAGGCAGGAATTATAATCAAGTTCTAAACATACAACTCATTTAGCATTTAAAATGAATTTGTTATCTTGCTGACAAATTGCCCACTACATACTGTAGTAAACGTTTGACATGGAAAATTGGAAAACCAGGTCTGTTATGTATATAAGGCCTTGTTTTAAGCAAACACGAAAGCTATAAGACTATAATATGCATAAGGTGAAAAAAATACTGTATGTGTATGTGAAAATTCTTGCTACAATACACCCAAAACTGACATGCTGATACAGTCAAGCAAGCATGCTCGTGTGTTACACAGTAAGGCATGAACACTAGAGACCACTCCAGTCAGTTGCAACAATTAAATATATATAATATGACTTATAAATTAATTATTTTAAAATAATAAAAACTGACAGATACATGTGTATTGTAGTTGACATTTCACTTATTTGTTATTAAAAATAGTTACCTTTTTACCTGTTGTTTTCTGTTTCTATGATGTGAATCCTCTGTGACCGAATCAAGAATTCAAATAATTTGATTTAGTGAATAGCCAAAGATACTGCGGATGATACAGTATGTGTTTATTTCACTCTTACTGTATCCTTTTGGGGGGAATCACAGTCACATCTCTATAATTAGCATCCAACCAGCAATCAGAGAGTAAGTAGCGAGGTTCTGAAAAATATAGCGTTACCGTCCCCGATGCTGCCACAACTGTTTAAATAATGTACCTGTAATTTTTTGTTTTCATTGTTAAAATCCTGACAACTTTTTACACCTACAACTTTAAAATCTGTTTCAAAGCTCTTTTCAAAATGTCCGCTCTAGTGCACTGGGGTTTAAGGTCTGTCCTGTAAATCACTGCAGCAAGAGCAAGAAAAAGAAAAAAAAACATAACAAGTGCCCTGGTTTTTCTGTTCTGTACCACATCATGGATCTTTACTGCTGTGTTACCTGTTTGACAATATGGACAATAATCCTTACACTATCATCAGTGCACTAGAGCGGACATTTTGAAAAGAGCTTTGAAACAGACTTTAAAGTCATAAGTGTAAAAAGTTGTCAGATGTTAACAATGAAAAGAAAAATTACAGGTATGTTATTTAAACAGTTGTAGCAGAACGTGGGGACGTGTAACGCTATATTTGTCGGAGCCCGGCTACTTACTCTTTAACCTAGTTATACCCTTATAGACTTAGGAATGCCTCCTGTTTTCCTAATTTCTCAAATGCATTTGCATCCTATATTACAAGCACATATACATTTTAAAAGCACAGTACTTTAATAATCGGATTTCAAGGACATATTTGTTCTCTTTAAAAAGTAATTATCCCAAAATGCACAAAGTCCTTATGTAAAGAGTGTGCTGTACTGTGAGCTGCAAATGTGGATGACTAAGCACTATCAAATCTAACAATACCCTGTAACTTTTTGCTAAAAGAGTTTCTATTATGAATGAAAGCTGTGTGTGTTGGCTGCACTTGTGAGAACAATTCTCAAAGCTGGATGAAACAAGAGAATTTCTTTGAGACCATGATGTATTCTCACTGGATTGTCCAGCCGCGTGAACCAACATTGCCTAACAGAGGCGCAGCCTCTCGTTCCCAGGGGGTCTTGGTTTTAATCCTGGCAACAGGTCAAGTAGAATACCCTGCATCACAGTTTAACAAAGTTAAAAACCCTGACTCAAAGTCTCTTGCTGTAAACCCCCAAAGTGTCTGTAATACAAGACCTGCATTATTTCCATTTTCTATGACAATATTCAATTAAATGTCGGTGTAGTATAAAGTATATATATATATATATATATATATATATATATATATATATATATATATATATATATATATATCGTGCCAGGTTACCAAGGTGCTATATTACTTGATTGAATCCCCCATTTGTAGAGATATTATAATCATTCAGAAGCTTAACAGAGTTTTCACATTAAAGTCTGAACAAGATATATACATTATGCAAGGAACTCGCATCTTGTTATAGGGTATGGTCTGCTGTACTGTACTTAACACTGATCATAGTCCTGGGACATCAAAGGGGTCCTTCCCAAGATATCCAGATATCATTGCAGTTGTTCCTGCCTAAAATACAGAAAACATAAAAATTCGATGGAGTTATACGCCTTAGTTAGTTTTGTTAGTTTTGTTGTATTGTATTTTTTTTATATAATCCACAGACAAATACACTGACATAATTTTGGTGATGAAAGTTCTTGAAGTTGTCTGTTTTTTATACAGTACTTTTCCCATGTATCTCCTAGAGGAAATGTAAATCAAGATAATTTTTGCTGTCTTTGATGCATCAACACAATTTGTTCTGAAAGGTGATGTCAGAAAATTAAACATGTACAGCCTTTGAATGTTAATGAATGATTGTAATACTGTAGCTTATACTATTTCCATTATATGATATAGTATCATGTTATAGTATTACAAATTATATATTTTTTTCTGGGGAGGTTATGAATATAACTGGTTAAATCCATCTACCCGATAAGTCTTTATATAGTTATACCATCTTCCAATAACAATTTCTTGTAAGTTCTTTGTAGTTCTTGTGTCAGCCTAGAATCCATCAACCATCAGCACTGACAGTGTTATAACAACTAGCCCTCAAAATAGATGCAGCAATGTATATTTATTGACAGTGACATAAACAGGTCTCCAGTGCAGATCTAATGGAAACCAGTCTTTTAAACTACAGAACATTTCAGCCTGCAACACCAAGTATGCAGTTAATAAATACATAAAACAGGCACAAAAGGAGAATGCCTTTCAGCTTTGCAGTTTCTGAAACACTTGCACGTGGGTGGTGCTATCCATCACGTAACTTCATTCAATCTGGTTATGCAACTGGGTTCACTGACATTTATTCAGTGTTTTATAAAAGCTGCATGCCCTTACGACTCAGTTTCACAGTGCTGTGTCACTGTTTTTCAGAGTAAACAAACGTTTTCTTTGTTGCTACTTTGGCGTCTGTGTCTTGGCCAGCAGTAATGAGACAGGACGTGAATATATTTCATGGTAGGTGTTGAAACTATAATGTTTTTCGCAATCTCTTCTAAATTGAAGTCAGAAAGTCTCGTATTTACTCCAGTTGCGTCTAAAATGTGCATAGTTTTTGCCTGAGGAAAATAACAACTATAACTGATGAGAAATAGCACTGATAGAAGTTCATTGATAGTTATTTATTGATAGTTTTGCAACATTAATGAGAAGATACTCCCAAAAATACAGTGTGTTCCATAAGGTTAAGGTGCACTTAACTCACACACTCAAAAATAGAAAATGTTGCCAAATCTGTCATTTTAACAACAATAAAGTGAGTGAAATTCAGAAATGTTTAATTTATTTATGAAATATAAGTGAAAACATTACTGCGTATTACCTTTCAGTTCAAAGCTGTGAGCGTCAGATGTTGTAGCCGTCAGATGTTGTAACAGTACCTAATATGATAGTTTTATGGGTAAGAGTAGAGGTTAGGTTTAGGGGTAGAGGTTAATTTAGGGTTTGGGGTAGAGGTTAGGGTTAGGGGGTAAGGTTTAAGGGTTAGATTTAGGGATTAAGTTTAGGGGTTAGGTGTAAACTGCATATTATGTGGCGCGGACAGTTGCTTGTGGACATATACATGGTGTTTGTAATTGTAAATGAGGTAAGGTGAATGAAGGAGTAACATGGCGTTTAGTTCTGTTGAATAAATTTTGCGGATTTTGGATAAAGAAGATCAAAGTAGTTTTGTGTATTATAACGGCACTATTATTATTATTTATTACTATATTTTTTGTAAGTAACTAAAGATGTACTTTTATTTTACGGATTTTTTTCTTTAAATTAATATTATATTAAGGTCAAGGATGAGAAATTTGGTAAAATGTTGTTTTTCTGAGTGTGTGAGTTAAGTGTCAAGTTATTTTTGCACCCTCTAGCGGCCTGTAGTGGCTACTACATCCGACTCACTGCTCTGAACTAAAAGGTAATACACAGTAATGTTTTCACCTATAGTTGAGAAATAAATTCATAATCTGTATTTTCTTCACTTTATTGTTATTAAAATGACCTATTAAAGCTTAACGAGAAAATCTGGCAGAATTTTCTATTTTTGAGTGTGTGAGTTAAATGTACCATAGCCATATTTACTACTGTGCTGTTATCATAAGACATGAGTTGTTATAATCACTTCAATCAGCCTGTATTTATAAGGAATTAAGGAGGTATTACCTTGAATCACAGAAATGGTTTTGATGACGATTGTATGTAGAAGGCTTTAGATTTTATATTGAACCCAATGTTAGTTATTTATAGAACCTGAATATACTGTAACAGGAGGCTCTATGAAATTCCTTAGAAACCCCAGAGGCTCATAAGAATGTCAAAGATTTAGAATTCATAAGTGAATAAGAAACAGTTTTACTAATGGTTTGGTTAAAATGTAAATCTTGTAAATAAAAACATATTGCGCTATTTCAAATATTCAGTTTGTTATACTGCAAAACCATTATGGTCAGAAACATACATCTCCAGCTGCAAACCATTAATTTTTTTTGACCTGAAAAAAGAAACAAGGACCAGGGGTCACAAATGGAGATTAGATAAAGGGGCATTCAGAACAGAAAATAGGAGGCACTTTTTTACACAAGGAATTGTGGGAGTCTGGAACCAATTCCCCAGTAATGTTGTTGAAGCCGACACCCTGGGATCAAGAAGCTGATTGATGAGATTCTGGGATCAATAAGCTACTAAAAACCAAACGAGCAAGATGGGCTGAATGGCCTCTTGTTTGTAAACTTTCTTATGTTCTTATGTAAATTCAAAATCACTTACCAACTGACATCTGGAGGACAGCAATGCTGAATATATATATATATATATATATATATATATATATATATATATATATATATATATATATATATATATATATCTTTCAAATGAGAAGCCATGTGTGATCACGATGGCTTCAGTGGTGACGTCACAGACCAGAAACACAGACTCAGGAAATAGCGGGTGAGAGCTGAAACGCTACGGCGCTCAGCTTCTTTTATTAAATAATAAACAAAAATAAAAGATTTAAACAAAAACAAAACACTACAAACAAACGGGCATGTTGGCCAAACAAATAAGTATCATGCTGGTGAAAACCAGCAGTTGTCGTCGCCGCCGTCGTCGATTTTTCTTTTTAGTAAATGTAGTCTTCTCACTGTATGATCACACAAATGTAGGTTTTTGAGAGTACATTTAGTTTTTTTTTTTTTTAGGAAAGCTTTGTTTTGTAGCATAGCAATATTAAATTATATTAATAAATGAAAATGTGTCCTTTTTATTTCTATATACTATCTCAGTTTTAATGATTTGTAATCCTGGGGAAACCTGGAGTTTTAATATTTATTATAAGATGTATTAGATAATTGAAATAATTGTACAGTTATATATATATATATATATATATATATATATATATATATATATATATATATATATATATATATACAGTATATAGTTCTTTGAGCTTCTCATTTGTGAACTCTACAAAACCCTCAAGGCAGCAATACAGGTACTTTGTAATGGTTTTGGGGGCCTCTAGTGGATAAGGACAGAAGTACAACAAAGCCCTGCCGTTTAGCATCGCATGAATAGCATTGTATTTACTGTAAAAGAGGTGTGCATGGAGAGTATTATCTGTTCCATATTTTTGTTACATATTTTTTGGTTTAGCAAGTAGTACTAGTGTTCTTATTGTAGACATACTGAGGGGTGGATTCTGTTAAGAAATACAGTACAGCTACACTTTCCGATTGGCAAACATGATTACCCAGGGCTACAGCAAGCATGCCACCGCCTTAGCAAAATGACAAAAAAAACCAAAAAAACATTCTCAGTGTTTAATGTAGAGGCATATTTTGATGTTGCAACAGAAAGGGGAAGTATTAAATTGGCATTGAATCCATCCCTTACTAAGTAATTTTATTTATTGACCGGCGAGTTGGTAAATCTTATTTCTTATTTCTTAGCAGACTACATATCTACACATATACCTGTTATTTTGAAGATTGACCAGTGGGCTGGTTAATCTACACATTTGCCGGTTAATCTATAGATTTACTGATTTTACACATGAACCGTAACAGAAATACAGTGCTCCCCCATTGACCACAGTTAAGAGACCATGCTATTTGTGTTCCGCCTTATAACGAGACTATGCTAGTGTTAGTGGAATGGCATGATGGGGCAAATGGGAGCCATGACCGTACGGCTTTATAACCTGTTCCGCAGTAAAAGGGACGCCTTATAAAGGGAGAGCACTATACAACCCTTTTATAACCAGCAAGTTAGGTGGGTTTTTTTAATGAAATATTTACCTAATTGAAAAAGAACATTTCCGACAGTACAACTGAACAATCATTTCTCTAAATAGCCTCAAGTAGGCACCACTGCCCAGTACACAGGACAGTGAATGGCAACTGCTGGAGTGGTCCCGAGCCCATTATTATTATTAGATGTAAATACTTGCATTAATTATATTACTGTACGTTAAGTATGAGAATGCAACAATTAGCCTAAAGGAAAATAAATAATAAAACTGTGAAATGATAATATAGCGTTACAGCGGCATGCGAGTGGTCCCGGGGATCACTGCGCAACAGGACATTGAATGAGAACTGCTTGAGTTGTCTGAAGCCCATTATCATTAGATATATACACTGGCATGTATTCTATCACTGTAAAGTAAATGTAGCGTGTACGTCCATAAAGGGCACAGTGCTAAATAATAGCTGACTACGCCACCCGAAAAAGGGACCTAGAATGACTTATTTTTCCCACGCGCACGCCTTTTCAATTAAATGAAATCAGAGACAAAGAGTTCAATTATCGCTCTTTTCTGAGCAGGCTTCTTTATTAATAACACACAAGAATACAATGATGACTGCAGGAGTTGGAAAGCGAAAACCCATTAAAACAAATAAGTGTTGGAGACCTCAAGAAAGTTCACCTATAGGAAACACAAGCAGAAACAAAACAGGACCGAAGCACATCGCACATCTGCATAAAACAATGGCTAGGCTTAGGCCTACCCAATAAATGCACACTTATCCAAATGTTAAAGTAACTTTTTGTAATTGTCCAAATTAGATTCCAACTCACGTTCCCTCCGAATTTAAAAAGGGAGAGAAAACGAAAGGACTCCAACAATACATAATAATAAAAAACACATGCTGTAAAACTAGTGATGGGAAAAGTGAAGCCTCCTCAACCACTGATCCCTCTGAATCATTTGGTTTGCAAAAAGATTCACTGAGCCGAAGCGCATGAAGAGCTTCATGCTCTTCAGTGCCACCTCTTGGTAAATCTGCACAACGCAATACATTGAGAGTAAAGACAGCCCCCTATCTCCAGAGAAGGCATTTAGTATTGGACAGTTGCACTAATATTCAGAGAAGGCAATGTGTAATATAGTGACATTTCATCCACTTTTGACATACAACATCAAACAATTTCATTTTAAATTTTATCGGTTAATTGGGCATCTATAATTTAAATAATCGTTTAAGTGTAAAGTACCATTTCAGTGCTTTATCTGAAGACAGAGCTCAGCCATTGCTTTTTTTTAAATTGCCTGGAAAATTTATTTTACATATCACTAGAAATATAAAAGTGTTATGCAATCGAAAACAAGCTCTTGTAATTTGGAGACTTCAGCAACCATAGATGTGGTAAGTAGGATATTTTGATTGGTGCTTACAAGCAGATTCTTCGAAGGCCTATGTGGTATAACTCTAGCTAGATGGAAAATGGTGGGTTTGAATCCTTGCTGTTTCCATTTTTAAAGAAATTGTGTACTCCATATCCTTTACACACTTATAATAGATCAGAGGATTTCCAGCTACTGCTAAACACTGTTCCTGGGTCACACGACCTAGTGTGGTTCAATGAACCACATGAACGTTTGCTTCGTAGCATTTGCTTTAATTGGTTCACGTGGGGTCGAATCAGCTGAGGCTTCAGTCCTATCACTTTGTAAACATGACGATCTTGTTATAGTCAAAAATCACAAACTATAAACAAATACCCAGGATGATAATACTAAAACCAAGCGTCTGTGTCACTGCCCCTACTGCACAGGTTTTTAAACCTGATCATTTACTTAATTAACACTCATGAGTCACAGCTGGTCCAATCACCCCACCTGTTACATCAGTATGAGAAAACGAAACAATAATTAGCCATAAAGAAAATGAATAATACAACTGTAAAATCTGAATATAACAGCGATAGCGAGTGGTCCCAGTGGTCAGCGCCACTGTGACGTCACCGCGCTGAGTGGTCCCATAGTGGCCGGCGCCACTGTGACGTCCCCGCGCTGAGTGGTCCCATAGTGGCTGGCGCCACTGTGACATCACAGCGCTGAGTGGTCCCATAGTGGCCGGCGCCACTGTGACGTCACCGCGCTGAGTGGTCAGGACCACAGCCACAGAATGCTACAACCCCTTCTCGGTTTGCAGTTAACGTTTCTGCCGTGTTTAATGTTTTGGCATTAGAGGCAGCAAAATAGGCTATGGGAAGTACACGGTCATTTTAATTAATGTGTGAACACAAGTTAAAGGTTTGCAAAACTCGAAACTTGCTGAATTTGTCATTCAAGGTTGTTTTTAAAAAATCTATTTTGTTTCTGGTTGTTACTGTTTTTTTGCAGCCAACACCGACCACTTTCCAGCAGATTGATATATTTTTAAAGATAGTTGCAATACCGACTCGAGTCCCAATGTTCTAATGTACATTTTAAAGAGCTGACTCAGAATACATGTTAAAATGTTTCAGTCTTGGTTTTTGGGTGATGTTCTTGAACATAAGAACATAAGAAAGTTTACAAACGAGAGGAGGCCATTCGCCCCTCTTGTTCGTTTGGTCGTTAGTAGCTTATTGATTCCAGAATCTCATCAAGCAGCTTCTTGAAGGATCCCAGGGTGTCAGCTTCAACAACATTACTGGGGAGTTGGTTCCAGATTCCCACGATTCTCTATGTCTAGTGACTCCTATTTTCTGTTCTGAATGCCCCTTTACCTAATCTCCATTTGTGACCCCTGGTCATTGTTTCTTTTTTTCAGGGCGAAAAAGTACTCTGGGTCGACACTGTCAATAACTTTTAGAATTTTGAATGCTTGAATCAGATCGCTGCATAGTCTTCTTTGTTCAAGACTGAATAGATTCAATTCTTTGAGCCTATCTACATACGACATGCCTTTTAAACCCGGAATAATTCTGGTCGCTCTTCTTTGCACTCTTGAGCAGCAATATCCTTTTTGTAGCCAGGTGACCAGGACTGAACACAGTATACAGTATTCTAGATGAGGTCTTCAATGATACATTTTAGGCAACTCATCAGTAGAATATAATGTAAATAGAAAATGTGTTTTCAGGTGAGTTTTTTGTGTTTTTTGTTTTCTGTAATAAAATGGTGGTTTTGTGACACACCGTGAATTTTTTTTTTTTTTTTTTTTTGTCGTTCGTGAATTTCTTTTTTTTTTTTAAATACCGTGAATTTTCCAGGACAATACTTACATTGTATCCACATGCGGAATAGCAAGTTTGACAGACACATGGATGGACATACGGGTTCAACCCTAATATTCTGACAATCTCAATAGTTTATGCTAAAGTATGTGACCAAAGTGTCATCACAATTGAGTGTCTCTGATATGCGCAGTGTAACATGCAGTACGGACAGACACCGGTATATTAAATAATCTGTGAAGGTCCTTATCACATTTTTCTTCACAATTGGAAAATGAGTTCTCCAGATCTAAGTATGCACAAACTGACTTTCATATGCAGTGTCAAATTGCACAACCAATTAAATTACACTGTAAAAAGTATTTTTAATTTGGCAAACAAATATATAAATGCAAATTTCGGAAACGCTGTCAGCTAAACTGCTAAGGTTTAAGAGGTCTGAGGGTGTACCTACATTTTATTAACATTGTATTTATCAACAGCGTGCAAAATGGCTTATCCTTACTTTAAACAACAAGCTGAGGCTAATGAGGTATTTAAATACACCAGCAGCAGGAAATAGAGCGGGAAGGGAACACAATGTGACTTCGCAATGTGACTGCCTAGAGGAACTGTGCCTACAGCAGTGTGGAGTAGTGGTTAGGGCTCTGGACTCTTGACCGGAGGGTCGTGGGTTCAATCCCAGGTTGGGGACACTGCTGCTGTACCCTTGAGCAAGGTGCTTTACCTAGATTGCTCCAGTAAAAAAAACCCAACTGTATAAATGGGTAATTGTATGTAAAAATAATGTGATATCTTGTAACAGTTGTAAGTCGCCCTGGATAAGGACGTCTGCTAAGAAATAAATAATAATAATCTTGTTACTAGTGGGCTAATATTCACAATGCGTATGCGCAATGTGTCACGTAGCCTTGTTTACCAGTTGATCACATGACAGTGGAGAGAGTATGGCTCCTTCCTATCGAGCTTCACCGATCGCGGAAATCCGAAAGCAGCTCGCTGTAGCATAGTACTGCTGTCTCCATGGATGAGTGAAAATGTCTCCTTTTCCCGAAGAAGTTGATGTGTTCACAGGCCCACACTGGCGGATGAAACAGCTGGTCGGTCTTTACTGTGAGAAGGTGAGCTCTCATTGTTGATTAATTTATTTAACTAGGTTGAAAAAAAAACAACACGAAAAACGAAATCCACTAGACAAATGTTTGTTTACGTCTGGTCATACTACGTACTATTTGATTATTTATTTATAGATCGCTAGAATGCAGTGTGAAGTAGAATACTGTTTTGTTATATGTGGGAATTAGTGTTTTTTTTTTTTAATGGGTCGGTGTTTTTTTTGCCTGTTATAAATCCAAACCCACAACCCATTCCTTCAGTGATAATTATTAATACATAATGGGAATAGTGTGATAACAAATATTATTTTTTTATATATTTTTTAAAAGTCTGTGACCGAGCCTCTCCAGTTGTAATGTAGCATTAGATGCTTCCATTCTGTTAAAGTTGGGCATTTCTCTCCTTTCCAGTGTTTAAGGTTGCTTTTTTTAGTATCAAGGAACTAAAGCCTTAGAAAAGCGCTGTAATTTCAAATAAATTGCTCATCGTATATAGCGCATGGAAGTTAGAATCGGGATTTACGAAAAAGGAAAAAAAACAAACAAACATCTGTAGCATCCGTGAGTTGTGATTTTACTCTGTCATGAGTATAAATGGACGTAAAGTAAAGTAAGAGTTGTTTGTTTTCTGCTTTTCTTTTCTTTCCTGGGAGGGCTAAGCTGACTGAGCAGTGCATTCAAGTGTACCGTAATGTGTATAAGAGCAGCGCATATAAAGTTTTTAACACAATGAAGAAAGCACCGTTACTATGTTGTATATCCCATTGTTTTACACTGTTTCCATATTTTTAACTGAACAGCAACTGTGTCAACTGGGAAAGGTAGGTATTTAAATAGTGGCACAGCAAATGTGTCAATTAGTACTGGTGCTTATATGGTGACACAGACCCTGTGTCAGAGAACAGGTGTTTATATACTGACCCAGTCTCTGTGTCAATGAGTACAGGTGATTATATGGTGATACAGCCCCAATGTCAATGAGTACATGTGCTTATATGGTGACACAGACCCTGTGTCAATGACAATAGGCGTTTATATACTGACATAGCATAATTGTGAAAACATGAACATGTGTATAATTTAGGTTGTGCAGTTTTTCTTATTGTAGTATGTGCATTGTTAGTTTTACTCAGCAGTGTATGGGGCTTGACATTAGCCGTTTAACCACAACTCATCATGTTTTCCTGTACTGTACTGCAGCTGTCGAAGACCAACTTTTCGAACAACAATGACTTCCGATCATTTCTGCGGTCTCTGTGTGCCACATTCAAGGAGTTCAAGATGCACGAGCAAATTGAAAATGAATATATTATTGGGTTGCTGCAGCAGCGCAGCAGGACTATTTATAACGTGCATTCGGACAACAAGCTCTCCGAAATGCTCAGTCTCTTTGAAAAGGGACTCAAGAATGTTAAGGTGAGATTACACATTTACTTATCAACCTGCCTCTCTTGCCAGTAAACAATTTGTCTTATAATGATCAATTTTTCTAACACATTCCTCCTCCCACATATATATATATATATATATATATATATATATATATATATATATATATATTAGTTAAGAAAAGTGGATAAACTAAAAAGAGATGATCTACTAGATTATAAAAATAGAGATAAAAAGGTCAAAAGAGTCCCATTAATAATGACTTACTCTAAACTTTTGCCCAATATTTCTAAGATAGTTTGGAAACACTTGCGGATTCTGCATAATTCAGTCAAATTAAAAAAAGTATTTCTTAAGGCCCCAGTTGTAGCATTCAAAAGAGAAGCTAATTTAGGTGATATTTTAGTTCACAGTAAACATAAAAGAATAATTGACAAAATAGCTTCTACGAACATGTGCACCAGTAGATGTAAAGTGTGTAAATACATAGATAAAAGTAAAAATATAATTAAACATAAGAACACCACATATCCACTAAAAACTAATACCTACTGTAAAAATAGCAATGTTGTTTATGGAATAGCCTGTGAAAAATGTGATGAAATCAAATATGTTGGGGAGACTGGAACTACTTTATATAAATGAATTCAGAACCACCTTTCATTAATTTAGAAATAAAAAAATGAATGAACCAATAGTACAGCACTTCACTAGTCAAGGACATGACATAAATGATGTAAAGTTTGTAGTATTAGAACAGCTAAAATTAAACAATGCAACATATAGAAGAATAAAAGAAAGTAAATGGATAAATAGACTGAACACGATTATGCCAGCGGGACTCAACAGAAAAGAATGAACTAATTAACTTCAATAGATATATAACATTTATTATTATTATTTGTTTATTTAGCAGACGCCTTTATCCAAGGCGACTTACAGAGACTAGGGTGTGTGAACTATGCATCAGCTGCAGAGTCACTTACAATTACGTCTCACCCGAAAGACGGAGCACAAGGAGGTTAAGTGACTTGCTCAGGGTCACACACACAATGAGTCAGTGGTTGAGGTGGGATTTGAACCGGGGACCTCCTGGTTACAAGCCCTTTTCTTTAACCACTGGACCACACAGCCTCCTCCTATTTCCTCAGGAGATTAGCATGAGCTAATATAGGAAATCTGGAGACGCTTCCCTTTTTGGCTGGTGCTTGCAGTCTGCCACAAAACACTGCAATACACGGCTCACTAGCTTTAATTTGTATTAAATTATAGTAGGACTACTTACTGTAGAAATTACACTAATGTGTATGTAGTGCCCTGGACAAGTGTAAAAGTTATTAACATAGATTGTATTTCCTACATTTAAGACTTTTAATGTAATACTGTTGTAGCTCAATTTTGCCAGAACGTGCCACGAGAGGCATTTAAATAAATAAACAAAATTCGTTCAAAAGTTGTGCATGCTGATGCGCTGGGGAGGCCAAACCTAGGCTGATCCTCAGAGCCAGCATTGCATGATATAATAAAAATATAAATTTATATAAAGTAATGTTAATTAGAATTAATACAGATTCAAAGATAGAAGTAAAAATGATGTCACAATATATAGAACAGCATTACATCATGTAAGAACAAATCATGGATTTGAATGTAAACAATAACAAGTAGTTGTCATGCCGTCAAAAACCTATAAATACCTCCAATGTTTTGATTCAAACACAGGCTTCCTTGAGAAAGATATGTACAACATATCGAAACGTTGGGCAGCTGGCTCTTTGGGCTAAAATATATTACTGTGTTTTATACATAATATCATCCTACAAAGGAAATGAATGGAGGAAGTGAGAGGCGGACTGGAGTATGTGTGTGTGTATATATATATATATATATATATATATATATACTGATCCAATAAACTAATTGACTGTTTTTTAGATTACAAATTTGTTAGTTTATGATTTCCTCCCTCAGGGAAATAACACATGTGCGGGTGCAGGGGGGTATGGGGGTCCTCCCCCAGCACGTGTGCAGGGGGGGTATGAGGGTCCCCCCCCAGCGCAGAGGTATTTTGCGCTTGCAATTTCGAACACTGTTGATTTTACAGTTTTCAGTTTGTTTCTGTTGCATTTTCTGTAAACAACATGAATGCGATTTATACAAGTTGTGTTATTTTCTTTTGTTTTTTAATACATATTTTTTTAAATTCTGTTAACGATTGCTTGATTAAAATAAACACAAATAAAATAAATACAATTAATAAATAATGGATTGGCATTTACTTAAGCGACGTAGCTTGAAAGTAAAAGTCCAGTACATAAATATCAAGTAATAGATATATGAAATGGAAAAACATGGAAACCACTTCAAATGGAAAAAGAGTAATGTTGTAACGGAAAATCATTTTGGTCTACAAATTACATTTATATACACAAATGGTTTTGGATATATCTTAATCATTTTATTAATACAGATTACCGCAATCCAACATACCATTTCCTCAGGAGATTAGCATGAGCTAATACAGGAAATCTGGAGACGCTTCCCTTTTTGGCTGGTGTTTGCAGTCTGCCACAAAACACTGCAGTACACGACTAACTAGCTTTAATTTGTATTAAATTATAGTAGGACTACTTACTGTAGAAATTACACTAATGTGTATGTAGTGCCCTGGACAAGTGTAAAAGTTATTAACATAGATTGTATATACTCCATTTAAAACTTTTAATGTAATACTGTTGTAGCTCAATTTTGCCAGAACGTGCCACGAGAGGCATTTAGATCGATGAGTCAACTATACAGCTGGGGAGTGCGTAGGAGTAAAAATGCCAAAGTGAAAGCAAACACAGAGTTAACCCATTCATTAATACTTACATTTGTATACTGTGTATCTATGCTTGCACCATGCCTTTTACACCGTAAAGGGCCTGGACACACCAGCACTTTTTTTGACGTGCTGTAGACTGTGGAGAAAGAGGAAGAAGAGATTTGTACTGTACATAAGCTTGAACATAATTTTCCATTTGACTTGAACGTCTTAAAAAGGGAATTTAGAAAGCCTTCTAAAATAAAGAACTTTTGTCTTTAATCATCTTTAGTACTGTGCCTATTTAAACATAGGTAGATAATCACAGTATGTGTTTGTGCGTATTTCTACGTGCGTGTTTGAATGCGTGTGTGTACTTTTTCTCTATATGCAATTTTGTGATTATGCAGCAAAAGGTGTGACTGGTACATTAAATAATCAACAGTCACATTAATTAATTGTGCAATATGTATGTCGTTTCCTGTATTAATTGTACATGCTAGGTTTCAGATTGATCTTCTAAGTCAATGCATAAGACATTTTACAGTGCTATAACGTATACTCACTGTATTTCGTACACTTCGAGTAAAAAAGACGATCTTACATAGAAAACGTAGGTTGTTTGTTTAAAATGCGGTGCATCGCATAACTCTGGAAGCAAAATGCCCTCGAGAAGGAATGTTTTACTCAACTTACATGTGTTATAAATTGTGGGAATTGGCGCTGTTTTACTGGAAGAAAATAAGCATTTTGAATAATATCCACTGGAACATACGAGCACTGTAACACTTTTTTTTTTCTTTTTGAAAATTCATTTCAGGCGGTGTGTGTGTGTGTGTGTGTGTGTGTGGATCCACAATCTACCATTGCTCACATCTACAATGTAAATCTCATTAGGCGATAATTAGCTGGGAAGTTTTCAATAGGTTCAACGGTTTTGCTAAACACATTAACCAAATCGACTAAGCACAGTAAAATGGTGTTGTTGCTGCTGTACATTAAATTATTCACCAGGTACAGTAGGCTATTTGTACAATGAACACAACAGTGAAAGATTTGCAATGAAACTCTACATACATATATAAAAACATATACAAATATAAATGTGTAGTTTAACTTGGTAAGGAATAATATTTGTATACACAAATAAAGTGAAGTAGTTGTTTAACTTTTTATATCTACTTTTCAGATTTGACAACTGGTCAAAAGGGTATTCAGTAATAGATCAATGCCATGTCAGACAAGGCATGCCTTAACTTTTTGTTTTTATTCCCTACTAAAGAATCGAATGCATTCAAGGATCTGTATTCCCTTCAAATGAATCACTAGATGCTGTTTATTTTTATTTTTTAGAATGAGTTTGAACAGCTGAACTATGCACAGCAATTGAAGGAGAGGCTGGAAGCGTTTACTCAGGATTTTCTGCCTCATATGAGAGAGGAGGAGGAGGTTTGTGTGTAATATCGGAATTGCCAGAGTTTCATCATTTGTTCTTGTCATTAAATTATTTCACCGGGATTGATGTGCCAAGATACATTTCACAACTGCCCGATTGTGTGTGCATAGGAGTGACGCATAATACACAATTTCAAGTCTTAGAATAGTTGGTTCAAATACTAGTTGTGGAGACGCACTTTGTTACAGAAATGTTTGGGGAGCATTAAAAAGGTAGTGCTTGGTTTATAGAATAGCAACTTATATTTTATTTCATTGAAAAAAGAGAGTGACTGTTTGAAAAAAAAAAATCACACGCTCACAAGCACTGTATTTTTGTTTGTAAATTGCACTCCAATTCTAAGGGAAAAAAACTGGTGTAATTTAAGAAATTAAAAAGATTTAAACATGTGATTCTATCTCTCTGTCTCTCTCTCTCTCTATCTCTCTCTCTATCTCTAACTATCTATCTGTCTATCTATCTCTATCTATCATCTGAAACAAAATTCCTATTGAATTCACTTATTTGTAATGCAAGGTGTTCCAGCCTATGATGATGGAGTATTTTACCTATGAAGAGCTGAAGGATATCAAAAAGAAGGTGATTGCTCAGCATAGCTCACAGAGGCGGAAGGACACAGTTGAGCTGTTAAAGGGGCTAGGTCTGTGGAATCAAGCTGAGGAGCTTCACAAAGCCTTCAAGTACTCTGCGGATGAGAAAGTGGATGAAGGTAAGCAGTTTAGTGGTGATACCTGCCAGGATATATTGATGAATTGTGTTTATAACAGACTGAAAGTCTCCTTTTTTTATAAATGTTTCTCTAGTGCACACTGTCACTTCCCATCATTTTAGAATTATGTTCTCCAAAGAGGAGGGAATTTCATGCTAGAACTAATTGTGTGCTTTGTGGTTTTGCAAAGTTGCAAAACAAGGGTGGGTCTTGCTTTTAAATATGTAAGAAACAGTTTTGAATTCACACTCCATCAATCAAATGTTATCTGCAAGAAACCTGTGGTAGGTCTATGTGGGTTATGTGCATGTAAACATTTGTTAATGTTTTCTGTCCCTTACATGGCCTAGATATGGAACAAGAAAATAGTGTTGTCAAGTTTAATTATTTACAATGCATGACATATGGGGCCCGATTATTCAAAGTATTTACACCACAATGCAATTTACAAAGTAAAATAAAACTTACAAAACTAGTAACAAACAACACAAAAGATACATTTCAAGACCCAAAAGTATTCCACAGTGGACTGTTATTTATATTATATCTTGGTGCTAATTGCATTTTGGTGTTAAAAAAATAAATAAAACTGACCCATGGTGTCTCATTCTGATTACAAACTACTGTGTGGTGTTTACTTGAAAAAGGGGTCCTTCATTCTATGTAGCGCATTACTGTATACTGTATCATCTGTCAGTGGGATTTCTGTTTTGCAGGCTTTGAGAAGGACACAAAATCTGTTTATATTTCCCGCCTTCCTCCTGAGGTGATTCTGAAGGTGTTCAGATATCTCAGCCCAGTGGAGCTGTGTCGCTGTAGCCAGGTCTGTACAGATTGGTCAGTACTCGCTAAAACTGGATCTCTCTGGAAGCATCTCCATCCTGTCCGCTGGGCCAGAGGTAAAGATCAACTGTGTGTTTGTTTATGGCTTTTTGGAAGATGCAGTTGCTCTAATGACATATTTTCTATGGACTTCATAGTGTAGTCTTTTAAATCTAAACACAATTAATTGTTCAATGTTAAGGCCACCAGCAACACAGAAATACTAAAGCAGTGGTGCTTATTTTGCATGAATTCTATAGAAGACGTACCTGGCTATCTGTGTTCATAGGGCTACTGACATTCTAAATATGAATTTTAGATCCTCAAAATCACTCCAAAGTGAGACGCGTTTCAAATATGACTACCCCCACTAAAGTGGGTGTATCTCAGCAAATTTGATTTGATTTGACACGCAATGACCCAGCTGGTTGCATCACGTACATCCTGGTTTTTAGTGTTTTTATGCAAATTACATTTGTGTATAACAAACAGTTCATAAAATACCCAATAAATGTTTTCATTCAACAACATTGATATAAAAAGACCCTCTGTATTCTGCTTATTTCAGTCACAAGATGAAATAAATATATTTGTAAATATAAAGTTGCAGGCTTAGTCCACAATGGATGCCTTTCAGGCAGAAACTAAATTACATTATTGAAAGTAATAAACCTTATCAGTAGTTGTTATAGCTTGGACCATCATCTTACCTCTAAGGATAATCCAGGACACATGCATGAGAAATACTACCAGTCTGTTTTTAGATGTTGAGGTTAAAATATTCAAAGTGTGCAGGATTTGGATCTGGGAATGAAGGTGACCAGGGTCCACCACAACTGGACCGCACTACCTCAGAAGTGGGCAGAGACAAAAACATGTGCTATTGGTCAGAAAATCATTTTTACACAAGCTGTAACTTTGCTTGTGATGTGTGTGTGTGTGTTTGTTTTTTTTTGCCAGGTGATTATTATAGTCGTCCACCTGGAGAGATGGACCTGGAGCCCGAAGACTGGATGAAAAATCGAGAAGATGAGAGCAAAGCCCATCAGGAATGGGATGAAGATGCAGATATTGATGACTCTGGTGAGTCTAGGCTGGGAGTCAGTAGCAGTTTATCAGTTGGTTGTTTATATAGGAAAAAGTAATGGGTGAATTAATAAAGGTGTTTTAGGAGCAAGGTAAAATATTTTGATGACTTTGTTAAACATGACAAATATCCGGAGTGCAGAAACACTATTACTGGAAGATGATTGCTAAGAATGCCTATAGTGGTATTATAAACAAATTACAAAAATGTAGTATTATGCAGTAAATGTATATATAGTAGTCCTTTAATTTTATTTTATTTGCTTTTGTTTTAAAAGTTGAGTGCAGGAAGATGGTGTATAATGAGTGTTTGTTTTTCAGAGGAGGCTGCAGAAGATTCCCCAGCTATTAACACGGCACAGAGAGAAAAGCACCTACTTAATGGGATGATTAAAAATCTGCTTCCAGTGGTCGGACCATCTGTGAAATCTCTCATCCTAGCATACAGCTCTGCTGTCTCCAGCAAAATGGTATGGACTACAAAATCTATAACCTATTTAAAAACAAGAAGAAAAAAATTGAATTGCACTGGTAAAATACTAAGAGGTTTATTTGTTCTGTATTTCAGATACGACAAATGCTTAAACTTTGTCCAAACTTAACACACTTAGATCTCACCCAGACAGACATTACTGACTCCGCCTTTGACAGGTAAATAATTTTTTCTGTTTCCATATGTGTAGCAATCATTGATTTTATTTTAGTAACTGGAATAAAGCTGCGTAATTATGTTTTATTGGCTGCATTTCAGTGCCAGTCGTGATCTTATAAACATACACAGCCGTATATGAATGATATAATTGTGTTCATATAATAAAACTGTTGAAGTTAAGATTCAGCATTTGAAAGGTAAATCATTACCCTATTACTTCCTTGTATGTGCAACTATGTGTGAAGCAGTTGGTGTGTAGAAGTTTTAATAATTAAAAAATAACTTCTAATAAGCCCACATATATGTTGTCTTCTGGATTTTCTCATAGCTGGTCGACAGTTGGGAGCTGCCAGGCGCTGGAACACCTGGACCTGTCTGGCTGTGAGAAGATCACAGATGTGGCATTGCAGAAACTGTCCAAGGCTCTTGGAGATCTCACAACGACAGACGGCAAAGAAGAAATTCCAAAGAACTGTCGAAACAAGTGTGCAAAGATCTTAAAGGAACACCAACAGATCAGCCTGCAACCCAGCAATGAGTGTGGTCTCCGTGTGCGTGGGCATCAGACACTGATCTTCAAAGGCCAATCTGGAAGTGCAGTGAGCGTGTCCTCACGGGTCTGGATGATAAACCCAGCAGACTTGATCGATATTGAGGATGCGGCCGAGTGGAGGCAGAAAAGCAATGAGGGTCTTCGTTTTGTAGAGGCTCCACCAGCAAGCAACATTTCCAGCTTAACCTCTTGTTGTTGCAGAAAGAACAATCATGGCTTAAGGACTAGTGCCTGTAGGCAGCAGTTTACCTCTCTTGATTCCTCTGCACTTTGTGGCCATTCATTCTGCTGTTCCGAAACTGCACTAAGGACTATTGGAACACTCCCAGAACCCTCTGCACTGTGCAATAAAGTGTTAAGGACTAGACGGACAGAGGAGAAGGACATGGCTGGTTCTGGGAGTGAAAAAAGGCCAGAGCAGCCTGGAGCCAGACGAGCTCTGACATTTCTGAGTTTGTCTGGATGTTATCAGATCACAGATCTTGGGCTAAGGTAAAGACCCAGCTCCTAGAATACACTGCTATAAAGTCTTTAAGCCCAGTATACACAAGGACACTTGCTTTCCCAAAGTGACTTCTGCTTTGTGAAATGTTTCCAGAGATGTTTTGCCTTTGGACAATCAACTTCAATAGAATATGGCATAGTTGGACAGCTGCTAAAATAAATAATTGTATTGCTATGTTAGCTGACAGTCCAATGTCATGTCATAACCTTTCCTCCATTTTCAGCGATTGCAGTGGGAATGATAACATGTCATCCTGCCCCCCAGCACTTACCCCTAGACCCCTTTCTCCATCACTAGTGGTTTATGAATTTGATGCATTTGGCCTTGAGCATTTTTAACTTAAGTATTTGACATAGAGGTGAACACCAGTTATTCAATTTAACATATTTTCTTTAATATCTTCTGTGGGGTTGATACATGAAACACAAGTGATTGAGAACGGTTTCCTGAATAAGAAAGTGTGCATGCAGGGAGATCAGTGTACCATGCCTCATATGGGGATGACCTAGAAAAACAAATGTTTAAAGTTCATTTCAATGTTTTCCAACAAATATTCATTTACAAGGGGGGATTTAACCATGCCTTCAGCTGTCCATAGTCAATGTTGTCAATTTTACAGCACATATTATCCATCTTGCTTTTTTCCCCAAAGTGAGTGAGACACAGATGAAAACACCAGCCATTGTTAAAGGTTGACTGTTCTTTGGTTAACTTGGTGCAAAGTGAGAGCCTGTTGGTTTTTGTTTTAATTGCTCTTTCTTCTTCGGTTTCAACCAGGGCCCTCTCCTTGCATGGCGATCTCCCTCGTTTGGAACACCTCAATCTTTCTGGCTGCCTGTTCATTACTGAAGTTGGACTACAGGAGTTGGTCTCTGCTTGCCCTGCTCTAAATGATGAGCACTTCTATTATTGCGACAACATTAACGGTAACAAAGCACATTATTTAAAACAACAAATTGAACTGGAGCAAATCATAAAACTATATCTATTTAAGCATCACTCTTGGCATTTGTCTAGGCTTTAAAAAAAACAAAAAACAATAGGTGAACGGTCTCATTGTTTATTTAGTGGGTCAATTGCAGCATGCCAGTAGTTTCAGTCCACTTTAAGCAGACTAACTTCAGGACTAGAAAATGTGTCTCAGTTGCAGTGCTGATGTTATACAGGCATAAGGGATATAAAGAACATGTGTGTAACTCATACTAAACAGATTCGCGAATACATCGGGGCAACCAGACTAGCATAGTCTCTAACTTCACAGGACTAACTTAAGCCACTTAATGTGCATCTTTTTTTTTGCTGCAACCTGTACTAAACTTGATCTAGTTTAACTGATAATCTCAGTTAGCTAATCAACTCTTGGTACGTTGTAATTGTAATTATCAATGCTACTAGTCCAAGCAAGTGGATAAGACCTGTGGGGTGCATCAGGTGGACTAAATTTGGGACAGCGTTTTTTTAGGTTATGTTTGGTTTATTAAAACAATTTAATTGCACCTCAATTTGGTAGAAATGCATTAATGTATATACAAAAGAGAAGGCGTAATAGGGTTCAAAATTAACTGTAAACTTGGATATGTGTATAAATTGAGCAAACGCATATTTGACCTACTGAGCAGGTTACATTTTAAAACATTTCATACTGCATATGCTACACCCACTTCTCTTTACCTTCCTAGAAACTGGTAGAAACACAGTAACCCTACAAATATGTGTTTAGTGTGCATGGAGAATTATTAAAATGCTTTTTTTAGAACTGTTCTGTTAATTTTGCAACTCTTTGCTGCTGAAGAATGTTTATTCGGAATAAACAACTCAAGTGTTTAATTGGTTCAGCACTTGTTTATTCCTTACTGTTTTGTTTGGAAGAAGTGGCATGTTTTCAATTCTGAGTTTAGCCTTTTTTTTTTTTAATTGGCTAGATGTGTTATGCAGTAATACATAATATTTCTAAATATAAATACAAACTGAGTTTGGTCTTCATAGTGCTGCAGAACCCCAGAGATGATTTATTGATCACCTTATTACCATCACAAAACATAATAAAATACTGTACATTAAATTAAAATAGACCCACTGTGTTAACTTATTATTACAAAGTGTATTTACTCCCTTTTAGTGTAATCTGTCAGCATCAGTAAACCCATTGCTGACAGAGCACATGTCTTAAATACGGTCCTAAGTAGCAGTGCAATTGATAATACTTGCTGAGTTCTATTTTGAGACAGATTTTGCAATCAGAAAGGTAAATACTATGAAATGAAATGCTCTTCCATGCATAGAGTGCAGCATTGTTTTTAGAAAGTCTTTTTAACGGCATTTCAGATTTAAAAAAAATGGTACACGGGTATATTTGCATGTAGTGCCAATAGTATTATCAAATGTTCACAGTAAATGCCATGTTCCTGATTACACACATTGCTGTGTAACTTTCTTTGTAAAGTACATGTGCATGTCTAACCTTTTAAAGATCAGTGATTTATTTAACAGCAAATACTTGGAAACAGAACGGCAAATACAGGTAAGAAATTCACAGAGTGGTGCATTTTGCTATTTCAGTTGTCCATAAAATGAAAAGTAGAAATTTAATTGTAGGTGGTTCATCTGAGGGTAAAAGTACACAATAGATGGCTTACCTTTTTATGGAACTGTAGGTGTATGGTAGCTGTTTCTGTAAACAATGTTTTCTACCAGATTTTATAGATAGACACTTTAATCCTGTACTACCTGCTCTAATGCAGCATAATTATTATTCAGTTCAGTTTTAAACTAAACAACTGGTTGAGGTGCTTAGGTTTTAACAGTTAACTGCAATGCTCTCCCTTTATAAGTCGGGAGCCACAGGTAAGAGACAGCAATACCTGCCTTATAACCTGCTCTGCGGTATAAAGGGCCACCAGAAAACGAGAGAGCGCTGTATATAGTCATTAACAAGCAGACACAAATACAGTGATTCACTGCATTAACCCAAGATGAAACCCAATATCGATACTATGACTAAATTGTAACTGCCCATATTAATGGCTGGTTCCAGACCATTAGCACGAATCTGGAGTACTTGATATAAAAGCTAGATTGGTATGCTTAAAAGGTAAATTCAGCTATAAGTAAATATATGTTTACAGTATATGTTGTAATTTACTGTAGTGTGGAGTAGAATAAGTTCCACTGTTGTATTAACTGCTGTTACCTTGTATAGGGGTTCAGTAATACTGTATGCATTTATTTTATCTGTTTGTTTTTGTGCTTTTTTGTATATAATCCTTTTAGCCTTTGAATGGCCACACAAATAGAACATTTGTGTTCATGCATCCCCGGAGTACAAAGGGCACCTTTATACAGTTCTATTAGAATCTTTGTTGGAGCTTTACAGAGACAAAGCATCAAATTGTAATATAATCGAAGGGAAAACCATGTGTGACTGCATGTGTTGTAAGTTTCATTTCTAAACTTACTGTTTAGGAATTTGATAAGTAGATTGATGTAGGGGTGAGCTTTTACAGTTATTCTGTGCGTCTGTATTTTAAACACACCTTCATTAAATCTGGTTGTCAATGTCAACTCAACTTCCCAACAAGGTCAAATGGGCACAACACAAGGCCAGACAGTTTTTAAGGGGATACACTATTACAATGCCAAGACCTGTCGTACACTGTTAATGAACACTTTTGTTGTAAAAGCACCTTTTCTTTCGAGCTTCAGTTTTTTAAAGAATGGAATGTGGCAGCTAACCACCTACCTATGTTACTATGACTAATTGACTGAACTCCAGATCAATAACTGATTGAAACCCATCTGTACACATAGTTTTTATTGCAAATGCTGTTTTATGTAATACTGGAAGATCTATTGGTGTGATTAGGAAATTAATCATTTAATCTGATGTGCCCCTCCCCTCCTATTGTATTTTTTTAAAAATACAATTTAGCATTTGCAGTTCTAGTGTAAACATCCCTATTGATGTGCAAAAAAAGTAACATGGTTAAAAACAACTACAGAGAGGTCCCCCTAGTGGCTCACCTGGTAGCAGCACAGCCTCGTGGTGTGCAGGGTGAGTCATCCTGGCTGTGCGAAGTAGGTCGGTCTTCGCTGGGGACTCCAAAAGGAGAGTTGCATTTGCTCTGGTGCTCCCATGGGTTAGGGAGGCAAAACCAGCAGGGACTGTTACTCCTCATCGCGCTACAGCAAACCCTGCTGGTCAGGCGCCCACTGAGGTTAAAGGCAGACACCTGCAGGGCTGGCCTATGTTTTCCAGAGGTCGATAGCTTGCTGACATCCGCCCTCGAATGCCCGAGTGAAAAAGGAAGCTGGCTTGGTTGTGGGATTGGAGAATGACCACTGAGCCTTTGGGTCTCCAGAGCCGTGTGGGGCATTGCTGCGGTGAGGGGAAAAGCAATTGGGCATTCCAAATTGGGAGACAGTAGGGGGTATAAAAAGTACAGTGAGGTCTGAATACACCCCTTTCAAACCGTTTTTGGAGGATTCTATGACTAATGCAGAGGAATATTATGAAATAAATTAATCTACAGTTCATTGTACGGAAATATATCCAGACAACAACAAATTAAGAATCGCTTAAGTGCCCATAATTAGATTCTAACAGCATTCTACTTGTATGTCTTTCTACACAGGTCCCCATGCTGATACTGCCAGTGGATGTCAGAACCTGCAGTGTGGTTTTAGAGCCTGCTGCCGTTCCGGGGAGTGAACTCCTCCCCCACCCTTTCTGTAGCTGTGCAGGCTTTACTACATGCACTTTACACTAGGATTAACATTCTGTGTCTTTCATTCCTTCAAATGTATCGTATTGGGATAGCTTTTGTTCTCAAAATACCATTTTGTTAAAGATGTGTTGTCTCTTCATCTCAATCTGCTTTTATTAGATAAGGAAAATGATATGTAAGTAAAGGTTGCTGTGTATTTTGAACATGGTTATTACTGTAGTTGAAAAATAAGGGACCTTTTGTTATATAAATGCAATTTCTACTGACCCACAACTACAGAATTTGTTGACTCAGAATTTTTTTTTTTTTGCTGTTTTTTTTTTATTTGCAACTATAGGTTCCAATGGGATGGTATTTTCAATGATTGTTAACTTGCATGTATGTTGAGAAATTGAGAAAAATCAAAGCAGATGAATAACTATAATTAACTATGAATGTTTTTCCCATGTTTTAAAAATAACCCCTTTTAATGTAATTTTTTTTACAATAGCAATTCTCCTTAAATCAAATGCATTTACCCATCTTTGAGGTAAAACTCGTGATTTTCAGTGTTTTTGGTAACATGAAAAGGGTGAACCTCAAATAATAATGTCAAAACCTACATGCAAATGTATAGTTCAGATGCTTTATAATTTGGTTTTAAATACATCCCCTACAATTCATTTTCATAACTATACTGCTGGCCAGCACAGGCAAGTAGTGAATTTTAAATTATGAATTATGGAGAGAATGTAGTTACTTTAAATGGATTGGTTTTCCTTGAATTGTAGAAAGGAAATACAATTAATGTATTGAAAAAAACTATAAATGTCAGTGTGGGGTATTCTTTGAAAATATATACATATCTAGGCATATACTGTAATTTTAAATCTTACTTTAAATTTCAGCTGTACTTAAAACATTTCTGTGACCTCACCTTTTGATCTTTTGATTGATTAATTCTATGACCCCCGTTCATACTTGTTCCTATGTGAACGCTCCAAAAAAGAGAAGGCAGGCCTTTTACTTAGAACATAAGAACATAAGAAGATTCCAGAATCTCATCAAGTAGAGGATCCCAGGGTGTCAGCTTCAACAACATTACTGGGGAGTTGGTTCCAGACCTTTGCAATTCTCTGTGTAAAAAAGTGCCTCCTATTTTCTGTTCTGAATGCCCCTTTTTCTAATCTCCATTTGTGACCCCTGGTCCTTGTTTCTTTTTTCAGGTCGAAAAAGTCCCTTGGGTCGACATTGTCAGTACCTTTTAGGATTTTGAATGCTTGAATCAGATCACCACATAGTCTTCTTTGTTCAAGACTGAATAGATTCAATTCTTTTAGCCTGTCTGCATATGACATGCCTTTCTTCTTTGGACTATTTCTAGAGCAGCAATATCCTTTTTGTAGCGAGGTGACCAGAACTGAACACAATATTCTAGGTGAGGTCTTACTTATGCATTGTAAAGTTTTAACATTACTTCCCTTGATTTAAATTCAACACTTCTCACAATATATCCGAGCATCTTGTTGGCCTTTTTATAGCTTCCCCACATTGTATAGATGAAGACATTTCTGAGTCAACATAAACTCCTAGGTCTTTTTCATAGATCCCTTCTTCAATTTCAGTATCTCCCATATGATATTTATAATGCACATTTTTATTGCCTGCGTGCAATACTTTACACTTTTCTCTATTAAATGTCATTTGCCATCTGTCTGCCCAGTTCTGAATGCTGTCTAGATCATTTTGAATGACCTTTGCTGCTGCAACAGTGTTTGCCACTCCTATTTTTGTGTTGTCTGCAAATTTAACAAGTTTGCTTACTGTACCAGAATCTAAATCATTAATGTAGATTAGGAATAGCAGAGGACCAAATACTGATCCCTGTGGTACACCACTGGTTACCTCGCTCCATTTTGAGGTTTCTCCTCTAATCAGTACTTTCTGTTTTCTACATGTTAACCACTCCCTAATCCATGTGCGTGCATTTCCTTGAATGCTTATGTATGAATGCAAAGCAGACTTAGGGCCGCCTTTTCGTATCACATGACCAATGTGGTTACATAGCTCAGTAGACACGCCCATACTCCCACGCGCGAAAGGTAAGTAGAAAGCAGAATGCTGTGCTAGGCAAGACGGCAGTGGATCAATATTGAATGGTAATATATTTCTATATCAGACAACTTTTAATTTTAAAAATATTACATTTTTAAAAATTGAGCAGGGTAACGTTCAGGTTGTTTGTCACATAATTATTATTTGTTTATTTAGCAGACGCCTTTATCCAAGGTGACTTACAGAGACTAGGGTGTGTGAACTATGCATCAGCTGCAGAGTCACTTACAATTACATCTCACCTGAAAGACAGAGCACAAGGCGGTTAAGTGACTTCCTCAGCATCACACAGAGTCAGTGGCTGAGGTGGGATTTGAACTGGGGTCTCCTGATTACAAGCCCTTTTCTTTAACCACTGGACCACACTGCCTCCTAAAATATGAGCTGCAGTGCACTCATAATTAAGCTTAATTTGTCACAATTAACACTTCCTGTTATTTAGTAACTAAGCGATAAATATGAAAAATGCAGGATTGTGGATCTCAATAATAATCAACAATGGTGCTGTTGACTTGGCATATTCAGCTACCATTGTTTATTTTGATGCAACGATATACATAGCTACAGAGGTATGCAACTTTACATTAAAATGCAGTCTTTCTTTCACGTGCTTTTACACACACATAAAATACTGTTCTCATCAACAAATATTAAGATCGTTGATGCAGCATGTGAGGTTGTGACCCTCACTAATATTTCAATGCCTGTTATTGTGATTATTATTGTTAATGTTATTCTGCTGGCGACAGCTGTAGTTTATTATCTATCGTGCATGTTGTTGAACAAAGTGCATATGATATGTGATGGCGTATTGCTGTATTTAGATTAGGACAATTCCCTTAATGAAGTTGTCGTTTGTGGGATAATGGTTTTGTTATAGCCATATGTTCGGTAGTCTTCCAAGAGAAGGGGTAATGCCAGTGTTCAGTCTTTACTGGTAATGGTTAGGGACTAGAGAACAATAATAACAATGATAATAATAACGATTACTGTAGCTCTTCCATTCTGAGTGCAGGCTATTCCATAAAATAAAACAAGCAGTTTGCCTCATTTTAGGCCTGCTTTTCAGTAACGTGAACATGCAAAGGTGCCTTAAAAACGCAAATGTTAACAGGGTTGCAGACCGAAATATGGGGTAGCATGTGCAGTGGCCTGCTGCAGAGAGCAGAGATCTGCTGAATGCGGTGGATATTGGTCTTGAGAGTTAAGGCGGTTTTAGATGGAGCCGGTGATGGGGCTGCCTTTGGGCAGAGATGAAGAATGCATAAATCTGAGGCCCCTGCAGAACCTGAGAGGATGAAGAATGCGTTGCTCTGAGGCTGCTGCAAAACCCACTGATTTGATCAGGAGCAGTCTGAGTGTATTGTCCATTGTGGGGACTGAAACATTGATGAAATGATGACTTTGAAAGTTGAATAAAGTGCCTTGATGAAGCTGGTCAGTCTGGAGGAGCGGAGCCAGATCAGGGGACAGGAAGAGGTCGCAGGAATGATGCAGAGAAGCAGGAAGTTAATGTGACAGTAGATTCTGAGCATCTCAGAAAGCCGATAAGCGCGTGGCTTCATGACCAGGTCCTCAAACGGAATTTGTCCTTTTATACTTTAAACAAATGTTACAAAGTTGCAAAAAGTGGGTGAACTGTATTTGAAAGTGTATCCATTAATATATTCATATTTATAAATATTTACAGTTGCAGGCTAGCTGTTTTCTACATGTTAATGTAACAAACAACAAGCTAGCTCCTAATTAGTCGGTTAAAGTTAACTAAACCTTCATCCCAATAAGCTGTCAGCTCTCACAGGTCAACCACAGCCTTGCATGCCGCAGCAGCAACCTGTCTATTATTATCATCAGTTATGTTGATTTACCAACTGTTAAATTCCCCGCACCGATGAGCACCCAGTGATGTCACTTCCGACACAGCAATGCAGAGCACCGATGAATTTAACAACGCACCTGGAATTCATTGAAATTCAAGAATGTCAATTGATATGGGTAGGCAAAAGGTTGAGGCAGGAGGGGATTCCTGAGAATCCCTCGGAGTGACAACAAACTGCAGGAATGGATAGAAAAGTTTGGAATGTGTGAGCTTCACAGCGATGGCAAACCGGCTTAAAATATATATATAGAACTTGTGGTGCTATACTGCCATCTAGAGGTTGTGATTGGCTTGACTGAAGCAGGGTACACAGAGTTCGCAGTGCCTGATGAAGCTGCCTGGTCACCATGGCAACTTACCACTCCCTGCAGTCACTCAATGAGGGTGTTGCCGTGGTAACCAGGGTCTGTGAGCCATAGGTGGAAAAGTTGCAGTACAGCAGTGTGGTTGGAGCATGTTGCCACTGGTTGAAATGGAGTTTGTAAGGGGCTGGATAGGTCTTTAAAACGCTGAACGTACCTGATGGAGATCCAGGACAGGCTCTTATGATGGAATGGTAAATTGTGCTGGCTCTGTGGGAGTGGGTGCTGAGTGGGGAGCAGGGAGGGGCGCCTCATTGCAGGTGAGGAGTAAAGACAGATAAAGACAGAAAACATCCACGGAAAAAGGATGGCTGTTTTTTAAAAAATATAGTACTAGAGTCACAAAACAATTCCAAATCTAAAACAAAATTGCCAAAATGGTTTAATAGATCAATTTAAAAAAATATTCAGAGAAAAAAAGGCACTTAACAGAGCGTTTAAAAGGGACCAAGAACAAAGTACACAGAAAGAGTACTTAGAACTGCAAACACAAGTCAAAAAGGAAGTTAGAAAGGCCAAGAGAGAAATCAAAATAAGCATTGCCGAGGGGGCTAAAACCAATTCCAAAAAGTTTTTCCAATATTATAACAGCAAGAGAACATTCAAAGAGGAGGTGAGATGTCTAAGAGCTACAGATGGCAAAATCATAGATGAAGAGAAAAAAATAGCAAATATATTAAATGATTACTTTTCACAAGTTTTTACAAAGGAGGATACGGACAACATGCCTCACATGTCGACCTGTTCCTATCCACTTTTAAATAACTTTAGCATAACAGAGGCAGAAGTGTTAAAGGGACTAGGAGCTCTTAAAATAAACAAATCCCCTGGGCCGGATGAGATCTTCCCAATAGTACTCAAAGAAATGAAAGGTATTTACAAGCCGCTAACCAAGACTCGGGTGTGTGAACTATGCATCAGCTGCAGAGTCACTTACAATTACGTCTCACCCGAAAGACGGAGCACAAGGAGGTTAAGTGACTTGCTCAGGGTCACACAATGAGTCAGTGGCTGAGGTGGGATTTGAACCGGGGACCTCCTACTTACAAGCCCTTTTCTATATGTAAACTTATGGAAACTATAATAAGATCCAAAATGGAAAATTACCTATATGATAACAGTATCCTGGGAGACAGTCAGCATGGTTTTAGGAAAGGGAGATCGTGTCTAACTAACCTGCTTGACTTTTTTGAGGATGCAACATCGACAATGCATAACTGCAAAGCATAGGACATGGTTTATTTAGATTTCCAGAAAGCTTTTAACAAAGTCCTGCATAAAAGATTAATTCTCAAACTGAACGCAATAGGGATTCAAGGAAATGCATGCACATGGATTAGGGAGTGGTTAACATGTAGAAAACAGAAAGTACTGATTAGAGGAGAAACCTCAAAATGGAGCGAGGTAACCAGTGGAGTACCACAGGGATCAGTATTAGGTCCTCTGCTATTCCTAATCTACATTAATGACTTAGATTCTGGTATAGTAAGCAAACTTGCAGACGACACAAAAATAGGAGGAGTGGAAAACACTGTAAGGTACTGCACGCAGGCAATAAAAATGTGCATTATAAATATCATATGGGAGATACTGAAATTGAAGAAGGAATCTATTAAAAAGACCTAGAAGTTTATGTTGACTATCTAGACAATGTGGTGAAAGTATAAAAAAGGCCAACAAGATGCTTGGATATATTGTGAAAAGTGTTGAATTTAAATCAAGGGAAGTAATGTTAAAACTTTACAATGCATGAGTAATACCTCATCTAGAATATTGTGTTCAGTTCTGGTCACCTTGTTACAAAAAGGATATTGTTGCTCTAGAATGAATGCAAAGAAGAGCGACCAGAACTATCCTGGGTTTAAAAGGCATGTCGTATGCAGACAGACTGAAGTTTAATCTATTCAGTCTTGAACAAAGAAGACTACACGGTGATCTGATTCAAGCATTCAAAATTCTAAAAGGTATAGACAATATCGACCCAGGGGACTTTTTTGACCTGAAAAAAGAAACAAGGACCAGGGGTCACAAATGGAGATTAGATAAAGGGGCATTCAGAACAGAAAATAGGAGGCACTTTTTTACACAGAGAATTGTGAGGGTCTGGAACCAACTCCCCAGTAATGTTGTTGAAGCTGACACCCTAGGATCCTTCAAGAAGCTGCTTGATGAGATTCTGGGATCAATAAGCTACTAACATCCAAACAAGCAAGTGGACTGAATGGCCTCCCCTCGTTTGTAAACTTTCTCATGTTTTTATGTTCTTTCTTTTCCTTAGCCTACGATGGTTCCGCTGTATTGAACAACCAACGTTGGTTGTGGACATAGTAAGCGTTGGTTTTCATGCAAAGGGAACAATTGTCAAAAGATTGGTATGCTAAAAGTAGTTATAATATTTCCAATTGGATAATTCCTCCAGATTTTATACAGTTTGAAATACTGACGATATTTAAATCCACCTCTGTTTAGATGGTTAAAATAGCATGTGGCTTTCAATTTGCTACAAAACAACAGTTGGACTTAAGATCTCTCCTCACTGCCTCTCTATCAGCTCCGTGGCAGCTGTTTTTTATGTTGTGACTCAGCTTTAATTAATATATTATTTAGCTGCCTTACAGAAGATCATCTATAACTTCTTGGTAAAAATAAAACGACAAGTGTTCTGCCAAGTCCTGCTTCAGTGGCCGCAGGTACTGTCTCATTTTATAAGTGTTTTGGAATAGAAAAATATTGAAATATGAGCTTGGCTTGGCTTAATAAGACACTGGGGAATGCTTTTCATTTTGTATATTAAAAACAGATTAAGGCAACGACACATTCAGAAAGTATGTTGATTAATTACTCAGCAGTTTCTGGCACAGCTGGCATTATTTGTTTTACAACCCACGCTCAGTAGTGAAGGCAGAATTGAGGGAGCAACAGATAACGACAATTACCTAACAAGTTAAGTGCCACAAAAACACATTTAATTTGGCAAACAATGACTAATTTGAATGTAGTGTTAAACATATATACATTTTTAAGACCTCATATATTAGGTTAGGTACAATTCCCTCTACAAACAAAAATAAATAATGCTAACGAAAATACATATGTTTAAGACACAGCATTAAGAGGTAACAAAACATTATTGGGTCATTCTAGCTCAAGTAGACCTTTCGTTAATGGGTGGATTCTTATTATTATTAGAAAACCATTGAAACATGCTTTAGAATGATACTAACATTATTCATCTAGGTCAATGAGTTAGGGCATGAGTTACACATTTCTTCTTTTGCATATACATAATTCCTTACCAGAAACTCCTGTCTCCTGCATGAGGTTTATGTATTATTACCACAAATGGAGGAAATTCCTCCCCAGAACTTGGTCTAGAATGACCCTATAATAGTTTAGCTTAATGAATCAGGTTGTCTTTTGTCTCTAACATAAAGTCAATTGTATATGGTATATATGTCAAAATGATTTGTTTTTAATATGTAAATCAAGTACGTGTTCTTTACCATAATAGAAGAATGTGGACAGGGGTATGTAGACAAGCTTTGTTGTTTTCTAGATGATAACTCCACCCCCCACCTGAGACAACATTGTTCATGTATTTCATAGAATAGCTTTCCCTGTTGTCTGTGCATTTAAGCGATCATTTGTTTTACGTGTGGCGTATGAAGAGATAAACATTCTGAATTCCAATAAACGAGGAGGCCTGCCAAGTCGTTTATTTTAGAATTTGGAGTGTTAACCTCTGAATTCACTGCACATAAAAACAAATCATTGCTATTTTATATGCCATTTTCTCGTATACCTGAATAAATCTAGACATTTGACACCTTCTTACTTTTCTTTCTTCTGAAGTAGTCTGCTGTTCCCGTAATGATGGAATGTTTTTTTTTTTTTCCCAGCTTAAACTAGTTCAATTTCATACACTACAGAAATTAAAAGCTGTAGTGTATAGTGACATATCCTACTGTGCAACAACAGAGAGATCTGATTGTGACAGTGTATAATTTACAATACACACTCACAGCAAATGGATTTTGTCACTTTTATCAGTTTAAAAGTATACAGTTGCTTTTCTTTTTATTTTGTCCTAAATTGAATGACCTGTTTTGATCAGTGAAGTCATGTCATATACTTAAATATGCAAAAAACCTTGTTTAGTTCTAGACCTCAACATAATTTACCAAGCTTTGGATCAAGCCCTTAGTAGTTAGGCTGAAATACAAAAGAAAAGCAGATTCGTACATTGGAAAATTAAGATCTAAACCATGAGATTTTACAGAAAATGTAAAACGCAGTTATTATGCAATTAATGCTGCACATGGAGTGCATTTGAGTTTGCAGTTAACTTTTTAGTAATCTCATAGATTTCAGTACAAATACTTATAATCTGTACAGTACTAAACATGCCTATCTTATGTATTTGCTGTTAATTGTTTTTATTTCTTCAAAAATAAGTAATAGTTCTTTGAGTAAAACATTTGAAAAACAGTTTCACACATTCGTCGCACAATTATGAAATTGAAGTTGTGTTTCTACAGCTGCTAGTAGCTTGCATTTCATTCTGAAAGCATGGATTGGATTATAGGTCAGTTCTGTCTAGCTGGGTTTGGAGTGTGCTGTACTGTTGTACCCTTTAATCGTGCTGGTGTTTCCACAATAGGTGATTTACATCACTAAATACAGTAAATTTATCATAGTAGAACTTTGAACAACTCCTGTTCTATGCAGCTGCCATTTTCTTTGTTTTTTAAAGAAGAAACCTTGCACAACTTTATTGAATACAAAACCAAACAACTAAGTCTTAAAACCCAGCATTTTATGCATATGTTTGAGAATAATTAGTCCCTCGTCAGCCATAACAACACATCTGGAATTTCAATGTTATTCCAACTGGTTAGTTTCCAGATGTAATTTGTGAGAACTGTTGTGAGAAAAAAAACTTCTCTCACACACTTATTTTTGTAATGGAGTTTGGACAGTCTCTATTAACAAATTGGTTTGTCTTAATTGGGACAAAATGTAAAACTGGGTTTCAGATGCAGTTGAATTTCCTATGTTGGCCATTCTTGTCTAAAATCAAAGGTTGTGCTGTAACAGCACTAAGCTACGGTGGCCCTTAAGTGCAAAACACAACAACATTAAGGAAAACACAACGACATTAAGAAAAACGCTGCAACATTAAGCAAAACACGTGGCCCTTAAGTGCAAAACACAACAACATTAAGGAAAACACAACGACATTAAGAAAAACGCTGCAACATTTAGCAAAACACAAGGACATTAAGAAAAACGCTGCAACATTAAGCAAAACACAACTACATTAAGGAAACGCTCCAACATTAAGCAAAACACAATGACATTAAGGAAACACTGCAACATTAAGGAAAACACAACGACATTAAGAAAAACGCTGCAACATTAACTTCAAACCGGAAAGGGTAGGTACATAGGAAAAGGGGTTCCACATCACTGATAGGAGGAACAACCTGTCAATCACTGTGCTGTGGAACTGTGTGACGAACACAGTCCATAATAATACAATATAATTTCCCTGCGCTTTGTCCTTAATATCTTGTAAGGTATACTAAAATAAAATTTAAAAATTAAAAAAATCAAAAAACATATTTTAGCACTTATATATATAATAGACTGTGTTATGCATTTTAATTAATAATAATGATAATAATAAAGTAGCCTATAAGTGCTAAAATTTTTTTTTTTTTATTAAGCTGGCAAGGAGGAATCGATTGATGTTGGTTAAGATGATCGGAGCAGGTTAAATGCCCCGTCCGGCAGGGTTTAACTTGGTCCGGCTTTTACCCATTTCTGTGTATTTACACACAAATTCATCTCTCTCTCTCTCTCTCTCTCTCTCTCTCTCTCTCTCTCTCTCTCTCTCTCTCTCTCTCTCTCAAGGACAAAGCGCAGGCAAATTATATTGTATTATTATGGACTGTGTTCGTCACACAGTTCCACAGCACAGTGATTGACAGGTTGTTCCTCCTATCAGTGATGTGGAACCCCTTTTCCTATGTACCTACCCTTTCCGGTTAGAAGTTAATGTTGCAGCGTTTCCTTAATGTTGTTGTGTTTTGCTTAATGTTGTAGCGTTTCCTTAATGTCGTTGTGTTTTGCTTAATGTTGCAGCGTTTTCCTTAATGTTGTTGTGTTTTGCTTAATGTTGCAGCGTTTCCTTAATGTCGTTGTGTTTTGCTTTAATGTTGCAGCGTTTTCCTTAATGTTGTTGTGTTTTGCTTAATGTTGCAGCGTTTTCCTTAATGTTGTTGTGTTTTGCTTAATGTTGCAGCGTTTCCTTAATGTCGTTGTGTTTTGCTTAATGTTGCAGCGTTTTCCTTAATGTTGTTGTGTTTTGCACTTCAGGGCCACCGTACTAAGCTGCTCTGCCCAGTGTGAAAATACAGAATGCCAAGAGAACCTTGGATATCAAAATGTTGGAAAGTATGGCATATGTACAGCTATGGCCAAAAGTTTTGCATCACCTAGAGTTTAGGATTGAGACTTAATTAAAAAAAAACAAAAAAACACCATAATTCAGAGCTTTTAATGTAACAATTTAATCAAAGAAACTACAAAATGATATCGCAAAAGTCTAGATATTAGATTATGAAATGTCACACTTTTCAATTTCTGTCAGTTTTTTCTTAAGTACAGTATATGGAAAACTACAAAGCGGTATGTAATTCAATATGCTAAAGTAACATTATTCAGCAGGTTCCACTTGACTTTTTGAAGCAAAATTAGTTAATTCTATACGGTAATGCAAAACTTTTGGTCATAGCTGTGCAGTAACATCAGCCACTGAATATTTGTTATAATAAACCCACATGCAGCACACTGTTTAGAGTTACTCCATTAGTTCTGCTTTCCACATTGCTTTGTACTTGATCATAACATTTATTTTAATGTTGCCAACCAGTAGTTCGTCAGAGAGTCAGTTATTCATGCATAATCTTCTGAAAGAGCATCAAAGTAGTTTGTATCTGCATAAAGTAAAAACCCAGAGAACAAACTGTCAGCCCAGTTTGGGTCAGAAAACAGGCCGTTCTGATCAGTGAAAAAGATTTCCAGCCAGACTTCATCTTCTGGATTCAAGAACATAACTGTAGATCCAGAAGCAACATCGTGGTTCCCTGTATTGGCGTCAAAAGTCTTTATGCGAAATTGGCCATTGTGTACTAGTCCAATTGCCAGGTGTTTGTTGGCCAGTGTGATGTCATAGGAAAAGTAGTAAATACCTGGGTAAGCACAGATGAACTTCCCAGTGGTGGGGTTGTAGTGTTCTCCCTCATTGAAAAGGACTTTGTTGAATACTATGGGAGATTTTTCTTCAGGGTAGCTGGTGGTGATACCGACTGTAAAGGCTGATTTGGGCACCAGGCTGCCACACTTGCAGAGTCCTGGTTTTCCTGGCAGCCCTCGTTGTCCCTTGTCTCCTTTCTCCCCAGGAGGACCGTCTGGGCCTAGCACTCCTTTGACGCCTGCAAATCCGTCAGGTCCGTTCTTGCCTGTTAGCCCTCTGTCTCCCTTTTCTCCAGTTTTTCCGACAGGACCTGACTTCCCTCTTAGACCTAAAAAAGAGTCATCTGTTTAAACAACCATGACAATTTGAAATTGTATTTACTACTGGAGGTAGATACAGCTAGCTCTTGATCTGTTAACAGCAAAGGAAGGGGTGTTGCTTCATGTTTGCAAAGACCGCTGGAGACATGCAGCCTTTGGAACTCCCTTTCAATAGCTGTGTCTCCTTTCTTGTATGAATCACATGTGTATTTGATTTTCTCATGATTCTCTGAAAACTAGGGAACTCTGCAACTTGGTTGATTTTTAAGAATTGCCTGTTATAATAAATATGTACTGTCATGAAGTGCCTTGAAGAATCTGAGATATGCACAGTGAAACAGCATTGTGTACAACATAAGACTTAATAAATATAATCAAATGTATTTGCTTGTTTTTTCATACATTTCCCGAAACTCCAGCTGTTATCCTTAAGGTAATTGCAGCTAACAAATGAGTTCCCTCAGTTTTCTCTGCCCTGCACATCCATTCATTTTTATGTCTCAAATGTGCAGTTTTGAAGAAACACGTTCTAGCAAACATGCATTTAGATTTTTAACTGATACTACACAAGGCTGAAGAAAGGTTAAAAAACCGTGATTTTAGACTGGCTTGTACTTCTGGGTCATTTCAGCTGGAGGGTGAAATTGTCCCAACCCCTTCATAGCTTCTTTCCTGTCAATAACCAATCAGCTGCTTCCCCTATTGACTGACATGTTTTCCACCAGTAACATGCTTGAACCCAGAAGACACTGCTGGGGTGAAAAGACCAAGGAGCTAAAGCAGTAACAAGCAAACTGAGAGCTGTCTTTTAACCTAGTACCAGTTGTCTGTTTTAAAATTAAAATATATGTTTGCTATAACATGTGTTTCTTTCAAAACTGCACATTTGAGACCTAGCTACAATTACTCTAAGCGCCTACAGAGCAGTGTTGTAATGAGGATACCTGTGTGTCCTTTTTCTCCTTTCTCTCCCTTCCTTCCATCTCTTCCGTCTCGTCCTGGCAGCCCAATGCGCCCATGTGCTCCAGATGCTCCATTGGGTCCTGGTTGCCCCGGAGGGCCGGGCAACCCAGGTATACTGCAGATATACTGGGAGGCATTTCCTTTGAATTTGTTGTTCAGCAGCTGTCCACTTATGCAGTACATCAAACTTACAATACAAATCACTATTAACATTTTGGAATCTAAAAGAGAAGAAAAAATGCTGCATTTAGAAAGATTATTGCATAAGTTCAATACAGCAGCCGCCGAATCTACTACTGCTAATATCTTATAAAACATTTAAGCTGGCAACTTTGTATTTTCAGGGTTGTGGAAGCACTGTATGCATACAGGAATCTAACAGCACCCTTTACTTTGACTGTCATGTTGTACTTTTTGGTTTCCCAATGATAAAGACCTAATGTTTCGAGATGTTGCTTTTACAGGTGTATTCTGTGATATCTAGTTCGGATTCAATTTTTGGTGCCGTTCAAGAAAAATGACAGTTCCCTGGCAGTTTTTTTGCAAAAAGCATTAAAACTCAGAAACCATAATCAAGATTACTGCAAATTGTTAATCAGATATAGTCTGTCACTAGCATGAAGTACAAGACAAGAACAACTCTTGCGCACGTTTATTAAACACAAAAACAAAATAAACAAACATAAACCTAACTCCCATCGGAGTACTAACTAAACTTTTTTTTTTTTTTTTCTCTAACTAAAGGGTTGGGACGGCTAAGCCATTTTCCCAACAAAACCACCTAATAGTTCTCTTAATGGAGCTTCAAGCTCCCTTTTTATGTCATGTGGCTGGTACCACTTAGCACCAGTTACCTCATTTGAAACCAGCCACATTCTCACATGTATTTTTGCAGGCTGGGGATTAACCCCATCCCTGCCAACCACCACCAAAATACACACATTATTTACAGGCAGGGATCTGCCCTGCCACACTATTCACACCAAATTGTCAGTGGCCACATTTTCTGTGAAATAAGAAAAACACAGTGAGTTATGGGCTGGCAAACCATGTTTTTTCTGATGATTCATTGTGCTCCTCCAAGGGCTGTCTGGGTATGGTCCTGAGATCAATTTACTAGTAGTAACCTGATGGGCATCAATGGGCTACTGTACTGTTAAAATACAGTGTAGATAAAGTACATGCTATTGAACTCTAGCATGTGTTTGTCCCAGTTTATACTGTTCCTTAAGAAATAAACTGTCTAAATCATATTGCTTGCTATTCAGCTGTACAGTAATGTTTCACTTTACCATTCGTATGCTTCAGATTTACTATGCTTATCCTGCTCCTTCCACACTTCACCATATTTCTATGTGTAGTACCACATTTGCCTTGACCATGAATTGATTTCATTATAATTTTTCTACAATTTAATATACCTTTTACCATAGTATATCACTGTACATTCTCATACATGCCAACAGTCCATATAGGGTTGGGACAATCCCCATTTCCTAGCAAATGTCCCGCAATGCATGGGAAGAAAATTTCCAATATTTATCCTTGGAAATTTTTCACAGCTCTAGGGCATTTGTTCTCGCGCCCGTACTGTTTTGTTTTTCTCTCTCTTTAGCGGATGCTGACCCTTATGCACTGCACTGCCTGGCTGGGATTGTGTTCACATGACCAGATCTCACTTTATTGACATACACTACCGTTCAAAAGTTTGGGGTCACTTAGAAATTTCCTTGTTTTCGAAAGAAAAGCAAATTTTTTGTCCATTAAAATAACATCAAATTGATCAGAAATACAGTGTAGACATTGTTAATGTTGTAAATGACTATTGTAGCTGGAAACGGCTGATTTGTAATGGAATATCTACATAGGTGTACAGAGGCCCATTATCAGCAACCATCAGTCCTGTGTTCCAATGGCACATTGTGTTTGCTAATCCAAGTTTATCATTTTAAAAGGCTAATTGATCATTAGAAAACCCTTTTGCAATTATGTTAGCACAGCTGAAAACTGTTGTGCTGATTAAAGAAGCAATAAAACTGGCCTTCTTTAGACTAGTTGAGTATCTGGAGCATCAGCAATTGTGGGTTCGATTACAGGCTCAAAATGGCCAGAAACAAAGAACTTTCTTCTGAAACTCGTCAGTCTATTCTTGTTCTGAGAAATGAAGGCTATTCCATGCGAGAAATTGCCAAGAAACTGAAGATCTCGTACAACGCTGTGTACTACTCCCTTCACAGAACAGCGCAAACTGGCTCTAACCAGAATAGAAAGAGGAGTGGGAGGCCCCAGTGCACAACTGAGCAAGAGGACAAATACATTAGAGTGTCTAGTTTGAGAAACAGACGCCTCACAGGTCCTCAACTGGCAGCTTCATTAAATAGTACCCGCAAAACACCAGTCTCAACGTCAACAGTGAAGATGCCTTCTAGGCAGAGTTGCAAAGAAAAAGCCATATCTCAGACTGGCCAATAAAATGAAAAGATTAAGATGGGCAAAAGAACACAGACACGGGACAGAGGAAGATTGGAAAAAAGTGTTATGGACAGACGAATCTAAGTTTGAGGTGTTCGGATCACAAAGAAGAACATTCACCATCTGTCAAGCATGGTGGAGGCAATGTGATGGTCTGGGGGTGCTTTGGTGGTAGTTAAGTGGGAGATTTGTACAGGGTAAAAGGGATCTTGAAGAAGGAAGGCTATCACTCCATTTTGCAACGCCATGCCATACCCTGTGGACGGCGCTTGATTGGAGCCAATTTCCTCCTACAACAGGACAATGACCCAAAGCACAGCTGCAAACTATGCAAGAACTATTTAGGGAAGAAGCAGTCAGCTGGTACTCTGTCTATAATGGAGTGGCCAGCACAGTCACCGGATCTCAACCCTATTGAGCTGTTGTGGGAGCAGCTTGACCGTATGGTACGTAAGAAGTGCCCATCAAGCCAATCCAACTTGTGGGAGGTGCTTCAGGAAGCATGGGGTGAAATCTTTTCAGATTACCTCAACAAATTGACAACTAGAATGCCAAAGGTCTGCAAGGCTGTAATTGCTGCAAATGGAGGATTCTTTGACGAAAGTTTGAAGGACACAATTATTATTTCAATTAAAAATAATTATTTCTAACCTTGTCAATGACTATATTTCCTATTCATTTTGCTATATTTCCTATTCAAACTAATTTCATGTATGTTTTCATGGAAAACAAGGACATTTCTAAGTGACCCCAAACTTTTGAACGGTAGTGTATGTCATATCCAGTCATATTGCAGAAGCATATTGTTTCCTCACTGCTGCTGCAATATTTGATGTGTATGATTTAGAGTAAAATGTGGGAGCCAGTGGAATGTGAAGAACTGAAGTTAACATATTATTAATGTAGTGTCCCATTAGATTTTATAATTAGTTTTTACAGATTTGTGTTCCTTTTAAAATATAATATTCTGTTGTACTTGTAACAGAGCTTGAAGATGAAATTTAGTATCTGCAAAGTCATAATAGGGAGCGGCCCATTGGTCCAAGTGAGTGACATACAGTTTTGGCAAGCATGTTTCTCCTCACATGACTGTTTTTAGATAAAGTGTGCTCACTTAGACTGTGGAGGAACTTAGTAAAGTGATGTATGTTTTAGTGTAAAATGGAACACGATTATGCGAACGATAAAATGATAAACACCTGAGTCATGTCATATTTATCCCAATAGGGAAATAGTCACCTATGGGGACCCTGAACTGTTAAAGAACGCTCTGTGAAAACTGCTCACCTAGAACCATCAACTATCCTCTGTCAGCACTCAGCATTGAACCAGGGTGCAGTAGGAACAGTTACAAAAAAAAATAAAAAAACATAGGGCATTTGTGCATTCCTTGTCCTGCGAAGCTAATAACATTAAATGGTAGGCTTCCAGCTTCACACAGATGCCAAAGCAAGGCTTGGTATAAAACAAATAACTTTTAACCCATCTGCTTACTAGAAAGGCACATGCAATGTAATGGGAGAGGAAAGTAAGTTGCATGGCAGGAAGAGGAATTGTTGCCAATGATAAATCCTTGTGCTTGTGTCCTTTGACTAGGCCCCACTTTATTGCCAAGAAATATTAAACATTTTGTGAAGGGTTCAGCAGAGCACATGGCTTGTGTGTTTCCCCATTGATATAATGTTGTGTTCGAAATATCTCTGGAAATCATTGAATGAATATCACTTAGACTGAAGCAAATATGGACATTTAAAAGGAGTCAATTAAAGCAACCTTGCTCGGTAGTTTTCAGGGTCTGAACTCATACCTGGCTGCAAAGCAACACTGACTGACAAAAATACAGTATTACTGGTCTAGTGTTGAAGGTTTCTGTGATTTTCAGCCAATGTAGCATGTCTTTTGATTGATTATCACAATATATTGCATACATATTACATATAAATTTGACTTTTGCAAATGTTTGATTTAAATACATTCATGAGCTCATGCTATTCACATGAATGCTTATTACTGTACATAAGCTAGACGTTATTTTAGGTGCATCGGTCATAAAATATAAAATCATCATTATTTTCGAAGCAGACGCCCTTATCCAGGGCGACTTACAATTGTTACAAGATATCACATTATTTTTACATAGTTACCCATTTATACAGTTGGGTTTTTACTGGAGCAATCTAGGTAAAGTACCTTGCTCAAGGGTACAGCAGCATTGTTCCCCACCTGGGATTGAACCCACGACCCTCCGGTCAAGAGTCCAGAGCCCTAACCACTACTCCACACTGCTGCTTTAAAATATTAAAGGCAAACACCTGAGTTTGGGCTGAAGAGTGACTTTAAGACACGGGTTTAAGTACAGTTGTTTTACTGCTGTGATTTCACTTCTTTTTTTCTCCTTTCAGAAATAAAATGGGTCTAATTCACTTACAGATTGCCCCTGTAGACTTTTTTAACATGTATTTTACGTGACCCAGCCAAAGTAATGGAAGGGATTCTACTTGTCCTGCACCATCCTGGTAAGAAGGGGCTTGTTGAGAAGTATATTAAAATGATCAGGTGCCAGCAATCTGAGCAATCAAGCTCTGCATGAAACATACTCAATAATAGGAGCTACATGCTAAAAACTTGATGTGAGGTTGTAGATCTCCAACTGGTAACCTAATTAATGTAGGAAAAGCCCTTATAAAAGTTTACCACAGTATTTTGAACTTTTCCCATGATTATATTAGCATTTACTACAGTTTACCATGTTTTGAAATATATATACAGTACTGTGCAAAAGTTTTAGGCAGATGTGAAAAAATGCTGTAAAGTAAGAATGCTTTCAAAAATAGACATGTTAATAGATTATATTTATCAATTAACTAAATGCAAAGTGAGTGAACAGAAGAAAAATCTAAATCAAATCCATATTTGGTGTGACCACCCTTTGCCTTCAAAACAGCATCAAGCATCAATTCTTCTAGGTGCACTTGCACACAGTTTTTGAAGGAACTCGGCAGGTAGGTTGGTCCAAACATCTTGGAGAACTAACCACAGTTCTTCTGTGGATTTAGGCAGCCTCAGTTGCTTCTCTCTCTTCATGTAATCCCAGACAGACTCGATGATGTTGAGATCAGGGCTCTGTGGGGCCATACCATCACTTCCAGGACTCCTTGTTCTTCTTTACGCTGAAGATAGTTCTTAATGACTTTCGCTGTATGTTTGGGGTCGTTGTCATGCTGCAGAATAAATTTGGGGCCAATCAGATGCCTCCCTGATGGTATTGCATGATGGATAAGTATCTGCCTGTACTTCTCAGCATTGAGGAGACCATTAATTCTGACCAAATCCCCAACTCCATTTGCAGAAATGCAGCCCCAAACTTGCAAGGAACCTCCACCATGCTTCACTGTTGCCTGCAGACACTCATTCTGTACGCCTCCAGCCCTTCGGCGAACAAACTGCCTTCTGCTACAGCCAAATATTTCAAATTTTGACTCATCAGTCCAGAGTACCTGCTGCCATTTTTCTGCACCCCAGTTCCTGTGTTTTCGTGCATAGTTGAGTAGCTTGGCCTTGTTTCCACGCCGGAGGTATGGCTTTTGGCCGCAAGTCTTCCATGAAGGCCACTTCTGACCAGACTTCTCCGGACAGTAGATGGGTGTACCAGGGTCCCACTGTTTTCTGCCAGTTCTGAGCTGATGGCACTGCTGGACATCTTCCGATTGCGAAGGGAAGTAAGCATGATGTGTCTTTCATCTGCTGCAGTAAGTTTCCTTGGCCGACCACTGCGCTTCACGGTCCTCAACGTTGCCCGTTTCTTTGTGCTTCTTCAAAAGAGCTTGGACAGCACATCTGGAAACCCCTGTCTGCCTTGAAATTTCAACCTGGGAGAGACCTTGCTGATGCAGTATAACTACCTTGTGTCTTGTTGCTGTGCTCAGTCTTGCCATGGTGTATGACTTTTGACAGTAAACTGTCTTCAGCAACCTCACCTTGTTAGCTGAGTTTGGCTGTTCCTCACCCAGTTTTATTCCTCCTACACAGCTGTTTCTGTTTCAGTTAATGATTGTGTTTCAACCTACATATTGAATTGATGATCATTAGCACCTGTTTGGTATAATTGTTTAATCATACACCTGACTATATGCCTACAAAACCCCTGACTTTGTGCAAGTGTACCAAGAAGAATTGATGCTGTTTTGAAGGCAAAGGGTGGTCACACCAAATATGGATTTGATGTAGATTTTTCTTCTGTTCACTCACTTTGCATTTAGTTAATTGATAAATATAATCTATTAACATGTCTATTTTTGAAAGCATTCTTACTTTACAGCATTTTTTCACACCTGCCTAAAACTTTTGCACAGTACTGTATATATATTTTTTAATATGCTTCCCCATACCTCTCTGGGCTTTACAGTGCTTACCTCTGTTTTCACTTTGCATTATTACACTTTGCTATGCTTTTACTATACTAAACTTTTATAACAGAGATCAAGGCAACCATGTGCTGGACTGCTGGCACCTGACTTTAGTAATGCATTTCAAGAGAGTTCTAAAAACCAGGACCCCCCCCTACCACCACCACCACCACACACACACACCTCCCCGCTCTACACGGCAAACAGTAAAGGGATCACGGACGGCACCCTCCACCGTCCCCCAGCTACCCCCAAAAAACTTCAGATTTTGTATTTTCAAAAGTTGACAGGTATGTATTAGACATAAACACTTGCATTAATTATATTACAGTAAATGAAGTATGAGACAATGCAACAATAATTAGCCTAAATGAAAATAAATCATCAAATAGCCTAACAGCTGCAGCAAGTGGTCCCGGGACCACTGCGCAACACAAGACAATGACTGAGAACTGCTTGAGCTGTAAGAAGCTCTTTATTATTTGATATAAACACTGCCATTTATTATATCACTGTAAAGTAATTATGAGAAAATTAAATGATAATTAGCCATAATGAATAATACAACTGTGGAAACAGAATATAACAGCGGCAGTGAGTGGTCCGTGTGGTCCTGACCACGTTGATGGCGTGGTCTCAGTGGTCCGGACCACTGTGACATCACAGCGCTGAGTGGTCCAAGTGGTCTTAGTAGTCCCATGGAGTTGTCCCAGTGGTCCGGACCACAGGTCACACAATGCTACAACCACTTCTCTATAAGTAGGAGTGCCCGAGAAGTTAATGTGTTTTAACAAGCAATAGAAAAGGCTTGATTATTTAAAAAAAGGTTTTTTTATATATGTATTTATGTAAAAAACCTTAAACAATAACTACCGGTAACTGATAAAAAAAAAAAAAAACTTAAACAAAAGGATATTTTCACCACAACCTTTCTCAAAGGATGACAAGTTATCAATCCAAAGTAGACATGAGCACTACAACTAACATACAGTCTTTTAAATGGAATATAAATAATTTAAACAGTAATAAACCCTACAGTCTGTCTACACATTGGCAGAATGACATGAATTTCAAGCAGCGTAATTAACCCCAATGGTAGAATAAAACTTTCAATATCATACTTTTACCTAAAGTCAGGCAATACCACCACTGTAACTAAAATAATCTATATATATATATATATATATATATATATATATATATATATATATATATATATATATATATATATATATATATATATATCTTGTTAGTCCAATCTTAAACTGGCTTGGTATATTTGATATATATATTTAACTACCAATGCTCTATGTATACAAAAAGTTACAGAGTACATGATTAAAATATCTCATTATACTGACCATGTTTAATTGTTAGGTTCACTGTTATCAAAAAAAATATCCATACCGCTTTAAAACACACAGCAGAAATAAAATGTGCCCTGCCCGAAGTGGAGATGATTCAAAGCAGCTCAAATCCACAATATTTTGCACCAAAAATTATGTACCTTCTTGCCTTTGAACAGAGATGTTGAGAGTCTTAACTGAAATCATAGCCTCTTCTAATGGTCACAGGGAACATCTGTGAAAATGAGCTCAGCTCCAGTACAAGTGCTGGAATTCCGTGCTTTTTCTGCATCTTATGTTGTAATAAGTTTCCCAGTTCAATGATCTCCAACTCCTATTCTTCTCCTGCCAAAATCCCTAATGCAAAACAACTGTTCACTTGGGCAGCATGTTTCTCTCATTTTTTTCTACATTGCTTGTAGGAAGGTGAACTGCAATAAAACAGCTACAAGCCTCACCAACCTACCCAATTAATGTCATTTGTTCAGATTATTGAGAATTGTCAGTAGATTTTATGCTGTATGAATACACCTTTTAAAATCTTATTACAAATAATGTTATCTTCATGAGATTTATCACTAAATGAATCAATATGATTCATGAGGCACCAGGATTGACAGTGATCCTAATTTAAAGCCACAGATGTGAATAGGATTTGGTGTTTATTGGATAAAGAAGTTGCATTTGTAATGATTAAATTTGTTCTTGTTTTGTTGGATTGAAAAGCCTATAGACCTCTGAACGGGAGGGAATGAATCTGAACTGTAAATCCACCTCCTGACCTGGAAGGGCGTTAAGTAAGATTGGTAGTACGCCTTCACAGGGATGGGCCAACTCGATGGTAGGTGTTGAATTATGTGTGGCAAGGCAGTTTAGTTTAGTTAGACAGGTTTATTTTATTAACATGAACATAACAACCAACAAGTCTCTCCGTACCCGTATGTATCCAGTATAAAATACAGTTGCCTATACGTTACAAACTAAGTAGGACACGCATTATTAAATTATTCGACATCTTCCTTCTTTAGTTAGTGTTTTCTTGAGCAAAATGCATCAATACCAATAGTGATCATACCTGAACAGCAAACAGATCATATTGGCATAATAATACACAGAGAGATTTCCTACTAAATGTACTTTTTAAAAAAAAAAAAACAACAACATTTTGATCATGCCAGTATTTACATCAATCAGGTAACTCAGATATAGAAATAGTTCCAGGTAACTGTATGTATGGCTACATAGCTCTATTAGTCCATATATTTTGGGTTTGGCTTGGAGATTCTGCCTGATCGTGTTTTGTATGGAGACTGGCTGAGTTGGACTTTGTTCAGGCATGATGTGGTTTTGCTGTGAAGTGTCTTCTTGCTCTGCAGTGTCTGGAGTAGGTATGATGTGTCTTCGATTTCTCCTGTATTCCTTTCCTTCGGTTTCAATTATGTATGACCTGGGCTCCTTGCAGGGTTTCTTTACGATTCCCAATCAGTTGTATCCCTGCAGAGTTTGTAGTCTAACTACTTGCCTGTCTTTCAGTGGTTTCAGAGGCTTACTTGATTTGTCGTAGTGCAGCTTGTGAATTGAGTTCCATTATCAGAGATTACTTTGTGAGGTGTGCCATGTACTGAAAAGTGTCGCTTCAATTTCTTGATTGTTGTGTGGGATGTAAGATCACAGAGTGCATCTATCTCAAACTATCCCGAGTACGAGTCGACTAGCACAAGGTAGTGATGACTGTTCCATTAAAAAATGTCTGTTGCCACTGTGGACCAAGGCAGATCTGGCACAGGGTGTAATTTCAATGGTTCTTTCTGTTGGTTCTGTTGGTGTGGTTTTGAGCTGTTGCACACACTGCAAGTTGATGTTATGCTATCAATGTCCTTACCCATTGATGGCCAGAAGACAATATCTTGAGCTCTGCATTTCGTTGCTTCTGTACTGGGATGTCCTCTGTGTAGTATTGAGATGTATTCTGTTTGCAGTGATTTAGGTATGATTGTTCTGAGACCTTTCATGACAATTCCTTTGTCAACTGTGAGCTCTTCTCTGTATGGAAAGTATGAGTGTATTTGAGGGACCACGCTTTGTACACAGCTGGGCCATCCATGCATGATTGTGTCTGACAGCTTCTGGAGTGTCATGTCTGCAGCTGTGTGTTAACACAGTTCCTTGATTCTAGTAGACGAGATATGTGTAACTGTCATGACTTCAAATTCATCTTGCTCATCATTGTGCTGTGAAGTACTTTTCTCGAAGCACGCAACAGTGTATCAGCAAGGTATAGTTCTTTTCCTTTCTTGTAGATTAGATTTATATTGAATTTCTGCAGTTTGAGCATCATGCGCTGCAGACGTGCTGGTGCAGTGTGAAGTGGTTTGTTCTTGATTGTAACCAGTGGTAGCTGGTCGGTTTCAAGGTCACTGGTTTTCCATAGATGTAGTCATAGAACTTGAAACAGGCAAAGACAACCGCTAGAAGTTATTTTCGATTTGAGCGTAACGGGTCTCAGTTTGTGTGAGTGTGCGGGAGGCATAGGCAATTAGTTTACCTTCCTGAGGGCATGCTGCACCAAAACCATTCTGAGATGAATCGCAAGTTAAAGTGACTGATATTTTAAAATTGTAGTACTTGAGAACTGGTGGGCTGGTTATACTCACTTTCAGTGAGTCAAAAGCTTCTTGGTGTTGCCTCAACCAGTACCATTCTGTGTCTCCATGTGTTAGCTGACGTAATGGAGCTGAAATGTTGCTGAAATTTTGAATAAATGTTCCTAGGTAGTTTGTCATTCCCAGAAAGCGTTGGAGAGCTGTAGTGTTTTCTGGAGCAGGCATCTCGTTGATTGCTTTGATCTTTGCTGGGTCTGGCTTCAGACCCTCGTCTGTAAACAGGTGTCCAACGTAGCCAACTTGTTTCAGTCTGAACTTGCACTTAAGAGGGTTGAGTTTCAGATTGACTTTGCGTGCACAGTCTAATATTTTCTTTAAATTGTCATTGTGTTCTTTGACACCATTTCCTCCAATAATGATGTCATCAACAATGATTGCACATGGATATCCTGCACAAATTTGTTCCATGGCATGTTGAAATACTTCAGATGCAGAATTGATTCCAAAAGGCATTCTGAGGAATCTGTACCTCCCAAAAGGAGTGTTAAAATGTTGTGCACAATGAAGACGCGTTGTTCAGAGTTATTTGCCAGAGTTATTTGCATCCAGTACAGAGAACTGTTGCATTTGACATTTGTGCTGCAACTTCCTCAACAGTACGCATGGGGTGGTGTGGACGTTTTAGTGCCTTGTTGAGGTCCTGTGGATCTATGCAGATGCATATGTCATCAGAGCTTTTCTTGTGTGTTGCCACCATTGATGAGACCCATTCTGTAGGCTCGGAGATGGGAGTGATCACGCCTGAAAGTGTTATTCTGTCCAGTTCAGCTTTTACTCTGTTCTGCATTGCCACCGGGATTCTGCGTGGTGGTCTCACAACAGGCATTTCATTTGAATCTAGCTTCATTGAGTATGTGACTGGAAGTTTGCCTAGTTTGTCATCAAAGAGATCAGCGTAATCTGAAAAAATGATCCGAGACAGACTGGAATCTTGCTTAAAGTCTATCTGGTGGATTTCATTGTTTAAAGTTATCAAGTCCATGCGAAGACAATCTGGTAGACCAAGTAGTGGCTGCATATTTCTCTTGAGTTCATGAAACAGCAATGAGTACGATCGTTCTGCGGTGTGGCACTCAAGGAAAGCTGTGCCTGCAGTGTGGATCACATTGCCTCCATATGCAATGAGTTTTGTGATCTTCGCTGTGTTCAGATTTTGTGTGCTCTGTAAATGTTGGTATGTGTCTATTGACATCACATTTCCATTAATTTTAATTGTGCAGTAGATTTCATTTTTATCTTTGTTATTATTTGATTCCAGTCCATCAACATAAAATGACCCTTCACTGTCACTTGAGCTATACACTGGTTCCAGCTGGTTGACAGATCTTTGGCCTTTTGTGTGTTTCTGTGTATACTGCGAAGATCTGCAGCATTTTTTGAAATGATTCCATTTCTCGCATTTGTGGCACTGCTGTCCATATGCTAGGCATTTGTTCTTATTTTGCAGGGTGGCTGCCTCCACAATTGTTGCAGTTTACAATGGATTTTGGTGTATACCGCTCTTGCTCTGGCTTTGGCCTTGTTTCATTTTGTTTATGTATCTTGTTGAGAAGTATGTACGCTTGCGTTCTGGTGGGTTTGTCACTGTGTGCCGCCACTATGAAAATGTCATCTTCCTGTTCAAAAACTCACCAATTTTCAGCAATGTTACCATCTAAAACAAGAAGCTCTGGTATGTGAAATCCGTCTGCCATTATTGTTTGTTTCTGATTTATTTTCATTCTCTATAGCAGGTTTCAATTATACTGTATGCAGTCATTCACAGGAATTTATTTATTTATTTTACGTTCGGTTTCTGCTTATTCCTTGGAATGAAGCTCCGCTTCTGACACCATGTTGAATGACGTGTGGCAAGGCAGTTTAGTTAGACAGGTTTATATTTTATTAACATGAACGTCATCGCTCCAGTCTACAGCATAACAACCAACGAGTCTCTCCGTACCCGTATGTATCCAGTATAAAGTACGGTGTCCTACACATTACAAACTAAGTAGACGACACGCGTTATTAAATTATACTACAGCAGGATAGAACCAGAAATCGGCCATCTTAGTGAAATGGAGTAGCTGTAAAACTGCTGAACAACGCGTGGTGGGGCAACATCTCCAGGACCAGTTGACCCGGTGGTGCTGCCCCACCCAACGAACTGTCAACGAGGTGGTTCAGCCACGTGGTGGGAACAGAGACTCCACCCCACCATTTGAGGACTCCCTGCCTTCATTCCTCTACCTCTCCGACCTCCTGACCCAGGGCCCCTCCTCCAGTTCCGAAGAGCCCTCCCTGAAATGGCACCCATCACCCCCGGATCTGTCAAATGAATTTTTTAAAGGTAAATCTATATATTAAATACAATATTCTGTGTTTGGAGAGAGTCAGAATACTTTATATTGCTATAGAGTATTATTATTATTATTTATTTCTTAGCAGACACCCTTATCCAGGGCGACTTACAATTGTTACAAGATACCACATTATTTTTACATACAATTACATTATTTTTTACACACAATTACCCATTTATACAGTTGGGTTTTTACTGGAGCAATGTAGGTAAAGTACCTAGCTCAAGGGTTCAGCAGCAGTGTCCCCCACCTGGGATTGAACCCACGACCCTCCGGTCAAGAGTCCAGAGCCCTAACCACTACTCCACACTGCTGTAGGCACAGTTCCTCCAGGCAGTCACATTGCGAAGTCACATTGTGTTCCCTTCCCGCTCTGTATTTCCTGCTGCTGGTGTGTTTGCCTCTGTCTCGGTCTGTGTAGTCCTAGCCTGCGTATGGTGCCTTTTGTGTCTCCCCTGTGATTGGTTGTTGTTTGTCTTTCCTTATTGGCTGTTTGTCTGTGACAATTGGTGCTAGTGTGCAGCTAAGTGTGTAAAAGTGTATGCTGTGAAGCAGACAGAGTGTCCAGAAAAGAATAAACAAAGAGTTTTTGGAACCAGGAACAAAGTGTCTCTTCTCCTGTTTTCTGCCTCCCTATGAAAAGCTACAGTATATACAAAAACAAACTATAAATGGAGATAAAGCAATTAGGCTACTGCAATACATGTGGCTACCACTGTAAAGCAAACAAATAAATGAATGCATTTCATTTTTGACATATAAACATAATGAACTGTATTTTCTTACTTTAAATAATTTTGCATCATGAAGAGAAAATCATATTTATATACAAAAGTTATAGAATTCAATATAACCAAGAATAGCAAATCACCAATAACAAAAAAGTCTATAGAAAAACAAACTATATGTTGATCATAAAGCAGTAATCGTAAAGATAATGGGGTGATGCAATAAAGATGGCCACTGCTGTAAGCAAGCAAACAAGCAAACAAACAAACTTTAGCTTACCTGCAGGCTATGGCTTATCCCTCTAACCAATGCTCGTCCGGTTCCTAGTAGCTGCTTCAATACTCCAGCATTCAGAGAATGTCGGATATAACAGAACAAAGAATGTAGGCCATTTTTTTTAAGTTGAAAAAGTTGGTAAAACCATTTTGTTGTCACTTTGCCGAAACTGCTAATGGTTCATACTTTATATTTTTTATCTTCCACACTACAACCCCAATTTATGACACAACCATTTTATTACATGTTTATCAGAGGTGCCATTCCTATACAGTAGCTCTCAAAAGTATTCACCCCCCCTTGGACTTTTCCACATTTTATTGTGTTACAACATGGAATCAAAATGGATTTAATTAGGAGTTTTTGCCACTCATCAACACAAAAAAGTCCATAATGTCAAAGTGAAAAATAAAATATGCAAATTGTTCTAAATGAATTACAAATATAAAACAGAAAATAATTGATTGCATAAGTATTCACCCCCTTTGCTATGACACACCTAAATAAGCTCTGGTGCAACCAATTGTCTTTAGAAGTCACATAATTAGTTGAATGGAGTCCACCTGTGTGCAATTAAGGTGTTTCACATGATTTCAGGTTAAATACACCTGTCTCTGGGAGGTCCCACAATTGGTTAGTACATTTCCTAACAAAAACTACATCATGAAGACGAAGGAACATTCAAAGCAAATCCGGAATAAGGTTCCTCAAAAGCTGAGCTGGGAGACACTGTGCATATGGCAACAATAGCCTGGGTGCTTCACAAAACTGGCCTTTATGGGAGAGTGGCAAAAAGAAAGCCATTGTTGAAAAAAACTCACATCAAATCTCAGCTAGAGTTTGCCAGAAGGCATGTGGGAGACTCTGAGACTAAGTGGAAGAAGATTCTATGGTCTGATGAGATCAAAATAGAGCTTTTTGGCCTCAACGCTAACCGCTATGTTTGGCGCAAGCCTAATACCGCACATCATCCTGAGAACACCATCCCTACCGTGAAGCATGGTGGTGGCAGCATCATGCTATGGGGATGCTTCTCTGCATCAGGGCCTGGAAAGCTAGTGAAGGTAGAGGGCAAAATGGATGCAGCAAAGTACTGAGAAATCCTGGAGGAAAACCTGCTGAAGTCTGCAAGAGACCTGGGACTTTCAGAAGATTCGTCTTCCAACATGACAATGACCCCAAACATACAGCCAAAGCTACACTGGAGTGGCTTAAAAACAAAAAGGTCAACGTCCTGGAGTGACCCAGTCAAAGCCCGGACCTCAATCCAATTGAGAATATGTGGAAAGAGTTGAAAATTGCTGTTCACCAAAGGTCCCCATCCAACTTGCCGGAGCTTGAGCAATTTTGCAAAGAAGAATGGGCAAAAATTGCAGTGTCCAGATGTGCAAAGCTGGTAGAGACTTATCCAAATAGACTCATGGCTGTAATTGCTGCCAAAGGTGCCTCTACCAAATATTGACTCAAGGGGGTGAATACTTATGCAATCAATTATTTTCTGTTTTGTATTTGTAGTTAATTTAGAACAATTTGTAGATTTTATTTTTCACTTTGACATTATGGACTTTTTTGTGTTGATCAGTGGCAAAAACTCCTAATTAAATCCATTTTGATTCCATGTTGTAACACAATAACATGTGGAAAAGTCCAAGGGGGGTGAATACTTTTGAGAGCCACTGTATGTTATACCCCTGGGCAGACTTTGATTTGTACACATGATCAACTCACAGGGACATATTTGAATAATCTAAACGATTATTGCACCATCACTGTCTGAATACTTAATAAAGTATTAAAAACGAAATAACGAAACAATCATGTTAGGGACATGTTACATGTTAGTATGTGTTAGCCTATTTAGTTTATTTCATAAACATATGAAAAAGGACTGCATTTAACAAAATTTTTAAATTAATAGAATACACCCTGCCGGCTCTTTCAGACTCACAGGCTCTTCCTTACATTCACTTTATTCTCTGAGAAGACCAGGCTCTGTAACCCAACACATCTCAGTTCACAGATTTCATGATAATAAAGTGTACTGTTTAGGGCTCTATTGGTTTACACAGGACAGTATTTTATTTTTACAGTGATGTTAACCAATCCACGGAAATTGCTGGTATATATCACACAGCTAAAATAAATAGACATTACTTAAAACAAACTGATATGTTTTTTCACTCTGACTTTTAGTTTAATTGCTGCCAAATACTTTCTGAGATAATTTAGCTATAAACCAAAACCTGAAATGTTTCATGCTCCCCCGAGGATTCAAACTGACAGGCCGGTTTCCTAACGTTTAAATAAGATACTGTTATTTAGGGTCATTTTTTTTTTTTTGAATTAAAACAGTACAAAATTCATCAACATGTCTGTTTTATTTTTTTCCATGAACATTGCATTAAAATGAATTAGGGAAACTGGCAAGCCATATTAACCAGTTCATAAATACATAATACAAGTTTTATCAGTAAGGAAGATTAAGAATAGCCAATTTACTTACAGTATTACAGTGGCAGCTGCAGTAATGGAAGCCACTCTACAATCACTCTGCGAAAGTTATTTTACCTGCTTATATATATATATATATATATATATATATATATATATATATATATATATATATATATATATATATATATATATATACAGTATATACTGTATATATTGTGAGCAAGGATTGCAGATGCAGAATGCACAGGTAAGTTTATAATTATATATAATTTCAGCCGCTCCAAACCAGTACACAGTTACTGGGAGAAATACAAAATAACACTAGAGGGCTCGAGGGCCAAAACAATTGTTCCATGATCAAACAAAACAATATCTCTTTGCTGAGCATAAAGACAAACAGACTCAGGTCAGTCTTACCGAATGTAAAGTCTGGTACAAAAAGTGAGCAGAACAAGAAAAAAAAAAAAAAAAAACACATATCGTGACACAGTTCACAGTTTGTCAGGTTCCTTTCCCCAGCTCTGAGGTCCAAACCAAACAAAAGAAAAGCACTCTGTTTTATATAGGATTTCCTTTCCAGGGGCTAACAGGGAACATGTGCCTGCCAAACAAGACACTAATTAACTAATTACTTAAAAATTAACCATTTCCCAGGCAACTGTTACCTCCCTGTTAGCTCCTGGAAATCATGGCAGACTGGTTCCAAGCCCACCAATGATCTTCCCAGCGGTTATTCAAAGTCCTCCTAGGCTTGGTGTCAGCCTGCCACGATCGCCTCAGCCATTAATTCTATGAGGTGGCTCACAATATATACAGTTATAGACTGGGGATGGGGGTGGGAGTATTTCCTGTAAATAGTTACACTGCGTTTTATTGATTATTTGCAGTCCTGTGTTGTGTCTGTGTGTATGCGTGTGTTATGAGTGAGTGCACCAGGCCCTCACCCTCATGTTTCCTCTCTCTCTTTCTTGGTGTGAGGCAATCTTGTCTGCTTCTCACTCCTACACTTCCCCCTCCCCTTCGTAACATGCACAGTATGTCAGTGCGTGTGTGTGATTGAGCGCCCAGTATTCAAATGTCTGTGTGTCCAGGGTGCCCAATGGGAGCCTGGGGTGGGAGTGTACAAGGAGGTGTGTGTTCTGCTTTGGGCTCTCTGTCCAGTGGTGTCCTGTCTAAGATATCTGTTTTTCCTAAGAGCCAATAAACGGCAGATTTAACTGCCTTTGGACTGCATGCTGCCTCCTGAGTCCATTTATTTGGTGGAACCCACCTCTTACAAAGGAGAGGAGTGATTGTGTTACCTTATGTCAGTTAGTTAGTTTTACAATGCTGTATTAAGAGAAACTATACTGCAAAAAAATGTACTGTAAGAGCATCTACTGCCATACTAATTCAATGGAGAGGGCTATTTCTGCAGGCTCGGAGGCTCCGTATCCTTTAAATTCTTTATTTTCTTGATGCTCTACTTTCTTTGCATGGATGCTCTGTTTCAGGGGAAATTGTCATGTGATCGGGGTGTAACGCCACTAATGATGATGTAATTGGCAGCTGTGGGGAAGCCTCTGATTCAATGCCTGTTTAACTCTCTACTATAATTTAAAAACAGAGCTGCCCATCCTAAAATGAGCTAATGTGATGACTACTGGGTTCTCGGAGTCAGAAAATTACAAACATGTGAACTTAAAATTTGAAAAACAAAACAATGCAAAGTTTTTATGCCTCAGTGGCAGAGCAGTTGCCCTGCCTTTAAATGTAGTCCTGGGAGCTAAGATGGCTGCCCAGGACAAAAACTCGAATAAAGAAATTAAATACCCTCACACTAAATAAGCTCCAAAATAAATAATTTTAATTTTAATTTATCAAAACACCATGCCAACAGGTCAAATCAACGTTTCGATCTACAAGAGAGCTTCATCAGGATATGAGACAATGTTGCAAGCTTGTTTTTAAATAGAACAAATTACTTGGTGTCAGTTAGATACAGGTGAGCAATACCACTATAGCAAGGCAGTTTGACAAAAGGAATTTCAGTCAAACTGCCTTGTTAAATTTCTTCAAAAACAGTTCAAAAGCACTGTGTTAACAGTGATACCTTGTATATTTTAAAATCTTCATACAAAAAGTATTTTTAAATACATGTAAATTACACAATTTTGCATACTAGTCTCATGGCTGTTAAATATAATCTCTATAGAAAGAACATCAACTGTCATCAACCCTCTGGCTCTCGGGACGGCAGCTCCACCCCCTCTGGCTCTCGGGACGGCAGCTCCTCCCCCTCTGGCTCTCGGGACGGCAGCTCCTCTCCCTCTGGCTCTCGGGACGGCAGCTCCTCCCCCTCTGCCTCTCGGGACGGCAGCTCCTCCCCCTCTGGCTCTCGGGACAGCAGCTCCACCCCCTCTACCTCTCGGGACGGAAGCTCCTCCCCCTCTGGCTCTCAGGACAGCAGCTCCACTCCCTCTACCTCTCGGGACGGCAGCTCCTCTCCCTCTGGCTCTTGGGATGACAGCTCCTCCCCCTCTGGCTCTCGGGACGGCAGCTCCTCCCCCTCTGGTTCGGATGGCGGCAGCTCCTCCCCCTCTGGCTCTCGGGACGGCAGCTCCTCCCCCTCTGGCTCTCGGGACGGCAGCTCCTCCCCCTCTGGCTCTCGGGACGGCAGCTCCTCCCCCTCTGGCTCTCTGGACAGCAGCTCCACCCCCTCTACCTCTCGGGATGGCAGCTCCACCCCTCTGGCTCTCGGGACGGCAGCTCCTCTCCCTCTGGCTCTCGGGATGACAGCTCCCCCTCTGGCTCTCGGGACGGCAGCTCCTCCCCCTCTGGTTCGGACGGCGGCAGCTCGTCCCCTCTGGCTCTCGGGACGGCAGCTCCTCCCCTCTGGCTCGGACGGCAGCTCCTCCCCCTCTGGCTCTCGGGACGGCAGCTCCACCACCTCTGGCTCTCGGGACGGCAGCTCCTCCCCCTCTGGCTCTCGGGACGGCAGCTCCACCACCTCTGGCTCTCGGGACGGCAGCTCCTCCCCCTCTGGCTCTCGGGACAGCAGCTCCTCTCCCTCTGGCTCTCGGGACGGCAGCTCTACCCCCTCTGGCTCTCGGGACGGCAGCTCCACCCGCTCTGGCTCTCGGGACGGCAGCTCCACCCCCTCTGGCTCTCGGGACGGCAGCTCCACCCACTCTGGCTCTCGGGACGGCAGCTCCACCCGCTCTGGCTCTCGGGACGGCAGCTCCACCCCCTCTGGTTCGGGCGGCAGCAGCACCACCCACTCTGGCTCTCGGGACGGCAGCTCCACCCGCTCTGGCTCTCGGGACGGCAGCTCCACCCCCTCTGGTTCGGGCGGCAGCAGCACCAGCCCCTCTGGCTCTCGGGACGGCAGCTACTCTCCCTCTGGCTCTCGGGATGACAGCTCCTCCCCCTCTGGCTCTCGGGACGGCAGCTCCTCCCACTCTGGTTCGGACGGCGGCAGCTCGTCCCCCTCTGGCTCTCGGGACGGCAGCTCCTCCCCCTCTGGCTCTCGGGACGGCAGCTCCTCCTCCTCTGGCTCTCGGGACGGCAGCTCCACCACCTCTGGCTCTCGGGACGGCAGCTCCTCCCCCTCTGGCTCTCGGGACGGCAGCTCCTCTCCCTCTGGCTCTCGGGACGGCAGCTCTACCCCCTCTGGCTCTCGGGACGGCAGCTCCACCCACTCTGGCTCTCGGGACGGCAGCTCTACCCCCTCTGGCTCTCGGGACGGCAGCTCTACCCCCTCTGGCTCTCGGGACGGCAGCTCCACCCTCTCTGGCTCTCGGGACGGCAGCTCCTCCCCCTCTGGCTCTCGGGACGCCAGCTCCACCCCCTCTGGTTCGGGCGGCAGCAGCACCAGCCCCTCTGGCTCTCGGGACGGCAGCTCCTCCCCCTCTGGCTCTCGAGATGTCAGCTTCTCCCTGGCTCTCGGGACGGCAGCTCCACCCGCTCTGGCTCTCGGGACGGCAGCTCCACCCCCTCTGGCTCTCGGGACGGCAGCTCCTCCCCCTCTGGCTCTCGGGATGGCAGCTCCTCCCCCTCTGGCTCTGGCGTCAGCAGGGCTCCTCTCACTTGCTCCCACTTTTGGAGCAACAGCTCCAGTTCAATTGGCTCCCGCACCTGTCTCTTCAGCGGGGCCAACCCCAGCTCTCTCTCCCATCTCTCATTTTGCTCTTTTTGAGCGGCGGTGTTGCGATTGAGCCTCTCAATTAAACCTTTAAAATCCATTTTTATTTTAAATTTCTGGATCTTTAGGGGCGCCCACTCTCGCTGCCACCAAATGTGAACCGACGTGCACCACTCACGGTTCTTTGCCCCTTTAAAATCAGACCCAGGACACAGGAAATGTGAACCGACTCGCACCACTCACGGTTCTTTGCCCCTTTAAAATCAGACCCAGCACAGGAATTGATTTTTTTTATACGCTGCCATGCTATATTTTTAATAAACAAAGTAAACAAAACACAAAATAAACAAAACAAACACCTAGCTCTTATACGAGCACTAACTAAACACGCCGGAACCTGAACTGAACCGCAGGACGGCTAAGCCGTTTACCTGCTACAAACATCAAAACACTCCGCTCTTTAAACTTACGTTTTGTCCTTTTAATGACTGCTTGGAAGCAGAGCACCCCTTCTGCCCCCTTCTCCTTAGCAGCCCTGAGCAACCTGACTGCCCTCTTTAAATACCCTGCACCTGGTTCTAATTTAACAATAATTACCAGGTGCAGGGGATAATTAATAATAAAACAATTAACAAATTTAATTAAACAATAAAGCAAAATAAATAAACAATCAAACCAAATACAATTAAGTTAAACAAATGTGCATTCCAAGACATGTTTTCCTGCAGGAGGCTTTAACCCCTCCCTGCTGTCTTACAATATATATATATATATATATATATATATATATATATATATATATAAATAACCGCCAGAACCATCATATATTTGTTCACAAATATACAGGATTCGAAAGCTTTTCATATATATTTTTTACAATCTCCATAACCAGCAAAAACATCATATTTACAAAGGGTTGAATCATTTAAATTGATATTAGTAAGGTTAAAGAACTCTACAGGAAAGGTTTTATGTCAAACTCCTTATTGAGCCCTCTGGGGGACAGTTTTTGTAAATAATAAATCCAGAAAGTCTCTCTTCGCAATAACATTGTATTTATGTCTACCCATTCAATGCCTATATATTTAAGAGATGCAATATTATGGTTCGCTTGCAAGAAATGAGCAGCCACTGGGCTTTGTAAATCTTTTCTAGGAATATTGCTCCTATGTTCGCTAATCCTGGTTTTAAAGCATCTCTTTGTTTTACCTACATAGGCTAGACCACATGGACATTTAATCATATAAATGACATTTCGTGTATTACATGTTATTATGCCCTTTATCCCAATTATTTTGCCAACTGCATTGTGCACAGTGTCCACATTTATAATTCCCATCTGGAATGCCATCAAGAAAGGTTCTGTGTACAATTGGGGGTAGATCTGAATGTACCAATAAATCTCTCAGGTTAGATGGTCCACTAAAAACAAAACGAGGGGGCTCTTTGAAGACTCTATTTAGCCGGGGATCGGAGTCAACAATTTACCAATGTTTCCGTATAATATCCCTAAAATGGTAACCCAGATTAGAGTACTTAGTTATACACTGTACAGGTTGTTCATTCAACAGTTTCTCTTTTGGTCTCAAACCCTCCAACTGTGTAACTGAGCTAAATCGATTAGCATCACTGTCTATCCAGTCCTCCGCATAACCCCTCTCCTTGAATCTCTTAGAATATCCGCCTGCTGTAAATATTGGTCATCAGAACTACAAATCCTGTGCAATCTATTAAATTGGCTTATTTGGAGACTCTTCTTAAGCGGTACAGGGTGAAAGCTGTTGGCTCTCAATAGAGAATTTCTTTCTGTGGGTTTACGGTATAAATCCGTGCTTAACCTGTTGTTGTCTTTAGTAATCATAATGTCTAAGAAAGTTCAATTTCAATTGATCAAATTCCAATGTGAATTTAAGACGTTCATTAACATTATTCAAATATGCATGAACATCCAGTAATTGTAAATGAGTACCTGTCCAAATTAGAAAAATATCGATTTAACGGCGCCAGGGTTTTATACAATATGAGAAGGGGTTACATTGAGGATCATAAACATAAAAGTCTTCAAAGAGTCCCATGTATAAATTAGCATAATCCGGTAGATGTTCCCTTGTTTTGCAAATAGTAGTCATTCTTGAATAAAAAATAGTTATAATCCAAAACCAATTCTGTCAATTCTGTTGCCAGACGAAGGATAAGTAACGAGTTTTATTCGAACTTCAGCCTAACCCTTTACCCTGTAGGGGATGCAGGTCCTAACTTCCTAGTGCCACTGGAAGCACACCCTGTCACTTTTTACTCTAGATCTAACCCCAGACAATGCAAAATTGAAGAAATAGCCAGTTTGGTTAGGACAATGTGGTACTTTAGCCTCACTAAAGTGGCCATAAGCAATGCTTGAATGCATGACAAATGCAACTTAAAAAATCTGCCAAAAATCCAAAATCCATGGAAACCAAAATGTTTTGCTTGATTCTTATAGATCTCATCAACATCTATCCAAAAATATCTTTGGGTGATTTTTTGGAGCCCTCCACATGAGTTATTTCAGCCTAAACTTGGTAGAAATACAAGAAATTCTAATTTCAGAGGGGGTTAATGACCAGCGGGGGGACTTGAAACCAAAAGTGTTTCACAAAATTTGGAAGAGTGGTCCCCAAGGTTCTTACAACAACACTAACATTTTAGGACCCACATCCCCTACAGGGTAAAGGGTTGGGCTTGCCAAAGGTGAGTTAAGCGCTCCTGGTATTTTTTTCTCGAAAGCCCTACTCATTACGAGTCGAAGGAGGTGCTAAGTTGAGCCCAGGGTGATTATTCTGGTCAGGATCACTTTTTCACTTTAGGTTGACCTTTGCCAGGTCACAGCTCGAAGGGGAAATTCGTCAAGTCGATCCCACCAGCCTTCTGGTTGGAAGGTCGCCCAAATGTTTCGATATATCATGGTGGTGCTGCAGATCATCACCACTGTATTTAGCAGGGCAGAAAAAGCAAAACAGCATCTCCACTGGCTTTGCAGAAATAAGAATAGCTGCGCTTGATGAGCTCTCGATCGATTATGTACTGTACTTTCTTCCAAAAGCATAAACAAAAACACAGCCTCCATGCTGCCGCCACACAAACCTAACGAATGTCATGTAATGGTGGTCCGAGTTCAGTGGTTTGTTTAAACAGGGAGTCACTCACTTCAGTAATGAAAGGGGTGTGTGTCCAACAACTGCAGTGATTGCAGCTTGTTAATACGGCTGTCACACTAACCACAGCACCTTGGTTTAACATCTCATCCGAAGGACGGAGCACAAGGAGGCTAACTGACTTGCTCAGGGTCACACACAGTGAGTCAGTGGTTGGGATTGAACCTAGAACCTGGTATCAAGTAAGGGTGTGCGATAATACCGGTACATTGCGAAATTTAGGCAATACAATAACTGGTATTTGAACAATAATACTGGTAGTTTTGGTTTAACTAACTCAGGGAAGCATCTACAGGAAAATGTTGGCTATTATCTAGCAAGATAATCACTTCCCGCAAGAACTAACACAAAAGAAAATATGACAGAATCACATAGTGATTTTGAGCTTGCTTAAATTCTGCAAAGCAAAGTCACATGTCTGGAATCATTTCCTAATAAAAAAATCAAAAAAGAATGACTGTATTGCATCAAACATTGCGGTATGTTGTTTAGGTAAGGCTGAAGTAAAATATGCCGGCAGTGTCATGGCAAATTTCAGCCTCCCCTTAATCCTAAATGAGTCACGTGGAGATTTCATTTTGTGAATATATTTGTGTGTTTTTTATTGGTATGTAATTGTAATGTTGATACTTTTCTTGCTTTTGGATGCTTTACGTTACACTGATATGCATGTGATTAAATACATAACCTTTACAGTAAAAACAAATAAAACATAAAATATTGTTAATTACTATATCTATCCATAGTATATATATATATATATATATATATATATATATATATATATATATATATATATATATATATAAAGTAAACCATAGATATGCATGTGTGTCAAACTCAATTAACACAGCACCCCTTCACATGTTACAAAATGCAGCAGAAATATACAAGACATGCACATTGTTTAACAGACTGGTGAAGCAACTCACCAGAACAGGAAACACCAAATTGCTCTGTGACTTGTGTCTATTCAGGTTTTTTTCAAGAGCTCGAACTATTTCCATCTTTGTGTATCAAGTGAAACAGTGGTGCATTTTGCCATTTGTTTAGATGCCATTTTGTAGGTGTACTCATGGAAATCAGAATACAAGATAATTCAATGACAGCCTGTAACAGGGGAGATCTGTGCTGACTGTCTGACGCATGCATGGTGCTGCAGGAAGAAGGCAGCAGCCTCGTAAGATCCTCCTGTCAGTCAGGGAGAGGTGGGGAAGAGGGTGTGTTGGCTTTCTCTCTCTCTCTGAGTGGCTGAGAGGCGGGCTTTGGGGGATTGCTGGGCCTATAAATAATGCTCTGTTGTTCCCTCAGCCCTGCCCCTCTAAGACGAAAATGCTGCAAGACCAAACACGGCTGGAAAGGAATGAGAACAAAACAAAATAAAAAGAAAGTGGATCCGTGGATTTTTTTTTAGTAGCGGGGGAAAAACTTGGGCAGACCCCTGGAAAGATTTTGAGGGAACGTGTGAGCATAGGATCGAAGACCTGGGCCGTCTTGGATAGAGACGGTCGGGGTAACACTGCAGAGTGCAGCACCTTTATTTTGTAGTTTGTTAAAAGTGTTTTGTTTTCTCTTTTTCCTTTGTACCTTCTGTTTTGGATTATTATTTCTGGCACTTGCAGGTGCACCAAAGGTGACCAAATAACCTGAGAATACCATCGTTGGTAGGAGCAGTACCACAGTGCCACCTTGTGGTAAAGAATAAATCGGGCACCCAAGCGGTGTTAAGAACTCCAACTTTCTGTCTCCGGTGTCAGTGAATTCCCCAACCTTCCACACAGCCGTTCTGGAAAGATTTAATAAACCAATCAGTCCTTCAAGACACTCTCGAGATGACAAGTTGCCTTTTTAGAAAACAGTACTGTATCCATTGTAAACAAATATCTATCGGCCCCAAGAAGGTGTTCTTTTAAGTGAAGTTCCTGTTCCTTTACCCAGAACATTTACAATGGGAAAAATCTGATACCTCACAAGGGTGTTCCCTTAGGTGAAGTGTTCTCTTAGGAGGTGTTCAATTATTTTCTGTTTTGTATTTGTAATTAATTTAGAACAATTTGTAGATTTTATTTTTCACTTTGACATTATGGACTTTTTTGTGTTGATCAGTGGCAACAACTACTAATTAAATCCATTTTGATTCCATGTTGTAACACAATAAAATGTGGAAAAGTCCAAGGGGGGGGTGAATATTTTTGAGAGCCGCTGTATAGCATTTCCATTTCAAGATGACGTCACTTACATACTTTACATACAATATTTTTTAAACAAAGTTGTTAAGGCAGGAATAGTAGTGTAACGAACCGCGGTTCCCGCAGACAGGGGCTTCTCATAGGTGGGAGGTGGGATGGGATCCTGGGACCTCCCGCTCTGAAGCACAGCGCCGATACCGCTGTACAAAAGAACCGGCTACCTTGCAGGAGCGTATATCGGGCTTATGTCTTCATATTTGATCGCATCAACTACCAGCCCTGACCCCTACACCCCAGTGCATGCTACAGTAGTTTATCTGGTGCACACTGAAAGGTGTTTCCAATCAGCAGAAATGCAGAGGAAAACAACTACTCCCATAATCCATGCATGCCAACAACTATGGCTTTGATTAACTTTGGTTTAATGGGACTAAACTGTCAAGAGATTTTCCATGCTGTCGAGCAGTGACACAGACTATTTTTTGTGTACCGTCCCAGATGTTTGTTTTTTTTCCTACCGTTATGATAGATGTCTTTTTTTTCTGGTTAAAATCCTTTTCCAGCATATCATCAGTAAAGCAGTGGGGTGGGAGGGTTTGAGCTGTTCCTTCAATTAAAACCAGGGTTCAGACTACGCCATCTGCCATTGCCAGTACAGTACTGTGTGTGTTTATAGCAGACAGGAGTTTGTAATGGAGGGTTGAATCTAGGGTTTTGGTTAAAATGTAATTTTTTCTTGTATTTTAGACAATATTTTACTTTTTGTTTTATTGAACATTATTATATTATAATGCTACACAACTATATAATTATATATGTATGTATTCACTTTGAAATTTTGAGGAGGCACTGCCTCCCCTGCCTCCTCCAAGAAGCCTCCACTGGTTCTACTGCAGTGGAACGATAGGGCCGTGGCTTCATTATCACAATTCCCAACCCTAACAGAGGGTAACGTTCATCATGTTTGGGGAAAAAAAGTCTTAAAATGGTGTATTTTAAAGCTATAACTGTTAACGTTTTCTTACTCATCTGCTGGGTCACAGTATAGGTAACTGTTTGCACTTAACTTCCAAAAAAGGGTCTTCTTAATTGATGTAGGTTTCAAAGTCTGTGAAAGAAGACATCTCCATGTTCTAGTTTAAAACTGGTACCTGAGAAAAAGCCAAATCACAACCCTACAGGTATGTAGGGTGAATAGTTTTACAATATGTGCTGTGCTGTTCTACTTTTAACCATACCATGTCATCTCTACCTTCTCCTCCCTCCTTAACCCCCCCCCCTCCTCCTCCCCCTCTAGCTCCTCTGATGACTTTGCCTCTTTCTTCTCTTCTAAAATCTCAGATATCCGCAAACTCTTTAACACCTCTCCCGCTCCAACCCCTACACCCACTGCATCCCCTACTAACTCATCCTCCTTCTCCACCTCTCCCCTCTCAGACTCTGACCTCTCCTCCCTGCTCCAGTCACAAACCCACCACGTGTGCCCTGGACCCCCCCCCCTCCACTCACCTCTTTCAAGCTGCTGCTCCTGCTCTACTTCCCCTCATCTCCTCCCTTCTCAACACCTCTCTCCTTTCTGGTCTCTTTCCCTCTGCCTTCAAACAAGCCTCTATCACTCCCCTCCTCAAAAAACCTATCCTCGACCCCACCTCCCTCCAGAGCTACCGTCCTGTCTCCCTCCTAACCTTCCTCTCCAAAACCCTCGAGCGGGCTGTGCACCGCCAGCTCTCTGCTTTCCTGTCCAACCACTCTCTGCTCGACCCTCTCCAATCTGACTTCCACTCTGCTCACTCCACTGAAACAGCCCTCCTGTCTGTCACTAACTCACTAAACTCTGCCCGAGCTGCCTCTCTCTCCTAATTCTCCTCGACCTCTCTGCTGCCTTTGACACTGTCGATCACTCTATCCTACTATCCTCTCTCGCTAACCTGGGAATCTCTGGCACTGCTCTGGCCTGGTTCTCCTCCTACCTCTCCAACCGCACTTACCAGGTAACCTGGTGTGGAGCAATCTCCACACCTCGCCCTCTCTCAACAGGAGTCCCCCAAGGGTCAGTCTTGGGTCCTCTCCTGTTCTCTCTCTACACCCGCTCCCTGGGCCCCCTCATCGCATTCTATGGTTTCTCATACCATTTCTATGCTGATGATGCTCAGATTTTCCTTTCCTTCCCCACCTCTGACTCCACCATCCCCTCCCCTTTCTCTACCAGTCTGTCTGCTATCTCCTCCTGGATGTACTCGCATCACCTCAAACGCAACCTCTCTAAATCTGACCTCCTTTTCTTTCCCTCCTCCTCCCCCTCCTCTGATCTCTATCGCCGTCCCTCTGGAATCTAGCACACTCTCTACCTCCTCCTCAGCTAAGAACCTCGGAGTCACCCTGGACCCCCACCTCTCTTTTTCCCAGCACATCTCCACCCTGGCACGCACTTGCCGATTCTTCCTGAGCAACATACGAAGAATCCGACCCTTCCTCACCAACTACACCACCCAGCTCCTGGTCCAGGCCTTGGTACTCTCCTGCCTAGACTACTGCAACTCCCTCTTGGCTGGCCTCCCTGCGTTCGCCACCCGTCCGCTCCAGCTCATCCATAACTCCGCTGCTCGCCTGGTGTTCTCTCTGCCTCACTTCTCCCACGCAACTCCACTGCTCCGCTCACTCCACTAGCTCCCGATCACCGCTCGCATCCAGTTCAAGACTCTTGTACTAGCCTACAGATGCCTTGACCAGACTGCACCCAGCTACTTCCAGACCCTCATCTCTCCCTACACCACCACCCGACCTCTCCGCTCCTCCTGCACTAGAAGACTGGCTCTACCTCCTCTACGCTCCCCTGCCTCCAGAGCCCACTCCTTCTCCACCCTCTCCCTGCAGTAGTGGAATGACCTTCCAACAGATGTTAGGACTGCCCAGTCCCTGACCATCTTCCAGAGCCTCCTCAAGACTTACCTCTTTAGACAGCACCTGTAGAAACTCCTCTTTTCCATCTGGGCACTTATCACTCTTCCTTAAATGCACTTTACTTGCTCTTATCTGCTCCCTATTTTACTACATTTAACCCTGTACTTTAGAGTACTGTAATCTGTCAAGTGTCATTTAATCTGTAGTATTTTGTATTTAATTATATCCTAATGTAACTATCACTGACACTGTTATCTGCTCCGTTATTGAATCGTATTTTGTCATATACTTGTACTTGCTAGAACCGAAGTGATTGTATTTTATCTTGCTCTTAATTGTATTAATACTTGTACTGTGATTCTTGAAATGTGTTTTTGTTTATGAGTGTAAGGGTGTCTGCTAAGAAATAAATAATAATAATAATAATAATAGTGTAATTTTATTAGCCGTCTATAGAGGGAGCCAAAACCCAGCCTATATCTCAATGAGTTTATATGGAGTTCCCTGGCAGCAGGGATATACTGTAAGCATAAAAGCAGACTGGAGTAAAACGAGTAGATAAATGCACTTCCAAAGTAAAACAACCTTTTAAAATCTCATGCAGATATTTCAGCTAGGATCTCCTGGAAGATAATTAGTTGTGAATAAATGCATTGAATATCCTTGTGGATTCTGTCACGTGTATTGAATATGGGCATGCTGTTTTATATATATATATTCAGTGCTTAATATTTTGCAGTGCCCATGGTGAACACTAAATTGGGTTTAAAGCTGGGCAGTACAACTGTTTGAAATCAGTTGATTAGGGACTATAGTGAGTATGCACTGGCAGAGAAAATGGGGAGGTTTTTTTTTTTTTGTCGGTGGTTTGTTTTGGATGCTAGGGGGTGTATTCAGGTGGTTATTTGTTGGAGTTTATCTGGAAGTCCTGACATTAGTTAGTATGCTGGAGCAAGAGGACATGTGAAAAGCTAAGGGTCTGTTGCAGTGATAGGGAGAGAGGAGTTGCCTTTATATAGCGAAGAACAAACCTGCGTGACATGAATGCTTTGTCATTGCTCAGCCAGGGAGCGAGCAGCACCTAGCAGTGTTCAATATCCTCTTTGTTTTAATAGAGAAACAAGCGATAAAGATCAAATAGTTATTCTTTCAAGATCATTATGCATCTCAGTGGAGGGAGAGCTTTTCAGATTATTTTAATTTTAACAGACTCCTTAAAGAAAGGCAATGTCAATACATTCACAAATCTAACTCAGATATCTTTCATTTGGATCTGACCTTGGCATCTCAGTGAGTCTGTCCAGCACAACAATATAACTGGATCAAGTGCAAAGTATGCCCTGGGTTGAGGTTGAGTTTAACATCCTTTGTTATACCACTGGAAGGCCTGATAAAGTTTTAATTTTCTGAGACTTAAAAAATCTTCCAAATGCCAGCCTTCCCACTAATTCTAATTAACAATGGGCCCAGCTACAAGGAAACCTGATATTCAGGTGTGACAGAGACAAAATGATTCCTAGTGATACATCTCCCTCCCGACCGGTGAGGGCGCTGTGTAAAGGGAACAGAGTGCCCTGGACTGAATGGCCAGACAATTCATTCCCAGGGTTAGGCGGAAGTTGGTCATCTAGAAAGGAGACAGAGCTCCGGTACACTAAATCATCGACCCGGAAGGGAAACGATGTGGCAGCCACGGATTGGAGGAGCTGTTGCACTTGTTAACCAAGGGGTCATGATTGACCGTACAAAAGGGGGCGGAGCGATGTAATCTGTTCCTTTGTAATGATTAACGCTAACCGGAAGGAGTACTGTGTTGTGAACCATGAGTGTTTTGTTTGTCGTGTCTAAATTGTACTTTTTTGTTATTTAGACAGCTAACACGATCTGGAGCTGTCGCCACAAGCGCTTTATCACTCACTGTGGACTTGTGTGTTTGTGGGTGTTTGTGTTTGGTGTTTTGTGTTTCGTGTGGGTGTTTAAAGAACGGGACTGTTTATTATTTCGGGACCAAACCCGTGCATTACAATAAAGCAATACACACCACTGCAGGGCTTATCATTATCATTGTTTATTATTTACTGCTGTTTGTCATCAGGCAACTGGATTTAAAAATAAACCACCATTGCACCTGGATTATCATTGTCTGTCTGTTTATTGATCACCTGCACACTGTTAACCACTTTGCCATATCAGGTTACAGACATTTTTGTTACAGTATGTACTGGAGAAAATAAGCATTTAAAACGAGACGCTTTCAATGAGCCATGTCTTTAAACAGACGGAAAGTTATTCTTGATCTTGCCAGTTTAAAGATGCAGCTCATTTTAGGTTTTGAGAAAGAGTGTCTTTCCCAATGCTTGTTATAATACCACACATACCACATCCATTGATAAAGATGTTCATGATCATCTTTATGATTAAAAAGCAACTTTGTATGGATATGTTAGAGTTATCTTCACTAATGCACTTTTCTTATTTAGATTCACTTCGTATCCATTTTTGTTTCACTCATCTCATCCTTGTGACTTTGTAAAGGAACCCTGCAGCCTCACTTGAGCTCTGAGAGGTTGATTTGACCAGCCTGCCCAGCTAAGCTATTTTTTGAATTCTTAGAGTGTTTTACACAACTGTGGAGTCACACTGGATAATATAAACCACCTATCTGTGGTTACATCTGGATGACATGTACAAATAAGTGTGTGATGCAGCCATGAATATAAAATGTATCATGTTTTTATAGTGTACTTTTGAACTAATTTAAAATTCAACTGGAAATCACAAATGAGTTGCTCCTTTTTTAATTTGAACTACACTATAATGCTACCATTTTGAAACACCCCGACTAACTTGTACAGTGAATACTAATTTTTAAAAAAAGTAACACAGAAATGCTAATGGCTTAACTTAATATTATGAAAGGTATATAAATACCAAACCCAAATGCTCTCTGAATCCCAGCTGTTAATACACTGGTATTGTACCATGGGTGATGAATTACTCATGATACACTGGGATTTTATTATTAAAACATTATTTAACTCTCTGAACAAATAATCCTTCAACAAATACTGTATACATTGACATTTGGCAATGCAAGTTTATGTTTCATTAAAATGTGTGGCTCTATTCGTTCTGGCTTATCTTATGAATTTATAAACAATTTGGACATACATAAATAAATGCGCACAGAAAGAGCAGAAAGAGGGTACTGGAGATGCCCCTAAAGCACACTAGGAATGAACTTTGGCCAGACATTTGGGTGTTTGATGTCCATCACCGCTATATAACTGGACACCAGGGGAAACAAGCGGCAGATACAACAACAAGGTTAGAAATTATATATATATATATACAGTATATATATATACAGATGAATCTGCTTTACATCATGATTGCCGAGCAGGCATAATCCGCGATATAAAGAGGGTCATGATATAAGAGGGTCACGATATAAAGCGGGTCACGATATAGAGGGTCACGATATAAAGAGGGTCACGATATAAAGAGGGTTTCACGTTTGCCTATGACAGCACGTTACAAGTGAGAGAAAAAAAGAAAGAAAACTAAAAGTGAAGTGACTTAAAGAGCAGTGTTTAATACTGTACATTTAGTCTTTCTTTACATTTAAACACATGCATATAGTTTGCTACAGGACAAATATGTTTTGTATCATTAACTGAAACAAAACAGTTTGTGTCATTATCTAGAAAAGGCATACATTGTCGACTGATGAGAGCTATCAATTAGGTGTTGCACTTTGTGGCTTTGTGTGCAAGACTGACTATGTTAAGTAGAAGAATTTAGTGATGTTGGTGTTTTGTAACAGAACTGTATCCCATCAAGACTGCCCACACAGCATTTTACAGGCTGCACAAAATGTCAGTTTATCAGCTGAGATGATTATTGGTTGTTAGTTGTGTTGAAAATTAATTATATCCTGTGGTCAGTGATTTTTGAAAAATGGTGACAATAAATGGGCTATGATAATAAGCAAGGTTATATAAAACGGGTTCATCTGTCTTGGGAACCCCCTGTGCCTGCTGGTTTTTATTCCAACGAGCTATCAATTACTTCACTATACCCTTAATTGAACTGACAATTCACTTAATTAGACCTTTTTACTTGTTTTCAGCTCTTAAACAGTTGCAGATTTCAAGTTAGCTATAACATTGTATAAGTAACTTGAACTCTGCAACTGTTTAAGAGCTGAAAACAATTAAAAAGGTCTAATTAAGTTCAATTAAGGGTTTAGTTAAGTGATTGAGAGCTCAATTGGAATAAAAATCAGAAGACACGGGGTCCCCAGGACCAGGTTTGAGAACCCCTGCTCTATAACAAGTACAGAGGAAAATATGTAGTCCTGAGTTTTAAAGTAGGTAGCAGGACCACAATCCCCAGAATGCACAAGGGTTGAAACATGGCTAACCAGAAAGAAGCAGTTTCTTAATGAGGTGCACCTTTCAATAATTAAGGACACAGGTGTATATAAATAGCGCAGTGTGGCAGTTGTTGGTGGGAGGGTTATGTTCTGTGTATAGACCGGAGGGAAATCCCAAAGAAAAGGTATTTTGAAACTTTGCTGGATTTGTTTTGTTACACTGTTTTGTATCAGGAAATGGCTTAGCCAATCGATATTTAGGTCAGCACACTGGTGCACGAATGGCTGTTTTAAAACATATATTTTTAATTCACAACGACATCAGCTGTAACTAAATAGTGGCAGCAGGGATAATGTAGGGGTTATTGTTCAAATCCAAATCTGAAAGAGCTCGGACCACGCCAGAGAAGCCCTGTGTGAGTGCTGACAATCCACCAACCACATGCATACAGCTTATTTTATTCAGAATTATCATACTTTAGATCATTTTGAAAGTGCCAAACCAACTTCACTTACGAGCAATTATAATTAAGACCTCTGAGTTTTGGTTTTATACGCTAAAAAACAATAAAACACCCGATACAAAAATTAAATAAATCATGAAATCGGTGCCTATCCAATAAACACGGGAAAACACTGGAAATGGTTACTCAATTCACATCCGCCCACCCGTTCATGGGTGTAAAAGAGGAAGCTTGCTTGTTCGTGGGATCGAAGGACACCCACTGAACCTTAGGAACTCCTGAGCTGTGTGGGGAATTGCTGCGGTGAGGAGAAAAAAGTACTTGGACAATCCAAATTGGGCCGAAAATCGGGGGTAAAATAATTGGGCAACAATATAAAATAAAATAAAAAAATACATATATATATATATATATATATATACAATTTGCTAACATTTTATTTATGCATGTTACTAATAACAGAAATAACAACATAAGAAAGTTTACAAACGAGAGGAGGACATTCGGCCCTTCTTGCTCGTTTGGTTGTTAGTAGCTTATTGATCCCAGAATCTCATCAAGCAGCTTCTTGGAGGATCCCAGGGTGTCGGCTTCAACAACATTACTGGGGAGTTGGTTCCATACCCTCACAATTCTCTGTGTAAAAAAGTGCCCCCTATTTTCTGTTCTGAATGCCCCTTTATCTAATCTCCATTTGTGACCCCTGGTCCTTGTTTCTTTTTTCAGGTTGAAAAAGTCCCCTGGGTCGACATTGTCAATACCTACATACCTAAAGAATGTATATTATAGCTTAGTTAAACCATGAGGAAGCAAAGTAAGATATAATTAAATACAGGAAAAATAAGGTACAGTATCTGCAAAGCACGAGGAAGACTGTGGTAAAATTAGCCGTGAAAATCTTGTGGGCCAGGTGCACAAATCTCAGGTATGCTGAAGATGACAGTGTGTTGGTTGTTATAGAAAACTCACATTCCCATACTTATGTGGTAGATATTAGTAAATTGTAAATGCAGTGTAGTCAATGCATCTTTATTTTGAAGTGCACTGATATTTTTTTGTTTCAACTTGACAACAGTTACATTGTAGAAATTGTGAAAAATATAAGTAGAGAATTCGCTGCTGGACATTTTCAGTGTTAAATGAGTTCATAACTGAATATGGATTGGTTTTGTATGGATTTGAAAAGTAAAGAAGAATAAGAAGAAAAACATTATGTCACAAGTTTTATTTAAAATTAGAACACATAGCACCACCAGAAAAAGATTTGGCTCGATGATATATAACAGTGCCTCAGTGTGGAAACTACAGTCTGGCTATGAGCAACACAGTCGTGAGTTAACTTATGCTTTCATCAGGCATTTGCTATCTAGTGAAAATATTTATTACTGCAGGGAAAAAAAAAAGAGTTGTTTTTTAACAGAAAGTTATAAGCACACTATTGCTATTGGAAAGTAATGCAGTATAGTGCTGTATTCAACCCAGCATTCTGGATTTTAGCTGAAAAGGGGACATTGTCTTAGAAGTCAGCATCTCAGTACACTACAGCTTTACTCAGAGAGAAAAGTATCAATGTCGCTCAACCAATTCCAAAGGTTACCAGTACCCTGCGTCTTCTGATTATGTTTGTGCCAATGCCTGTGATTTGGGCACCACCCTCAGGATACGGATGGAGACCCAGATGATGTCAGCGAATCGTGAGAAGCCAGAGGAACAGTTGGCATGAACTGTGTTTCAAGCGCTTGGATCTAGTTGCCATTTGGCCTGCTGTCAAGCTTGCTTGAAAGTTGCCAGCAGAGAAGGCCGAAAAGCTATTTTGAGACTTGATGTGACATTCAGGATTCCTTCACAGAGTTCTGTGGAAGACAAGGGAATGCTATATGAATAATGTCCTGCTGGAGCCACCATCTGGCCTATATTCATCTTACTTCAGTGGAATACCAGATATCAATTGAGCACAGGTGTTCTCACAAATCTGGTGGCACAGTTGACCGATATAATAACCAAACATGCAGTTGCATGTAATTAAAGCATCTGGTGCCTTGTCAAAAGGAATATCAAATGCAATTTGTATTCCCTTTTCTCTTGAGTTACAGCAATCATGTCAAACTGCTGTTTCTGGCACAATGGACCAGTGTTTTAAACTACGGATTTATTCCAAGTAAAGTTAATTAAGGAATTAATACATGCAAGTAAATTCTGCCTAGCTTAAAGTCCAATATATTTATGTATGTGTCATGCTAACACATTTTTTCATTTATCAGTGAAGGGATTTCACAATATACTGTACATAAGAACTTACCAGCAAGTGTCAGGGTGCAGCAGTCTTGTACCCTTTTCATAAATAATGCATGATAAACAAAGTGAATGGCAATCGTGTTGATCACACCAGGTTTTAGTAGCGTGGGTATTAGGTGGTTCCTTCCTTTTGTTGTGTACCTCGAAAGGAAGGAAATAAAATAGGGCCCTACCCTTATTCAAGTTTAAAAATATTTAATAAAAGTGTAGAATTGCTTCTGCCCAAACCCTTACAAACCATGTTAGAGAATACAAATGCAACACACGACATTATTGAGTTACATTTACAAAGGAGTCCACACAAGGTCACAGTATAATAGCTATGTCAGTGGAAGGCAGGGTTTAAGAGTCAACAATTATAGCTTGTAATTAGGTTGCTTCTATTCACTTCTAGTAGAATCTATTGAATACATGTCCAATTTGAAAGTGGCATTGGAAATCTAGCTTGCAGGCTGCTGAGGTTGAATGAGTCATTGACGTTACTGAATTATCTATAGGTTTTCCACAGGTTCCTACTGATTAATGCAAATGTCTTTATACTGTCTTTCATTGCTTCTCAACCCCGGTCCTCGGGGACCCCTGTGTCTGCTGGTTTTCATTCCAAATGAGCTTTCAATTACTTAACTAGACCCTTAATTGAACTGATAACTTGTCACAGCTACACAATACCAACGAACTTACAGAAACACACTGGGCAAAGCATGGAGTGCAGTTATACTGTATTTATTTAAAATAAATAAATAAATAAACAAAGACATTACCGCTATACGCTATCGTCTTTTCAGTCCACAATATTATTAAAACACACATAATTCACAATGTAAAACCACACAGAATTCAAACAGTGCTTAACACTAATCTGTGCAACAGCAAAGATAAACAACTATTTAAATGGGTTTCATTTACATTTACTAGCTGCCTATCACTTCTGTCTTTCTCAAAGAAAAAGAAAAAAACTCCAACGAAAAATAAGTGCGCAAATAGTATTTTGAAGGTACGTGGATTCCCACCAAAAGCAGCCATAACACACAAATGCAGGTTTAATCTATTTCCATTTAACATTACATGTGGTTATTAAATTGTACATTTTGTTCCCAGCAAGGAAAAAAAACAATTTCTCTTAACAAAGTAAAACAAACAATTTATTTAATTTGGCCAACTTCACCTCTGTCGTTCCGCTGGCTCAGCACTTCGCATACAGTTACTGCATAAGCATTGATTACGTACTTCCACGTGACGTTGGCTGCGTGCCTTGGAACTGTTGCCTAGCAACCATTGACAGACTGCGTGCAGTGTGAAATCACTCAAGCAACAACACAGAAGCTGGCTGCGCAAGTGCCGAGGAGGCGGGTCTAATTCATGTTTTTTTTTTAATGTTTAATATACTACATTGATAAAGAAACTCAGAGGGGCCGTGAAACGCAAATGTTTAAAAATAAGCTGAAAATGACAATGTGAAAATATGATATATAACATGCATTCCTAATCTACATTAATGATTTAGATTCTGGTATAGTAAGCAAACTTGTTAAATTTGCAGAACACACAAAAATAGGAGGAGTGGCAAACACTGTTGCAGCAGCAAAGGTCATTCAAAATGATCTAGACAGCATTCAGAACTGGGCAGACACATGGCAAATGACATTTAATAGAGAAAAGTGTAAAGTATTGCACGCAGGCAATAAAAATGTGCATTATAAATACCATATGGGAGATACTGAAATTGAAGAAAGGATCTATGAAAAAGACCTAGGAGTTTATGTTGACTCAGAAATGTCTTCATCTAGACAATGTGGGGAAGCTATAAAAAAGGCCAACAAGATACTCGGATATATTGTGAGAAGTGTTGAATTTAAATCAAGGGAAGTAATGTTAAAACTTTACAATGCATTAGTAAGACCTCATCTAGAATATTGTGTTCAGTTCTGGTCACCTCGTTACAAAAAGGATATTGCTGCTCTAGAAAGAGTGCAAAGAAGAGTTATCCCAGGTTTAAAGGGCATGTCGTATGCAGACAGGCTAAAAGAATTGAATCTATTCAGTCTTGAACAAAGAAGACTACGCGGTGATCTAATTCAAACATTCAAAATCCTAAAAGGCATAGACAGTGTCGACCAGGGACTTTTTGACCTGCAAAAGAAACAAGGACCAGGGGTCACAAATGGAGATTAGATAAAGGGGCATTCAGAACAGAAAATAGGAGGCACTTTTTTACACAGAGAATTGTGAGGGTATGGAACCAACTCCCCAGTAATGTTGTTGAAGCTGACACCCTGGGATCCTTCAAGAAGCTGCTTGATGAGATTCTGGGATCAATAAGCTACTAACAACCAAATGAGCAAGATGGGCTGAATGGCCTCTCGTTTGTAAACTTCCTTATGTTTTTATGTTCTTACTGTGTAGCGATACATGACTAATAAGCACATTATATGCAGCTCCATGGCATACATAATTGTCTGCTGCATTAGGCTCAGCCTCAACAGAGGGATAGACTAAACGTGGTTTGTCACAAAAATTAGGGTGCTGGTCTTTACACCAGTTCTCAAATTAAGCTACTGGGTTGCCTTTTACTTTTTTTTTTTTTTCATTAACTAGTTTTATATTCTTTAATGGTGCAAATAGCTTGAATAATCTGTTTTCTTGGTTTCTGCATGCAAACTACGTCCACATTTATTTAGAAGGAAGGAGATTGGTAGCAGACAGGTAGTTGCCTGAATACACCCCTAGTCCCCCATTTTAACCATTGATTATAGAAAATGTTTGATTCCCTTAATACCTTTTCCTCTCATATTAGGGGATGGCCATATCCTTAAGAGACATTCTCACACAAAACAACACTGTCAATTTCACTCTTCACCCTTATGACCTTGACGATCTGTGAGAATCTGAGATATGGCGACAATGTAACAGGCGTAGAGGCTGGGTGCACAGCTGTGCAAGGATTCCCAGGACAAGTGTTTTTTTTTAGCTCTTATCCTATTACCTTGTCTTATCTGCAAGGGTCAGCAGTATACTATAATAACAGCAGTGCATTACTCAATACTGCCTGTTAAAAACATTTGATTCATTTATTCATGTATCAGGATAGAAAGCTGTTATGTTAAATCCCAAAACAGGTTACATTCTTGTCTGGCTAATTCTCAGTTACGTTTTCAATTCCCTTTTAACCCTTTAAGGTACAAGGGCCATATGTGTCCCATAAATAAAATTATGCTAAATTGCTTATTTTTGCAATGAGGTGCATGAAACTGGGTTTAAAAATGTACTGACAGGTTGGATCTTGAGTATCCATTTGAACAACCACTCAATTCCTTGTGTACCTTAAGGGGTTAAATGGGATTCACAACTCAAGCCAACATCTCAGACAGATGGTTATCTTGTTTTCAATGACATGTTGTCAACTATCAAATGATTCTTAAAGTTTTCCACAAAATGACATTATTTAAGTCTTGAAAATGCCTAATACGGCAGATCTATGGCTTTGGGCAATAAACAGCAACAGCAACTCCTAAACTATGTCTTCTACCACCTGACATTTAGAAAAGTCAGAAAGGTCATTTGGATGGGAACTGCAATCGGGTATAACAGCAGTAAGCATATGAAACCACGAACTCCAGCTGGGAAACTGAGTTCTCAGCATCGGAAGAGTACTGGGTGTAGGTAGGTACAGAAGCTAGTGGAAACTTAATCACTGAAAAATGTTGGTGCTGCGCCATGGATAATCTTGCGTGGTAATAGGAAAGTTTAGAAATCAATCCGGTAATGCTCAGAAAGCCAGTTGACTTGAATTACCAATAAAATGGTGTGCACCAAAAAAAGAGAGAGAGCACAAACAACATTTAAACTTGATGACATGCCGAGATGTTGATACCTTTTTTTGGACCAGCATAAAAGTTCAAAACACACAAGGTTTTGAAACTTGGTTTGAACTTTTATGCAGAGTGAATAAAAGGTATTAATTTTCATGTGTTTTAAATATTGTAATGGAATATTTATTAATGGACTGGTTGTTAATGCAATTTATTTATTTATTTATTTATTTATTTATTTATTTATTGCATTTATATAGCACGTTTTATACAAAAGTATCGCAAAGCACTGTACAGTACATAGCAGAACAAAAGAACAAACCACATACATTTTCTATTGCATGTCACACATACAACGGCCATAATCAGACCATTTAAATAACATATTTAAATAACAGTATGCACATGATACAAAAGCAGCAATTTTAAAGTTACATTAAAACCCATTAAGATAAGAAAGCCATTTCATAAAAGTACATTTTTAGACTTGACTTGAAAACTGTAACGGTCCCAGCTTCCCTGACAAACAAAGGCAGAGCATTCCATAATTTAGGAGCTCTACGAGAAAAAGCCCTGCTCCTGTGTTGCTTTTGTTGGCCCTAGGAATAGCCAGCAGCCCTGCATCCTGTGATCTCCGAGTGCGGTTTGGAAGATACAGGGTCAGTAACACCTGCAAATAACTAGGTGCTAATCCATTCAGGGCATTGCACGTTAACAGCAAAATCTTAAAATCAATTCTATACTGCACAGGGAGCCAGTGTAAAGAGGCCAAAACAGGGGTAATATGTTCACTTTAGTGGCAGTATTCTGAACAAGCTGCAATATACCACACGTTTTGGTACACCAGAAAAAGTGCATTACGATAATCAATTCTAGATGAAACAAAGGCATGCATTAGTTTCTCGGCATCAGATACAGAAATAATTGGTCTTGATGTCTGTAAGGCAAGTAGATAATAACACCCAGGCAGAAGAAATTCCTGGCTTTTGGGACAAATATAGCTGGGTATCATCAGCATAGCAATGGAAGTTCACTCTGTGTCTGCGGATAATGTCACCTAACAGTAGCATATATAATGAAAACAACAAGGGACGTAGAATGGAGCCCTGTGGAAAACCACAGACAACTTCCGATAATGCCAATTTTACCTTACCAATAGAGACGAACTGAAACCTATCAGACAGATAAGATTTGAACCAGGATAGGACAAGGCCAGACAGTCCTACTGTGCTTTCAAGACAATTCAGTAGGATGGAGTGGTCTACAGTATCAAAGGCAGCACTTAGATCTAGAAGAATTCAAACTGATGGAAAGCCTGAGTCAGAGCTTATCAGCAGATCGTTCACAACTCTGACAAGGGCTGTCTCGGTGCTATGTGCAGCACGAAAACCAGACTGAAACTTCTAGAATATACTATTACGAGTTAGACATTTTTGTAATTGAATTGTAGAAACTCTGTCTAGAACCTTATCCAAGAATGGTAGGTTGGAGATTGGCCTATAGTTATTGAGGACTTTAGGGTCCAAATTGTGTTTCTTAAGCATAGGCTTTACCACAGCTACCTTAAGTGCTAAGGGAACTATACCAGAGGAAAGTGAACCATTTATCATTTTTAAAATGTGGGTATTAATAACACCAATAACATCTTTTAATAGTTTTGTAGGAATAGGATCAAGAGAGCATGTAGTAGCTCTCATATGTTGAACTAGCTCTGTCAGTTCAGTGCTGGAGTCCTCCTTAATAGAAGGTGTCTGTGGAATCTCATTTCTGATATCTAGTATTTTATTTTTAAAGAAATGTAAGAAGTTAGAAATTCATTTATCTAGGGTAGCAAAAATAAATCTAGTATTATTTTTATTTGTTTAAATTAAATTAGAATAATATGATGATCTAGCCAATGCCAGAGCCTTCCTATATTTAACCAGATGGCCTTTCCATGAGATGTAATGAACATGCAATTTAGATTCCTGCCATCTCCATTCTATTTTACGATCCTCATATTTCATCTTATGAGTTGTATCATTGAACCATGGTGAGCTTTTTTTAAAAGACACTCTCAGAGTTTTGATTGGCGCTACAGTATCTAAGATACCAGTCAATGTGGTGTTGTAGGTATTAACCAGCTCATCTACTGGTAAGGACTCAGAGAGTGGTAATGAGCTCAATACATCAGAAAGCTTAACAGCAGTTGAATAGTTAATTACCCGGGATTTAAATGTGCGGTCCACAGTCTTTGTAGATACTGGCAGATTCACCTCAAAAAGAATGGCATGATGAGCAGAAATAGTAAGATACAGGGTTGTGACGTTCTTAACAGCTAAACCTCGAAAGATTAGCAGATCTAAAGTATGGCCACGATTATGCGTAGGACCTTTGACATGCAGGATATAATCTAAGGAATCCAGTAGCCTCAAAAATTCCAAGGAGTTAGAATCAGAATCAATGTCAACATGAAGGTTAAAATCACTGAATTAAAGAATCCTATCATATTTGACTGTCAATATAGATAGCAGATCCCCAAATTCAGTCAGAAATACAGGGTTTGACTTAGGTGGTCGATAAATAATTACAATATGAACAGGTAATGGACTGTTTAATGTCAAGGTTAAAATTTAAAAAGATGAATAACCTTCAACAATTTCCTGTTGGATTCTAAGTTCACTATGGAAACAGTATCAAGTCCACCTCCCCGCCCAGCAGAGCGAGCTTTCTGGAAAAAAAGAATAGTTAGGTGGAGAAGCCTCAATCAGGGAAACATTGTCATTCGGTCCAAGCCAAGTTTCAGTTAAAGAGAGAATATCTGAATAAAATCACTAATTAATGGAGCCTTATTAGACAGAGACCTGACATTAAATAAACCTAGGTGTAAACTGGTCCAATCAAGAGCATGTGATTGAGCAGCGGTAATAGGAATTTAACGAAGGTCACTGTAGCACACACCTCTGTATTTACTCTACGGGTAGCAGGAATGGCAGGATACTTTAACCTGAATATTACATGCCTCTTTAGATTCTCTCCCCTCCCCAGTTCCTAGATTAAATACCTTGCTAGGTGATGTTTGATGTTATCTGCTAGTCTACTTGCCCCTTACCTATTTAGGTGTAGTCCATCTTTCCTACAATATCTATTTATTTTCCAAAAGCAATCCCAGTTGTTTATAAATCCCAGCCCTTCTTGCACACACCAACCAGCCAGCCAAGTATTTAAGGACCTAATTATACTGAATACTTCATCCCCACCACCACCAACAGGTAGTAGACCTGAGAGAATAATTCTGCATCCTAACTTTTTCAGCTGTCTTGTTAAGGATTTAAAATTCTCTTATTTTAAATTGTTCCAATGGATTGTGTACCAATATATTGGTATATAGTACTTTTCCTTTACTGTAGTGTGCCTATGATAATCCAAGCTGGGTTTGAATGGGAAGAAGAGTATTTCTCTAGAGATGAATGAACATGCCATCTTCCTTAAAGTGTTCGTAATGATAAAATGCTAACTATGAATTCTCAAGTAAAATAAAATTGAATAATATTTTGCCATAAAAAAATGTAAATAACGAGTCCAATGCAGCACACATTTCCATTTAACTTGGTGGTGTACCTACCGGTAACAGAAATGTTGTTTATCCCCATTCATTTTTATGGATGGAATGCTAAAAGCAGAGAGTGTGAAATTCATTGGAGCCGGGTTAATTAAACCACTCTGCATCACAGGCAACTTCCTGATAATGAAGCCAAACGGTGGTGTCTGAATTTATTAGCCCACGCTTTCTGAATGCTTCTTTTCAGAAGAGGGCCCAATCTCACACCTCCGAGACAAATCAAAATCATGCTGATTGGTAAAGTAGAAATAAGATATCGATCAGTATCTGCTGTGATGGACATCAACCTCCTACCTTTTAATATTTTACAGACCTTCCTGTTCAAAATCAGTGAGGAAATTGATTAAATGTGTTGCTTAGTCAATACTAAAGGTCAGAAAGTCAAAAGAGCAAAACTCTCAATCCTGTTTAATGTAGTCTGGTAGACCAATACATGATCAAGCTTTTTGTTTTAGTACAAAGGTCTGTTTGGGGTTTGTAATAACTATACTGGTTTATTCAAAAAGGGGAGGACTTCATTTAATTAGTTTTTAAATGGTTTCTAAGTGCCTGAAGACTATACATGTAAGAAATCATAATTTTCTTATTTTACAACTTTTTTAATAGAATAGACTAATTAATTTGAAGGTGATCTTTTTTATATCCATATTTTCAAAAGTGTTATAAGTTAGGCTTTGAGTTAGAAAACAGGCCACTCATTTGCATTCCCAGAATGTATAAAACACGTATGTTGTAATTAAAAGTATTTTTATAACCACCTTAATAAAAAACGTATTTGATTGTATAACAGTTGTACACGTGTATGGTGTTCCAGTGTTAAATATAAATTTTGTGTTCAACAAAGTGAATGACTAAAGAGGTTCTTGGTTATTCAGTCATCCTCATTTGTGTGATTATCTACAGAACTCCATGAACATTTATGGAGTATCCTCTATAAACTTAGGACAACAGCGATGAGTCATTTTGCAAGCTCTGCATTCTGCTGAAACCCCCGGTAAAATGTAATATCAGTGGCATTTCTTTTTAAATTACTTCACACTTCATTTGGAAAGTGAATCTCAGCATGAAAATCATATTTTGACATTTCAGATGGCAGCAACTACAAGTTAATTCTATTAATACTTAACTTTGTACTTCAGTTTACTTGACAAGTTGGGAGGTCATGGTGGCTTCGACTTTACACAGAGAAGACATAATGCAAAAT